>CM060925.1:309540415-310790415 GCA_030737875.1 Allium sativum
TCTTTCCACGTCACGCATCACGCTGACTGTCAATGATCGATACCCGACGATTACTATCAATTAGACAGTTAGACCTGCCTAAGCCAAACAGATGAGATAGTCATAACTCGCCAAGTCACAAGGCACCAGATTCGTCAAACACTAATGCCACCCTACAGCCTTATGACTGCCTATTACTGTGGAAATCAAGGTGTACTCACTGCGTAGTATCACGCAGATCCAACCTCTGCGAGCACAGCCTAAATGCTTCCACCACACAGAGGATTATCAGGAGTACCCTCCACGTCTCTAGAAGTCGCTGCTTCCCCTTCCAGTCCTTCGAAGCCAGCAGAATATCAACAGAACATAAGGTAGAACAAGCAGAATAATCAGATGGACGTGAGCTCCCCTCGTGTCTCATGACACCACGATGATCTACACCGTTGAGTTCTTCATTCCCAGATGTACAGACTGGTCCAAGCGCCTCCGGTTAACGTGTTATTAGGCCCTATGTCCAAACTTTTAATTATGCGCTTGCTCTATCTCATTGATTTCCAATTAATTTGGTTATTTCAACTCATATTAATTTCTTGTTCAGGTTACCAATTTCTTCTTGCTTATTAATTTCAGTCATATAACATACCCAATTTAAGTTCATTAACAAGACTTTAACATGTTATTTTTATCGGCAGACTTCAGATTCTCAGGTTTCCAGATAACATGTTCTTCCTATTAGCAAGATTCAGATTCTCGGGTTTACAGATTACTTAATGTATAATTAAGTACAACTTATTGCATTTCATGATTTTCCCTTATTTTCTCTATTTATTACAAACAGCAGGTTTTGGGTTTCCAGATTTAAAGATTACTTAATTTAAAATCAAATACAACTTATCTCATTACATAAGTTATTTCATTTTCTATATCTTTTATTATAAACTAAGTTATAATTTCTGCTTGTCCCAAGGACAAGCCTACCAATTGTCTTTTCTTTTCCCCTTAAGGTTTACTCATAATTGTTCTTTACAATTTTCTAGCTGTTGTAGGATTCACTCATTTCCATTAATTACAATTAATGCCTTATTTCTATCTTGTTATATATGTGTATTCATATATATGTTTATGCACTAGACCTCTCACATTAAGCTGACCACTTGTGGACGCTGTATTTTCCTGGCGGTTCCAGGCTGACATTTACCACAAGTTGACTTAACCTCATGTCTTGGCACCACTATATGCATGTTTACACACCAGACCCCTAACATTAAATTAACCACTTGCGGGTGCTGGTTTTTCCGGGCGGTTCTATACAGACTTCAACCACAGATCGAAATTAACATCGTGTCTAAGTGCGGTTCCAATTTTCTATTTACTATAAATTTAGGCATATTCACTTTTCCGAATTTTACTGTAATTCGTAGTTACAATCTTTTGCCATAATAATATTCTTAAATAAATGTTCATGTTCATTGTAAACTTCATAATTACAACATTCACAGAAATTTCCAATTCAAACAGATGATTAATGGAAACAAGTCTTATACAATAGAAATGTTCTCAGCTTATTTAATTTCAATTACCACAATCATTCCCAATTTCACTGCAACTTTACTTGCAGTACCCAGTTAATAGGTTATTAAAATAGGTCTATGTACAACAGTAATCCTTTCAACATATTCTAACAGGTTTGTATATTTCAGCAGATTTATATATTTTAGCAGATTTATGTATTTTAGCAGATTTTACATTTTAGCAGATTTATACTTTCTAGCAGGTTTACATTTGAGCAGATTTATACATTTCAGCTGGTTTACATTTTAGCATATTTACACATATTAACGCGGAATGTCAAATGATAGATATACTATTACCCAAAAGTATAGCTTAAATCCACACACCAAATAGCTAGCCTATTTATAGGTGTTCAAGAAAGTGGATATGATCTTGTACATGCAGCGGTGAGTCAGCAACGAATGTAGTTTGAAAAACAACCCAATTTCGCCAATGAACCTGCTTGGATCAGGGGTAGGTTGACCCACCAACCCCCTAGGTTGACCCAGTCCCCCTTGGGTTGACCCATATGTCGATCCAGGTAGGTGTGGGTCGAACCATTTGGGACCAGCGAGTTGTTTTGGGCACCTTCTTGTTTTACATCTTTTAATTAATTAAATATTATAAATATAAACCCTGTTTATATATACAAAACTTCTAATGCCCAGTTTACACGTATGTATATACGCACAACTTTTATTTCATTTTCCTAATCCAAACGACATTATACCTTTATTTAATTATTGCCTATTTTCATTGATTGCAGGTCAATTTTGAATTTTTCATATATATATATATATATATATACACATACATACATACATATATATATATATTCTTGCGCATATATATATATATATATATATATATATATATATATATATATATATATGCATATACTTACATATACATATATTTTTGTTCTTTCTTATATGTATAATTTTCCTTATATGTGCATATATACCAATTTTCTTCTTAGAACATGTATTATTTTAGTCGTTCCTTTAAAATAAAAATATGGCGCCCGCGGGAATCGAACTTGCACCACTTTCTAGAAAGTCACGTGCTCTTACCAACTGGACAACATAAACTTTTGTTAATAAGGCTAAAACAATGCTGGTCATTGTTCTTTTTATTATACCTCTTTTTCATGCTTGTTGTAATATTTCATTTAAAGGTATCTCTTTCATCTTAAATCTGTTTTCGGCAATCCATAAGTCTAAATTGACCAAAGAATCGCCATGAATGCAATGACGCTTATCCTGTTACCAATTTCTGGAAGCTCACCAATTCTATTTTATTTTATTTCCTTAATTAAAAATGAGGGGTGTTACATTCTCCCACCTCTAGGAAATTTCGTCCCTGAAATTTGGTAAGTGTAAAATCAAGTAATTGCTCGCATAAATCACAAACATCACTAGTGCAAAGTGTAATCCTACGTAATAATACATGAATGAAATGAATGCCTAAACGGTACTCCCTATACGAATGCAATTTTTCTTGAAAATCTCTTTGAAAACATGATGCACACATTCTAAATATATTTGCAATTTCTATAAAAGTGCAATATTTGAAAATCAAAATACTTTTTCATCCAAATTTTCCCACACTCTTATTGAGAAAGAGCGTAGTTTATCAAATTTTTGCATCCAAAATCCTAGCAAGAAACTTTATTTTTCAAATTTTAGAAAAATCTAATTTTCTAAATTTGATTTCTTATGTTAAAAAAAGTAGAAAACGGAATGTTTCGCATCCTTCTTCTTCTTCTATCACCTTTTCTATCCATACTTGGATTTTATGTAACTATTATATAAAGACTCCCTATTTTCCTATCCAAGCGCAACCCACATAAGAAAATATTCTTTGTTACTGATTTTGTTTTCAACTTATCGGTGAAAAATTTACTCTTATTAACCTTTTCTCAGAATTTTCCATTTTTCTTTAACAGTCATGTTTTTTGCTTTGCTAAAGTTGTTGTTTCCTTTTTTGTTATGCGATTACTCTTTTCTTAGCTTATTTAACTTAATCCTCTAATTTATTTTTTGTATCAAATAAGCCTTATAGTCCTTCAACTAAAACAGGAAAATAGACGCTTAACATAGCTACAACTAAGGGCCAAGAATCTCAGGACTATGCCCCCCTCAAACAAAAAAGTTCGAACCATGGGATCAATGGAAAGTTGAGGTGTTACCCTAACAACCCAACAGGAACAAAATAACAGAGCTATACCAACATAAATGTAATAAAGGGTTTTAACTCTAATAGGAAAATTAACAACGGGATATAAACACTTAATTGCCATTCACTATCTAGTAGTCACCACTATTCCTGGTTTTGTACTAATAGTCATTTCCAAGCAACACCCTTGGCTTTCCAATGCTTATGCATTCAACAGGAACTTAACATTTTTCCAAGATAATTCTCGCTATCCGCTACATATCCCCAAAACTTTTCTCGTCTTCCCTAGGTGATTATCCTTACCAACTCCATGATTTAAAAACGTTGTTTTGCTTCCTCTGTTTACTTTCCTTCCAAAAGTTAAAAGTGTAAGTACTTCACTATCCCCATGGAAACTTATTTTTACCAAACCATAAAAACATGTCATCTCATAAAAATGCAAATCATCATTTCTTTTTTTTTTCAAATCACAAAAATTGGAGTAGACAAGGACAACTATTACTCAATCAGGTTTACAACTATTCTTACTTACAACTACGTGCAAGCATCTACTTTATTCATAATTTATACAACTAATTTTCTCTGGCCAACAAAATTTTATGTCAAAACAATTATAAAAAATGATTGTTAAAGGAATAGAGATTTTAAAACTTTCTTTACTGAAAATTCTAGCTTTCAACAAAATGCAACACATTTTTTTCACACCATACAACTTGAAAGCTAGCGAGCTATACATGCTCTATAATGTGCACCTTTTTTCTAAGAGAATTCATTTTAGACAAAATTTCACAAGAAATCACCATTTCAAAATATACACCGTTTTACATCAAAACTCACTATGTACTTTTCAAATATGTTCTTCACATATTTTTTTCAAACATCAAAACAATTTTAAGGTTAAAACTTGAAAATACCATAAACCATTTTCCAAAAGCATTTACAATTCCGAGTTCTAAAATGTTAACAATGGGATTAGACTCAAAGTGGGTTTCTAACTTAACTAGACTTTCCTAGACACGTCCCACAAAGTCAATTCTCCCAGCTATATATATTCCAAATCCATTTTTCTCTTTTTAACCTTTTACAATTTATAAGTTTTTACTGCAAAACCCACTAATCTGAAATACTAACATACGGGATCCATCTTTCACCAATACAAAGCATATTGTACACCTCCCACCCAAATGACATAAGGGTCTCGGATTTACATATTCATTCCTTTAGTGTACAAAACAAATATCCTAATTCTTACCATATTCTGCACTTTTTATTTAGTGGGTTCCTCTTCTGGATCTAGGTATACATAATAGATATTTATATTTTAAAAATACAAATATGTTCACTTATTATCTGTTGACACACTTTTTGGTCAAAGTTGTCACATCTCGGATTCCATCTATGGAGCTACTCGGGACTTGAGTACAAGCAAGCATAGATTGGCAGAACACTTGGACGAAGTGCCAAATTTACAGAGGATCATGGACTTGAATTGCACGACCTTCTGGATTGTGTCGCCTCCCGAGTCGGGTCGCCCCACTGGATCGGTGCCCCCAGGTCGTGTCGCTCCCTAAGTTGGGTCTCTCCTGGTTCGGGTCGCCCTCCCAAGTCGGGTCATCCCCTAGGGTCGGGTCGCCTAGTCCCCTAGTCGCGTTACCCCTTGGGTTGGGTTACCCCTGGATCGGGTCGCCTGGAGCTGTTGCTACACATCAATTTTGACCTATTCTTAAGGCATAACTTCCTCCTACACGCATGGATCAATCGCCACCAGGCATAGCATGATTTTGAGAGCATTCTCCACTACTTTTCAAGATCTCCTCTGGTCGGACACATGGCATTCGACCCAGAGCCTCTCCGCCCTTATAAATACACCACTACATGGCATTTTGAAGGGATCTTTAGCCACTCCCATATTTTGCTTCCAATATTATTATCGCAAGGAATTTGCGAGTATATCAAGGCCAACTCCATTCAATCTAACATGAGGATTTCAGGTATAAAACCCTCTCTTTTGTCTATTTCTTCATTAAAATACAAGGTTGTTGTATGTAAACGGGTCTTATGGATTGTAGGACGATATTGTACTTGTAATTTCTCAAAATTTAAGTAACTATAAAGTGGACATAGGCTTGGTTTGAGGCGAACCACTATAAAAATATCGTGTGTCCCTTGTTATTTTTTGCATTTATTATTTATGAACTGTGATTGTGAGGATTTCATACTTCATTTAAGTGTTAGTACCATTTTTTGGTCTAATGTTTTAGCGCGTCAGGAATGGGGAACACAATAAAACTTCTTCTAACTTGAAAGAAAGCGGATAATTTGGCTATTGGATCGTTTATCAAACGAATGTTGAAGATGTTGGCACTGAAGCCGTAAGGAATGAGGCAAGGCAGGAGTCTTTCTGTCATAAAAACCGATCAGCATACCTGACTATAGATGAAATGGATTTTGTTCTCGCTGAATTGAAGAGCCAATGGCAAGGCAGGACGAGATTATTCAGAAGCAGTAGGATATGATGAATGAGTTCTTTCCTCGGATGGATGGAAGGATAAGCAACAACATACAACTCACAGGCAATGGCTCGAGCAGCAGCCCTCGTCAACCGGGTCGGCTCGGACCTAACCCGAGTAGCAACCTACAACGTGGAACCGAGTGGAACTGGGGGCAACCCCCACGGCCGGGTCGGACCTGACCCGAACCTCCGCAGTGAATGGAGGGGGAGGGGAATCCCATCTTTCTGGAAATCTCCAACCTGCAAATCACAACATCTTGGATGAAGATGCTGGCAACACTAGAAATCAAGGCTCAGGTCGGGCACGAAAGACAACAGGCCCAGTTCGAATACTCGGGCACCAACTTTAATTCAACAGCAATAGGAAGCTGCTCGGGATGGAGAGCCATAGCCAGGTCAGATCGGGTCCCACAAACTATGACCCGCGACCCGCATAAAGCAACTCACCAGGAGCTCCCTCGCTTGCATTCAATGCTAGGGGCACCAACTCTGATCTTGACAGCTTGCAACAACTCTTTGATGGAGATCGGCTTGCTAATTTAATTCAACGCCCCTCAAGAGGCCGCACTTATCATAATGACGTGGATGACGTCAATCACAACTCATTTACATGGGAAATTAGGAATTCCCAAAACCCTCCGGATTTTAAGCTTCCAGTTCTAGAGACATACAATAGAAGGACAGATCCTACCGTGCATCTGATGCATTACAAAAGGCGTATGGAAGTTCAATCAACATCATAAAATGTCATGGCAAAATGCTTCCCCCTTATTCTGACTGATATAGCTGCTATGTGGATTCGGCAGCTAGAAACGGAATCGATCAATAGCTGGAACATGTTGATCGACCGATTCTTTAAACAATTTCAGGTCCACATTGCACGACCCAAGAACGTCATGTCTCTTACTTCGATCAAGCAGCTGCCAGAAGAAACTCTGTGTTCCTTCTGGAACGACTCAACATTACAGCAGCGTCAGTTGATTGGCCTGAACCGTCTATGGTATTGATGGCGGCAGTGCTTGACGTTCTTGACAATTCAAAGTTCAAACAATCTTTGCACTAAGACCCACCATGAGATCTAGGCAAATTCTATCTTGAAGCAAACAGATTTCTGTGGGAGGAAGACGCAACTTCCGAGAAGGACATTCTCAATGTTAACAAGCTTAAAGGTGGAGGACTGCCTGATTCTAGGAAAGGCAAGGGAAAAGCCGCTGTCAAGAATGACCGCAATTCTCGTCCCTTAAGAAGGCCTAGATATGAAAAGTGTACTGAACGCAATGCTTCACTATTTGACTTCAACATGGACACTAACGGTACCATCTCCTACCAAAAGCCTTCTAAGAGGGAGCCATCGCGAAGGAAATGTGATTCTGCGAAACATTGCTTATTTCATGATATGCACAGTCATGACACAAATTACTACAGACATCGGTGTGATCTGATAGAGGAATGGGTTGAACGTGGATAGCTACCTGAGTATGTGAAACCACCAACAACGTCTGCATCCGAGCTGCCACCACTTGCTCCCCGGAGAGGAATGATCCTGGATCGAGCTCTCGTAGGCTCATCATCAACTGGTCTAGATGAGATCAACCTGGATTATCTCAATTTCTTAGGATTTAAGATGTGTTTTTTCTTACTTTAGGTTTTCCGATTGGCTAAATTGGATTACACAAATACGGAGTTAGGATTTAGCTCGAGAGCATGCTCTGGATTTGATGATATACCAATTAGGATTTGCATTGGTTTTGTATTTTGAATTGAATAAATAAGAACTTTCCGAGCATGAAATATGGTTGGCAAATTTTATGTATGGCTTATACTTATCTCGAATCCCTAGTTACGGATTATGCCTAGGGACGGACTATCTTGTCAGGTTGTGTCAAGTGTAGCTCTTTCCTGGTATGAGTATTGTTTGTACTAAGTTGGATTCGTAAGTATGGATTATACTCTGGAGCGACTTATCGTCTTGTCAGGATTTGGTAAAGGAACTCAATAAAACTCGAGTATGGCTTATGCTCAGTTTGAACTATCCGGTATGGCTGGAAGGTTAAGTCCCTCGCCAGACCCTGGCAGGATGATCCGAACGTCCCTTGAGTATGGTTTATGCTTAACTCGACACTTAGACATGGTTGAAGCTTGGAAAGTTTAAGCAATATTGTCAGGATTCGACACATTTGTCGCCTCCCTTTCCTTCTAGGTATAGATTATACTCGTAGTTGGAGCGTCCGGCATGACCCTGGTTTTCTAGGATTATCTAGAATACGTCTTCCTTCAAGCAGTAAGATATGTTCTGGAGGGCAAACAATGTTGACACACTTCTTGGTCAAACCTATCACTCCTTGGATTCTATCTCTGGAGCTACTCGTTACTTGAGTGCAAGCAAGCATAGATTGGCAGAACACTTGGACGAAGTGCCAAAGTTACAGAGGATCATGGACTTGAACTGCACGGCCTTCTGGATTGGGTCGCCCCCCGGGTCGGGTTGCCCTCTGGGTTGGGTCGCCCCTGGGTCGGGTCGCTCACCAGGTCGGGTCACCTGGACCTGCTGCTACACTTCAATTTTGACATGTTCTTAAGGCATAACATCATCCTACATGCATGGATCAATCGCCACCAGGCATTGCACGATTTTGAGAGCATTCTCCACAACTTTTCAAGATCTCTCTGGGCGTGACACATGGCATCCGACCCAGAGCCTCTCCACCACTATAAATACACCACTACATGGCATTTTGAAGGGATCTTTAGCCACTCCCATATTTAGCTTCCACCATTATCACCGCAAGAACTTTGCGAGCATATAAAGGCAACCTCCATTCAATCTAACACGAGGATTTCGTGTATAGAATCTCTCTACAAGGATGTTGTATGTATGGCACTGTACTTGTAATTTCTAAGAATTTAAGAAACTATAAAGTGGACGTAGGCTTGGTTTGAGAAGAATCACTATAAAAACAATGCGTGTCCCTTGTTATTTTTTGCATTTATTATCTATGAACTGTTATTGTGAGGATTTTGTACTGCATTTGGGTGTTAGTGCCATTTTTTAGTCTAACACTATCTATATAGGAATCCCAAACCTAGGCTCTGATACCAGATGCAACAACCCAAATTCCAACGGACCGATTTTTTTTTAAATTCGAATCTAATGAAACTCATGTTCGTTTGTTTGGATTCCTTCAGAAAAGAGAGAGATAATAAACATATCAGAGCCCAGAAAACATCTCACAGCGGAATGAAATAAATTATAATATAATCAAATATAGCCTTAACAGGAATAAATTATAATATAATCAAATATAACCTTACCCAGATAATAATACTACCTAACCAGTATTCAAAGCTATCATATCTCTGCAACAAATCTAACCTGTGAGTATCTTGTAAGGAAAGGATTGGAACATATGGTCTGGTGACTGGATTTAAACTATACATTCTGGATAACCTTACATATACCGTTCAGTTATGTTTTCTTATTTATTAGGTTACTTGTGTTAATAGAACTCAAGGCTTACACACACGTAGTACCCATCTACTCCCCAGTAGAATAAGCTAATACAGTATACATATAACTACTCCCAATATTAAGGTACACCCCATGGTACTACACTCGCACGGTCACCGCCGTAATGCCATAGAATTTTACGTAGTCCCTCATCCTACGCTGGAACAACGTATGGATCTCTATATAACAATGCTATGTTCCGCATAGAACCACCATGCTAAGTAAGAGTAAGGTACCACCTTCAAACCATTCGATCGAATAAGATTCCATAATAGAGTAATGCCCTAGAATCTACAATACACCACCTGAAGCAGACACGCATGTACCTAGACTTTCTGACGTACGTATCGTTAATCGTACTTGATGCCTCAACCTCGATGGTACCCCATCCAGAAACGGTATTCATGTATCTGCACGTATTATCTATTATGAACCGGGTTCCATAAAAGGGCTATATCAGATACATGGAACTCTGTTGGGATCCTTTTCAGATATCTGTATATGCAGATGTTATGGCCTGCATTTTCATAGTGGCTATGGTCCCACCCGACCCCTCCCTCGACTAGTGAAAGAGAAACAGAATTGAGAGCTATGAACGTGGCCCATAAAAACAACAAACATTAAATCCTAATTGGACTGTCCCTCACCCAAAGCCTTAATAGTAAAAGATCGATGGTCTGTTGGTTTAGCCTTCGTCTTTTTGCATCATACATCATGCTGACTGTCGATGACCGATACCCAACGATTACTATCAATCAGACGTTTAGAACCACCTAAGGGAAATAGAGGAGATGGTCGTAAACCTCCCAGTCACAAGGCACCAGATTCGTTGAAGCACCTATGCCACCCTACAGACTTCTGACTTCCCACTATCATGGCAATCAAGGTATACTCACCAGTTAGTAAGACGCAGACCCAACCTCTGCGAGCACATCCCAAACGCTGCCACCGCACAGAGGACTACCAAGAGAACCCTCCACATCCCTGGAAGCCGCGTGCTTCCCCTTCCAATCCATCGGAGATAATAGAATTTCAGCAGAACATCAGGCATAATAGGCAGAATAATTAGTTGGACGTGCGCTCCCCTCGTGTCTCGTGACACCACGATGACCTACCCTGGTAGGTTCTTCATTCCTGGACATACAGACCGGTCTAAGCGCCTCATATTAATGTGTTATTAGATCCTATGTCCAAACATTTAATTATGTTCTTGCTCTATCTCATTAGATTTCCAGTTAAATTGATTATTTCAAATCATACTAACTTCTTGTTCAGGTTACCAATTTCTTCTTGCTTATTATATTCAGTTATATAACTTACCCCATTTAAGTTCATTAATAAGCTTTTAACATGTTATTCTGATCGCCATATTTCAGATTCTCGGGTTTTCAGAAAACATGTTCTTCTTATTAGCATGATTCAAATTCTTGGGTTTTGCAGGTTACTTAATGTATAATTAAGTACAAATTATTGCAATCCATAAGTTTTCCCTTCTTTTCTCTACTTATTACAAACACAGGTTTCAGGTTTCCATACTTACAGATTACTTAATTTGTAATTAATTACAACTTATCTCATTACATAAGTTATCTCATTTTCCCTATCTTTTATTATAACCAAAGTTCAAATTTCCACTTGTCCCAAGCTTACCTATTATCTTTTCTTTTCCCCTTCAGATTTATTCATAGTATGTTATTATCACTCCCCGTTCATTCCAATTTTCTTATTGTTGTAGGATTAACTCATTTTGACTAATTACAATGAATGCCATTTATTTCCATCCTGTTATATACATATATTCATATATATGTTTATGCATCAGACATCTCACATTAAGCCGACCACTTGTGGATGCTAGATTTGCCAGGTGGTTCCAGGCAGACTTCTACGACAAGTTGACTAAACCTCGTGTCTTAGCGCCATTATATGTCTGTTTGCCCACCAGACCCCTCACATTAAATTGACCACTTATGAATGCTGGATTAGCCTGGCGGTTACGGGCAGACTTCAACCATAAGTTGAATTTAAACTCGTGTCTAAGTGCGGTTTCAATTTTCAATTTACTGTAAATTTAGGCATATTCACTCTTCCAAATTTTACTGTAATTCTTATTTACAATCTTTTGGCATGATAATATTCTTAAACAAGTATTCATGTTCATTATAAACTTCATTATCATAGCATTCACAGAAATTTCCAATTGGAACAGGTGATTAATGGAAACAGGTCTTATACAACAGAAATGTTCTCAGTAGATATAATTTCAATTACCATAATTATTCTCAATTTCATTTCAACTTAGCTTACAATATCCAGTTAACAGGTTATTAGAACAGGTCTATATACAACAGTAATCCTTTCAACATATTCTAACAGGTTTATACATTTCAGCAGATTTACATTTCATTAGATTTGTATATTTCGGCATATTTTACATTTCAGCATATTTATACATTCTAGCAGGTTTACATTTCAGCAGATTTATACATATTAATGGGGAATGTCAAACGATATACATACCATTATCAAAAAGTATAACTTAAATCCACTCACCTAATAGCATTCCAATTCATGAATCTGGCCCAGACTTAGCATTCCATGGCTTCCCTAACAGAATTTATAGCCTAAATAACCATGAATTCATAATTTTCAAACTAAAAGAAATGGGAAGAAAGAAGAGAAATATAAATTGACCAGATCCAAGAAATTACCTCACTTCGATAATAATTTTGAACACCCATTTGCAGATATACATTCTTTTCCTCCAATTCTTGAATCAAAATTTCCTTAGACTAATTATTCTATTTTCTGAGGAGATTTGGTGTGGAAGAAGAATGGCAAAGTCTAGATATCCTCTCAGAAAATATGAGATTTAGGCTAGGCTCTGCTAGCCTATTTATAGGTGTTAAAGAAAGTGTATATGATCTTGTACATGCAGCGCTGAGTCGGCAACGAATGTGGTTTAAAAAAACCGTCTAGATTCATCAAATGAACGTACCCGGATCAGGGGTGAGTCGAACCACCTACCACTTTGGTCGATCCTAGGATCGACCCTACCCCTTGGGTCGACCCATTTGGGTTCAGTGAGCTATTTTAGGCACTTTATTATTTTACTTCCTTTAATTAAATAAATATTATATTTACATATAAACCCTTTATATGTATACAAAACTTCTAATGCCCACTTTGCATATATATATATATATATATATACAACTTTTATTTCATTACCAAAATTCAAATGGCGTTATGTCGTTATTTAATTCTTGCGTATTTTCATTGATTACAGGTTTATTTTGAATTTCCCTTCTATGTGTGTGTGTGTGTGTATATATATTAAAAATGGGTACTCCTTTATTACTTTAAATCAACATTACATACGCCATACTGAAAATAAAAACAAACACCAATAAGAAACCTATGTCAAACAAACATACCAGCTTAACTAAAACACAAAAAAACACAAATGTATAATTTTATCCTGTATCTATCAATTCCATACCCCATCTCCTCAAAAATGCTTCATTCTCAACTATACATCCAGTTTCACTTCCATTCCCTTTCACTAGATAGAAAATCTCTTTCTCAGTCATCTTTAACTTGACACACTTATCGATCAAAAGATTAGTGAATTGCTTCGAATTTCTCTCCATCCAAATGTGATAAACTCTCATGTTCTTGCATATGCAATATTTGTCTCCTAATTCTTACTTTTAAATTTCTGTAATAATAGACCAGCCTCATCTTCAATAGTTCATGTTTCAGAAACCATTAAACCCATCTTTCTTTTCAAAGAACACCAAATAAATTTTGCATAACTTCACTAGAAAACAGATGACTAGCAGATTCTTCTTGGTCATCACAAAGAACGCACTTATTTTCCTCAATCACACCATGTCTAACCAACCTGTCCTTTGTAATCAATCTATCCAATTTAGCTAGATAAGTGATGAAAGCCATTCTTCTAGAATTCTTTGCATGCCAAATGACATTAAAAAATTATTTAATGGGTGTCTTCCCCTAACTTTCTCCCAAGCTCGATTAAAAGAAAAAGCTCCACCATCACACCATTCATACAAATCATGATGAATCCCCTAACATAGCTTCGTGCATTCAATATCATTCTACACTTCTCTAGTTGCTGGATGTAAGCTATTGTTAACTCTACCATCCTTAATTATAGATGATACCACCTCATTTACTCTTCCTACCGCTTGAAACATTGAAATGCCTATAAGGTCCACTAAACATTTTCCATTAATCCATGACTCAAACCACATTAGAGTTATTGAACCATCATGAAGAGCATTGTTAAACAATTGTCGACCACTTGCTCTCAATCTGAGCATAACTTTCCACGTCCGGGAGGAGTTATTATTACTCTCCATATAACAAAACAATTTATTCTTACAATATCTAGCCTTCATCCAATTGCTCCAAAGTGATGATTTAGACAAAAACTTCCATAACAATTTGACACCTGCAGCCTTCTTCAACTCTTTGAATGATCTAAGATCAATACCACCCTCTTGCTTTGGAGTACACATCATATCCTAACTAATCTTATGCTTAGACCCTCCCCAAAAGAATTCTATGCACAATATGTTCAGTTTATCAGTGGTAAATTCAGGCAGTTGATACACAAACAACCAATATAAAATAGTTGGATTAATAATTGATTGTATTAACTCAGCTCGGCCTACAAAACTTAGAAATTTAACATCCTATGATTGGAATTTCTTTTGAATTCTATGTATCAACTCCTGACAGTATCGATAATGAATGTAATGAGTGGATAATGGGACTCCTAAATATTTGATAGGGAGATTTCCAATGTTATATCCCAAAATATCAACCATTTCTCATGTCAATTTTGCTGAAGGAGTAAAATAAATTTATTTTGGAGAAAACTAACTGATAAACCGCTATAAAGCTCCAATTTGTCAAAGATTGATTTTAGAGATAATGCACTTGATATAGAACACTTTCCAAACACCATGAGATCATCAACATATAATAAATGTGAGATTATTGGATCAAAAGTATGCACAGGCAAGAAGGTTTTCAATAAAATAGCTTCATTCATACAAAAAGTGAAATACTCCATAGCAATCAAAAATAAATAGTGAGATAATGGATCCCCTTGTCTGATTCCCCTATTTGATGAAAAGAAACCTCTAGGAACCCCTTGTATTATTATAGAAAACGATTGAGTAGATATGCATTCAAATATTACGTTAATAAACTGCACAGGAAAACCCATAATATTCATAATATGGCAGATAAATTTTCGATTTATCCTATCATATGCCTTATGCAGGTCTACCTTAACACAAAACTTATTTTCTCCATGTTTTCTAAAATATCTAATCATTTCATGTGCTAGCAATGTATTATCCCCAATATAATGTGAAGGAATAAAAGCACATTGGTTAGATGATATTATATGAGGCAAAAACCTTTTAATTCTATTGCAAAGAATCTTGCTAAAAATCTTATAATAAAGATTGAAACAAGATATGGGGCAATAATGAGAGATTTTAGTTGGCATATCTATCTTGGGAGTTAGAATAATGAAGGTATGATTATAAGCTTTTGGAAGCTTTGCAGAGGAGAACATGTCTTGTACTGCATACAGCAAACCAATCTTCAAATCCTCCCAATGTAATTTGAAAAACTTAAAATTAAACCCATCAAGACCATGGCTTGTATCATCGAATAGAAAATAAAGCTTTCCACACTTCTTCCAAAGAAATTGGATGAAGTAAGTCAGATTACCCCTGCTGATTAGTAGTGTAAGAAGACTAAAAGAAAGGAAAAGCTGAAGGTTGTGGCCCATTAAACATATCTTTAAAAAATGATATGGCTTCTGCTGCTACTTCTTCTTGATTATATAAGAAATCCCCTTCATAATTTATCAGATTTAAATTATTGCCACGTCTACGAGCTGACATTTTCAAATGAAAAAAATGTAGAATTAATATCTCCTTCTTGTAACCAAGCCACCTTTGCTTTTTGTTTTTAACTCCAAAACTTTATCTATTTTTGTATCATAAAATGGTGTTTAGCTTCAAGAATGTTTTCGAAAATACTATTTTTTCTGGATCCAAATCCAATGCAGCTTCCTTTTCATTGAATATATTCTCGGCTTCTCTAAGTAAAGCATCGTCCTTAGTCCTCACACGATTCCAAAGCTTCATCTCTCTTTTACATTCTTGTAACTTCTGCATAAGTGTGTAACTTGGATATCCCCATGTACAATCATTCAGCCCTCTCATAATGCTCTCCATATATCCATCTTTATAACACCAATCATTAGAAATACCTAAAAGGAAATCCTTTTAGTGTTGTTGTAGGAATGAGATCTAACTGTAAAGGATTGTGATCACTCGATAATTGTGATAGAGGTAGAGCCTTCAAATCATTAAAAATTTGTAAGCAAGAATGATTTACAAAAATCTTATCAATATGGTTAGCAATACCTTTCCTTCTCCACGTGTAATTAAATCCCATTGCTTTGATCTCGATTAAACTAGATTGAGATAAACAATTGTTAAAAGCCCTGAGCTGTCGAAAAGGTACTGGCAAGCCCCATTTATTTTATTCAGAGGTGATGTTGAATTATTAAAATCCCTGGTAAGAATCCATGCTTCGGTAATAAATTCAGCTTGCCATAACCCCTGTCTGCCGCAAAAACTATTGCTAGCATATATTATAGAAAAAACCATAAACATACCTCCAGCATTAAGTGCTTGCAGTGTAACATGTTGATAAGAAGCTGAAATGGCATTAATAGTCCATACCTCAGTATGCCATGCAATGAGAGTTCTACCTGAAAAGCTTGAATGATGCTGAGGAATAAAATCCCAATTACTAGGAAGAAGCTTTCGAAAATGTCTAATATTATTTACACTAAGTTTTGTCTCCACTAAAATAACCAAAATTGGCTAAGATTTTGTCAATAGGGGTAAGATCTCTCGCACACGAAATGAAGAGTTCATCCCCCTGACATTCCAGCATATAATCGTCATTTAATGGTAACCGAGCTCCTTGTGTTTCTTTTAGGAGGAGCAATAGTTACATTAGAAACCATCTTCGCCTTGCCTTTGATATGAGACATATACTCTCTATTCTCATCAACCCCTTTAAACACATCATGATTTTCTTCCTTTGTAATCTTTTCACTCAGAGCAGCTGCAACCTGACTAAGATCATTAGGCAATATATCCTAAGGTAGTTCTTTATCAAGAAAATCTAAATCCCCTTCTTCAACATTGAGACCCTGAGTAGAAACATTAAGTTTCTCTCTTGTGTCATTTAAACCAAAGGAGGAAGCTTCATCATGAACTTTCTCTGAATTCATCGAATCCTTTGCTACCCAAGCTGGATCTGTTTCTAACTCGTGAATCAAAGTGTTATGTCCAAACAGCTTACATCTATCACATTTATGAGGTATGAACTCATATTCAACCATCAAATCCTTCTTTACTCCATAATGAAGTCGAACGGGAATTTTCTCAAACAACTCGGATGCCACATCTATCGCAATCAACATTCTAACATACTTTGTAATCTTTTTACTCACATTATATTCATCAATACATGTAGGTTCCCTTATAAAGCGAGCAATTCTTAAAAGAGCCTTAACCGACCACAATTCGATATCCAGATTGTGTATTTTAATCCAGATCTGGACTCTCACCACTGAAAAGTTTTCAAAAACAAAACAAGGATTCCACTTCTCAATCAACAATAAATTTCCAAAATATGAGTATGTAGATGATTTCATAACAGAAGCAAAATCTTTCGGATCTTCAAACTGAACAGTGAAGTGAAAACCAAAGACAATATGAATTATGAAGTTACCTCCAGGCCTCCAGACTTTATGTATGTAATCCTTAAGCTTTGTTACAAATAATATGAACTCTATCGGATGTAACGCTATTGTATCATGTCAAACTTCATCAGATTCGTGAAAGATTTCTTCAGGAATAAAAACATAGCCATCCATCAGCCTCACATACTGTAAAGGCTCAGATTTCACTTTATTATCTGAAGATGTCTTCTAACTATTTAGATCAACATGTGAGAAATCTCGATTTGAATTTGAAAAGGATTTGGGGGAAATTTTCGAAAAAGAAGCTGCTTTTCCCGCTTCCGCCATTTTTGTGAAAAAGATGTGATTTGTTATGTGTGTATGTTATATATATATATATATATATATATATATATATATGCACATGTATTTGCATATACTTACATATGCTTGTATACATATATTTTTATTCTTCCTTACATGTATAATTTTCTTTATATGTGCATATATACCTATTTTCTGCTTATAACATGTATTATTTTAGCTGTTCCTCTAAAATAAAAACATGCCACTCGTAGGAATCGAACTTGTGCCACTCTCTTGAAAGTCACATCCTCTTACCAACTGGACTACATAGGCTTTTGTTAACAAGGCTAAAAAAATGGTGGTCACTGTTCTTTTTCTTGTACCTCCTCTTCATGTTTGTTGTAATATTTCATTTAAAGGTTTCTCTTTCATCTTAAATTTGTTTTCTACAATCCATAGGTCTAAACTGACCAGAAAATCACCATGGACGCAGTGACGCTAATTCAGTGACCAAATTCATGAAGCTCTTCAAATTCTATTTTGTTTTACTTAATTAAAAAGGCGGGATGTTACATGTTATTTTACAAGAGGCAACTACACAACTGTAAGAAGAGAAAATTAAATATCAGAGACTACTTGGAAAAGGTAAAGAACATATGTGATATGTTAGAGGCAGTAGGATGTAATGTGCAATATTCAAAGAAAATTTTGCCTATCAGAAATGGATTCAGTGATGAATACGAAGTAGTTCTCGTTGTTATTACTTCTCAAAGTTTGAGGTCAAGTATAGATGATGTGCAAGTAATACTTCTTGCACACGAAGCAAGAATATAAAACAAGAAAGCATCAAATTCTGACTATTCACTAAATTACATAGTAATCAACAAAAATAGAAATCAAGGCAACAAAAAAAACGGAAAATCAAACTAGAGAGCGGGATATGCTAATTGATCAAGGGAAAGAGGCAGTTGGATTTCCAACACTAGACCAGAATGCCAGATTTGCAGGAAAGTAGGGCACACAACATTCGAATACTAATTGAGGTTTAATTCCAACTTTACACTAAATCAAATAACGGTAACCATATGAATATTAGCCCAAGTGCAAATACAGCACAAACTCAGTGTGACTCGTTGACTCAAACTGGCAATAATAAAATTCCAGGTCAAAATGAAACTGCCAAGGCTGAACACATACAAGATAATAGAAGGTACCTATATTCTGGTGCAGTCAGCCACATAATCAACAGCTTAGACAATCTCAATCTTGGAAACAAGGAGTTAAGAGGTAAACAGAAAATGTGCTTGGCCAATGTTAAGTGTATTAACATTTCTCATATTGGAAGTGCTATAAAAGAAAGTTATTCTTGCATAATTAGTTAAAATTTCCCAAGATAAAGAAAAATCTTATGAACCTCTCACAATTTGCTAAAGATCATGATATTTATGTTAAATTTTACCTAAAATTTTGTTTAGTTAGAGACAAACTAACTAAAGAAATTCTCTTAAAGGGTGATGCAGTCGAAGGATTAACCAGTTCAAATTCAATAAATGTAATAGTTATATAAGGAAGAAATCATGTTGTAATGTATATGAACTGCAAAAAAGATGATACTAACAAGAGTATATTTGATCTTTGGAGCTGCAAGTTGGGATACCTAAGTGTTAATGTAGCAAGGCAAATACTTAAAGAAAATAAGATTGCTTATGATGACATTTCTTTACCATATGTTTGTACTTACTGTCTGTCAATTGGATAAAAATCATAATTTGCCTTTTGACAAGTCTCTACTATTTACTCAAAACCTTTTGTCTTCGTCACAAAAGACTTATGGGTCCATCCCTAATTTATATTGATTATGGATATATGTATTACATATAATTTGTAGATACACTTGGATGTATTTCTTAAAGACAAAATTTGAAACATCTAATGTTGTTATGAATTGTGTTCATATTATTCTAATCCTGTTTTATACAAAATTTAAAGTAGTTCAATTTGACAGAGGCACTATGCATAAATCACTCAATAACTACTTTAGGAAAAAGGGAATAATTCACCAAACTACTTTCCTATACACATCAGAACAAAATAGCATAGTAGAGAGAAAGCACAGATACATAGTGGAAACCGGCTTAACACTTCTAGCACAAGCCTCCCGAATGCTAAAATTTTGGTCTATGTTTTTTGGTACTACAGTGTATCTAATCACAACTAAAGTTTTAGGTAGTGTAAGTCCTTTATAAAAAGTGTATTATGTAAAAATAGATAATCATAGATTGAAATATTTAGTTTCTCGTATTTCAGTTATATGGGACGATACAACAAAAACAATTTGAATTTTAAATCCAAATCACGGAGTTTTCTTAGCTTTGAAACAAGAGAAAAAGGTTGCAGGTGTTTAGATAATAACGACAAGAAATAATGGTAGAGTATTTATTAGTACATGTTATTTTCAATGAAAGGATTTTCCTATTAAGTAGAACAAATATCAAGACAACATGCAAAGTGATAAATAGCAGAGAGGTAGTAACTATCATTCCAAGTTTTAGTGGCATAATAGAGTCTACTGATAGATGTTTACACCAAAATTTGGCAAAACAACCAAAATATTTCTTAACACGTCACCTAATCGAAGGCGAGATGCTTAGAAAGCACGTCACCTTTTCAGAGGCAAGATGTAAGTAGGTTTTTACAATTGTGTAAGGCCATATCCAAAATCTAAGAACATCAAAATACAAAAAGAACACAAGAGTTTATAGTGGTTCGACTCTTATGCGAGTCTACGTCCACTTAGAAGATAGAATCTCATGAACCACCAAGAGTTTTACAAAATTCTTTCACTAATACATTCATATAGTCTCTTTTGACAAGCACTAATCCTTTTCACTCCTTTGAGAATGGTAGGAAGCTTGAAGAATTTATGCTATCTCCTCCGTAGAAGCCATGATCATGAGCTTGGTAGATCTTCGATGAATTGTGAAGAAGAGATGTTGAAAATGCTTGAAGAGGCCTAAAGAGCAATTTGACAGCACCTCCTCGTGGTTCCCAGGAAAGTCCCCTTGAAATGGTGGAGGTAGGGTGCTATTTATAGGTGATGGAGTGGCTGAAATCTTCAATCCAGGATTCTGGTCGGTATTTTGGGTATTTACTAGAGTGCCACTTCCAGTTGTCACCAGATGTCTTGCTTCTTTATGTGTTTTAACCGACCAGGGATCTTTGCTAGAAGAAAGACGACCAGGGGCTCACACACGACCAGGGAGCTCAAGTTATGAGGCGGATCGACCTAGTGATGAGGGAGCCAGATGGCGCTACACTTTGGAAATGCGGACCGACCAGGGATCTTCACAAAGTAGACCGACCCTGTAACTTTTGTTGAAGGACAGAGCGACCAGAGGTCTTCTATATTTAGAGCAACCGGGGTTCTTCAGCATTTGGAGCGACTTGGGGTCTTCGCAGAATTGACCGACCCTGAAGCTTTGAGGCTTGTTGGAGCGATCCAAGGGTCTGTGTCCAAAGCAGAACGACCGGATGTCTTCCATTTCTGGAGCGACCTAATGTCCTTCAAATTTGGGGCGACCAAGTCAGCATGGAGACGAGAGCGACCAGAAGCCTTCCGTATCTAGAGCAACCAGGTCAGTATGGAGATGAGAGCGACCAGATAACTTCCGTGTTTGGAGCGACCAGGGTTCTTTTGCCTTTGGAGCGACCAGTGGCCTTCTGCATTTTGGAGCGACCAGGGGTTTTCTCAAGCTTTTACGAGGGAGATGGAGATCGACCATGCTGGAACCCGACCGGCCTGCTATCATGCATTGGACCGACCACTTCTTTAGCATTGCAGAACCGACCACTTCTTTAACATTGCAAAACCGACCACCCCTTTAGTGTTATAAGACCGACCCACATTAAATTGTTAATAATCCATCGATCGTTTTAAGTGGATAACATTTTGCCCCTCGGAGTTTCGTAATTTTTACGAAAAATTATGGACTTCGAAATATCATACGATATGCTAGAATTTATTGACAGTTTCGACCAGGGGTCGGTTTTAAACGTGGTTCGCAGGGATCGGTTTTCTCCAGTTTCGTCATGGGGTCGGTTTCAATTTTAGTTCGTTGGTTTTCGAAGCGGCTGGTCCTCCTGTCTATATATCTTACCTTTAACCCTTGGTGTTCCTCACTTTTTTCAACTCCAAAAATTTCTTATTTTAATGGCGGCAACCCTCTGACGAAAATTCTCTAATCTTCGTTTCGCTTCATCAATTTAATCCGAGAAAACAATCTATCCACAATCACTCTCCCTGTTTCTCTGTCAAGTGCTCGAATCTGCACCTCGTCGAAGCTTGGAAATTCAATCCAAACTTCTTCAACTAGTTGATTTAATCACAGGTATATGCTTCTATTTCTTTGTTAACTCGAAAACGATGAATGTAGGCTTTTTGAATTTAGCTGGAGTCTTTGAGGTTGAACCATATTCGGACCAGTTTTGGTGTATGATTGCAACTTGATTGTAGAACCCCTGAATTTGAAATCCTTTGTATATTGGAATGCTTGTCAATAATATAGAAACTTATTTGTTCGATTTGAATTTGTGGATGATAATTTTGGAATAAAAACCCTTGGAGTTCTTCTTTGATGATGGTCGCAATGTATTTGTGAAAATGTTTGAATGGCTCGCGCATGCATGATTTTCCACTTAAACCATTATTTTTCGATGTTTTCACTATGCATTTGCTTTAAACATTCATGTTCTCTTCCTGTTGTGCGACCGGTTTTCATATTAATCGTAGAACGACCAACCCTATGATGTTTTTACCGACCCAATAAAGGCTAGTTTTGCGCGACCACCAGATCCTTACCGGTTCAGCACGACCAGATCCTGACTATTTTTGAGCGACCAGACCTTGACTGATTTTTTAAGCGACCAGGTCTTTATCAGTTTTGAGTGATCGGAGCTTGACTGGCTTAGAGTGACCAAGTGCTCTATTAGTTTTGAGTGACCGGGGCTTGACTGGCTTAGAGCGACCAGGTGCTCTATCATCTTTGAGCGACCGGGGCTTGACTGGTTTAGAGCGACCAGGTGCTTTAGCTTGCCATGGCCGACCCTGCTCGAACTCACATAATATCCTTGTAACTTGTTCTTCAAACATACTTGTTTGGTGATATGTTCATTCATCATAATTAACAAAAATGTATGAACATCCTCTACCTTTTATGCAGGATGGATCCAATACCCAGCGAGATGAAGAAACGCTTCGATTTGGACGAAGGGAATACTGGCCAGCCCTCAGTGACTTCTCCCGTGCTTGTTGCCCACACCTATTCAGAGATTCAATCGATTATAAACAGGCCTCCTTATGCATTGAGGGCTTGCAATTCCAAGCTGGCTAAACGGCTCCCTGATTGGGATTTGTATGGGATTTCCTCCGACTATGAGGTATCGCATGATGATCGGCAGATAACATCCTGCGACATCATGGTTGCTAAAACGAGGCTGATCGGGCGCATGGAAGATACTTTGCGCCAATTCGAGAAGCAAATGGACTTGCTCAAAGACCGTACTGCGAGGAAAATTCATGGCTGGCATGGTTTGGCTAAAGATCTTCAAAGACTTTACCGGGAGAGTCTTGATCGCATTGCTGCTCTGGAGGCTGATAAGGTTAAGTTGATCCGCGCTCTGAGGAACCGAGATGCTCTTGTTGCTGCTCTTCCAAAAGGGAACGTTGAACTGGTGGGACCATCCAAGAGGAGATCTGTTGGTGATGCTTCTACATCTGGGTCCGTCTTGGTGAAGAGGAAGGTAGGACGCCCCAGGAAATACCTGAAGGCATTGCTTGTTTCTCTCGATGAGTTTTGGCTTGGTGGATTTTGTGTTTAGACCGGTTGTATTAAGCGAGTTCCGATCCTCGCGTTTAACTTCTATGTTTGTCTTTTGTTGGTACACTATGACCTTTATGACTGTGATGTAGGTTGACCTTTTGTGTTTGAATGTGATATGGCTGTGCTCCATGTTTCTATACTTTTGACCTTGTCGTTACTTTTTTCTGCATATTCTGGTTTGTACACCACGCTCTCACATCTCACTTTGCACATTTTGCTTGTTTATGGATTTTTCAAATATATATGGTTGTGATGGTCCTTTGGTAAGCGAAGAATCGAACAGCTACTTTTAGCTTTGTGATGTGATATATGACTTTGTACCAATGGATTGCTTCAACCTTGATATATCGAAAATGGACTTGAGGTTTGGGTGCTTTAAGTTGTAATCAGAATTTAAGAAGCACCTGCCATTGTACTGTGACATTTGGAGCTTTCTATTCTTCATACGAACTTTGCATGTATTATTTGGAATTCTCCGTCCTTTGCATCCAAATGTATTAGATATCCGAGAAATGAATGAATGAATGCCTCTTGAAGATGATTTTTGTTGAAGACTCAGCTTGGCAATAACGTGGTCAGATTTTGTCTGACTTTAAGTTATTTGGCTGAGCACCCACAGAGAGGGTTTGGGTTTAAAGACTCAGTTTGACAATAACGTGGTCAGATTTTGTCTGACTTTGAGTTATTTGACTGAGCACCCCCGGAGAGTTTTTGGGTTTAAAGACTCAGTTTGACAATAACGTGGTCATATTTTGTCTGACTTTGAGTTATTTGACTGAGCACCCCCGGAGAGGTTTTGGGTTTAAAGACTCAGTTTGACAATAATGTGGTCAGATTTTGTCTGACTTTGAGTTATTTGACTGAGCACCCCCAGAGAGGTTTTGGATTTAAAGACTCAGTTTGACAATAACGTGGTCAGATTTTGTCTGACTTTGAGTTATTTGACTGAGCACCCCCGGAGAGGTTTTGGGTTTAAAGACTCAATTTGACATTAACGTGGTCAGATTTTGTCTGACTTTGAGTTATTTGACTGAGCACCCCCGGAGAGGTTTTGGGTTTAAAGACTCAGTTTGACAATAACGTGGTCAGATTTTGTCTGACTTTGACTTATTTGACTGAGCACTCCCGGAGAGGTTTTGGGTTCAAGACTGTGTCTGCCTAGTTCCACGGGGTGGGTATTGATTTTGTTGGACCTTTGAGTTGATCGAGATGCCTCGTCTATAAATCCATAACCCTAGGTCCATCGTCTCGAATGATACTCCTTTGGTGGAATTTTAGCGAGTCTTCTTTGATTTTACTCCATTGGTTTCTCCCGCTGATTGGCCTTGGTGTTTTGTTCTTCTTTTTTATCTTATGGAGACATTTCTCACTTACCGTATTTCGACGGGAGTGCTTTATGGATCCTTGTGCTCAATTTGTCCTTTCGGACTATGTTATGAACTAACACCGGGCTTTCATCGGGGAATGAACCAACGAATTTTTTCTTTTAATTATGTCCTATAATCAGAAATCATAACTGAGCATCTTTGAATATATAATCAAAGGTATGCGATGTATAATTTAGACAGGAGACAAAAGAGCTGTTTTATTCATATTCATGTAATTTCATACAAAGTATCTATTGTATTCATAAAGGAATATGAGCTAAAAGAGTTATTTGAAGTAACGCCGGAGGTGATCACTATTCCAGGCCCTCAGGACTTCTACTCCGTCTATAGTCTTGAGCTTAAAGGTACCGTCGAGGAGTTTTTGGTCGATGACAAATGGACCTTCCCAATTGGGGCCAAAGAGCCCTGTTGCGGTCATGATCTTCTTTAACACTAAGTCTCCCACTTCGAATGTTCTATGCCTGACCTTTTGATTGAAGTGTCGGGCAATTCTCTTTTGATGGGCGACTATCCTAAGCTCCGATTCAGTCCTTTTTTCTTCGAGTAAATCGAGGGCTTCAAGCTTCAACTTTTCATTCTCTTTCTGGTTAAAGTGAATTCTGCGGTGAGTAGGAACCTCTAACACCACAGGTATCATTACTTCTGATCCAAATGCCAGAGAGAATGGAGCATGCCCTGTCGCAGTTTTATAAGTCGTACGGTAAGCCCATAGTGCAAGCGGCAGTTCTTCAATCCAGTTACCCTTAGCTTTCTCGAGACACTTCTTAATGGTGGATTTCAGGATTTTGTTTATTGCTTCAACTTGCCCGTTGGCCTGCGGGTGGGCAACTGCTGCGAAGCTTTTCTGAATGTGGTATTTGTCGCAAAAGTCTTTGAACTCATCGCTTACAAATTGCGTGCCATTGTCGGTGATGATCTTCTGCGGAATTCCAATTTTGCGTATGATGCTTTTCAAAACAAAATTGATCACTTTTCTTGATGTGATGGTTGCCAGTGGCTCAGCTTCCGCCCATTTAGTGAAACAGTCCACAGCAACTATGGCGTACTTGAAACCGGATTTTGCAGTAGGTAATACTCCAATCAAATCTATGCCCCAGACAGCGAATGGCCAAGGACTCAACATTTGTGTCAACTCAGTCGATGGAGCTCTCGAAATCTTTGCAAATTTCTGGCATTGGTCACATTTTTTAGCAAAGATCATAGAGTCGAGATTTACCTCTGGCCAGAAGTAGCCATATCGAAGAACTTTTTTGGCTAGAGTTTGTCCACCTACATGTCCGCCACAATCTCCTCCATGTAATTCTGCCAGGATTGCTTTGGATTCCTCCTTTGTTACACATCGTAGCAAAGGTGCTGAATATCCTCTCCTGTATAAGTGACCATCCTGAACGAGATACAAACGGGACTTTCGGAGCAACTTCTTGCGATCCTTCGGGTTTTCAGGAAGTGTCCCATGGAGTATATAATTCTTGATGGGGGTCATCCACGAGTATGGCTCGTCAGCTGTCTCCATAACCCAATCTATATCAGATTCTTCAACACTGGAACTAGATAAAACTTCAACTGGAACTAGGCCGAAGATTTGAGGATCTCCGGTACTAGCCAGCTTCGATAAAGAAACGGCTTTCCAATTTTCTCCTCTAGGGATATGAGAGATAGAATAGTACTCTAGATTGTCAAGAAACTCTTTGACTTTGCGTAGATACGTTGGAAGATTTCCACTCTTGGTCTCAAATTCACCTTTGATTTGAGAAACCATCAACCGTGAATCGCTGAAGATCAACAAACTCCTCAGGCTTAACTCTTTCTCAACTCTCAATCCTCCAAGCAAAGCTTCATACTCGGCCTCGTTGTTTGTGACTGGGAATTCGAATCGTACAGCACAGCATATCTGTCGTCCTTCTGGAGTTTCAAACACGACTCCTGCCCCAGCACAGTATTCATTCCTAGCACCATCAACGAAAAGCTTCCATCTGGCGACCAACTCATTGGTTTCTTCCATTTCCTCTCCTCTCTCAGTGAACTCGGCAATAAAATCAGCTAGGGCATGCCCATTTATTGCTTTCCTGGGGTGATAAGTGACATCGTACTGACTGAGCTCAATATTCCATTTTAGTAATCTCTTTGAGGTTTCTGGACGGAACAACACTTGTTTCAAAGGTTGATCTGTAAGGACCTTGATAGAGTGAGATTGGAAATAAGGCCTGAGCTTCTGTGATGCAATAAGCAAAGAATATGCAAGCTTTTCGATCTTCGGATAATTCATCTCTGCCCCAGTAAACCTTTTGCTGACGTAGTATACCGACCACTAAATTTTGTTTTCTTCCCTGATGAGGGCTGCGCTTAGAGCATGGGACGATACTGCAAGATATAGGAACAGGCTTTCTCCATCTTTTGGTTTTGACAGCATCGGAGGTGATTCCATGTGCTTGATAAGATCCTCAAATGCTTGCTGGCATTTAGGAGTCCACTGGAAATTCTTCCTTTCCTTTTTCAATGCATCAAAGAGGGGAATGCACCTGTCCGTTGCCTTTGAAATGAAGCGGCTTAAAGCTGCCACCTTGCCATTCAAACTTTGGAGTTCCTTTTTAGTCCGCGGAGCTCGCATTTCTCGCAAGGCAACCAATTGTGCTGGGTTTGCTTCAATGCCCCGGGCGTTGACCATGAAGCCAAGAAACTTTCCTGAAGCTACACCAAATGAACATTTGAGTGGATTTAGCTTCATGCGGTATCGCCTTAGGATTTGAAACAATTCGCCAAGGTCTTCCATATGACTTTTTGCTTCCTTGGATTTTACCAACATGTCATCAACATAGACCTCCATGGTTTTTCCAATTTGCCCTTTGAACATCGAATTCACTAGACGTTGATACGTGGCACCTGCATTTTTCAAACCAAACGGCATTACCTTATAACAATACAAACCGCGATCAGTTATGAAACTAGTACTATCCTGGTCTGGCTCATGCATCATGATCTGATTGTAGCCTGAATATGCGTCCATTAAAGACAACAGTTCATGCCCCGCCGTTGCATCGACAAGCTGATCAATTCGAGGTAGGGGAAACTGTCTTTTGGGCACGCTTTGTTTAGATCAGAATAATCGACACACACCCGCCATTTGTCGTTTGACTTTTTTACAAGAATTGGGTTGGACACCCATTTAGGATAGGTGGACTCGCGAATGAAGCTGTTCTTTAATAGCCTATCCACTTCATCCTGCAAAGCCTTAGACCTCTCAGGGCCTTGCATCCGTCTTTTCTGTTTCACAGGATGTATGCTAGGATCAATGTTCAACTTATGCACAATCACTTCCGGAGATATTCCACACATATCTGAATGGTTCCAAGCAAAGACATCCAAATTCATCTTTAGAAAAACAATCAATTCTTTTCGCAGCAAAAGATCCAACTAAGAGCCAATCTTTGCCACCTTATCCGGATTGTTATCATGGACCTGTATAGAAATGGTAGCTTCAGCCGGTGCTGCCCTTTCCTCCCCTGCACTGGTTTTTCGCGGATCCATATCTTCTTGGATGTCATTGTATTGTCCAGCACAGGGGGTGGTCATTAATTGCTATAAGGGGGCTTCATGGATGTAAAGAGGAGTCTCCACATCCTTCTTGATGTCATACTTGCGAGCTTCAATCAACTCTGCCATATAGCAGTCTCTCGACTCTGGAGGATCTCCTTTGATTACTCCCACTCCGTTTGCAGTTGGGAACTTCATCGTCAAACACCATGGAGCAAGAGCTATCTTGAAAGCAGATAGTGCTGGTCTTCCCAAAAATGCATTATACCCTGACAGTGAGACTATTATCACAAAAGACTGCATCATGGAAACTTGCTTCTTCCCCTCACCAAGCTCTACGAGGAGATCGATTACACCAATAGGCTGAGTTGGTACACCAGTGAAACCGTGTATTTTATTTTTACTTGCTCGCACATTATCCATGGACAACCCCATTTTAGAGAAAGTATTATAAAACAGGACATTTACAGATGCCCCATTATCAATCAGTACCTTCTTCACTATTGCTGGACCCAAGCCAATAGTGATCACCATTGGGTCAATGGTTGAAGTCAATATTCCACTGGAATCCCGATCTCGGAATACCACATCTTCCCATGATGTTTTTGGTATTTTCCAACGAAGTGAGTTACTGCAAACTTCAAATCCATTTTCTTTTGAAGCACTGCCTAGTTCATTTGTATACCTGACAATATCCTCCCAGGTATCTCCTGCAGGATGAGGTCCACCACTGATTGTGTTGATAACAGGTCGAGAACCATTTGCAGGTGTTCTTCCGTCTTGACTTGGATGAATCTGCTGACCTTGTGTAGGCTCAGTATCCGACGAACATTTCACGTACTCCTGAAGACGGTTCTTTCTTATCAACTCTTCAATTAGATTCCTCAAGTGCCGACACTCATTTGTGTCATGACCCGATCGATTATGAAACCGACAGAACCTTCCTGAGTTTACAGCTTCTTCGGACACCTTTATTGGCTTCGGGTTCGGGTAATCCTCCGCTTCCTTAGTTGCCATGTATATGTGCTCAATCGTATCATTCAACGGAGTAAAGCTTGTTGGCTTAAAGAAGCGTCACTTTTTGGAATCCTTATCGTTCCTAGCATCATTACCATTTCCTCTCTTTTGCCCCTCTCCAAAATTTCCTTGATTGATCTTTGTAGAAGCTTCTTTCCATTCCGGAATCACCTTAGCTTTGACATTGCCAACAGAATAGATGGGATCATCTTCAAGACACATGTATTCCTCAGCTTTATCATAGAATTTCTCTAGCGTTTCGGGCTTCTTTCTCTTTAACAACCTTCCAAATTCAGATTGTTTATCTATGCCCCCCCATTAAAGCCATTAGAATTAGCCTTGGCTCATGGGTCCCCACTTCAGCAGCGGCAGCATTAAAACGATTCAGAAAAGATCTTATCGTTTCACCTGGGGCTTGTTCTAACTCGTTGAGGGACAAAATATCTCTAACCTTCGTTGTCTGGATGCGGAACTGGTCCCGAAAGCATCTTGCTAGTATGGCAAAATTATCAATAGACCTGGGAGGCAATTTGGTGAACCATAATGATGCTACCCCTTCCAAGTACACCGGGAAGTACAAACACTTAAGTTCGTCAGTTGCTTGGGCCCCATCCATGTGTTGGTCGTATCAAAACAAGAACACATTGGGGTCGCCTGGCCCATTGTAAGCTTGGATTGTAGGTGGTTTGAATTTCCGTGGGAAAGTCTTCTTTTTGATTCTTTCAGTGAGAGGGGTTTTGGATGGCGCGAATTCCCATTCAGCTTCATTGTCGCTTCGACATTTGTCCTCCTTCATGATCTGTCGGACCATCTTCAAAAGACGATCCTTCTCGTGGAGGCTATCTGCAGGCCGGACGCCTTTGTCTTGACCGGAAGCTTGCCTAAGCAAACCATCGCAGTTGAGACTCAAGGGCCCTGGCCTTTCTTGATTGGAAAGTGCCCCTTTGGCAGAATCAGCGACTCGACGAGAAGTAGTCTCTGCATTATGGTTCCGAGCAGCTTTCTTTGAATTCTCAAGTTTTCCTTTATCGGGATTAGAGATCTCTTGAAAAGATTTTTCCCGATTCGGACTAGAAGAGGAGGAAAGGGCATCTTCCGCATGGACGGGCTTTGAAGCTACCTTTGCCTAGCGGTTTGAAGAGCGAAGAGTGAATCTAGCCTTGCCATGATGGCTTTATTGGCTACCTCATGCTGTTGCGTTAGTCCAGCAACGGCTTGATCAAGCTCGCCTCTTGTAACATTCACACCTCCATTCGATGTCCCACCTATTTCAAATCGGTTAACTGCGGGGGTTTCATCTCGATTTCCCTCATTAGATGCTCTAATTCTGGATTCCTTACTTGCTTTCGGTGGCATTATTTCAGAAAGCAACTTAAACTTTGAGGAGAGTTCGTCAGAAGGTCCAAATCGCAAGATGGAGCGAGCTATTTGGAGGCTTAGCTTGAAGATTTTGAGATCTTCGTGATATGTTTGATGTCAGAAAGTAGATCCGGCCCCACGGTGGGCGCCAAATTGTTTACACCAAAATTTGGCAAAACAACCAAAATATTGCTTAACACGTCACCTAATCGAAGGCGAGATGCTTAGAAAGCACGTCACCTTTTCAGAGGCAAGATGTAAGTAGGTTTTTACAATTGTGTGAGGCCATATCCAAAATCTAAGAACATCAAAATGCAAAAAGAACACAAGAGTTTATAGTGGTTCGACTCTTATGCGAGTCTACGTCCACTTAGAAGATAGAATCTCATTAATCACCAAGAGTTTTACAAAATTCTTTCACTTATACCTTCATAAAGTCTCTTTTGACAAGCACTAATCTTTTTCACGCCTTTGAGAATGGTAGGAAGCTTGAAGAATTTATGCTATCTCCTCCATAGAAGCCATGATCATGAGCTTGGTAGATCTTCGATGAATTATGAAGAAGAGATGTTGAAAATGCTTGAAGAGGCCCAAAGAGCAATTTGACAGCACCTCCTCGTGGTTCCCAGGAAATTCCCCTTGAAATGGTGGAGGTAGGGTGCTATTTATAGGTGATGGAGTGCCTGAAATCTTCAATTCATGATTCTGGTCGGTATTTTGGGTATTTACGAGAGTGTCACTACCAGTTGTCACCAGCTGTCATGCTTCTTTATGTGTTTTAACCGACCAGGGATCTTTGCTAGAAGAAAGACGACCAGGGGCTCACACACGACCAGGGAGCTCAAGTTATGAGGCGGACCGACCAGGTGATGAGGGAGCCAGATGGCGCTACACTTTCGAAATGCGGACCGACCAGGGATCTTCACAAAGCAGACCGACCCTGTAACTTTTGTTGAAGGACAGAGGGACCAGAGGTCTTCTATATTTAGAGCGACCGGGGGTCTTCAGCATTTGGAGCGAACCTGGGGTCTTCGCAGAATTGACCGACCTTGAAGCTTTGAGGCTTGTTGGAGCAATCCAAGGGTCTGTGTCCAAAGCAGAACGACTGGATGTCTTCCATTTCTGGAGCGACCTAGTGTCCTTCAAACTTGGGGCGACCAAGTCAGCATGGAGATGAGAGCGATTAGAAGCCTTCTGTATCTGGAGCGACCAGCTCAATATGGAGATGAGAGCGACCAGATAACTTCCGTGTTTGGAGCGACCAGGGTTCTTCTGCCTTTGGAGGGACCAGTGGCCTTCTGCATTTTGGAGCGACCAGGGGTTTTGTCAAGCTTTTACGAGGGAGATGGAGATCGACCATGCTGGAACCCGACCGGCCTGATATCATGCATTGGACCGACCACTTCTTTAGCATTGCAGAACCGACCACTTCTTTAACATTGCAAAACCGACCACCCCTTTAGTGTTATAAGACCGACCCACATTAAATTTTTAATAATCCATTGATCGTTTTAAGTGGATAACAATAGTGACCTAGCTTCTTATAATTTTGGGTGGTCAAAATACTAAAACTATCCACCTAAATTAGGATATGAATTAGCCATATAACCTCGCCAGTCAAACACTTGTTAAAGAAGAAGATGAAAATTTTATAATTGAAACACCTCAAAATGACAAAGAAAGCAATAGCACTTCAAATGGAAGTACAAGAGAAAACTCATCTAATATAGATCAGAATATCATACAATCAGACAAACAACAAGTTCAAACAGGGCGTCCATTGACAACTATAGAAAAAATGGAATATTTAAAGAAAAAACATATGCTACATTAGCGAGTTCTGATAAACTTCTCACATACACTAAAGATGCATATGACATGAACTAGAAAGCATCCATAGATGAAGAATATAATGCTCTTATTAAAAAATTACACAAGGGAACTTGTGCATAAACTAGAAAAAAATCTAACTGGAGGCATGTGGACATACAAATTAAAAAAATCCTGATGGGACAATCGACATATACAAAGCCAGACTTATTGTAAAGAGATACATAAAAGAATATGGATTCGACTTTATCGAAACATTCTCATTGGTTGTCAAACTAACCACGATCAGTTCCATTCTTACTATGGCCTTGAATAACCAGTGGAAAACAAGCATTTAGATGTTAACAATGCCCTTTCAAATCGAATATTGTACGAAGCAATTTATATGCAACAACCATAAGGGTACATGTAGAATCCTCTATTGTGTGTGTGTTTAAGCTAAACAAAGCAATATATGGTTTAAAACAGGCTCCAAGAGTGTCTTTAGACAGACTTAAGGCAAACTGAACAGAATGGGTTATATGCCTATCGAATCTAACAACTATATGTTTATTAAATTTAACAAGTCATTTGCTATATATGTTTTAATATATAATGATGATTTAATTATCATAGGAAATGATGAGACAAAGGTAGACCAGATGGTACAATATCTTGATGGAGAATTCTCAATCAAAAACTTAGGAGAGTTATCTTATTTCGTAGGCATAGAAATACAAAGAAAATCAAAGTTTGTGATATTTATTGTCAAAAGAAATACAAAGAAGTACTATTGATTAAAACAGACATGGTTCGAGTAAATCCCCAACCACGACCAATGACATCAAGTCAACGCTACTCTAAAAACTGAGGAGGGGTCATACTAAATTTTAAACAATATAGAGGTGTTGTAGGAGCATTACGATATGCAACTATAACAAGATCAAACATAACATTCAATGTTAACAAAGTCTTTAAATTTTTGCAAAGTCCTACTAATGAACATTGGAAGCTAATAAAGAGGTTCTGAGATATTTAAAAGGACCAACAATATACGGAACCTCATTAAAAGCAGCAGATCGTTTAAGGATCACAGGCTATACTGACTCAGATTGGGGTAGCAGGTCTTTATAATAGAAAATCTATAATTAAATAATACATCTAGGTTGATGATGATATAATATCATAGAGTCCAAAAAATCAATCATTAATCTCAAGATCTAGTGCTTAAGTTGAAAACAAAAGCACTTCTAGTGCTACTACAAAAATACTTTGGTTACAATCAATCTTAAGTGAACTAAAGTGATGACCAACACAAACGCAACTATTTGGTGTGATAATCAGAGTTCAGTTTAAAAGACAGCAGATCCAATACAACACACAAAGGCTAAGCATATAGACATTGACATCCACTTTATGCTTAGGCAAATAAGAAAAGAGATATTAGATGTAACGACCCGCAAATTTGTGCCATTTGAGCTGAATGAATACAACTAGCATCCAACCCAAATTACACGAAAATACAAATCATTAATAGAAAGAAGTTAGAGGATGAGAAATAGAAAGATAGAAAATTAGAATAGAAGAAAATAGATAGAAGATAGAACTGAACAATAACACAGAATCTCACAACCATAGCAGAATAAAATATAGTACAAATATAATCACTTCAAAATACAAACTATATTTTTACTTACTTACATCATCAAAGTACATCACATATACAATACAACAGAAATAAACTCTAAATACCTAACGTTAAAGTCTACTCCTCCAAGCTCCTCCAGATAAATTTTTAAAATCTTGGACTATTGGGCTGCCCATACAAATTTAGGCACCAAGAGTTTAGGGGAAACATAGAAAATAAACTCTGGGTCAGTCATGGGACTGGTATGAGTGAATGATTTTAAAAACAACTTAATAAATAAATGATATCTCATAAGACCACGTCGTAAAAATGGAACAGGTTTTCCCTTATGAAAATCCAAAAATAACTTGGTTTAACATTCAAAACGGTTTGAAAGATAAGATAATCATAAGACTGACCCACAGATAAACATGGATGGTTTTTAAATTACGATAACCCAAAAGATCTTTGTATCAAAAGCTCATCTGATATTATAATAATGTCTATCATCCACAAGTACATAATCGTCTAGCAGAACGCTTACATCTCACGCTCAACATATATAGTATGCAATCAAAACCACAAGCGTTTATTGGATAATGGATTTCTAATTATTACAAGGTATGAAACCACCTTCCGATAGTGTATCTCTATAGAGGAATACACTGGGTTCAACAAGAACATCTTGCAATTCGGCCACACATGACTGACCACTCATTTCGCTAGAGTGTATCGAATATATTGTCACCAACTGTTGGGAGATACCCATCGTTTCCCGAAAGGGACAACATCGAAAGAATAAAGAAGCAAATGGAATTTCTCTAGATATATGACAATAAACCCTAATTGGGAGCGACCCACTTCACCATGTTGCCTGCCTGATTTTTGTCATTTCTTAGTTGTGAGGCTTGAAGTTGAACTTACCATTGGATATATCATCTCTTTGTTTACTTCGAATCCCACATCATCAAACCCGCCAAATCACACATTGATTTCCCCAAAAATATCCCGGGTATAAAGCTAAGAGGAACAAATTCCTCCTCCACCAAACGTAAATATGCTTGAAAAAAATCAACTTATGAAATTTATTAGGTATACTCTATCAGACACATGTCCATACAAGTTGTCCTGGTTTTGGACAAACCGATGTCACTATTCTGTAAATCCATCTTAGGCAATTTCTACCTATAATTTACAGAATAGCCCTTGCATAATTCTGACTTGAATGGTTTTCAATAATCTATGAATCAAACGTATATATCGAATTGAAGTGGTATTTAAATTCCGGTCACTTCGAAAATGACAACGAAAAAAGTCCAGATTTGATGGTTGGTTTTAAATATAAAATAAATAGATTTTATTCGCATTGGATCTGCTAAGCCTTATTTAAATAATCTAAATTATTTAAATTCAAATATTAACTTTATATAAATATTTATATGGAAACATAAGTATTAATTAACTTATAAATTCTTATTATCAATCTTACATGATTATCTCACTCTCGAATATCCGTTCCATAGCTGAAAACGATATTTAACTCTAACACTCACTCTAAACACGCACTAATACGATCTATCGGATAATAGTGAAATCATTCAAGTTGGGGTATTTTAATTACCTCTCAGACCTTCAACCGAAATCATTCTTACCGTCGAGATTCGTAGAAGTTCGATGTCCACAATATTCAACAAAACCATAAATTGGTAAGTCCATTTGAATTTCAAATCTTAAACCATTTCAAACAACGTTGTTGTTTGAACCATTGATTACGTTAATTCAATTTACTTAAATATTAAGTCAGGGAATTTTAATCCAAATATTTGACTTGATTTCCTTATCCTCTGATAATTAAATTATCTTTAAACCTTACTTAAAATATTAGTTAAGTTAAAAACATTATTTTATTCGATTTAACTTCTCTTTTTAACTATACCATTATCCTACCAAATATGTTAATTTAAAACTTTATCAAGTCTTTAAAACAACCATTTATTAAATCCTTTTCTATTAAATTAATTGAAATCAGTTAATTTAATAATCCATTCCCACTTGAACCGTCGATTTAAATCACCTCTAAATAACATGATTAACATATTATAATTGATCTTTCCTTTTTAAATAAATTTATAATATAATTAATTTAATATAATCTATCTTATTTTTTCTTGAAACAAGTCATATCCAATGAAAAACTTACGCTCAATTCTAAATTATACAGAAAACGGCTAAGTAGTTCCAATGGTATATATAATAGTTCTTATGTAAGGACCCATAACATCCCGTGAGGGAAAGAGCGGATACTTTGAGAACAACACACAAAAGAATGCAGATAGAAGAACATTTCATTTCTTATTACAACAATTCCCTCAGAATACAAGAATATACAGAGTATTAATAAATAAAATACATTCGATAAATATCAGAGATTACAATAAATTACATAGTAGCGGAAAAACAATACAAAACACAACTGAAAGTAATACACGGATACAGAGCTTTCCGAGCATCGTTCCAGCTGTAAATCAGGATCCTGTGAATATAAATCTGCAAAACCAAAACTACTAGATGCCCGTGTCAAAAATAGGGGCATCTAGAGTTTAGGTTAAAACAATAAACTCCAGGTCATTTTTGGTACTGGTGTGAGAACTAAAACAGTTATTAGTCTTTATTTTAAGGTTAGGAAAATCAAATATGAATTAGCACTGTAAGGACCTGTAACTTCCCCGGTAAGGAAAGAGCGGATACTATGAGGACAACACACAAAAGAACGCAAATAGAAAAACATTTCATTGTTAATTACAACAATTCCACCAGAATACACGAATATACAGAGTATGAATCAATATTACACAGAAAATATCAGAGATTTAAATTACATTTAAATACATCATAGCGGAAAATAATACAATACACAACTAGAAGTAATACATGGATACAGAGCTTTACGAGTATCGTTCCAGCTGTAAATCAGGATCTTGTGAATATAAATCTGCAAAACCAAAACTACTAGCTGCCCGTGTCAAAATAAGGACACCTAGAGTTTAGGTTAAAATAATAAACTCCAAGTCAATCATGGGACTGGTGTGAGAACTAAAACAGTTATAAATCTTTATTTTAAAGTTAGGTAAATCAAGGGACCACGCAGTATAACACGGAACGGGTTTCCTCCCAAGAATACCAGTGCATAAAACAATAGCACAATGCTAAATAAAGAACAATGAAGCTATTATAAGACCCAGGTCCCATCACACAATGCAACGCAAGCCGGAGGATAGGGTTTTTTCCTTATAATAGCCAATAATGCTTGATACATGAAATTTCATGTTTTATTATTACTATAAGTGCATAGTGTCAAAACAATTTCAAATCATAAGTATCAATCATAGACGACATAAGCTCCCCATCCCACTATGTCGCCATACTAGGCTCTACAATCAAAACCGCACATGTCACGTATTGGAAGTTGAAATCGTTTTGAAAACAAATTTAAAAAGATTTATAAAATACGTTTTAAAAGGAAATCGATGAAGTAATATATATTATATAATGGCCTGAATAGAACGCGCTGCGCTGTGGCAGTTCGCGAATTTCGACCATTAACTTCGAACGGACATTACGGGAGATCCGACCGTCGGATTCTCTTAAAACCGAAACCTTTGGGTTCATAACGAAAAGAGATTTCTAACGAATATTAGAGATTTGAAATCTAACGGTTGAATTTGGAATTATGTCCAAATCAAATTTGGAAAAGATCGCTGTAAGTGCAGTTCGATGGCCGTTGATGGAAATCGACTGTACGGGCCTTGATAAAATTATAAAAAATAGTAATAATTTGTGTAAAATCATAAGAAATGATTTGGGAAGAATTGGAATGAAAATTTCCATACTTGAAAAGATAAAAATAGATTTTTATCGAATGAACTAATTTTGAACTAGAATTAAAATCAATTTATTTTTAAAATAAATAAATTGGATTTGAAATGGTTTTAAAAGTAACCATAATTTCCAGTAATTAAATTGGAATGGATTTGAATCGAAATTGTCTTTGGAATATTTTGATGTTGGATTTCTTGATTATGCAGATATTGTTATGGAAATTTGAAAGATATATTTATATCGTTATTTCCAATACGATATTTGTTGGTCGTAGAATTTGATATTGAATATAAGCCAATATATTTTCTGTTCAGAGCCATGTATTTAATATCAAATGTGATTTGGGTTTGTCGTGAATGGTGTCTTCATTAACACTATTCTTAAACCCAGTTGAGAAAAATATTAAATCTTTATATTTAGATTTAATGAAGTGTACCAATTAAATGGTATTTAATTGAAATTGAATTTTAATTGATTTTTGGGTTTATCTTGAACGGTGTTTTAAATAACCTTTGTTCTTTAACCTGATAATTAATGGAATGTGATTTGGGTTGTCTTGATGGTATCTTTAATAATACTGTTCTTAGACCCAACAGAGTTAAGAAAATCAGAAACTAACTGGATATTAGTTAAGTTGAATAGTTTCTTAGGTATTGATCTAATTTTGGTTTCGGCCTTCGGGGTTAATATTTAGGGAATTGTCCTCTTACTAATTTACGGTTAGGGACTGATTGAAATGTGATGTGATTTTGGGGTTTATCGTGAACCGTGTTTTAAAGGACATCGGTTCTTTAACCCAGTTAAAGATTAAAACTAAGTGGAGTTTTAATGAATCTTTAATTAGATTGAAATCATCGAGAATGGAGTATCACCAGTTTTGCTCCAAGCGATAGTTAAATCTTTAACTGGATTTGAACGTGAAATGGTAATTAACTTTACCGATAACACCGTGGTGTTAGATATGAAGTATTACCAGTTTTACTTCATGGGATGAATAGGTTGGGATTGGGAAATAAAATAAATAAATACTTCGGTGTGGTTCGCTAATCCTGACTAGTTTAAAGTGATATTCAAAGGAAGATTAAAGAATAAATTTAAAAGAATTTATCTTTGATTAAATTAATCGGAACCTTTCCCTAAGAATGTGAAATTTAGAAACTAATTGTACGTTAGCTAAGAAGAATGGTTTCCTGGGTATGGATCTGATGTTGGTTTCGGCCTTCGGGGTTAATATCTGGAGAATTGTTCTCTTACTAATTTACGGTTAGTGACTGACGAATTGGAATGAGGTGTATGTTGTGTTTGTGTAACACTTTTTTATTATATACGCGAGTTATTCAGAAAGACCAGGTTTATCCCATTCTGAATAACTGATTCGATGTGGTGTCGAGGATGAAGATGGTGGTCGAAGACCGGAAGTCTTCACGTCGTTTGGGTGATTACTGGTGATCTTGATTGGGCCGTACACCCAAGAGGAGGGAATCAATTAGTGGTCGTCCAGACGTACTTGGAGATCGATGGATATGCGAGGTACAAGGTGCCTTCGGTTTCGTTCAGACCCAGAACGGACTTGTAAATGGACTGTGTGTCTGACATCGGATTTCATTCTGTGTGATTGATATCATTTGCATAGCGTGAATTACCTGGGTGGCATTCCTAAGTGGCAATTGATCAAGGCTTCTGTTGAAAAGCAAAGTCTTGTGGTTGATGATCAAAGCACAGCCTGTGTGGCATAGCTTTGTGTAGCGTTGATTCGCGAGCCTCACACCCCGGTAGTGGACCAGAAACGGGAGAGGACCTCAGGGAGGACATGCGTTTCCTTCTAGCTAGAAGTGGCGTTAGTGGTTTTACATGCCCTAACGAGTTTGACTTATGTGGTTGTTGTTGTTGCGAGGCGCCTCGGATATATCGGTGACTATGTGAAGCCGATGGAGTCATTTGTTCACACATTGACACCCCAAAGGGTGGGAAAATGCAGTGTTCAGGCATTTTAATCCATTTGGTTATTTAAAACCCATTTCAAATCCAATTTATTTATTTAAAAATAATTAAATTATTATTCTAGTTAATAACCAGTTCATTTCGATAAAAATTATTTTTATCTTTTCAAATATGGAGTTTTTCATCCCATTTTTTTCACAAATCATTTCTTATGATTTTACACAAATTATTGATATTTTTGATAATTTTTCAAGGCCCGTACAGTCGATTTCCAATAACGGCCATCGAACTGCATTTATAACGACCTTTTTCTGAAATTGATTTGGACGTATCTCCAAATCCAAACGTTAGATTTCTAATTTCTAATATTCGTCAGAAAGCCCTTTTTGATACGAACCCAACGGTTCCGGTTTTAGGAGAATTCGACAGTCGGATCTCCCGTAATGTCCGTTCGAAGTCAATGGTCGAACTTCATGAACTACCGCGGCGCGACGCATTCTATTCAGGCCATTATACATAATATATATATATATATATATATATATATATATTATGTATTTCATCAATTTCCTTTTAAAACCAATTTTATAAATCGTTTCAAATTTGTTTCAAAAAAACAATTTCAACCTTCATTTCAAATTCAAATCAAAATTGAATTTTCCATTATAGATTCTTTTTACATTCATTTCTATTTGATTTCAATTTAATTTCAGTTCGTTTTCAATTCGATTTGAATTACTATGTCGCTATACTAGTACTACAATCAAATCCATTATCTTGTATTGGAAATTGGGTTTCCGTCATGAGTCGAGGCAAGGGGCACTTATGCCGTTTATTATTGATATTTATGATTGTATCTAAAATTAGAAACAAACTGGAAACGAGCTAAGATGGATGGTTTCCTGGGTATTGGTCTGATGTTGGTTTTGGCCTTCGGGGTTAATACTTAGGGAATCGTTCTCTTACTAGTTTACGGTTGGAGTCTGATTAAGAATTAAACGATAAAATTTACATTTTAAGGGATTTTACTTTACGCGTATTAAGCATATCTTGGTCGATATAAGGTAAAACTCTATCCTTCGGTTTGCGTTGCATTGTGTGATGAGACTTGAGTCTTATATCGGCTTCATTCTTTATTAAAAGCATTGCGTTGTTTAACGAATTTACTTTGTTTTAATGTACTGGCAATCACTGGAGTAAACCCGTTCCGCGAAAGTGGCGCGGTCCTATGATTTTCCTTATTACTGTTGTTTAACCAATTAAGTAGATTTCTCACATGTGATTGGTGTGAGAACTAAAACAGTTATTTATCTTTATTTTAAAGTTAGGTAAATCAAGGGACCACGCCGTATAACACGGAACGGGTTTCCTCCCAAGAATATCAGTGCATAAAAAAAACAGCGCAATGCTAAATAAAGAAAAATGAAGCTATTATAAGACCCAGGCCCCATCACACAATGCAACGCAAGCCGGAGGATAGGGTTTTTACCTTATAATAGCCAAGAATGCTTAGTACGCTAAAAACAAATCATTTGATACTATTATAGTGTAGAGTGTATGAAAACAACTTCAAATATAAATGTATCAATCATAAACAGCATAGCATCCCATGCTACTATGTCGCCATACTAGGCTCTACAAATAAAACCGCGGAATCACGTATTTGGAAATTGGATTTCCATCTGTGAACCGAGGCAAGGGATCGTCCTCTACCGAATTAGAGACAATCTAGCCCATGTCTTAAGTCAGAGCTCGAATGACCTTTGGATCGTCAGGGCCGGTCCACTGATGTGGATTAAAATGCCTGAACACTACGTTTCCCTGCCCTTTGGGGTGTAAATGAGCCAACGAATGACTCCGTCGGCTTCACATAGTCACCGATATATAAGAGGCGCCTCGCAACAGCAACAACCACATAAGTCAAACTCGTTAGGGCATGTAAAACCACCGACGCCACTTCTAGCTAGAAAGAAACGCATTCCCTCCCTGAGGTCTTCTCCCGTTTCTGGTTCACAACCGGGGTGTGAGGCTCGCGAATTCCCGTTACACAAAGCTATGCCACGCAGGCGGTGCTTTGATCATCAACCACAAGACTTTGTTTTTCAATAGGAGCCTCGATCAATTGCCACTAAGGCATGCCACATAGGCAATTCACTCCATGCGGTTGATATCCATCAATATATAACCTCTGAGCTCGTACGTCTCAGAGAAGGGCGTTAAGCAAGAGAATAAATTCTCCGCGGCCAAACAGATATATATTCAACATAAATAAATCACACAGAATAAAATCCAATGTCAGACACACAGTCCACTTACAAGTCCATTCTGTGACTGAACGAAACTGGAGGCACCTTGTTCCTCGCATATCCATCGATCTCCAAGTACGTTCGGACGATCACCAACTGATTCCCTCCTCTTGGGTGTACGGCCCAATCAATATCATCAGTAATTATCCAAACGACATGAAGACCTCCGGTCTTGAACCACCGTCTTCATCTTCGACACCACGTCGAATTAGTTATTCAGAATGGGATAAACCCGGTCTTTCTGAATAACTCGCATATATAATAAACATGTGTTACACAAACACAACATACGCCTCATTCCAATTCATCAGTCACTAACCGTAAATTAGCAAGAGAATAATTCCCCAAATATTAACCTCAAAGGCCGAAACCAACATCAGATCAATACCCTGGAAACCATTCTTCTTAGCTAACCTACACTTAGTTTCTAAATTTCACATTCTTAGGGAAAGGTTCCCATTAATTTTATCAAAGATAAATTCTTTAAATTTATTCTTTAATCTCCTTTTGAATATCAATTCAAACTAGTCGCGATTAGCGAACCACACCGAAGTAATCATTTATTTTATTTCTCAATCCCAACCTATTCATCCCATGAAGTAAAAATGGTCATACTTCATATCTAACACCACGGTGTAATCGGTAAATTCAATTACTATTTCACGTTCAAATCTAATTAAAGATTTAACTATCGCCTGGAGCAAAACTTGTGATACTCTATTCTCGATCATTTCAATCTAATTAAAGATTCATTAAAACTCCACTTAGTTTTAATCTTCAACTGGGTTAAAGAATCAATGTCATTTAAAACACGGTTCACGATAAACCCCAAAATCACATTCCATTCTATCAGCCTTTAACTGTAAAATAGCAAGTGAGCAATTCCCCACGTATTAACCCCGAAGGCCGAAACCAACATCAGATCAATACCCCAGAAACCCTTCAACTTAACTAATCTCTAGTTAGTTTCTGATTTTCTTAACCCAGTTGGGTCTAAGAACAGTAGTATTGAAGATACCGTTCACGACAACCCAAAATCAATTCGAATTCAATTCCAATTAAATACTATTTAATTGGTACACTTCATTAAATCTAAATAAAAGATTTAATCTTTTTCTCAACTAGGCTTAAGAACAGTGTTAATGAAGACACCATTCACGACAAACCCAAATCACATTTGATATTAAATACAAGGCTCTGAATAGAAAATATATCGGCTTATATTCAATATCAAATTCTACGACCAACAAATATCGTATTAGAAATAATGATATAAATATATTAATCAAATTCCCATAACAATATGTGTATCATCATGAAATCCAACATCAAAATATTCCAAAGGCAATTTCGATTCAAATCCATTCCAATTCAATTATTGGAAATTTTGGTTACTTTTAAAATCATTTCAAATCCAATTTATTTATTTAAAAATAAATGGATTTTTAATTCTAGTTAATAACCAGTTCATTTCGATAAAAATCTATTTTTATCTTTTCAAATATGGGATTTTTCAGCCCAATTCTTTCCAAATCATTTATTATGATTTTACACAAATTATTGATATATTTTTAATAATTTTATCAAGGCCCGTACAGTCGATTTCCATCAAAGGTCATCGAACGGCACTTACAACGACCTTTTCCAAATTTGATTTGGACATAATTCCAAATCTAACCGTTAGGTTTCAAATTTTTCATATTCGTTAGAAAGCACTTTTCGATATGGACCCAACGGTCCCGGTTTCAGGAGATTCCGACAGTCGGATCTCCCACAATATCAATCTGAAGTTAATGGTCGAAATTCGCGAACGATCGCTGCGCGGTGCGTTCTATTCAGGCCATTAAATATATATATTATATATATATTATTTATTTCATCGATTTCCATTTATAATGTATTTTATAAATCGTTTTAACTTTGTTTTAAAAACGATTTCCACTTCATTTTAATTTTTGTAACGACACGGATTTCGCCCGAACCTAATCGATCGCTAAATCGACCAAGACCGTTTGAATCCCGTATACGCTAACTCTGGGCATACAACACATCAGAACAAATAACAAAAGACTTTTATAAACATTATAATAATATTACATCAGAGTACAGAATATATCCGAGTATATCGAAATTTAATACAGCGGAAGATAAATTTACATGAATGTAATACAATGCACAGCGGAAATATAAACTACACAGCGGAAGACTGTAAATGCCTGGACACAGCTTAAAGCTTCAATCCAGAATCCTTCTCAATACATCTACAAAATAAAATGACTCGACTGCCCGTGTGGAAAATAGGGGCACCCGAGTTTGCAAGGGAAAAGCAAACTACAGTTCAGTCATGGGACTGGTGTGAGAAACTCTAAACAGTTATAACTTTATATAAATCATATGGCATATCATGGGACCACGCCGCTAACGTGGAACAGGTTTACCCCTATGAATGCCAGTGTATAAACAACAATCAATATAAATATATGGATCTACTATGCATCAATCAACATGTAATATCCCAATCTACCCACTTAGATTAATCACTACACTTAGATTTTCTAAATCCAAATCAATTTATAGAAATTATTCCTTTGGACTTTATTTCCCGATTTCTATTTAAAATCATTTGAAATACATATCTAACTTTCCACAACAAAGTAGATTTCACTTCGGGATCTCAAATCAAATCGTTTGGAAATGTGAATTCCAAAACATAAAAATGCATACAAACAAGTATGCAACCAAATATCGGGCTCCCCCAAGACAAGGCAAAGGGTATGCACCTAGCAACTCGATATATAAATGTGCACCTACCCCCACATAGGAGCAGGCTACACCGACGATGCACCTCCCACACATGGAGAGCATACACCGCCCTCTCACCCATACTTTTAGTCTCAGGGTTACCCGAATCTTTAGCCACATACTAAATCATTTCATATCCCGAAGTAGGGAAAATCATTTCACAACATAATAATCATAAGTACTTTCAAAATATAGTACTTCACATCAGTAATTCACATATATGATCAGTCACTATTAATCACATAACCTTTGAGCTCGTACGTCTCAAAGAAGGGTGTTAAGCAAGAGAATAAATTCTCCTCCTCCAAACAGATACATCATTAATAGTAACTAATCGAATAAGTGATGAACTACAATGTAAAACCATAATACATTTCCAAATCATTTAGAAATCATCAGGTTTTAGGCCTCGAAATCCTTTTTGTTTTATAAAACATTCCCTGTTCAAAATTGGGAATACATTTCTTTTCACTTAAGAAAGATATATCATTTCACAATCATTCATTAAATTTGAAATGAACAAAACATTGCTAAACACCTTACTGTCAAATCGTGAAGTGTTTCACAAGGTGTTAGCACACAGATATCTTTACCCAACCCAATGCTAAATGTAAAGGCATATTCTGCTCATAAACTGGTCGAGCACCATCCAAACAATCAATCAACCACAATCAATATCAACAACTAAGTAAATTTGGTTTAATTACATTACGTGTTTTGGTAAATTTAATCACCATTCATTCATCCAAATCTAATTAAAGATTTATTCAAACCCCAATTGGTTTCATCTCCAAAGTCATTTCATATTGATTGTTCTACTTTTTGCAAATTAATCCTGCTTTTAGCGACTTAAAGAACTAATGTCATTTAAACACAGTTCATGACAAACCCTAAATCCGATTTGATATTAAACACAAGGCTCTGAATAGAAAATAGTATCGGCTTATATTCAACATCAAATTCTGAAACCAACAAATATCGTATTGGAAATAACGATATTAATATATCTTTCAAATTTCCACAACCATATCTGTATAATCACGAAATCCAACATCGAAATATTCCGAAGATAATTTGGATTCAAATCCATTCCAATTCATATATTGGAAATTCTGGTTATTTTTAAAACCATTTCAAATCCAATTTATTTATTTAAAAATAAATTATTATTCTAGTTAATAACCAGTTCATTTCGATAAAAATCTATTTTTATCTTTTCAAATATGGGATTTTTCAGCCCAATTCTTTCCAAATCATTTATTATGATTTTACACAAATTATTTATATTTTTAATAATTTTATCAAGGCCCGTACAGTCGATTTCCATCAAAGGCCATCGAACTGCACTTACAACGACCTTTTCCAAATTTGATTTTGACATAATTCCAAATCCAACCATTAGATTTCAAATTTCTCATATTCGTTAGAAATCTCTTTTCGATACGAACCCAACGGTCCCGGTTTCAGGAGAATCTGTCGGTCAGATCTCCCGCAATGTCAATCTGAAGTTAATGGTCGAAATTCACGAACGATCGCTACGCTACGCGTTCTATTCAGGCCATTAAATATATATAATATTGTATATATATATATATATATTATATTTCATTTATTTCCATTTAAAACGTATTTTATAAATCGTTTCAACTTTGTTTTAAAAACGATTTCAACTTCATTTCAATTTTCATGTCAAAATTGAATATTCCATATACACGACAATTTTATACAGTGTATATATATGTTAAAAATAATATTTTTAACCAATCAATATTTATTTCATTCACACTTCATATATATATATATATATATATATATATATATTATTTTCTTTTCATATATATATTATTCACATTCTATATATGTATAATTTATTCATCGTATATATATAATTTGACGCATCATATCTATATATTTTACACATCGAATATATGTATTTTACACATCGTATAAATATATTTTACACATCGAATATATGTATTTTACACATCGTATATTTATATTTTACACATCGTATATATATATATATATATATATATATATATATATATATATATATATATAATTTACCATTCACATATATATATATAATTTTCACTTTTCATATATATAATTCATTACACAACATTTCATATATATATTATTCACTTCATATATATATATATTATTTCATATATATATAACATTTTCATTTTTCATATATACAATGTTTTCACTTTCATATATACATTTCACATTCCATATATACATTTTACACATCGTATATATATATTTTACACATTGTATATATATATATATATATATGTATATATATATGATTTACCATTCGCATATATATATAATTTTCACTTTTCATATATATAATTCATTACACAACATTTCATATATATATTATTCACTTCATATATATATTATTTCATATATATAACATTTTCACTTTTCATATATATATTTTACACATCGTATATATATATATATAATTTACCATTGCATTTCATATATATATACATTCACATTTCAATTTATTTCATTTCACATCACGATCAATTTTCACACAGAATACAATCAAACAAGTCGTCCATGGTCTGCGGACGATGGGGAGCAGTTCATATATGCAGTTATAAAATAAATAACTGTACAGAAAATTTATAGTGAGAGAATTCTCACTTTGGTATCCACTCCGTCAATGTTTATCTGAATTTCTGTTCTGTTTTGATTTTAAATTGCCTGAAATTCAAATGTGCTCTGTTTTGGGCGCAGTCAGTTTTGTTGCGAAGCTCTCGGCTCCACGATCGCAACAGATCCAGTTTCACGCGATTCCTACTTCGTATGAAGGAGATAAAGATGTTTAAACATTAATTACTTAAACGAATAATTAAATTTTAATTAATCACTAATTAATTCCTTCATTACCCTCAAAACCTTTTTCCCCGTTGTTTAACCCTTCAGCAAACTGCCGATTTGGAACCCCTCATGTCGCCGCCACCAGGTCAAACCGGACCTACATCCAACCACACCCCACGACGCGCCACTGTGACCACCACCAACTCCAACCACCACGTCGTGCTCGAAGGCTCCATCAGCCACCAAAATCGACCTAAGCCGAACCACTTCATAGCGCTAGAACTCGCGATTGCCCTCACGATATTCGATCATACCCATATCAAATGGAAGTACTCTCGAATCTCTGTAATTTACGCTTCAGAACCTAGATCTAATTTGGTGTTATTTGGGGGCGGTTTGGGAATTCATTTTCGAGCGGTTTTGACCATCGGTTGAAGGAGATGGTGGCTATAACGTTTTATGAGGCTAGGGTTTTAGTTTGGGGCTTTATACCTTTTTTATTTTTATTTAATATTAATTTATTCCAAGTTCATTCAGTTTTTCGTCCGAGCTCCAAACGAACTCCAATGACTGTCATTCCAAGCTAATTACCCCCATTCCACGCACAATGGCATATGTATCGTAACCCAATTCGGCTGCTACGATCAGTTTCCGCTAAATTTAAAATATAAATCATTATATTTTAAATTCAAACGTACATTTTAATTTACCGGGGACATATACTAACTCTGAAAATTCCAGAAAAATTGTTTCTAGCTTTGTATTGACGATACGGTCTTAAAAAAACCAGTTTCGTCAAATTCTGAGAACGTTTGAAAAATGGCCATTTTCCAGTCGATTAAAATCAATTGAAACTGTCAAAACACGTTTTCCTTTGCCACGCTCACATATTGACTCGAAAAATTATGAATTTTGGAATCTAGCAATATCTTGACATCACGGATCCAACAAAAGTGATTTCATCGAAAACCGAGGTCGTTTGCAAAATTTGCATTTTTAAGGGCCAGAATTCCATAGCGACTATTCTGAATTTTCAACTGGACATAACTTTTTATCCCCGCTATGAAATTTCAATTTTTCGGATTCGTTGGAAAGATGTTCTCAAATAGATTCTAATATTTTTGGTTTTGTTAAAACCCGATTTATTTCGCACCCGGTATGTTCATTTGAACTTTGAAATCGAATTATCAAACTATCGCGCCATTTTCAATTCCTTTTATGTAATAAAAATAAATTATTTATATTCTAATGACGATCTATATAAATATATACGTTTGAGTTCTATTCAAAATAAATTTCTCATCAATATTATTTAAAATAACTTATTTTAAATATTCAAACTTCATTAAAATTGCCAAAATAAAAATTTTAAATTGGCTAAGAATTTTCGGGTTGTTACAATCTCCCCCACTTAAAACTTTTCGTCCCCGAAAAGTTATGAAGCTGAAAGTTGTTTCACAAATCAACTCAACTTCCAGTATTTTCTTTATGGCTTAAGTTCTTCAACTTTTCAGTTTCTAAGAACTTTTCAAATTTTTCAAAGATTTGGCTAACACCCTAAATTTTCGAAAAAAAATTCCATAACCTTCCCCGCACCGGGGACTTCGGGATATTTCATATAGCCTCCCATGGCCTTCTTCAATCCAAAAGAAAAGGCCAAGCGGCTAGTCAATCGGCTCATAAAATCATCCAAACCCAAAGAAATACAATAAATATGTACCTATTTGTCGGGCAAACAATTTTATTCCTCTTCTCCAGCCTCCTTGCTATGACCTATTCAATGTAAGCATATGTATATACATGCATTTGTAATCATTTTTCAATACAGTTCAATAATCGGTTCCATTAGTCTAAATGGTTCAAAATTTCAAACAAATAAACAAACAACACAACCATCAATCAATTATTGGATTAACGTTTCAAATTCATAACTTTGATACATATACAGAAAATCATGTTTTTGATGCCAATTCACAACAATAAACCTATCTAGTTTTGGTTCTCACACCAGTCTAATGGAAATTTATAAAAATCTTACTTTCGAAACTCAAACATAAACTACTGATGTTGTACGTCATCGGTAGAATTATCTCCGGGCGACTACAGTGTGATTCTATATCTATCCAGTATATTAAAACTTCGAATATACGTTCATGACACGTATATGCTAAACCTTTATATACTCGATTGTCCAAAATCAATATAAATAAAATATTCAAATACGCATACTTGAATTTCATTTTCAAAACAAAGTTTGTTTTATTTTAAAAACATACTCTTCACCCTCGTTCTAGGATACTACTGACCCCATCTCTAACGAGTTATTCTTATTGGATATTTCTAATCCAATTTCTGATGAATTCTTTCGTATGGTTCTAACGTGTCTTGTTCTCGAGCTCTGTAAACCAAAGCTCTGATACTAACTGTGATAGCCCGTAACTTCCCCGGTAAGCAAAGCCCGGATCATCTTGAGAGCACGACAAAATAAGATTTCATCAGAAATTGGATTAGAAATATCTAATAAGAATAACTCGTTAGAGATAGGGTCAGTAGTATCCTAGAACGAGGGTGAAGAGTATGTTATTAAAATAAAACAAACTTTGTTTTGAAAATGAAATTCAAGCAAATATTTTATTTATATTGATGTTGGTTTCGGCCTTCGGGGTTAATGCTTAGGGAATCGTTCTCTTACTAATTTACGGTTGGAGTTTGATTAAAAATTAATGATAGAAATCATAATTTTATAAAATATATTAAATAACAAAAAAAGTTATGTGTTGACAGTACTCATGTGTTGAGATTGGTCATGTGTTGAAAGAAATATAGATTCATGTGTTGAATAGAATAATTATTCATTTGTTGAATAGAATAACGAAGTTATAGAAAAATATAAAGCCGTGTTGATTAGAGATGCGCTATTTTGATGCGAACGATATTTATATCGATTATATTCGTTTTTGTAATGAATATTGAAAAGAGATTTAAAAATAGAATATTTAGAAAATAAATTCGAATTGAATTGATTATAAAATGAATTCGAATTGAACTGATTATAAAATGAATTCGAATTGAATTGAATATAAAATGAATTCGAATTGAATTGAATATAAAATGAATTCGAATTGAAATGAATTCAAATCGAATTGTAATAGAATTGAAATTGAATTAAATAGAAATGCAATTGGAAATCGAAGTGAAATCGATTTGGAATGAATTCAAATCGAATTAAAAACGAACTGAATTTGAATTGAAATCGATTTGAATTGAAATCAAATAGAAATGAATGTAAAAAGAATCTATAATGGAAAATTCAATTTTGATTTGAATTTGAAATGAAGGTTGAAATTGTTTTATTGAAACAAATTTGAAATGATTTATAAAATTCTTTTTAAAAGGATATATATATATATATATATATATATATTTATATTTATATATATTCTATATATAATGGCCTGAATAGAACGCGCAGCGCCACGACAGTTCGTGAATTTCGACCGTTGACTTCGAACGGACATTACGGGAGATCGGTCCGTCGGATTCTCCTAAAACCGGAGCCTTGGGTTCGTATCGAAAAGGGCTTTCTAACGAATATTAGAAACTAGAAATCTAACGGTTAGATTTGGAGATACGTCCAAATCAATTTCAAAAAGGTCGCTGTAAATGCAATTCGATGGCCGTTATTGAAAATCAACTGTACGGCCCTTGATAAAATTATCAAAAATATCAATAATTTGTGTAAAATAATAAGAAATGATTTGTGAAGAATTGGGATGAAAAACCCCATATTTGAAAAGATAAAAATAGATTTTTATTGAAATGAACTGGTAATTAACTAGAATAATAATTTAATTATTTTTCAATAAATAAATTGGATTTGAAATGGGTTTTAAATTACCAAAATTTACAATATATGAATTGGAATGGATTTGAATCGAAATTGTCTTTGGAATATTTCAATATTAGATTCCGCGATTTTACAGATATTTTGGAGGAAATTTGGAAGATATATTTTATATCGTTATTTCCAAAGCGATATTTGTGGGCTTCAGAATTTGATATTGAATATAAGCCGTCTATTCAGAGCCTTGTTTTTAATATCAAATGGCATTTAGGTTTATCTTGAACAGTGTTTTAAATAACACTTGTTCTTTAACCCGATAATAAATAGAATGTGATTTGGGTTTATCGTGAACTGTGTTTTAAATGACATTAGTTCTTTAACCCAGTAAAAGGAGTTTTAATGAATCTGTAATTAGATTGAAATGTGAATTGATAATTAAAATTATCAAATTTGGAAAGTGAGCGAGAATGGAGTATCACCAGTTTTTCTCCAAAGCGATAGTTAAATCTTTAATTAGATTTGAACATGAAATGGTAATTAATTTTACCGATAACACCGTGGTGTTAGATATGGAGTATTACCAGTTTTGCTTCATGGGATGAATAGGTTGGGATTGGGGAAGAAAATAAATAATTACTTCGGTGTGGTTCGCTAACCCCGACTAGTTTGGAAAACCTTAACATGGTTTGAAATGACATCCAATGGAAGATTAAAGAATAAATTTAAAAGAATTTATCTTTGATAAAATTAATGGGAACCTTTCCCCAAAAATGTGAAATTTAGAAACTAACTAAAGTTTAGATAAGAAGGATGGTTTCCTGGGTATTGATCTGATGTTGGTTTCGGCCTTCGGGGTTAATATTTGGGGAATTGTTCTCTTGCTAATTTATGGTTAGTGACTGATGAATTGGAATGAGGCGTATGTTTTGTTTGCGTAACATTTGTTTATTATATATGCGGGTTATTCAGAAAGGCCGGGTTTATACCCATTCTGAATAACCGATTCGACGATATGTCGAAGATGAATACGGGGGTTGAAGACCGGAAAGTCTTTACATCATTTGGGTGATTGCTGATGATCTTGATTGGGCTGTACACCCAAGAGGAGGGAATCAGTTGGTGATCGTCCAGACGTACTTGGAGATCGATGGATATGCGAGGAAAATGCCTCCGGTTTCGTTCAGACCCAGAACGAACTTTGTAAGTGGATTGTGTGTCTGACATTGGATTTTATTCGGTGTTGACTGATCTCTATTAAATATACATCTGTTTGGCAGCGGATAATTTATTCTCTTGCTTAACGCCCTTCTCTAAGACATACGAGCTCAGAGGTTGTATATCGATGGACATCAGTCGCATGGAATGAATTGCCTGTGTGGCATGCCTAAGTGGCAGATGAACAAGGCTTCTGTTGAAAAGAAAAGTCTTGTGGTTGATGATCAAAGCACGGCCTACGTGGCCCTGCTTTTTGTATAGCGTGGATTCACGAGCCTCACACCTCGGTATGAGTTAAAAACGTGATAAGGACCCAAGGAGTTCACGACGTTTCTTTCCAGCTACGGTGGTGTCAGTGCTTAAACTGGATTTAGCTCTCGGTGAGAACTCCTCACCTTCAATTTATTTCTATTTTGAAATATATACTAGGATGCAGACGGTGTTTAGTAGCACCCAACACCCATTGTCCACAGACCATGGATGACTTGTTTGTTTGGTTGCTATGTTGTGAAATTTGATTGTGTGATGTGGAACGAAATAAAATATTTTATAGTGGAAAATATTTTATAGTTAAAAATTATGATTTTTAACGTGTATATAAAATAAATAGTAATAAACAAATCGAACGATTTGTTCATGTACACTGATTTGACTAATATTGATTGGGACGATAAATTTTACACATCGCCCAACTGCACAAATAAAATCAGTGTTTGTTGTTTTGAAACCCCACACGGGTATTGGGATGAGATTTGACGTACACTAATCCCGATTGTTTAGTTGTATGTCAATCGATGGATTGACAGACTGTGTAAGCGTTAATTATATATATTTAATTCTTATGCAGTTGTGTGGTGCACTCTGGATGATGGTTGATTATTTACCGTTGCTATAATATACATGTGTTGTAGAAAATCCACATAATTAACATTATACGGTAATTAATTGGGCCTCATTCCAATTTAGAAAATAAATTCATGTGTTGAATAGAATAAATTCATGTGTTGAATAGAAAATAAATTCATGTGTTGAATAGAATAAATTCATGTGTTGAATTGAAAATAAATTCATGTGTTGAATAGAATAAACATTCATGTGTTGAATAGAATAATTATTCATGTGTCGAATAAAAGTCGTGTTGATTAGATTGACACCATTTTGACGTGAACGATATTTATATCGATTTAATTCATTTTTATATTGAATATAGAAAAGAAAGTGATTTCAAAATATAACGTTTTGAAAATATTATCATTTATAGATTAATGATATGGAATATTCAATTTTGATTAGAAATTGAATATGAAGTTGAAATCGTTTTGAAAACGAATTTATAACAATTTATAAAATACGTTTTAAAAGGAAATTGACGAAATATATATAATATATACATTATATATAAAAAATGGCCTGAATAGAACGTGCCGCGCTACGGCAGTTCGTGAATTTCGACCATTGACTTCGAGTGGACATTGCGGGAGATCCTACCGTCGGATTCTCCTAAAACCGGAACCGTTGGGTTTGTATCGAAAAGGGATTTCTAACGAATATTAGAGATTTGAAATCTAACGGTTGGATTTGGAATTATGTCCAAATCAAATTTGAAAAAGGTCGCTGTAAGTGCAGTTCGATGGCCGTTGATGGAAATCGACTGTACGGGCCTTGATAAAATTATTAAAAAATAGTGATAATTTGTGTAAAATCATAAGAAGTGATTTGGGAAGAATTGGGATGAAATTTTCCATATTTGAAAAGATAAAAATAGATTTTTATCGAAATGAACTAGTTTTGGACTAGAATAATAATTTATTTATTTTTAAATAAATAAATTGAATTTGAAATGGTTCTGAAAATAACCAGAATTTCCAATATATAAAGTGGAAATGGATTTGAATCGAAATTGTCTTTGGAATATTTTGATGTTGGATTTCGTGATTATATGGATATTGTTCTGGAAATTTGAAAGATATATTTATATCGTCATTTCCAATACGATATTTGTTGGTCGTAGAATTTGGTAATGAATATAAGCCGATATATTTTCTATTCAGAGTCTGTATTTAATATCAAATTTGATTTGGGTTTGTCATGAATGGTGTCTTCATTAACACTGTTCTTAAACCAAGTTGAGAAAAAGATTAATTCTTTTTATTTATATTTAATGAAGTGTACCAATTAAATGGTATTTAATTGGAATTGAATTTGAATAGATTTTTGGGTTTATCGTGAACGGTGTTTTAAATAACACTTGTTCTTTAACCCGATAATTGATGGAATGTGATTTTGGGTTGTCGTGAACTGTACCTTCAATAATCCTGTTCTTAGACCCAACTGAGTTAAACAAATCAGAAACTAACTGGAGATTAGTTAGGTTGAATGGTTTCTTGGGTATGGATCTGATGTTGGTGTCGGCCTTCGGGGTTAATACTTAGGGAATTGCTCACTTGCTATTTTACGGTTAAAGGCTGGTAGAGTGGAATGTGAATTTGGGTTTATTGTGAACTGTGTTTTAAATGGCATTGATTCTTTAACCCAGTTTAAGATTAAAACTAAGTGGAGTTTTAATGAATCTTTAATTAGATTGAAAAGATCGAGAATGGAGTAGCACCAGTTTTGCTTCAGGCGATAGTTAAATCTTTAATTAGATTTGAATGTGAAATGGCAATGGAATTTACTGATAACACCGTGGTGTTAGATATGAAGCATTACCAGTTTTACTTCATGGGATGAATAGGTTGGAATTGGGAAATTAAAACAAATGATTACTTCGGTAAGGTTCGTTAATCCCAACTAGTTTGAAGTGATATTCAAAGGAAGATTAAAGAATAAATTTAAAAGAACTTGTCTTTGACAAAATTAATGGGAACCTTTCCCTAAGAATGTGAAATTTAGCAACTAACTGAAGATTAGTTAAGATGAATGGTTTCCTGGGTATTGATCTGATGTTGGTTTTAGCCTTCTGGGTTAATATTGGGGGAACTGTTCCCTTACTAATTTACGGTTAGTGACTGATGAATTGGAATGAGGAGTATGTTGTGTTTGTGTAACACTTTTTTATTATATCCACGAGTTATTCGAAAAGAACGGGTTTATCCCATTCTGAGTAACTGATACGACGATAAGTTGAAGGGGAAGACGGTGGTTGAAGACCAGAGGTCTTCACGTCGTTTGGGTGATTACTGATGATCTTGATTGGGCCGTACACCCAAGAGGAGGGAATCAGTTAGTGGTCGTCCAGATGTACTTAGAGATCGAAGGATATGCGAGGTACAAGGTGCCTCCGGTTTCGTTCAGACCCGGAAAGGACTTGTACAGGATGTGTTTCTGACATCGGATTTCATTCCGTGTGATTGATATCGGTTGCATAGCGTAAATTGCCTGTGTGGCATGCTGAGATGCAAATGATCAAGGCTTCTCTTGAAAAGCAGAGTCTTGTGGTTGATGATCAAAGCACCGCCTGTGTGGCACAGCTTTGTGTAGCGTTAATTCGCGAGCCTCACACCCCGGTTGTGAACCAGAAACGGGAGAGGACATCAGGGAGGGCATGCGTTTCCTTCCAGATAGAAGTGGCGTCAGTGGTTTTACACGCCCTGACGAGTTTGACTTATGTGGTTGTTGCTGTTGCGAGGCGCCTCAGATATATTGGTGATTGTGTGAAGCCGATGGAGTCATTTGTTGGCTCATTTACGCCCCAAAGGGCGGGGAAACGCAGTGTTCTGGCATTTTAATCCACATCAGTGGACCGGCCCTGACGATCCAAAGGTCACTCAAGCTCTGACCTGAGACATGGGCTAGATTGTCTCGAATCGGTGAGGACTATCTTTTGCATCGGTTCACAGATGGAAATCCAACTTCCAATACGTGACAGGTGCAGTTTTGATTGTAGAGCCTAGTATTGGCGACATGATATATGGTACCCATGCCGTCTATGATTAATACTTATGATTGAAATTGTTTTAACACTATACACTTATAGTGATAATAAAAGATGAAATTTAGCGTATCAAGCATTCTTTGGCTATTATAAGGTATAACCCAATCCTACGGCTTGCGTTGCATTATGTGATGGGACTTGGGTCTTATAATAGCTTCATTGTTCTTTATTTAGCATTGCGCTGTTGTTTAATGCACCGGTACTCTAGGGAGGAAACCCGTTCCGTGTTATACGGCGTGGTCCCTTGATTTACCTAACCTTAGAATAAAGATTAATAACTGTTTTAATTCTCACACCAGTCCCATGACTGACCTGGAGTTTATTGTTTTAACCTAAACTCTGGGTGCCCATATTTTTGACACGGGCAGCTAGTAGTTTTGGTTTGGCAGATTTATATTCACAGGATCCTGACTTACAGCTGGAACGGTGCTCGGAAAGCTCTGTATCCGTGTATTACTTTCAATTGTGTTTTGTATTGTTTTTCCGCTGCTATGTAGTTTATTGTAATCTCTGGTGTTTATTGAATGTATTTTATTTATTCATACTCTGTATATTCTTGTATTCTAATGGAATTGTTGTAATAAGTAATGAAATGTTCTTTTGTCTGCATTCTTTTGTGTGTTTTTCTCAAAGTATCCGCTCTTTCCTTCATGGGGAAGTTACGGGTCCTTACATCTTATAATAGAGACATTCAAGTCATTAACCCAATTTGCACAAACAACCATATAAATACAATTTAATATGATCAATTGATACAAAATCAACAACATATATTAACGGGTAAAGTATGACAAACTGATATACTAGCAGAAAGGTGCTTATTTCTACTAGCAGGGTGTTCAAACAATTTGGTTAATCGAATAGATAGTGGATCGGTGTGTATTTCTGCTAACAGGGTGTTTAGTAAGAATAGGTAAAATTACGATAAACGTAATTAAACACACTTAATTAATTGAATCAACAATTCAGAGTTTACTGGATTTACATATTATTACAGATCCATTATTATCAGTTTTGTGCTAATTTAGTTCAGTGACTGAATTTACGTTTGTTTAATTTTAAATAATTTTTCCTACTTTTAATTATGAAATAAATCCAAATTAAATTTAGATTCAAAAACTCGACAAGTTCGTCGCACTACTTCTACCCGCTAAGTGTTACAACCCAGATTTTCAGAACCAATTTAAATTTTTTATTTTAGCTATTTTAATGGATTTTGAATATTTAAAATGGTTTATTTTAAATAATAATGAATGTAAATTTATTTAAACCGAAGTTGGAACGTATAAATTTATTTTAATTATAAAAGGAGTTTGAAATGGCGTGGTAATTTGAAAATTTGATTCTAAATTTCAAATGAATGTACAGGATTCAAAGTAAATCGGATTTCAGTAAAACCAGAAATATTTGAATCTGTTTAATTACAACTTTCTAACGAATGTTAAAAATTGAGATTTCGTAATATAAATTGAAAGATATGTCCCTTTTAAAATCTAAGATAGTCGCTATGGAATTTATATATATTTTAATATAATATATGGCCCTAAGAAATAGCCATTTTGCAAATGACCTCCATTTTCAATGAAACCACTTTTGCTGGATCTGGAATGTCAAATTATTGCTATATTCAAATTTTCATAATTTCTGGAATTAATATGTGAGCGTGGCAAAAGAAAATGTGTTTAGTCGATTCAGTTTAAATTTAATCGACCAGAAATTGTCTATTTTTCTAATGGTCTCCAAATTCGATGAAATTAGTTTTGTTAGGACTGTATTGTCAAAACATAGCTGGATATATTTTTCTGGAATTTTCGGAGTCAATGTGTGGCCCCGGCAAATTAAAATGTATGTTTAAATTCAATATATGTTGATGTATATTTTAAATTTGATAAAAACTAATCAAAATAGTGAATGGGCTTACGAAACATATCGTTGTGTCCGGAATGGGGGTATTTGGTTAGGGGCGATAGTCGTTGGGTTTGATTTGGGTTTCGAATAGATTTACATGTATTTTTGAAATTAAATAACGAAATAATATTAAATAAATATTATATAGTGAAAATTAGGCTCATATCCTTAAAATTAAACTTAAGTAGGCTCGCATTCTCATCTTTAATTACATGTAAATTTCATCCCTATTTTAAATATCTGCATTTTCTTTTCCTGTATTGCCTATTTACCCAAATTATGGCATAATTAACATGATCTATTATACATTTCAGCGATCTAATTTTTTCATCGTCATATATTTCTGCGTTAATGGCTGCGCCATCATTTTTTCAACGATCAAAAATTAGGGTTTCTCGGCAATTTCTTTAGAGAGTTAAATTGATTGATCCTTCATTTAAAAAATGATTGTTTCTTCTTCCAAGTGATTTATACTTTTTAAATTATTTCATTTTGAAATCGTTTTTTTATATATGGATTTCAATTTGAAATAATTCTAATTTTTTCCTTCTTCCATGTGATCGGCAAATTGTTCTAATTTTTTATTTATTTTTTGATATATGGATTTCATTTTGAAATCGTTTTTTGTTGATTGATTATTCTGAAATTCTTTAATTGAATAATTTTGTTAAGACATAATGTAATTTTTGTATAATGTTGTATGGTTATTATTAATTGTATAGCTGTATAATTTTTCATTATATTTTTTCACTTATTTTGAATAGGTATATTAAAATATGCATATATTATCATTATGAGCATAAATGTAATAACCCGCCATTTTGACGGCCCCAAATCGGTAATTAAACCGACTCGAAGTGTTCAAAACGACAGATTGTTATCGGCTTACAGGGTTTAAATAGAATTAACACAGAATCACAGAGTAAAACAATTTTAGTGGAATTTAAATTTTATTCTAATATTAGAGATTTACAAAATTGATTCAGTGGAAAAAAATACATAAGCTTTATGAATAAAGCTTCACAAATTATCGTCGAGCTTTGCGTGCATACGCGTCTTCTCATACCCCTCCTCTATAAAAGCACAAAAACCTTGTATCTGCAACATTAGAAGCCTGACTTATAAAAAGAAAATACTGTACAAACAGATGGAAGGATGCTACGTTTTCTTACATGCAAATGGAAGGGTAAATTAGCATTGCACATAAGAAAAGGTGTATTACATGAACATACAACGTTGGAAGCTACAGGATGACTACGGAGGGACGGGAAAAAAATTATTTGTTTTGCGGATATAGGCAAAATGTTGACATCATGGTTTAACTGTACTCAACTTAAATCAACTAAAGAAACAGCAGTAACACATCATTCTAATTTTGTGCATTTAATATGGTCCGGCATATTCTAAGCATAGATTCAATATAAACAAAGTGTAACAACAAATAATACACTTAGGACACTCTTTAACACAGCCAAAGAAAACACTCGGGCATTCAAATATGTTATAATCAACGGTAACAAATTAGATTAAAATAATAAAACTATGGGAAATCTGTAAACTCTAAGCACAAATAAAAGCCAACATCTTTAAGAACATGTTTTGCAGTTTAGCAATTAAATAAGTGCATACCGCACTCACAAAAAAACAAAGAGTTCACATTTATATAGGAAATTAAATTCATCAACCCAAATTCAAATAAGTAGATACAAACAAAATAAATCAGGAAGGGTAAGGATCCATTTTACTCGATGGGGGAGAAACATGGAGGTCGCGTTACACTACGGACCCGGATTTACAGGACATCCATGACATGGAAGGTGCATGCTTTATCTATACTCCATCAATGTTGTGCCCTACAATTTTTTTTTTGTTCGCACATAAATGCCAGCGTACATCAAGGGAAGAAGCTAACATGTAATGTATCGGTTAACTCACTTTTGGGTGTATAATATATATTAGTTAACTCTCTTTAAGGGTTATTTTGTGCTTTATATAGGATCTTTTGTGTAAGCGTCAACTTTATATTGCATTTTAGTATACCATCCATTTATTGCTAAGGTTTAGAATCTTAGTATTATAAGAAGATTCAACAGTTGAAATTCTTTGCATTGTAATCTTTTTAGAAATGAAATCAGTAAAATTTGGAAAACATGGCAACCTTTGAAAAGGAAAATTCACACATTAACTTGGTTAAATGGCAAAAATAACAAACTAATATATTAATTGACTTGTGAATCAACGGACCATTACACTTCAAGCTACCCATAACTCAGAATTAATGCACTGCAATTCTTGTAATGGTTCACATCTGCTGTTCCTTGCATTTTATACAAGATATATATAACTTTTTAGATGCATTAAAATTTATTTCCCTAATGTTTGAGCCTTATCAACGCATATAAGTATATAGAGTTGCTTTCTACTTTGGCTCTTGTTTAACTCATTTTAAAATAGAAAAACATGTTTGACTGTACATATAACATAGACGTCAGTTCAAGGAATACATACCCATGATTTTACACTTCATATAACAGCCAATAACCCACCTTGACTGCATTGGCCAATTTTAACATAATAATGTTTAGATTTTTACTGGCTACTATATCTTGATTGAGTTTGGACTATCCAGACAAGAAATTTTTTGTAGAACAATTCTTACATTGTTGAATTATTCCTTTAGTTTGTATTCAATAAACCTTCTTCCTTCATTAGAAAAATCATATGAACGCTTACTGAGTTAAAGTGGGATTTCAAATTGTCATGCATGTTTTACATGAGTTCAAAACTTCCATTCACCTCCACTTTACTGGAAAAAGGGGAAACTGATCATAGGTAACTGACATTTAAGCTAACTAAAATCATCCAATGGATCATCAAAATGCATAAATTATAATTAAAATAAATAATTGCTTACACAACTGCTGTTTTGATTAATATAACTATTAGTATATAGCAGATCGTTACTTCCCCTTTTATATCAGTTATTCGAAGACAGTCTATGTGCATTACTAGTACACTCATGTAACATTTTGAACATATACAAGGAGTACATTTTCATGTTTTGCAACCAGTAACGGTGAATGAAAAGATAAGTTTAGCTTACTTTTCTTCATACATGCAAATTCAGTAAATGCACTTGGAAAAAAAGTCATTACACTCCTAATTTGCACTTCTATAAAAATTGAAATGCAATAATAACATTCTTAGGTATGCATAACAATTTATATACACATACGTCCATTACTGAACTTAATACATAGGATTTATCTACACTAACAAAGATAAGGAGGAATTGTACCTAAGATAAACTAGTACACCTATGTTTCAAAGTCTCAAATAGCAGTTAAACAAAACAATTGTGGAAAAGAGATTATGACATCAAGACTTGCTGGTTTAAATAGCTTTCATCCAAGTACTGCATAACCAATGAATAGTCCATAGCGTTGCTCCCCAAAATCAAAACACTTTATCAAAATTCCATGCCAAAACATTACCACCTTTGAACGGCTTTTAAATCATTTACTATCAAGGACAAGGTTGCCGAGTCCCTGAACAATATGGTTGTCGTATGGCATTAAAACATAGTATAGTGTTCACCACTACTCATTTGTTCATTACCAATATGTATATATACAAAGTATAGTGTAAACAAGTGTTTTAACAGATCAACATCAAATGGCGGTAAACCCAAACTATCAGAGAATACCCAACAAAGTAGTTAGTTTCTTATGTATGCAAAGCACATACAAACAGGAAGAAATAGACGACTAGGTAATAAATCGATAAATGGTTATCCCAAAATATTTTAACAGGTTAACCAGACTACCAACACAGTTAATCATGCATCATCTAATAACTAGAAGTAACATACTTGAAACACGTTTAACCGTAACGTAACTTACTATTGGACAACGGTTGCTTGCGTGAATGGAGGTGAAGGCTCATTCGTTGTTGCAGTATGTGGGACGTAGGGCGGCATCCGATGGTCATCAGGCATGCTCGGCTCAAGGTGGAAAACAACGGCATGTGCTGGTGAAGTGGAGTTACTCCTTGATGTAGCGTCGAGGGTTCGATCTGCGGAGCATAGAGGTGGACTTGGGGTCTGCTGGGAGTGCTCGGCGCTGGTGGTTGCGGCAAACAGGAAAACATTAATTTGTTTGAAAGAAGAGCCACCTGATTTTGATTTTGGGGACCAAATTTTTATTTTTATTTTTGGGGAGAATCAGAACCATTATGCTGCTCAAAAAAATGAAGGGGAGAGAGAATTTTTTTGCCGTGAACACATAAAAGAGCCCGCACGCTTCCTTTATAATTCAACAGAAGAATCCAGACACAGGAAGAAGACAACACATGATAATCTAAAAATAGGATGGAAGGACAAGTCTAGAAATTTCCAATTAAGTAAATTGGATTAAAATTCCCAAAATTAATTTATATTCTGAAATTTATAATCTTTCATCACTATATTTATTAGTTTAAAATAATAATACCGTAAAAATCTAACAAAACAAATTTAAATTCATACTTACAAAATGATTCAGAATAAAGTTGAAAATAAACTAAATTTCGAAATCATAATCAAATACATTTCCCGAGGCTAAATTAAATTGCAAGATACGTATTTTTAAGTTGAATTCTACAAATAATTTCAAATTACTTAATGATATAAGTATCGCTTATCTGCCAAATTTTGACAAATGTTCACACCGCTTTCAACATTGACCAGTGTGCGAAGCACGGGTTCCAAACTAGTATTTGTTAATAATGTTAACTTTGCCAAAATATTTACACTGAGGTTGCAAAAGCATTTTCATTTCTAAAAGTGTATACTACGTTCAAAAATGGATCTATGTCCAAATCCCAAACGTTTAGTTTCAACGGTTAAATCTAAATTTAATTTAAATTTAAACGGCAAAAATTTTCTGAGCTATTACAATCCCTTTTCAAAAATCCGGGTTGTTACAATAAACGTATGCAACTATAATTAGAACACTTGGCTTTGCATGTACTTAGAAATGTTGAGTATAAATAAGCATATATTCTAGATATATGCATACAAATATGTCTATAATTTAAATATCTGTTTTCAGCATTTACGTTAAAAAATTACCTACAAATATGCATATATTCATAATATATGCATACCATTTATGCAACTTTTAATCAAACATGCAGAAATATAGAATATATGTATATTTGTATGCATATATCTAGAGTCATTGCATATAAATATGCAGATATTATTGTTATTTGCTTAATTGTATGCATGTATTTATATTAATCTGAAGCTGTTTATGTAATTTATTATTGCACATTAGGTTTATTAATTTTGATTTTCTTCTTCGTATAACAGTGTTCCTGCAGATAGTGGTGTATTGGTTTTGTTGAAACTTGGGAATGATAGCTGTTTTAGTCGTCTTTACTTTGATAGCTCTGTTGCTATCACTATTATAGCTCCTCCAAAAGGTAGACGAATGCCTGATCGTACATCTTATTCCAAAAGATTGAAATCTGCAGGTGATTTTACAAAGACTACTAGATGTGGTTTGTGCAATAAGCTGGGTCATAACAAAAGAACTTGCTCTTCGAAAGACCATTAGATCTGCTTTGTTATTTTATTTTATTTTTAAGACACTTGGTTTTAGTGTTTACTTTTACCATTTGTTGTAAACATTTATGTGACGTAATAAAATTAGTTCAGTATTTTGTTGTGAATTTTATTTTGATTGACCTTCTTTTTTAAGCTAAAATGTATGCAAATATTTGTTATATTTGAATAAATATATGCAGTATTTTTGAACATTCCTTTACCTCATTTGTATAAAAAAAATTGCCATGTCTATACTGTAAAAAACAAGTAGTAGTACCTGCAAACAATTAAACTATAAATCTGCTTATTAACATACTACTATTGATCATTCTTGAATATAATTGTGAAATTATTTTGAATATTTGCATGCAAATATTCAAAATTTATGGAAATTCGTATACTTTTTTTAACCTTCAATTACTTTTTCCTCTGTATATGTTGTATTTTTTTTGTTACATCTTACTATGCATCAGTTGTAACTCTGCAATTTGCTCTGTACATGTTTTGAACTTTTACTCGTGTAATTAGTATTAATAATAATATTGGCAGAAGTTTCTTCATGACTACTTGTGCAAATTTATGTAGTAACATATGCAATTATTCCACATAAATTCATAAATGTATGCAATTATGGAAATTATATGCATGCAATTAGTATTTGTATTGTTTGCATATTCGTATGCAACTAATAGTAATAATAATTCATATAAGTACGCTATTAATTTGCTTCTGCAATTCAAATTTGCAAATTTTCGTAATATTTTGCATACAACGATGCTAATATATTGAATAACTGCACAACAGTAAGCAAAAATTCCAGGTAATCATATGGAACCAAAATAACTTCAACCACTACACAATATTCCCCCGTAATTCATTTTCATAAATAATAATCAACATACCATACTTTGAAAAAATAATACCAGTACAAATATTCACAAAAAAAAACTCTAAACATCATATTTTCCAATTTTATTTCACGTTGTTTGCGTTCGATAGCAACCATTTCTGTGTCAGGTCTTGACTTGGAGTCAAGCTGTGTGGTTTGTAGTTCAGAATTTTGTGTGCAAGCACCACTCTTTGTAAATCAACAGCGAAGCATTGTAAAGTTCATCTTTCTTGTCTAGTTGTTTTTCCTCACTTGTTTGATTGATCATGTTCATCAAAAATAATGCATGTTCGACACTGCAAAAATTTATAAAGCATCACCAAATGTTAGTTGCATAATAGGCTTTGTTAAGAAATTGTTTAAAATATCTACATTAAAACATAGAATAATTATTAAGAAATGCAAAGCAGTATTCACAATAGACTGAAGATAACTGCAACAATTATTACTTCATCAATAGAACCATGCAACAATTGTGTGATAACTGCACCCTTGTAATCCACAATTCTGATGAACTGCACAGATTTATGCACATATTTGTTGATGGTCATAGAATTGCATCTGTCAAATCTAATTGAATGCATACAATTATGCAAAATTCATGCAATAATTTTACATTGACATGCAACTTTTACTACAAAATTTATTTGTCTAATATAATAATTAGGTAATAACTACATAGTTAAAAGCAAGAATTATTAACAAAATTCCTACACGAATGATATAATAATTTACTATTACATTCAATAAGTTAAGCAAATATTATGCACATATTAATGGTTGTAGGAAATTATGTTGAAAATAGTCATCTATTCATGGAATTGAATTGAATATTTGCATGTATGATTTCATGTTTTCTGAAAACATGCATATAATTTTAAATTTAGTGAAAATATATGCAAGAATTACCATTACGTGCATATAGCCAACCATCATTTAGGGGATAATTGTACACTTGTACACAGCACTTCTGATTTTCTGCATACAAACATGCAGCTATCTGTTGACAATTGCACCCTTGCCTTCAAACACTTGATATTTGAATTCAGAGATTTCTTCAATAATTAAACAATAACTCCACAATTATATTATGTATTTTTAATTGGATGCTTACAATTATGCAACTTACATGTACTAAATGTAAACTTGCATGCAGTAAATAATATCTGCATATAATTGTGCAACTATCTATTTATTGTTGCATACTAACACACAACAATTCTTAATCGATTAGCATACTACTGCTAAAACATACGCATTTACAAATGCAATAATTTTGTATTTATGAATAGAAGTATGCAAGTATTTTGGACATCCTAATTCCAACGTGCATCTACTACAAATAACTGCATTCAAACATTTAATTATTATGTATACTTGCTTACAATAATACAGATTTACTGAATAAAAATCAGATTACAAAAAGACAGTATCTATTCGATTTATACCTTTTTTACGCCATTTCTTGTAATTTGATGACGACGACAGTGAATTTAATGCAAAACAGGACGTTATTGATTAAAATGATTACCGCCAGCTGTCGATTCTTAAACGTGATTTATTGATCGAGGGTTTTTGCATAATTATGGGATTAGGGTTTTGAGCGAGATAAGAGGAGCAATTGACTGAGTAAATGATAATGAATCGTTGTTTGAGTGTTTTGTAATTGCGTAAAGGTAGATCTAGAATTTTTTTAGCAGATTTTCAAACATAGGGATGTATTTATATTCTTTTTATCATCGGGTTTTTTTATATGTTGAAACTTAATAGGGTCCTGTAAAAATGCACCCTATTATATATGCCCCCTTTTTGACCCAATCAACCCCTAATTGGATGGAGCAGTCGTCGTTCCTTGATGAACGAATAAAATCGTTTGAATTTAAACCCAAAGTCGCACTCAATCCACTTAGAACTTGATCCACCTTCCAAAGCAAAAACGATAGTATTCCTTCCAATCTTCATTTTCATACCAATATGATCAGTTTTAACGCAAGGGATAAGGAGAATCTCTGGCTCAAAGGCCATCGTTTCGCGGTGGAATTCAAGGCATCTGGGGCCACCACAGGTAGAGGTGCTCCTATCATAGGTGGAGGACTTGTAGGCACGGCAGGGGGGAGGGTTGGATCGGGTTCCAATCACTCAGGCGGCGCGTAATCGGGGAGGGTTGAAGTCGAGGGTTTGGGTTCCAGAGATGTCGTGAAACCTAGAAGAAAGGGTTAAGGAAATTATTAAATTATTAATTTATTTGATTATATAATTATGTAATGCAACGTTTATAAATACATAACTCCTTCATTTTAAATTAGAATGGAACGAAACAACTTTCGTTGGAATCGTCTCAACGAGAACATCGCGGTAGAACTGACCAGAATGAAAACGGAGCAAATTAGAATTTGAGGAGAATTTAAATTCAAACAGAAACAGAAATTCAAAAACAAACACTGGCGAAGTGGTAACGATGTGAGAACACCCTCTCACTCAAATTATTTTTCAGTTAAATATATACTAGGTTGCAGACGGGGCTTAGTAGCTCCTGACACTATTTTTTATACGAACGATGGTTGATTGTATGTCTGGATTGTGATGTGAAATATATATATATATATATATATATGTATATGTATGTATACGATGTGAGTAAAACATATACGCTTTATGAAAATAATATATATATATATATACATATATATGAAATGTGAATAAATTATATATATGCGATGTGAAAAATATATGTTCGTTAAAAATATAATTTTTAACATATATATGCGATATACAAAATGGTCATATATTGGAATAAATATTGGATTGTTAAAAATACTATTTTTAACATATATATGAGTTGAATATAATATTCATGTGTTGAATAAAATATTTGAACAATAAAAATATCATTTTTATTGTATAAAGGAACTATATAAAATATTCATGTGTTGAAATAAATATTTTATTATCAAAAAATATAATTTTTAATGTATATATGAATGGCATAAAACTCTCCTGAAATGAAAATAATTATTCTCATACAAATCGGATGATTTGTTTGTGTACACCCATTTAACTAACATTGATAGGGACGATAAATTTAACACATCACCCTAGTGCACAAATAATACTCAGTATTTGTTGGTTGAAACCCCACACGAGCATTGGGATGATATTTGGTGTACACTAATCCCAATTTTTTAGTCGTTTGTCAATCGATTAGTTGACAGACTGTTGTAAGCATTAAATATTTATATTTGATGCTTATGCAGTTGCGTAATGCACTCTAGATGATGGTTGACTGTGTATCATTATTGTTGTGTACAATTGTGTATGAAATCCATATAAATAACATTATATGATAGTTGACTGTGTCTGATTCGAATTCAGAAAGAACGAATATTTTAAAATAACGAATATTTTATAATAATATTCAGTAAAGGATAAAAATGTGAATTTGATGTCTGATTTTGGATGGACATGAAAATATTGAAATATATGAAGCTGTGTTGATTAGATTTGCGCCATTTTAACGCGAACGATATTTATATCGATTTTATTCGTTTTTATAATGAATATCGAAAAGGGAATGATTTCAAAATCTGATATTAAGAAAATATTATCATTTAGATATTATAATGATAAGGAATATTCAATTTTGATTCAAAATTGAAATGAAAGTGGAAATTATTTTTTAAAACGAATTTATAAAATATATTTTGAAAAATATATACATATATATATTATATATATACTAATGGTTTGAATAGAACGCGTTGCGCCTCGACTGTTAGCGAATTTCGACCGTTGACTTCGAATTGACATTACGAGAGATTCGACCATCAGATTCTCCTAAAACTGGAACTATTGTGTTCGCATCAAAAAGAGCTTTCCAACGAATATAAGATATTTGAAATCTAGCACTTGGATTTGGAATTACGTCCAAATCAAATTTGGAAAAGGTCGGTGTAAATGCTGTTCGATGACCGTTTATGGAAATCGACTGAAAGGGCCTTAATAAAATTATTAAAAATATTGATAATTTGTGTAAAATCATAATAAATGATTTGGAAAGAATTGGAATGAAAAATTGCATATTTGAAAAGATAAAAAAAAATTTATCAAAATGAACAAGTTATTAACTAGAAAAATAATCCAATGGTTTTAAATAAATAAATTGGATAGAGGAATAGCTTTATTTTATTCAGGATTTTTCCAATGTATGAATTGGAATGGATTTGAATAGAAATCATCTTCGGGATATTTCGATATTGGATTCCGTGAGTATACGAATATTATGGAGGAATTTGGAAGATAGATATATATCGTTATTCCCCATACAATATGTGTTGGTTTCAGAATTTAATATTGAATATAAGCCGATATAATTTCTATTCGGAGCCTTATATTTAATATTAAATTGGATTTTGGGTTTTTCATGAATGGTGTCTTCAGTAACACTGTTCTTCAATCCCGTGTGAAAAGACTAAATCTTTTAATTAAGATTATTAGAATTTCCAATTATATTTAGTAATTGGAATAAAATGGAACGTGAATTGGGTGTATTATGAACTGTGTTTGTAACGACATTCGTTCTTTAACACGATTAACAGTAAAATGTGATTTCGAATTTATAAATCTTTTTATTAAGATTTAACAGAAAATTTCCAAAGTAACGTTTTCCAATTTAATAAAAATAAGTTGGGATTGAATGGAATTCAATTTGGTAATAATCGAAGTGAACTTCTGTGGAGGAAGACTGTTAATATATATGGAATTTAAAAGGCTTTGTCATTATTCCATTTATATTATTATTCGGATACGGAAATTGATATCGATTATACATTGATCTATTTCCCGTGAAGATTCCATAATTAATGGAGTGGATTTTGGGTTTATCGTGAACTATGTTTTAAATGACATTGGTTCTTTAACCCAGTTAAAGACAGGATTACATGTCTATCATTGTATCTCGAACTATACTATTGATCTCTGCTAAATATATATCTGTTTGGTAGCGGAGAATTTATTCACTTGCTTAACACCCTTCTCTGAGACGTATGAGCTTAGAGGTTATATATCGGATGAAATCAATGGTACGGTGTAGATTCTCGATGCAGCATGTTTGATTTCCCAAAGTTAAATAATCATTAATAATGATTGTTGGAAAATTAAAACTAAATGGAGTTTTAATGAATGTTTTATTAGATTAAAATGTGAATGTGATAACTCGAATTATAATATTTGGGAAATGATCGAGAATGGAGTACCACCAATTTTACTCCAAGTGATAGTTAAATCTTTAATTAGATTCAAATGTGGAATGGTAATTAAATTTACCGATAACACAATGGTGATAGATATGGAGTATTACCAATTTTTATCCATAGGACGAATAGGTTGGGGTTGGGATTAATAAATAAATGATTATTTCGGTAAGGCTCGATAATCCTGACTAGTTGATAAACCTTAATTTGGTTTGATGGATATCCAAAGGAAGATTAAAGAATAAATTTAAAAGAATTTATCTTTGATAAAATTAATGGGAACCTATCCCTAAGGATGTGAATATTTGAATAAAAGCATATTTTGGATTGGAATGAGACTTATGTTGTGTTTTTATAGCAATTGATTATTAGATATGTAAATTATTCGGGAAGGCCGTGTTTATACCCATTCTGAATAATTGATATGACGATAAGTCGACGATGAAGACGGTGATTGAAGACCAGATTTCTTCACATCATTTGGATGATTACTGATGTCTTCATTGGGTTGTACACTCGAGACAAGGTAATAAGTGGCGATCGTCCAAACGTACTTGGAGATCAATCAGATATGTGAGGACCTCTCTCCTGTATTGGACATATGGGACGAGGAATAAGGTGCCTCCGGTTTCGTTCAGACCCAGAATGAATTAGTAAATGGATGTGTGTCTGACATTGGATTTTACTCTGTGTTGATTGATTTCTATTGAATGTATATCTGTTTGTTGGCGGAGAATTTATTCTTTTTCTTAACACCCTTCTTTAAGACGTACGAGCTTAGAGGTTATATATCGATAGATATCATTCGCATGGCGTGAATTGTCAGTGTGGCATGCTTAGATGCAAATGATAAGGTCTATTGTTGAAAAGCAGGGCCTTATGGTTGATGATCAAAGCGCGGCTTTAAATAACATAACTTTGTGTATAGCGTTAATTCGCGAGCCTCACACCTCGGTATGAGTCAAAAACGGGATAAGGGACCAAAGCAGTGCACGACGTTTCCTTCTAGCTATGGGTGGTGTCATGGTATGGATCCCAGACATGTATTATATTTTTACCTATGTGGATGATGGATAGAGAGGCGCCTCAGATATATCGGTTACTACGGAGCCGATGGATAGGTCCTATAGGATTGGGAAATGTGTGTTCATGAATAAATAATCCAATAACGTAAGTGCGGACCAGCCTTGGAGGATCCAAGGGTTCACTGCGAGGAACCCTGAGGCATTGGCAAGAGTGTCCCGAAGCCGGCGAGGAGTACATACCTTGCCTCGACTCATGATGGAAATCCAATTTCCAGTACGTGACACTTCGGTTTTAATTGTAGAGCCTAGTATGGCGACATGATATATGGTACCCATGCCGTCTATGATTAATACATTTATATTTGAAGTTGATTTTGACACTATACACTTATAGTAATATCAAAATGATTCGTTTTAAACGTACCAAGCATGTTTGGCAATTTTAAGGTAAAATTCTATCCTCTGGCTTGTGTTGCACTGTGTGATAAGACCTGAGTCTTATAATAGCTTCATTTTTTTCAAAAATCATTGCGTTGTTTGTTTTATGCACTGGTATTCTTGGGAAGAAACTCGTTCCGTGTTATACGGCGTGGTCCCTTGATTTATTTTATTTTAAGTAAAGATTTAATAACTGTATCAGTTCTCACACCAGTTACATGACTGCCCTGGAGTAATTTATTGTTTTAGCCTAAACTCTGGGTGCCCCTATTTTCTACACGGGCAACTAGTAGTTTTGGTTTCACAGATATTTCTTTTCCCAGGATCCTGGATTTACAGCTGGAGCTATATTCGAAAAGCTCTATATCTGTGTATTTCTTTAAGCTGTGTTATGTATTATTTTTTTGCTGCTATGTAATGTATTTGTATCTCTGATATTTTTCTGATTTATATTATTTATTCATACTCTGTTATATTCTTGCACACTGATGTAAATTGTTGTAATAACAATGAAATGTTCTTCTATTTGTGTTCTGATTTGTCATGTTCTCAACTCAATTCGGGCTTTTCAGTAAGGGCGAGTTTGGGTCGTAACACTAAGCACTTACTATTTTATTCTTGTCATGTGAATCCCACTAACATAACCTCCTACACATAGTATGATAACTTATACATTAAATTTAACAAAATATTTTTTTTCTTCCTTTTACTTAGGTTCATTTTTATGAAATGTGTTAAACTCAAAATTCATAGACCAACAATACATGCTCTCTCTCTTCCCATTCGTTTTCCTACTTTTCTTTTCCTTGTCCTTGTCTTACTTCAACAACTTAAGGCCCACTATCTTCCAGGCGCAAACACTCCTTTCTTCACCTTTCACCTTTTATACGCATCTTGCATCTCCCTTATCTCCCACGTATTACTGCAGTGTGCTCCCTTCTTTACCTTTCTCTTTCGGTTTTGTTGTTCTCCTTTTTTGCAGTGGGACAAGCCCAGGCCCATCAATAAAAACCTACAAAGCAACTATAAGCCGCATACACCATTTCAAGCTTCAGCCTATCCCTTCTCTACTCCTATTTATTTATTTTATGTTGCTAACTTTCCCCAATCCTGCAAATTTCCCGCACGTCTTCCTTATTTATTTATTTAATATTTTCTTTAAATAAGAAGGGCCGAAGCCCAAACTCAGCTAGCCCAAGCACCCAGACCCAACGCCCCATGCACAACCACATGCACACCCATGCAACTCAATGAATCACGCCACTTTTCTCCATCCTTCCAACTTTAGATTATTCTGCTTCCTCGTTATATATATTATATATAATATAAAAATTACCCTTCTCACCGCCTCTCATTTCTATATCTGGACCGCTTCGTTCCCTCCCTGTACCCTCTTTCTACAGTTGTTCTCCTATCCAAACCTGACTATACCTCTATGTTTTGCTACAATGAAAACCAAAATGTTGCTTAACCCTTTATATAATTTGTTAGTCACATGCTAAAACTTAGATCTTCATATAACTCTGTTGTTTTGAGTAGATTTATCAACTGTTGCCTCCTGGTTTCTTTCCAGTTTCGATACGTTTGATTTTTTTTATAACCCTTTGACTTGTATAAACATTTATAGTATTGAACACTATTTCTAGAAACCCAGTCGGAATTTATTTCTTGAGTTTCGAATTTAAGGTTTAGTTAGTAGTAGTAATTAGAGTAATATGTAAACTTGATTTCTAGGCTTCTGTTCTTCATCCTGGTTTCAGTTCAGTTCTAATGTGACAATGGGATCACACATTCAGGAGCATTCAAAAACATACCTATATATATGGCTTAGACTATCATACATCTTAATTAGGAACATATTTTAAACTGTAAGAGGGGGCTTTCTCACATTATAAGTTCAATGTTTTGGTTTTAGGCTTTGTCCGGTTTTGATATAAAAACCTTGAATTTACTACACACACATTCAGGAACACATATGCACTTATATGTATTACATCATAACCCAATCATTTCTATACGGGTTGCACCATTGCGTTCATCTCGGAATTCTGCTTGGGATAGAGCCTGAGTTTGCGTAAAAGGGATACAATATGAGGAAGTTATGAAGCTTAGAAGATTTTAGTTTAAGCAGAATTTAAATTAAAATAATAATTAAAAATCAAAAACGAATTCAAAAATCAAAATCAGCTAAATCTGAGTGAGCGGGAAATCTCCCGCTCTAGGGTGTCGACCCCCCTATAGAGGTGTCAGCTGGGGTGTCGACCCCCGTCTACCCAGATCTGGCAGACGTGTTTTGAGTGGTCTAGGGCTGATATGTCCTTCTGGGATTGGCTAGATGACGTTAGTCTGGATGGTTCAGATGGATCCTTATCTAATCTAAGGGTTCTAATTCACTTAAAGCATCTATAAAATACCCCTAAACATAACCCTAATCTCCATTGCACCTCCATGCTGCCTTAATCTAAATTAACCTAGCCTTTCTTCTCCAACCAAAATCAAAGTAAAGATTTTGAGATAGTTCTTCTTTAAAAATCAAATTAGAAGATCAGATCTACAACAATCTAGTAGAGATTATTCAAGATCCAAATTACTACAAAAATTCCTAATTTACTAAGAATCCTATCGATGTAAGTCTATGTTACTTTCACATATAATTAAATTAAAAGTGATTGTGGTAAGAATGTAAATTGGATTTTATGAACATTTCGGCAAGATGATTCATATCAAGTTTGTATGTCCTTATCTTTCAGATTCATACCCAAATTTCTGTTATCATATGCCAGTTCATATTCCATAACTATTGGATCTATTTTATTGTTCTATGCCAGTTCATATTTCATATGCCTATTTTTATGCAAGTTTTGATGTCATGATTCACTTCCCTTCTTCTTTTCCTTTTTATGTATGAGATTAGGCTAACTTCGAGCCTAACATTTTGCGTTGAGAATTACGTTGGAACAATTGGGAAAAGTTTGGGAAAATACTGAATAATATGTAATTGGGCATAAATTGATTTGTAATCATGGATTTGGGTATAAATTGGTACAATTTATATACATGGAATTATAGGCATGACTTGGATTGGAATTATAGACATAACTTGAATTGGAAATTGTAGGCAATTGGAATATATGTTATAATTCAGAACTTGAAATTGGGTATAAATAATAGAAGAGATAATGAACGCATAAGACACGAGGTTAGACTTGGTTTGTGGTAGAAGTCTGTCCGGGACCGCCCGGCATATCCAGCAACCGCAAATGATAGTTTAATGTGAGAGGTCAAAGGTAGAAACTAGATGTGTAATAATGCAAAGACAGGAGGTTAGATTCGGTTTGCAATATAAGCCTACCCGGAACTGCTCGGCATATCTAGCAACCGCAAAACGGCAATCTAATGTGAGGGGTCTTGCAAGATTACGGTTATAATAAATTAATGAACACTTAACCAATATAAGACATGTGATTAGACATGGGGATGATTAAGGGTTAAGTGGGTAACATGGGTAGCATGTGAAACATAATAAAAGCACTTAACCAAGATAAGACATGTGATTAGAAATGGGGATAAAGAGGGTTTAAGTGGGAATTCCTAGTGGGGACCAAGCTTAGGTGTGACGGCCCGCCCCGCACCAGTCTGCATTTCCTCCGAAAGTGCGCTGTACACATGCCCAACTAGCACGGAACGGTCGTCAGGAGAAAGGAAAGAAGAGAATAAACTAATCAAGGAACCTGTAGAATGTCTCACAGCGCATGGGATAAAATATAATAATAACATACTTGACATAAAACAGGCGAGACAGTGCATAAGCTGATAACTAAAATCAACATCAATCATCAGAGCAGCGGAAATCCATATACAGCTTATTACAATTTTCCAAATTTACTGTCTCTAAGCAAAAGAAAGCTAAAGTAGAAGATACACCAACAATGCCCAAGCAGTGATCTTCAACAACACAGGGAGAATATTATATATGTTACGTGGAAGCCTCCTGCTCGTCTCCGGATCATCTACCCGTGCATCACCAGCTAACCTGTCTCTAGTCTGCTCGTGTGAGCACCCAGAGTAATAAGAAGAGACATAAAACTCTGGGTCAGACATAAAGCCTGGTGTGAGCGATAAGCATCTAAACAAAGTAATAACAGGTATACTAAACCATACCTGAACCTGGACCTGTAACCAAAGAGTTAGTACCACATACCGTACAATGCTCTAAGGTGGCATAGTAAATAGTGAAAGAATACGGGGGTGGGGTGTGCATGTCACAATGATAGCAAACAAATCATCCATATCAACCATCCTCACACCTCTCACTCAGTGCGTAAAGCGTACGACATCTACCACTTTGGAACACTAGACAAATTGAGGTAACGACGAATCCCGACTTGTAGAAACCCTGCTATGACCAAGCCAAACACTTGGAGTCATGAACATTTCAATGACCCACTTCATTGGTCGTAGCCCTTGGTTCTACCGATGCCATAATGGCCCTGAATCCGCCTTCGTACCTCCTACCATAGTGGTCCAAAGCTATAGACGTCGATAACCCCTTGGCACACGTCCCGCAGCAAAACCCAACCATGAAGCGAACTCGTTGACTCCCATCTGAATCTTGAGCTCTAACTTCTCATTTGGGCTTCCTTTGCATCTCGGGTTTTGATTGAATTGGAGTGGGCCTTCAGAAGAGTCATCACGAAGTAGTAAACGTACACGTCCGGTTCCCATGCTCGGTTCGGTTCGGATACGTTCCCCGGTTCGGTTCGGAGTGCCACCATCCTCTGGGTTCGGGTCCTTCTCCCTCATGCAGTTCGGTTCGGTGATTCTGAAGCGGTTCGGTTCGGATACCCCATAGCTTGAATGTCTCCGTCTCCGTCTCGTCAGCATCAGTTCGGTTCGGGTATTGCTCTCGGTTCGGTTCGGAATATGGTATCCATGCTCCTCTTTCTTCCACTTCAGTCCTCCTTGTTCCTTCCGATCCCACGCTACGCCCCTCCGATCTGACCAGGCCTTCCTTGTTGCCTCTTCACGTCATGCTCCAGAAAGTACCACGCCCCGGTCCGGTTCAGACATGTCCGATCCGATCCCTACCCGATCTGATCCCCTACCCGATCCGATCCGGATCTCTGTAGCATTTCCTGCAGCTTTCCTCGCGAGTGTTTTACGCCATACGACGGCGTTTTCGACCAATCTAACTATTCTAATCAATCATAAAACATACCAAAGAGTCATAGCAATATATAACAGCAACCACAAGCAACAAACAACAATTTAAATGAATCAAGATGGATCAAAAGTGGCCAAAACCTCACATTTTCCTATAATCCCTCTTAATCATGTTTAGGCATACGATTAGCAAAACACATCGAAATTAACCCAAATTTCTAACAGAGCCTTAAAACATTATTTTAGAATTTTAAGAATTTTTTCCAGAATTTATTTACGTATAAATTCGCTAATCTTCACTAATTACCCTTAATCACTGTAATTAGTGCGAAAACTATGCAAATCACTCACCTTTGCCACTATAAAACTTTCGGACCTGAAGTGAACCTCTGATTTGCACGAATTCCAATGTATAACAGCAGCTCCACCTCGGTTCTTGTGCTAATCCTCCTTGATTTGATGCCTCTAAGCCTTAATCCTTGATTAGGAAGCGATTTTTGGTGTTTTAGAGAGATTTAGAGAGTGGAGGCCATGGCTAGGTTAAGAGGAATGAAAGTGGCGGCTGGAAAATGTCTAAAGAAATGTTTTCTAACCCTAATCAGCACCTATTTACCCCTAAACCCGAAATTCCCCTTGGGCCTAGCTGCTAATCACCCGTTTAAGCCCACATAAGCTGTTTTTCATCATCTGAAACTTGTTTCAGCCATATCTCCCAAACGGTAAGTCCGTTTGGCTAATGTGACCACTCTACGGAAAGAGAAACCATCATCCGAAGCCAATGGAAGTGGTTTCAAGTCAAAATTCCTTTCCAGTCAAAAGTTATGGCCAAAACAGTGCCAACTAGGGGTAAAATGGTCATTTAAAAATCGGGAAAAATCAAGAACATGGGAAATGACCCCAATAATCGTCTCCCAAAGTTACACGACCATACGACTTTGTATGTGAAAGAAATAAATATTCTACGGTCCTATGATGCGTAGACTACGGGTCGTTACACTCTCCCCCCCTTAAGAAATTTCGCCCCCGAAATTCCTTAACCCAAAACATACAAGGGATCCCGCATGCCTAACAACCATATACAACAATCAAATATGCAAAACAAGCAAACAAGCCTATCCTAGCATGCGGAAAAACTAAATCGAAGTCAAAATCTTACCAGACAAAGAGTTCTGGATACTTCTTCCTTATGTCCTCCTCTGTTTCCCAAGTACAATCACTCTCGTCCTCGCTCCACTGTACCTTGACTAGCTTCACCGCCTTCCTTCGAAGTTGCTTCATGTCGTGCTCGACAATACGGGCCGGCTTACGGTTCCCAACCGCCTCGGGTTCTACTTCGAAGTCCTCTAACTGATCATGTGAAATAGTCATATCTGAGTCGTGAACGAACTTCCTTAGTTGGGAAACATGAAATACGTTGTGAACTCCCGCCATCTTCTCTGGTAAGTCAATTCTATATGCCAAATTCCCGACTAGTTCGAGAACAGGGAATGGGCCAACGAATCTTGGTGCCAACTTGCCTCTCCTGCCAAATCGTATTACGCTTTTCAACGGAGAAATCTTGACAAACACCAAGTCGCCAACGGAGAATTTCAAGTCTCTTCTCCTCTTATCAGCATAGCTCTTCTGCCTATCTTGAGCAGCTTTCATTCGTTGCTGAATGATCTTAATCTTATCCGACGTTTCTCTCACCACATCTGGTCCAAGCACAAACTTCTCGCCAGTCTCTATCCAACATGATGGTGAGTTACACGGTCTTCCGTACAAAGCTTCAAACGGAGCCATTCCGATACTGGATTGGTAGCTATTATTATATGCAAACTCTACTAGATGCAAATGGTCATCCCATGATCCACCAAAATCCAATATACATGCTCTCAAGAGATCTTCCAAAATACGGTTCACCCTCTCCGTCTGACCGTCGGTCTGAGGATGATATGCGGTACTGAGATGTAACTCTGACCCTAGAGCCTCTTGTAAGCTCTTCCAAAACCCACTAGTGAACAACGGGTCTCGGTCGCTCACAATGCTTTTAGGTACTCCATGAAATCTCACTACCCACTTCATATACAATTCTGCTAACTTAGCTGCCGTTCTGGTCGATTTGACTGGTATAAACCTTGAACTTTTAGTCAGTCGATCTACAATTACCCAAATGCTATCATGTCCCGATCTAGTCCTTGGTAAACCATCGATGAAATCCATCAAGACTTGCTCCCATTTCCATTCGGGAATTTCTAAGGGCTGTAACAAACCACTAGGCTTCTTTTGCTCGGCTTTAACTAGCTGGCAATTCATGCATTTGGATATAAACTTCCAAACGTCTCTTTTCATTCCTTCCCAGTAGTAAGTCCGTTTCATGTCTCGATACATCTTATTACCACCGGGATGTATAGTCAGTTTTGAGTGATGACATCCTCTAAGCACTTCATCCCTCAATCCATTGACATTGGGTACGACTAGTCTTCCATCTTTTCTAAGCCATCCATCTCGATCAAGCCCATACTTGTTCATCTCCTCATCGATACCCATCTCTAACTTGGAGATGACTTCCAATAGGTTAGGATCGTCTCTCTGACTAGAGCCGATCCGCTCAACCAAAGTGGGTCTGATCGTCAAACTTGCTAACATTTCTGGATCCAATTCGCACTTTGGTCTGAAATCAAACCCCGCGATAAACTCCAGTTGCTTCCATTCAAGGAACATAGCCCCTAGGCTGGCATGTCTTCTACTCAATGCATCAGCCACCGCATTGCCCTTTCCTGGTGTGTATGCGATGTCAAAATCATAGGAAGCTAAGAACTCTAACCATCTCTGCTGACGGAGATTCAGATCTTTCTGAGAGAAGAGATACTTTAACGACTTATGATCTGTAAACAGCTCAAATCTTTCTCCCAAGAGATAGTGTCTCCACATCTTTAACGCGAACACAATTGCTGCCAACTCTAAATCATGGGTAGGGTATCTTCTCTCGTGCGGTTTCAATTGCCGACTTGCGTAAGCTACAACCCTACCGCCTTGCATCAATACAGCGCCCAGTCCGGTACCACAGGCATCCGTGTATACCGTCATCTCTTCATCCCCCTTAGGAATGACTAACACTGGTGCGCTTGTCAACTTGTCCTTTAGACTTTTGAATGCATTCTTGCACCTTTCATCCCAGACAAAAGCTTGATTCTTCTTGGTCAACTGGGTCAATGGTGCTGCTATCTTGGAGAAACCTTGGATAAATTTACGATAATATCCCGCTAACCCCAAGAAACTTCTTACATCTGTTGCATTCTTGGGCGTAGGCCAATCCTGTACCGTAGCCACCTTTGCCGGGTCCACGGCAATACCATTCTCTGATACAACATGGCCCAAGAACCTCACTTCCCTCTTCCAGAAGTGACACTTAGAAAACTTTGCTTTCAATTGGTGTTTTCTCAACACCTCCATCACTACTCTTAAATGTTCCTTGTGTTCTTCCTCTGTCCTCGAATAGACCAAAATATCATCAACGAACACAAGGACAAACTTATTCAACTGATCTCTGAATACCCTATTCATAAGATCCACAAAATATGCTGGGGCATTGGTCAGCCCGAATGGCATGACCAACCACTCATAAAACCCAGACGGCGTCCGAAATGTCGTTTTAGCTATACTCTCAGCTTCCACTCTAAGCTGATGAAAACCTGTCGCGAGATCCAACTGAGAAAATACTCTCGCGCCACTCAACTGATCAAACAAATCATCTATCCGCGGTAGAGGATACTTGTTCTTCCTCGTCACTTTATTCAACTCGCGGTAGTCTACACACAAACGAAGGGAACCATCCGCCTTGGTAGCAAACACAACTGGTGCTCCCCATTCAGAAACACTCCTTCTGATAAATCCCTTCTTCAAAAGATCGCTGACTTGCACCTCGAGCTCTCGCTGCTCTCTTGGTGCCATACGACGAAGTGGCATCACTATAGGCCTGGCATCTTTTACCAAATCAATACGGAACTCAATCTCTCGGTGTGGTGGAAGTCCGGTCACTTCTTCGAAAACATCCGGATACTGGCTAACCACGGGCAAACCTGACAACTCACTATGCGGAATGTCGAGGGAGTTTAGAAAACTAGCCAATACCCCCTCACTGGGTAGACCACCAAACACTATCCTCCGCCCATCATCTGCTCTAGCTGTCACCAACAAGCCCTCACAGTCTACCACCACCCCGTATCTTTGGAGCCAATCTACTCCCAAAATAATGCCAAACCCAGTAAAGCCCAAAACAAAGCAATCACAAACAAACATGCATCCATGACTCGATAAGACCACATTACGACAAATCATGCTAAGGCAAGTCGAACCGCCAATCGGGTTCGTCACTACTAAAGGTCTATCGACAATCTCGGGCTCCAATCCCAACCTATCTACCAGGTCACTAGATATAAAAGAACTGGAAGCTCCGGTATCAAACAAAACTCTAACAGGAACATCATAAACAGAAAGCATACCTTGAATGACGACATTCTTTCCCTTCTCCGCCGCTGTTGGGGCATTCGACGAAGAAGGAATAGCATTAAGAGCGTAGGCTTTCACCATTTGCTTTTCCTTAGGGGGCTGTGGACACTTGTCCTTGTGATGTCCCATTTGGCCACAGTTGAAGCACTTCCTATCCGCTGGCTTGGCCCGACAATTACTAGCATAATGGCCCTTCTTACCACAGCTGAAGCACTCAACATCTTGCTTATTCTTTTTCTTCTGGCCATCTTTAGCTTGGTTCTGCTTTCTCTTATTCTGGGAACCACCCTTGCCTCCACCACTTGCTTGTGGTTTTGGCTCTTCTGCAGATGCAACCTCAGTCTTCGACTTAGGGTAGAGACTTTCTGATCTTAATGCTTTCCCCACAACCGATTCAAACGTCTCATCGATGTGGTTAATAAGCTTTTCCCCCAAGTACTGATCCAAACCAGTTATGAATTTCTCATTCTTTTTCTCGGCAGTATCAATAAGAGATAACCCATATTTTGACAAAGTGTCAAATTCAGCAATATATTCTGAGACAGCTCTGCCATTCTGCTTGAGCTCCAAGAATTTCTTAAACAGTATTGACTTCTGAGCAGCTGGAATGAACTTCTCACTAAAGCGAGCTTTAAACTGCTCCCAAGTGATCTGATCTTCGGGAGTAGCTGCCTTTATAGCATTCCACCAATTCATTGCCCGCCCTTGCAGCTGACGGGACGCTAGCTTTCTCTTCATTGCATCCTCGATACCCAAATCCTCAAAGATACGTTCATAACTATCCAACCAATCTTGGACATCCGTGGCCGACTCCATTCCGTGGAACGGCTTCCCACCAAGGCTAGTATAATCCTTATTCAGCTTGGCGAAGTCGACCCTCGGCGCCTGCACTATTGGACCACCACCATTTCCACCATTGGGAGCTGCCCTCTGTACATCTCTAAGCATCTCTCTCATGAGGTCAGTAAACATCGTCCTCATGTCAGCAGCATTCCCATTATTGGCTCCTCTACCAGCACCTCTAGTATATCGGCTCATCGTCAATCTGAAAAAGGAAACGATTAACGACTCCATAGTGGTGCTAGTGCAGTACGACTTCATCCTTATACTACTAATAGTATATATATATATATAGCTTTTAAAAACCAAAGTAATCACAAATACGCTCTCTCGTATACGTATATTATCTCTCCCTGATAACTTCCCTAGGTTAACTACGCAACCTAGAGCTCTGATACCAAGTGTGACGGCCCGCCCCGCACCAGTCTGCATTTCCTCCGAAAGTGCGCTGTACACATGCCCAACTAGCACGGAACGGTCGTCAGGAGAAAGGAAAGAAGAGAATAAACTAATCAAGGAACCTGTAGAATGTCTCACAGCGCATGGGATAAAATATAATAATAACATACTTGACATAAAACAGGCGAGACAGTGCATAAGCTGATAACTAAAATCAACATCAATCATCAGAGCAGCGGAAATCCATATACAGCTTATTACAATTTTCCAAATTTACTGTCTCTAAGCAAAAGAAAGCTAAAGTTGAAGATACACCAACAATGCCCAAGCAGTGATCTTCAACAACACAGGGAGAATATTATATATGTTACGTGGAAGCCTCCTGCTCGTCTCCGGATCATCTACCCGTGCATCACCAGCTAACCTGTCTCTAGTCTGCTCGTGTGAGCACCCAGAGTAATAAGAAGAGACATAAAACTCTGGGTCAGACATAAAGCCTGGTGTGAGCGATAAGCATCTAAACAAAGTAATAACAGGTATACTAAACCATACCTGAACCTGGACCTGTAACCAAAGAGTTAGTACCACATACCGTACAATGCTCTAAGGTGCCATAGTAAATAGTGAAAGAATACGGGGGTGGGGTGTGCATGTCACAATGATAGCAAACAAATCATCCATATCAACCATCCTCACACCTCTCACTCAGTGCGTAAAGCGTACGACATCTACCACTTTGGAACACTAGACAAATTGAGGTAACGACGAATCCTGACTTGTAGAAACCCTGCTATGACCAAGCCAAACACTTGGAGTCATGACCAAACATTTCAATGACCCACTTCATTGGTCGTAGCCCTTGGTTCTACCGATACCATAATGGCCCTGAATCCGCCTTCGTACCTCCTACCATAGTGGTCCAAAGCTATAGACGTCGATAACCCCTTGGCACACGTCCCGCAGCAAAACCCAACCATGAAGCGAACTCGTTGACTCCCATCTGAATCTTGAGCTCTAACTTCTCATTTGGGCTTCCTTTGCATCTTGGGTTTTGATTGAATTGGAGTGGGCCTTCAGAAGAGTCATCACGAAGTAGTAAAAGTACACGTCCGGTTCCCATGCTCGGTTCGGTTCGGATACGTTCCACGGTTCGGTTCGGAGTGCCACCATCCTCTGGGTTCGGGTCCTTCTCCCTCATGCAGTTCGGTTCGGTGATTCTGAAGCGGTTCGGTTCGGATACCCCATAGCTTGAATGTCTCCGTCTCCGTCTCGTCAGCATCAGTTCGGTTCGGGTATTGCTCTCGGTTCGGTTCGGAATATGGTATCCATGCTCCTCTTTCTTCCACTTCAGTCCTCCTTGTTCCTTCCGATCCCACGCTACGCCCCTCCGATCCGACCAGGCCTTCCTTGTTGCCTCTTCACGTCATGCTCCAGAAAGTACCACGCTCCGGTCCGGTTCAGACATGTCCGATCCGATCCCTACCCGATCCGATCCCCTACCCGATCCGATCCGGATCTCTGTAGCATTTCCTGCAGCTTTCCTCGCGAGTGTTTTACGCCATACGACGGCGTTTTCGACCAATCTAACTATTCTAATCAATCATAAAACATACCAAAGAGTCGTAGCAATATATAACAGCAACCACAAGCAACAAACAACAATTTAAATGAATCAAGATGGATCAAAAGTGGCCAAAACCTCACATTTTCCTATAATCCCTCTTAATCATGTTTAGGCATACGATTAGCAAAACACATCGAAATTAACCCAAATTTCTAACAGAGCCTTAAAACATTATTTTAGAATTTTAAGAATTTTTTTCCAGAATTTATTTACGTATAAATTCGCTAATCTTCACTAATTACCCTTAATCACCGTAATTAGTGCGAAAACTATGCAAATCACTCACCTTTGCCACTATAAAACTTTCGGACCTGAAGTGAACCTCTGATTTGCACGAATTCCAATGTATAACAGCTGCTCCACCTCGGTTCTTGTGCTAATCCTCCTTGATTTGATGCCTCTAAGCCTTAATCCTTGATTAGGAAGCGATTTTGGGTGTTTTAGAGAGATTTAGAGAGTGGAGGCCATGGCTAGGTTAAGAGGAATGAAAGTGGCGGCTGGAAAATGTCTAAAGAAATGTTTTCTAACCCTAATCAGCACCTATTTACCCCTAAACCCGAAATTCCCCTTGGGCCTAGCTGCTAATCACCCGTTTAAGCCCACTTAAGCTGTTTTTCACCATCTGAAACTTGTTTCAGCCATATCTCCCAAACGGTAAGTCCGTTTGGCTAATGTGACCACTCTACGGAAAGAGAAACCATCATCTGAAGCCAATGGAAGTGGTTTCAGGTCAAAATTCCTTTCCAGTCAAAAGTTATGGCCAAAACAGTGCCAACTAGGGGTAAAATGGTCATTTAAAAATCGGGAAAAATCATGAACATGGGAAATGACCCCAGTAGTCGTCTCCCAAAGTTACACGACCATACGACTTTGTATGTGAAAGAAATAAATATTCTACGATCCTATGATGCGTAGACTACGGGTCGTTACATTAGGAGGGAAGCTTGTGTCAAGTCTGTGGACTCTTTTCAACCAGTGAACCATTTAGTATCTATGTGAGCTCGAACTAGGTCGAGGATGAGACACGATTACTGGGTTAATTGTAAGAGGTCAATGAAGAGTTAGCGATGGAAGTGCAAGTCCAACGGAGTCATGTGTGTGCGTGGGTCCGGGCTGATAGGTAAGACGTTGTTGCATCGTGTAGGTATAAGCTGTGCCTTTTAGTAGTATCGGTTTTCCACTTTAGGGAGTGATACACCCTACTGTGGGACCAACACGGGTATCTACGAGTTAGGACGCCAATCGAATGGGGAGGGTAGTGGGTACAACTAGTGGAGATAGGAGCAGGCGTCACCTATGACATCAGCTAGGAGTACACGAAACTACCATTATTATTTTTATTATTATTATGTTTAGTAAGAGGGATCAAATTTCAGTATGGAACTAGAATTGGTGCGGTGTAGGAATTATCTTATAGTGATTAGAAGCGCAGTCAACGTTATATCTTCTTCATCTTGTTTGCCTTGTCATATCCGCTTATGTTACAGTCATCTCTTATATCAAGTTTATGTTCTTTTCCTATTATTTTACTGATTATATTGTTAAAGTCACTAGACTCACCAGATGTAAGTCTGACTCCTTTTTGTTTCGCCTCTTTTGTTTCTTCCCCCCTCCCCTCCCCCTTCCACCCCCCAGGTCCTCAAGGTGGGATTAGTGAAGCTTAACTTGAATCTCTTTCTTCTTGAAGTGCTTGGAAGTGTTGAAAGTAATGCTTAGCTTTATCTCTTTCCCATTATGGCTATTTGGAGTGGGATTATGGTTTAACTTTTATGTACTCTGATAATAATTTTGTACAATATGGATATTTGTGTACGTGGCTCTAGTATGTGGTTTTGATGTTGTAACCAGATATGTTTTGTTTTTCCGCTACAATGAATAAATTTTGAATTTTCTTAAGTACCATTTTATATATCTGTCTTGTGACATTTTGTTCTGTACTCTTATAATACTCCATGAAAGTTTATCCATTCCCTTAGTGAGTGACATTAATGGACGTGGGGTGTTACACGTGGTATCAGAGTTGAAGGTTACCAGAACAGATAAAAGATTTTGAAAACCGTTTCCAAAAGCATTTTTAGAAAGAAGTATTTTCAAAAACATGTTTTAAACAGGGTATTTTCAAAAGGAAAGTTTATTTTGAAAAACATAATCCCCAAAGCCATATATCTATCTTTCGATTCTCTGTTTTGAATCTCTTTCTCTTTCGTTTCAGCATGTCTGGGGATCTTAATCTTCCATAGGGCGTACAGATACTGGGATGGTTTCGAAGGTAACTAGAGGCTAGGGCTACTACCGTAGGCCAAGCAGACGTTCCTATTCCCCCAGCTGTAGAAGATCCCCCTCCTCCTCCGCGTGTAGATGTTTTTTCTATGATATGCAAAGACTTCTGTGCGATGGGCGGAAAACCGTTTTATGGAACCAAGACGTTTGCTGAGGCTCGAAAGTGGCTCAAGGAAGTGGAGGATTTGTTTGGTATCTTTGAGATAGACGATGGAATGAAGGTTCAGCTAGTTGCTTGGTTGATAAAGGATGAACCTTCCTTTTGGCGGGAAGTAACTAATGGAGGGCGTCCAGTGGAGACGTGGATAGACTTCAGACGAAGATTCGAATTGAAAATTTCTTTCACAAGAAAAGGACAGTTTATACTTGCAGAGGTTCTTGGCTTTGAAACAAGGGAGTTTGTCTGTGAAGGAGTACGTTAACAAGTTTAACCAATTAGCAAGATTTGGTATGGAATTAGTCAATACAACACATAAGAAGGCTTTGAGATTTTCCAAGGGTCCGAATGAACTATTACACGGGTTGGCTATGTCCCACATTCCTATGGGGGCTACTTTCGAGAAACTTGTTGACATAGCGCTGATGCATGAAGTGGAGAAAGTGCTAATGTAGTTAAGGCACAGGATAAGAAAGTGGATCCAAAGAAAGCACAACAACAACAACAAAAAAGTTGGTAAGGATAACAAAGGACAAGGGAAGAAAAGGTTTTTTAATTATGGAACATCGGGTCACTTAAGCAAGGACTATAGGAAGAAGAAGAAGACGGGTTGCTTCCAATTTGGTGTGGCAGGACATATGATTAAAGACTGCCCAAGGAGACATGGACAAGGGCAAGGACAAAGGATAGGATCTACTTCTGGAGGGCATGTTCTTGCTCTCATGGCACCAGGACAGGAGAGAGGTAGAAACATTTTTGTTGAAAGTTTGATTTTCCTTTTTGATCATCCTATTCGAACTTTGTTTGATTCTGGCGCTTCACATTCATTTATATTTGCTTCGTTAGTTGAAACACTGGTCCTAAATACTAGTTTATTTATGGATCCCATTGTAGCCTCAAATCCTATTGGGGGTACGGCTCATCTTTCTATGTTATGTTGGGATTTGAGAATATATGTGTATGGCGTTGAGTTCGAATGCAATGCTTATGTGCTTGGCTTCACGGGCTATGGGTTGATTCTAGGAATGGATTGGCAGCCAGGTATGGTGCCATTCTCGACTGTGAAAAGAGGGTAGTTAGACTGTTGAATAGATTGGGTAATACTCTCGATATCTCTTGTGATCCTAAGGGTTTTGTTATGCTTAGCTACCAAGAATCTTTTGACACATCCATTGATGATTTACAATCTGCTCAAGTAGTCCATGAGTATGCAGATGTCTTTGAGGAGGTTAGGGGCTTACCTCCAAAACACGAGATAAATTTCCGTATATACTTGATGGACAATGCAAAGCCAGTTGCATTGCCGGTGCGCCACATGGCTCCAAGAGAAAGGAGGGAGCTTAGTAAACAAGTAAAAGAGTTGCTTGAGAAAGGGTTCATAAGAAGAAGTATCTCAGAGTGGGGTGCTCCTATTGTTTTTGCTACATAGGCTGATGGTTCGCTTAGATTGTGCATGGACTATAGGGAGTTGAATTAGCTCATGAAAAAGAATAGGCACCCATTGCCGAGGATAGATGATTTGTTCGATCAGTTGGTTGATGCTTCGGTTTTCTCGTAGTTTGACTTAGCTACAGGATTCAATTAGTTGAGGGTAGCTGAGGATAGTATAGATAAGACTGCTTGTAGGACTCCCGACGGTTTCTTTGAATGGCTCGTCATGCTTTTTGGTTTAACGAACGCACCTGCATATTTCGTAGACTTGATGAGTAGGGTGTTTAGGGAGTTTCTAAACAAGTTCATGGTGGTCTTTGTGGATGATATCTTGATATTCTCTAAAAGCAAGGAAGAACATGCCCTACATCTTCGGGAAGTCTTAGAGACCATTCGAGCACATCAACTCAAAGCTAAGTTCTCCAATTTTCATTTTTGGAGAAAGGAAGTGAGGTTCTTAGGGCACGTGGTCACCAAGGACAGGATTGCTGTGGACCCCGCGAAGGTGGTAGCAATCCAAGATTAGAAGGTTCCTAAGAATGCAACAGAAGTAAGAAGTTTTCTTGGTTTGGCAGGCTACTACAGAAAGTTCATTAAGGACTTTGCAAAAATATCAGCCCCACTTACACGGTTGACGAAAAAGAATTTAACATTTTCTTGGGATGTTGACTGTGAAGATGCTTTCCAACGTTTGAAAAGGGCAATGGCGACAGCTCCAAATTTAGTTTTGCCGGATGGGAGTAAATCGTTCACAATGTATAACGATGCTTGTGGGACAAGGCATTGCGCAGTTTTGATGCAAGAAGGAAGGGTGATATGCTATAGTGGAAGGCAGTTAAAGGCCCATGAGAAGAATTACCCGACCACGACTTAGAGTTAGCTGCCATAGTTTTGCGCTTAAGTCTTGGCATCACTATTTGCTTGGAGAGATGTTTGAGTTGTATACAGACCATAAGTCACTAAAGTACTTGTTCTCCCAAAAAGATTTAAACTTAAGGCAATAGAGATGGATGGAGTTCTTAGCATCCTAAGATTTTGAGATTGCATATACCCCTGGCAAGGGTAACGTTGTAGTTGACGCCTTAAGTGTAAAGAAGTTGACTTTGAGTCCTTTGTTTGTCGAGCGGAAGAGTTTAGAGTATATTTCTACCTTTGACTTTAGACCCTCTATTGATTTTGTACCCAGTTTGTTGGCATCATTAGAGGTGTTATCTATGCTTTTGGGACAGATAGGTGCGGCACAGCGAGATGACCCACTATTGAAAGAGATTGTAGACAAGCTCATAAGAGGGGAGTCTTCGAGCCATCTTAGTAGGTATACTATCGATGACAAACGTTGGTTGCGTAGGGATGGGAGACTTTGCGTACATCGAGACGAGAGTTTGAGAAAGACAATCCTTGAAGAAGCACATCGTTCTAAGCTAACCATACATCCCGGTGGAAACAAGATGTATAGGGACATGAAGCGAGTTATCTTTTGGGCTGGAATGAAGAAGTATGTAGCTGAGTTCGTTTCTAGATGCTTAGTGTGCCAGCAAGTCAAGGCTCAACAAAAGAAGCCTGCTGGTTTGCATCACCCTTTAGAGGTTCCATAGTAGAAATGGGAAAGTGTTTCCATGGATTTCGTTGACGGGTTGCCAAGGTCAAGGAAGGGTAATACAGGGATTCGGGTAGTAGTGGATAGACTTTCCAAGAGTGCCCATTTCATTCCAGTTAAGAGTAAAAGAACAGCGGCATGGTTAGCATCTATTTATCTCCGAGAGATAGGTCGTCTACACGGCATACCTTCTAGTATCATAAGCGACCGAGATCCCATTTTCACCAATGAGTTTTGGAAAAGCTTGCAATAGGCGGTAGGAACGCAATTGTGTTTGAGCACCTCTTATCACCCTCAGACGGATGACCAAACAGAAAGAGTGAATCGGATCCTAGAAGATCTTTTGAGGTTATGTGTCTTGGACATTGGAGGGACATGGGACGAATATCTCCTATTAGTAGAGTTCGCCTACAACAACAGCTGTCATACCAGTATTGGCATGGCACCTTTTGAGGCTCTATATGGACGACCTTGTCGATCATCGACTTGTTGGTGGGAGTCTACGGATAAGATTTTGCTTGGGCCCGAGATGATTAGGGAAACTTCAGAGAAGATAGACTTGATTTGAAGATGCATGAAGACAGCACAAGACTGGCAAAAGTCATATGCCGATAAAAGAAGGACCGATCTTGAGTTTAGTGTTGGAGACATGGCCTTTATTAAAGTATCACCGTTGAGGAATGTAGTTCATTTTGGGTCTGTAGGGAAATTGGCACCAAGGTTTGTAGGGCCATTCCCTATTCAGAGCGAATTTGACAGATGGCCTACGGAGTGAAGTTTCCTGAGAAGCTTAGTGGTGTTTATAACGTATTTCATGTGTCGCATTTGCAGAAATGTTTACATGATACTGCGAAAATAGTAGAGCCTAGCATGCTTAGAGAAGTGGAAGTGGAGCGAGATGCCACGATTAGACGAGCTCATACAGGCATCCTTGGATCGGAGGTCAAGAAGTTACGCAACCGAGAGGTCAAGTTGGTTAAAGTCCAATGGGGAGATGATCAAGGAGACGCGACTTGGGAGACTAAAGACAAGATACGCACGTTGTACCCTTTCCATTTGAGAGTAAGTTCTTAACTTCACCTTTTTCTACCGCTTTGTTTATACTTGTTCTATCATTTAGTGTATCCTCTCAATTATATCTTCGACCCTTAGGTAGAAAATCCTATAGTTGTAAACATGTGTTTGAGACATGTTATGTTTGGCGGATGCAAGTGGATGTAAGTGTTTGCTAGTGGTTTCTTGTGGATGAATTCACACACACAAATTAGGCACTAGATAGGCTCAATCACCTTCATATTGCATGTGAATGAGTATGCATATTTAAGTTAATGGATGTATATTGAATGTGTTATCATATGGTTGCTGCATTTGAATGAATGGTCGTGCACTCATATAGAAATGATATCTACCATTAGAATTCTTTTGCATACATAATGGACGCATGGCACTATAATGTTTTGCATTAAGGAGGTCAACTGAATCAGTAGACTGCCTGATCTTTGCATTAGATAAGGAACATATACATACACTTTTGCATATGTTCATATAGAATTAGAAATCTTTTAAGGAGGATGAATAGATGGATGATTGGATGATAGGATACATTCTTCTTAACTTGAAGATTTCAAGGATGAAATCCTTTAAGGAGGGTGAATGTAACACCCCGTAATTTTAAAAACATGACATAAGGGATAATTAAAGAATACTAAATTTTTATAAGATGAATTAAGGGAAACGGTTTGCCCCATTGTGTTCGTCTCAGAATTCTGCTTGGGATAGATTCTGAGTTTGCGTAAAACGGATATAGTATGAGGAAGTTATGGAGCTTAGAAGATTTTAGTTTAAGAAGAATTTAAATTAAAATAATAATTAAAAATAAAAAACGAATTAAAAAATCAAAATCAGCTAAATCTGGGTGAGCGGGGAATCTCCCGCTCTAGGGTGTTGACCCCCTAGTGGAATCGACATAGGTGTCGACCCCCTATAGGGGTATCGACCCTCGTCTGACCAGATCTGGCAGATGTGTTTTGAGTGGTCTAGGGCTGATGTATCCTTCTGGGATTGGCTGGATGACGTGTTTTTCTGGTCTGGATGGTTCAGATGGATCCTAATATAATCTAATGGTCCTAATTCACTTAGAGCATCTACAAAGTACCCCTAAACCTAACCCTAATCTCATTGTTATTCATCCATGGCGCCTCCATGCTGCTCTAATCTAAATTAACCTAGCCTTTCTTCTCCAACCAAAATCAAAGTAGAGATTTAGAGATAGTTCTTCTTCAACAATCAAATTAGAAGATCAGATCTACAGCAATCTAGTATAGATTATTCAAGATACAAATTGCTACAACAACGCCTAATTTTCTAAGAATCCTATCGCTGTGAGTCTATGTTACTTTCACATAAAATTATATTAAAAGTGACTGTGATAAGATTGTAAATTGGATTTGGTGGACATGTCTGTAAGATGAATCATACCAAGTTTGTAAATCCTTATCTTTAAGAATCATACCCAAATTTCTGTTATCATATGCCAGTTCATATTCCATATGCCTATTGGATCTATTTTATTGTTTTATGCCAGTTCATATTTCATATGCCTATTTTTATGCCAGTTTTGATGTCATGATTCTCGTCCCTTCTTCTTTTCCTTTTTCTTTATGAGATTAGGCTAACTTCGAGCCAAAAATATAGAGTTGAGATTTGCATACAAATAATGTTGAAACGATTGGGAAAAGTTTGGGAAAATATTGAATAATATGTAATTGGACATAAATTGATTTGTAATCATGTAATTGATTTGGGGCATAAATTGGTACAATTTATATACACGGAATTATAGGCATGACTTGGATTGGAATTATAAACATAACTTGAATTGGAAATTGTGGGTAGTTGGATTATATGTTATAATTCAGAACATGAAATTAGGTTTGAATAAAAGAAGAGATAATGAACCCCTACGACATGAGGTTAGACCTGGTTTGCGGTAGAAGTCTTCCCAGAACCACCCATCATACCCAGCAACCTCAAACGACAGTCTAATGTGAGCGGTCAAAGGCAGAAATTCGATGCATAATAACGCAAAGACACGAGGTTAGATTCGGTTTGCTGTATAAGCCTGCCCGGAACCGCCCGGCATATCCAGCAACCGCAAAATGGCAATCTAATGTGAGGGGTCTTGCAAGATTACGGTTATAATAAATTAATGGACATTTAACCAAGATAAGACATGTGATTAGACATGGGGATGGTTAAGGGTTAAGTGGGTAACATGGGTAGCATGTGAGACGTAATAAAAGCACTTAACTAAGATGAGACATGTGATTAGACATAGGGATAAAGAGGGGTTAAGTGGGAATTCCTAGCAGGGACCAAGCTTAGGAGGGAAGCTTGTGTCAAGTGTGTGGACCCTTTTCAAACATTAACCCATTTAGTACCTATGTGAGCTCGAACTAGGTCGAGGACGGGACAAGCTTACTGGGTTGATTATAAGAGGTCAATAAAGAGTTAGCGATGGCAATGCAAGTCCAACAGAGTCATGTGCATGCGTGGGTCCGGGCTGGTAGGTATGACGCTGTTGCATCGTGTTGGTATAAGTCGTGCCTTTTAGTAGTATCGGGTTGCAACTTTAGAGAGTGATACACCCTACATTGGGCCAACATGAGTATCTACGAGTTAGGGGGGCGATCGAATGGGGAGGGTAGTGGGTACAACTAATGGAGATAGAAGTAGGCGGCACCTATGACGGCAGCTAGGAGTACACGAAACTACCATCTTTAATATTATTATTATGTTTAGTAAGAGGGATCAACTTTCAGTATGGAACTAGTAATGGTGCAGTGTAGGAATTATCTTATAGTGATTAGAAGTGCAGTCAACGTTATATCTTGTTCATCTTGTTTGCCTTGTCATATCTGCTTATGTTACAGTCATCTCTTATATCCAGTTTATGTTCTTATCTTGTTACTTTACTGATTATATTGTTAAAGTCATTAGACTCGCCAGACGTATGTCTGACCCCTTTTGTTTCGCCTCTTTTCTTTCTCCCCTTCCCCCCTCCTCCACCAAGTCCTCAGGGTGGGATTAGTGAAGCTTGACTTGAATCTCTTTCTTCTTGAAGTGCTTGGAAGTGTTGAAAGTAATGCTCAGCTTTATCTCTTTTCCATTATGGCTATTTGGAGCGGGATTATGGTTTTACTTTTATGTACTCTGATAATAATTTTGTACAAGATGGATATTTGTGTACTTGGCTCTAGTATGTGGTTTTGATATTGTAACCAAATATGTTTTTCTTTTCTACTGCAATGAATAAATTTTGAATTTTCTTAAGTACCATTTTATATATCTGTCTTGCGATATTCTGTTTTGTACTCTTATAATACTCCGTGAATGTTAATGCATTCCCTTAGTGAGTGACATTAATGGATGTGGGGTGTAACATGGAACAAATTACTCACATATGTTTGGTCCACTAATTTTGGTTCCAGATTTTCATTTTCTCTCCAGTTTCCAGATGAAGATCAATTTGTTTAACAGATTCAAATGCATGTATATATCAACAGACAATAAATTCAAATCCTCTATTATATGCTTTCTATGTCGGTTTTTTTATTTAGGTTTTATATGAAAAATCCGATCGACTGAACACAACATAAATGTATCTACAAACAACATCACTATATAACAATTTATATGTCAATGGGAAAGGTTTACTCACAAGTCTTAAACTCAGTATTTCTCTTTGTTTTATTTCATTGTTTTCAATTTTGCTTTGCCTTGTTTATTTCCACTTCCATTTTGTCCTTAGCTTCAGATTTCTGGTGTGAGTTTATGATGAAAAACCAGTGTATTTATAGGTGCAACAAAGTCATAAACAATGGAATAGCTCCTAATTTAGCTTAGATTCTAGACATGGATCATAACTGCTATGTTGACTGAAATGAAGTTGCCTAATCTGGTCGTTTCTATGTTTAAAATTTCCACCAGTATATAGTTCACTGCCATGTGCAATTGTTTTTAAATATAGAATTCTTGGTCCTTAAGCAATTCTAAGCTATACATTGCTATGAAATTCTAAGGTATAGGTTGCTTATAATTCGATTGAGAGGATACATTGTTTGGTCATAGGCTGTTGCGGGTTATGCATAGGATATGCTAGCCATTGTGACTAATTTTTTCTGCGCATGCACGACCATGTGGAGAAGTGAATGTGTAAGTGTACCACTCTTGTAAGCTGTAATTAAATATCCAACGCTTTGTTCCTAAGTAAACTCAAGCTATGTATGTAGGCTGTCAATATTCTAGGATTGGAAAGAATGCTAAGGCCTATAGTGTATGAGCATCCTATATATGTGCAGCCTATATGCTAATTGTAGCTAGCTTAATTGAACTGAAGTGATAAATTAGGCTACATATGTCCAGCTTATATACATGCGCACAAAGAAATAAAATTCCATTGCAAAGCAAATCCATGTATGTTATTTCTTATCTACTTAAATGCTCGAATATTTCTATACTGCAAATTCAAGCTATTTAGCTATGTAAAACTAGCAAACCAATGCATACAACAAATATTCTTATATATTATACATATAAAAAGCCATTTTTTTTATACTGACAAAGGTTAAGAACATGTTTAAATACAAGATATTTAAAACAACATTACTTGTATATGTATAGATATAACAAGTTAAAATAAATAAGATTTTTTACTGATATTGTTCTAATCCTCTATATTTGTATTATCTGTATTTTCACAAGAATTTAAAACACATTAGAAACCTAAATCAAAATGATGCAACATTATTTACTACTTTTATACACATATATACACTGGTAAATAAATCTTAAATCATTAAAAATGTATACTTATTTGAAATTTTATCAATATTTATTATTTATAATTTATTATTTAAATTAATCAATGGAATAATCTATATAAATTACACTACAAAAGCAGTCAAAAATCCGGGACATTATAATCTACCTCACAAAAGAATTTTGTCCTCGAAATTAAAGAGTAATAGGGAGATTCTAGTTATATCTATATCCACATAACAAACACATGGGTCATCCCTTAACAATTGCAATAAACAAGGCATCCAAAACAAATAGGAAATATTTCACATAAATCATAATGTTCAATACATCAGCAATTAGCTATCAATCACAGTCATTTTCATAGCTAGAATATCTGTTATGCACAATTGAAGACAATTCTATTTCTTATTTATGCACTTCTAATCTTCAACATTCATAAGTTCCTGACTGTAAATCAACGAGAAAATAATTCTCTAAGTACCAACCCTGAAGACCGAAATCAACATCAGATCAATACCAAGAAAATTATTTAAAAAACAAATCTCCAGTTAGGTTCGAATTTCTTAACTCCAGTTAAATTTTCAAAATCTCATTTCCAGTTTTATCCCAAACCAGTTAGAAATCATATATCTTGATTCCATTTTAAATTCAAAACCTTCAAATTTCCCCAAAATATTTTGTTTTCACAAACAGTTCTCTAATTTATCTTATTTGTATATCTTACCCTTATACAACTTTAATTTGGTTTAACACATAACCATTTCAAACTTTATAATATTGTTTGATTATATTAGCAACCATCGACACATCCATATATGATAACAATTTCATAAAACTATCCTTTTTATATCAAAATATAATTTCAAGCAAAAGTACTTCATTTGCCTAGCCTGTAAATCAATACTATGTCGAATTACTCTATTCAAGTGTTTAGAAACACATATCGATACAGCTGTTCCTTTCTGTATCGACCATAATTCATAAACCACCCAATAAACCAATCAACACAATATAAACCAGTTTTGTATCAATTTACAAATACACGCTCATATCTATACACTCAAACTCAATCTAAGTTATTACTAACAGCATCTCCATCGAGTTACGCCAAAGATCGAAGGTTACTACTCAACCTTTAGCTCTGATATCAAGTGTAACGACTTGCAAATCCATACCATTTGAGTTGACTAAATACAACTCACATCCAACCCAAACTGCATGAAAATACGAATCATTAATAGAAAGAAGTTAGAGGATGAGAAATAGAAAGATAGATAATTAGAATAAAAGAAAATAGATAGAAGATAGAACTGAACAATAACACAAAATCTCACAATCACAGCGGAATAAAATATAATATACAAATAATCACTTTGAAATACAAACTGTACTTTTACTTACATACATCATCAGAGTACATCACATATACAATACAGTGGAAATAAACTCTAAATATCTAACATTGATGTCTCCTGCTCCGAGCTCCTCTAGATAAATCTGTAAAATCCTAAACTATTGGACTGCCCGTACAAATTTGGGCACCCAAGAGTTTAGGGAAAACATAGAAAATAAACTCTGGTCAGTCATGGGGTAGGTATGAGTAAATGATTTTAAAACAACTTGATAAATAAAGGATATCTCACAAGACCACGTCGTTAAAATAGAATGGGTTTTCCCTTTTGAAAACCCAGAAATAACTTGGTTTAACTTTCAAAACGGTTTGAAAGAAAAGATAATCGTAACACCGACCCACACATAAACATGGACGGTTTTTACCTTATGATAACCCAAAACATCTTTATGTCAAAAACTCGTCTGATATCATAATAATGTCTATCAATCCACAAGTAAATAATCATCTAGCAGAACGCTTGCATCTCACGCTCTACATATATAATATATAATCAAAACCGCAAGAGCTTATTGGATAATGGATTTCAAATTTTGACAAGGTATGGAACCACATTTCGATAGTGTATCTCTTGAAGGGATTATACTAGGTTCAACAAGAACATCTTGCAACCCGGCCACACATGACCGACCACTCATTTCGCTTGAGTGTATCGAATATATTGTCACCAAAGGTTGGGAGCTACCCACCGTTTTTCAAAAGGGACAGCATCAAAAGAATAAAGAAGTAAATGGAATTTCTCTTGATATATGAAAATACAACGTAATTGGGGGCGACCCACCTTAGTCATGTTGCCTACCCGATTTTTTTCATTTCCTGGTTGTGAGACTTGAGGCTGAACTTACCCTTTGATATAACACATCTTTATTTACTATGAATGCCACATCATCAAACCTGCCAAATCACACATTGATTTCCCCAAAAATATACCGTGTATAAAGCTAAAAGAAATGAATTCCTCCACCACCAAACGTAAATACATTTGAAGAAATCAACTTACGCAATTTATTAGGCATACTCCGCCAGACACTCATCTATACAAGTTGTCCTAGGACTAGACAAACCGAAGTCACTATTATGTAAATCCATCTTAGGCAATTTCTACGTAGGATTGACATAATAGCCCTTGCATAACTCCGTCTTCAATGTTCTTCAATAATATCTGATTCGAACGTATATATCGAATCGAAGTGGAATTTAGATTCCGGTCTCTTCGAAAACGACAACGAAAAAGGTCCAGATTTGATGGTTAGTTATTCAACTATCAAATTAAAAAATAAACAGATTTTTTTCCCATTTGATTTGCTAAGCCTTATTTAAATAATCTAAATTATTTAAATTCAAATATTAACTTTGTATAAATATTTATTTGGAAACATAAGTATTAATTGTATAAATTCTTATTATCAATCTTATGTGATAATCTCACTCTCAAATATCCGTTTCATAGATGAAAACGATATTTAACTCTAACACTCATTCTGAACACAAACTAATACGATCTATCGAATAATAGTGAAATCATTCAAGTTGGGGTATTTTAATTACCTCGCAGGCCTTGAATCGAAATCATTCTTATTGTCGAGATTCGTAGAAGCTCGATATCCACAATATTCGACAAAACTACAAATTGGTAAATCCACTTGAATTTCAAATCTTGAACCATTTCAAACAACGTTGTTGTTTGAGCCATTGATCAAGTTAATTCAATTTACTTAAATATTAAATCAGGGAATTTCAATCCAAACATTTGACTTAATTTCCTTATCCTCTGATAATTAAATTATCTTTAAACCTTACTTAAAATATTAATTAAGTTAGAAACATTATTTTATTTGATTTAACTTCTCTTTTTAATTCTACCATTATCCTACCAAATCAGTTAATTTAAAACCTTATCAAGTCTTTAAAACAACCATTTATTAAATCCTTTTCTATTAAATTAATTGAAATCAATTAATTTAATAATCCATTCCCATTTAAATTGTTGATTTAAATCACCTCTCAATAACATGATTAACTTATTACAATTGATTTTTCCTTTTTAAATAAATTTATAATATAATTAATTTAATTTAATCCATCTAATTGTTTCTTAAAACAATTCATACCCAATGAAAAATTTACGCTCATTTCTGAGTTACTTTACAGAAAAAAGCTGGATGGCTCCAACGATATATATAGCAGTTCTTATAATAGAGACATTTAAGTCATTAACCCAATTTGCACAAACAACCATATAAATACAATTTAATATGATCAATTGATACTAACTCAATAACATATATTAATGGGTAAAATATGTCAAACTATTATACTAGCATAAAGGTGTTTATTTCTCCTAGCAGGGTGTTCAAAATATTTGGTTAATCGAATAGGTAGTGAATCAGTGTGTATTTTTGCTAACAGTGTGTTTAGTAAGAATATATAAAATTATGATACTAATTAAAACACATTTAACTAATTTAACCAACAATTCAGAGTTTACTGGGCATACATATTATTACAGATCCATTATTAACAGTTTTGTGCTAATTTAGTTCAGTGACTGAATTTACGTTTGTTTAATTTTAAAAGACTTTTCCTAATTTTAATTACAAAATGAATCCTAATTAAATTTAGATTTGAAAACTTGACAAGTTCGTCGCACTATTCTACCTGCTAAACAATAGATATTTTATTCTTATTGAGCGAATTCCACTAACATAACCACTTGCACATAGTATGATAACTTCTACAATAAATTTAACCATATTTTTTTTTTTTTTTTGAAAATTAATTTAACTATATATATTTTTTTACTTTTTATTCAGGTTCATTTTTATGAAATGTGTTAAACTCAAAATTCACAGACCAACAATACATGCCCTCTCTTCACATTCCTTTTAGGGATGGCAATGGGGCGGGTCTAGGGTCCAAACCCGCTTGACCCGCCCCTGTTTTGACCCATTTAGACCCGCCCCATAGGGTCTTCGGGGCGGGTAGACCCGCGACCCGCTTTTGGAGGTTCGGATCTAGGGTCGGGTCTGGGGCACGGCTAACCCGCCCCAACCCGACCCGCATGATTGAAACATCATTTAAACACTTTATAACTATAATGATTACTTGTCAATGTTCTTAGGTATACATGGTTATAACTTGAATATTATACTCTTTCAATCAACAAACTATAAAATTTTCATAATATTAAGTTGCATCAATGAAAATCATACAATAAACAAATGCATACATTTTGAACTATTATCTTACAACTCATTTTATTATATTCTCTTATCATTGTCAACACATTATAACATTTATATAATTTATCATTTATTGATAAAAAATATAAGTATATAAATTCGTGTACATTAGAACATGATATCACCGGGTCGCGGGGCGGGTCGGGTCTACCCTGACCCGTACGGGTTTCGGGTACGGGGCGAAATTCTAGACCCGCACCGGGTCTACGGGGCGGGTCTGGGGCGGGGTTTAAAAAGTCCGGGTCGGGTCTGGGGCACGAGAAACCCGCCCCAACCCGCCCCATTGCCATTCCTAATTCCTTTTCCTACTTCTCTTTTCTTTATCCTTGTCTTACTTCTACAGCTTAAGGCCCACTAGCTTCCAAGCCCAAACACTCCTTTCTTCACCTTACGCATCTTGCATCTCCCTTTTCTCCCATGTTTTATAGCAATGTGCTCCCTTCTTCGCCTTTCTCTTTCGGTTTCGTTGTTCTCCTTTTTTTCAGTGGGACAAGCCCAGGCCCATTAATAAAAATGTACACGGCAACTATAAGCCGCAGACACCATTCCAAGTTCCAGCCTCTCCCTTCTTTCTCCTGTTTCTTTACTTTCTGTTGCTAACTTTCCCAAATCCTGCAAATTTCCCTCACTTCTTTTCTTTTTTTAAAAAAAAATAAGCTATGTCGAAGCCCAAACTCAGCTAGCCCAACCACCCAGACCCAACGCCCCATGCATACCCGCAAGCATCCCTAGGGAATTCAATGTATCACGCCATTTTTCCCCATCCTTCCCACTTCGGATTATTCTGCTTCCTCATTTATATATATTATATACAATATAAAATCAGCCCATCTCACTGCCCCTCATTTCTATATCCGAACCGCTTCGTTCCCTCTCCTCTACTTCTTTCTACAGTTGTTTCTCCCATCCAAACCTGACTATACTTCTATGTTTTGCTAGAAAGAAAACCAAAATGCTGCTTAACCCTATATATAATTTGTTAGTCATGTGCTAAAACTTAAATCTTTTGAGTAGATTCCTCAATTGTGGCCTCCTAGTTTCTTTCCAGTTTTGATCCATATGGGTTTTTTTTATAACCCTTAGACTTGTATAAACATCTTTGGTGTTGAACACTATTTTTAGAAAAATAGTCGGAATTTAGTTCTTGAGTTTTGAAGTTAAGGTTTGGTTAATAGTAGTAAACGGAGTAATATGCACACTTGATTTCTATGCTTCTTTTTTCATCTTGGTTTCAGTTCAGTTTTAATGTGACAATGGGATCACACATTCAGGAACACTCAAAAATATACCTATATATATATATATATATATATATATATATATATATATATATATATATATATATATATATGTGTGTATATATATATATATATATGTGTATATGTATATATATATATATATATGTATATGTATATATATATATATATATGTGTATATATATATATATGTGTATATATATATATATGTGTATATATATATATATATATATATATATGTGTGTGTGTGTGTGTGTGTGTGTGTGTGTGGCTTAAACTATCATACATCTTAATTAGCAGCATATTTTAAACTATAAGAGGGGGCTTTCTCACATTAGAAGTTCACTGTTTTGGTTCTAGGCTTTGTCCAGTTTTGATATAAAAACCTTGAATTTACTACACATACATTCAGGAACACATATGCACTTATATGTATTACATCATAACCCAATCAGTAAATAAGTGGAACAAATTACTCACATATGTTTGGTCCACTAATTTTGGTTCCAGATTTTCATTTTCTCACTAGTTTCCAGAGGAAGATCATTTTGGTCAACAGATTCAAATGCATGTATTATCAACAGACAATAAATTCGAATGGAAAAGAAAAGTTTACCCAATTAGCTCCCATGTTCTGTGCTTCCTATGCCGGGTTTTTGATTTAGGTTTTATATGAAAATCCGATCGAGTAAACACAGCATAAATGTATCTACATATGGCAAAATTATATAACAATTTTTATTTCAATGGGAAAGGTTTACTCACAAATATTTAGCTCACTGTTTCTCTTTGTTTTCTTTCATTGTTTTCAATTTTTCTTTGCCTTGTTTATTTCCATTTCCGGTTTGTCCTTAGCTTCATATTTCTGGTGTGAGTTTATGGTGAAAAACCATTGTATTTATAGGTGCAACAAAGTATCAAACTATGGTATAGCTTCTAACTTAGCTTAGGTTCTAGACATGGATCATAACTGCTGCGTTGATTGAAATGAAGTGGCCTAGTCTGGTCATTTTTATGTTTACAATTTCTAGTAGTATGGAGTGCACGACCATGTGCAATTGTTTTTAAATATAAAATTTTTGGTCTTTAAGCAATTCTAAGCTATACATTGCTATGAAATTCTAGGGTATAGGTTGCTTGTAATTTGATTGAGAGGATGCATTGTTTGGTCATAGGCTGCTAGTTATGCATAGGATGTGCTAGCTGTTGTGATTAATTTTCTATACATATGCACGGCCATGTGGAGAAGTGAATTTGTATGTGTACCACCCTTGTGTGCTATAATTAAATATCCAATCCTTTCTTCCTAAGTAAACTCAAGCTATGTATGTAGGATGTCAATATTCTGGGATTGGAAAGAATGCTAAGGCCTATAGTGTATAGGCCCCCTTTATATGTGCACCCTATATGCTAATTGTAGCTAGCTTAATTGAATTGAAGTGATAGATTAGGCTACATATGTGCAGCCTATATACATGTGCACAAAGAAATCAAATTCCATTGCAAAGCAAATCCATATATGTTATTTCTTATGTACTTAAATGCTCGAGTATTTCTGTACGGCAAATTGAAGCTATTTAGCTATGTAAAACTAGCAAACCAATGCATACAACAAATATTCTTATATATTATACATATAAAAAGCCATTTTTTATACTTACAAGAATTAAGAACAAGTTTAAATACAAGATATTAAAACAACATTACTTGTATATGTATACATATAATAAGTTAAAATAAATAAGATTTTTAAATGACATTATTTTAATTCTCTATATCTACATTATCTGTATTTTCACAAGAATTTAAAACACATTAAAAACCTAAATCAAAATGATGCAACATTATTTACTATTTTTATACACATATATACATTGGTAAATAAATCTTAAATCATTAAAACTGTTTACATACTTGCAATTTTATCAATATTTATTATTCATAATTTATTATTTAAATTATTCACTGGAATAATCCATAATAAATTGTACTATAAAAGCCGTCAAAAATCCGGGACGTTGCATTACAAATACATTTCATACCTTCTCACCATCAGAAATTGGATATACTTACCAAGGAACTGTCTGCAAAGATCTGTTGTAGATTTCGAAATGAACTAAAAGATAAAAACCCTGGAATCAAAAGCATGCAACCCTAATTCACCAAGATATGGACATGCACCGCCGTTTTCTGCTAGATTACATCAAATTCCTTGCTATTTGTGAGCATAAAGACCAGATCTGACACTTTCCGTCGTATTGTCGTGGAGACAACTCTCTCAACTCTCAGTTGATTAGAGACATACATGTTGCCTAGAATAATCTCACTAAAGGGAGCATGTATGGAATTAAAGTTCGATCTCATTAGGATTTTAAATCAGTGGAATAGCAAAGTTAGTGTTACGCAAATCCCTAACTCTTGCTTGGAGGGGGGCAGTAAAGAAATGAAGATACATACTTAGTTATTCTTGAGACAAGTCCCACATTGAGGATTTATAAAATGAATTATGTATAAAAATTAAGAGTCAACTCTTCACATTGCCAATTGGTTTTGTGATAATTTGGGGTTCTCTAACATGGTATCAGGGCAAAGTCTAATTCGTGTGCCTATAACTGCCACACTTTCCAATGGCACCCAATAAGATAAATGTGTTAGGCGAATGATATGCCACACGTGCAAAGGCGTGTTGAGACAAGTCCCACATCGGACACTTTATAAAATAAATTCTGTATAGATATCAAGAGTCCATCCTTCACATTGTCAATTGGTTTTGTGTTAATTTAGGGTTCTTTAACTGGTATTAGAGCAGGTTTAATTCGTGTGCACATAACTGCCACACTTGTACACGTCGCCCAATAAGATCCACGTGTTAGGCTCAGGATATGTTACACATGCGGGATAGTGTTGGGACAAGTCCCACATTGAGGAATTTATAAAATAAGTTTTGTATAAATATTAAGAGTCTACCCTTCACATTGCCAATTGGCAATGTGAAGCGTAGACTCATAATATTTATATAAAATTTATTACATAAATTCCCCAATGTGGGGCTTGTCTCCATAGTTATCAATTGAATAAGATACTTTATATCATTTTTTATTGGGTGGTATCTTTATTATTGGGTCGTGCTTTTTTTGTCTGCTTTTTCTTTATTTCCTATGAACCGTTTCTCAGATGTAAATAGCTATATCACCAAAAGTCAAGACAGTTTGAATAATACAAATCACCTCGTCAATACTTCTATATTGCAAATATTTACTTTTTCAATATTCCAAATCACAAAATCTAAAACAAATTCAATACTTAAATTCTATATATATCCAAGAAATTATTTAATTAAGGAATAGTGTGGCTGAGATACATGTCAAGTTTCAAAATACATAAAACTCATTGTCTTAAAACTTTGCAAATTAGGTCCCTGTTTTTCTAAAATCACCCAAAAGTATCAAAAAATAACAACTTATCAAATTTAAAAACTTAATTTTGTACATAATCATCTTCGTATTCATATAAGAAAAGTACAAAAAATGTTTAAAAAATTAGGATTTCAGGGAATTCTTGAAAAATTCCATACATCACAGTAGTTATGTCAAAATATTACATATTTTATGCAAATTTTGCTTATTGTTTCAAACATTAATGTTAACGATATTATTAATCAACACCGGAGATAGGTCTAAGGAGATGGATCTAAGAGAAAATTAGGGTTATAGGAATTCTCCTAGCTTGAGCTAGTTCGCCGCTTCCTTGGGAGACAGGCTTTTTCGTGACGAAAAAGCGTCAGGTTGATAAAAACCTAACGGCTTGTACAAGGACATTCCGGAGATCCAATATCATAGCAGGACACATACAGAAATGCATTCAAGAACAAATATAGTATGAAGAAAAAGTAAGAACACACAATAATTTATAGTGGTTCGGTTCAGATTGAACCTACGTCCACTTCAAGAGCTTCGATTATTTTATTCATGGAGGAGCTTACATAAAAAATCCCCAAATTGATTTACGTATTTGTGTTAGTTCTCTTTTAAATGAGAGGAAGATTGTAGAAATGATGGAGCAGATCCCCCTTAAATGAGTCCCATCTCCCCTTATTTACAGAGGTTTTGGGCCCCCTTTTGTTGCTTCTCTTTCCCGCCCATTTTTGGCCGCTTTTTTGGTGCTATCCTTTTTTCCCGCTTTTGGCTTTCATTTTTTGTCTTTTTCTTCTCTCTCCTACTTCCTAGATCCTTCTACTGCCAGTTTTTGTCTTTTTCTGCCTTTCTCCTGCTTCCTACAGCCTTCTGCTGTCGGTTTTGTCTTTTTCTACCGGTTCCTGCACCCTCTTGCAGATTCCTGCACCTTGCTATTAGTTTCGGCTTTCTTTGGCTTTCTCTACCTGTCTCTAGCTTTCTCTAGTGTCTCTGGCTTTCTCTAACTATCTCCAGCTTCCTCCAGATTTCTCTAGCTGTATCCAGCTTCCTCTAGCTTTCTCTACGTTTCCCCGACTTTCTCTAGCTTTCTCTACCTTTCTTTGGCTCTCTCCAACTGTCTCCAGCTTTCTCTAACTATCTCTAGTTTTCTCTAGCTTTCTCTAGCTGTCTCTGTCTTTCTCAAGCTTCCTTTGCCTTTCTCTGGCTTTCTCTAGCTGTCTCCAGCTTCCTAGACCACGTTGCCAGTTCCTAGACCCCTTCTGTTGTTGACTTCTGAACCCCTTCTACAGTCGGTTCCTGATCCGCTTCTACTGTCGGTTCTTGAACCTCTTCTGCTGTCGGTTTCTGAACCCCTTCTGCTGTCGGTTCTTGAGCCACTTCTGCTGTCGGTTTCTGAACCCCTTCTGCTGTCGGTTCCTTAACCCCTTCTGTTGTCGGTTCCTGAACCCATTTTGCAGGTTTCAACTTTCATTGACTTTCTTTTTTCAGCCATTACACTCAAATGATACGTTCGTTTGTTTAATATGACCACCCTACGGAATGGGAAACCATCATCTGAATCCAATGGAAGTGGTTTCAGGTTTGAATCTCCCACCAATAAAAAATTATAGGAGAAACAAGATTTCAACTTTTTCTTTTGGTGTTGACATAGCTATATCCAAGGCTTTTTTCATTTTATGCTTTCTAGTACTGGAGCTTTTTATATTTGGCCAGTGTGAATTTTGATATTAACAGTTATCCCCCCCCCCCCCCCCAAGTATAAAGAAGCTTTGTTCTTTAGGACAAAATCTTGTAGTTCCTGAACATCTTACATGTCACTCAAGAACCAATATAAAGATACTTGGTATTAGTTTCGTATAACCAAGAGTAATGATGCAAGGGGAAGCATAAACTTTCCTTAATTAAACTGGGCTTGAGCATGAAGCTAGAGCTATGAACTTTTTTCTTTTTCGTCATAGACATAGTGTGCAAAATCAAATATGTACTCATGTTGGATGATATGACTTAAGGCATAGCATTCTTCTACCAATGCAGGATGAACATTATTATTGTTACTTAGACACTCGATTATCAAGAACTCATTCTTGAAAGTGTCATATAACAAATCCAAAATTTACATTTGGATAATTGCAATCAGATGTTCATCATTGACGAATATAATGCGTAAATAAAAGTAACATGACTTGCATAGTGAGTGGTATTTCACTTATAATATGTGAAGCATTGTTTTTTTAATCCAAACCTATAGCAACAGGATTTGGGATAAGAATAATATAGGGTTAGAAACTTCCCTTCGTTAGGTACTAGGAAACTATAACCTTCACATAGAAATTTCAAGTAAGGGACTAGAAACGCCAAGCCGAGTACTTATGATACAAGGTTAGAACCCTGCAAACTGGAATTAGTCCAAACCCCACGATTCACACTTGGATAAATATGAGATAGAAATCATATCTGAAAATAATAGAAACCTCAAGACTCAAACTTGGGTAAATGAAAGTCAGGTATCACATAGAAACCCCGAAATTCATACTCGGGTAAGCAAAAATCAGAAATCATATGGAAACCCTAAGACTCAAACTTGGGTTAAAAAATCGGAAATCATATAGAAACCCCAAGACTCACACACGGGTAAAGCAAAAATTAGAAATCATATGGCAATCCCAAGACTTAAACTTGGGTAAAGCATAGATTAGAAATTATATGGAAACCCCAAGACTCATACTTGGGTAAAGCATAAATCTGAAATTCATATCAAAGAGCCATATCTTTAACTGAGAGTTATTAAAGAATGTCATAGCTAAATAAAATGCCCTAATAAAGGCATAAAAGAAACATGGAAGGTTAATTAAGGATCATCCAACGAAAGCATCATAAACCGTGCAAAGATCATACATGTGTATAGTGTAACTTATCCAAATATTATTGAAAGTGATCAAGCAACCATAGATTATGCGTGTGTTTCTCGGAGGTTCGCTCAGAAAACATTTAGAAGAAAGAGTCTTAAATATTCCAAGAAGTAATCTTTGGGTGTGTATATACAGAGGACTGCTTTTGTAATAAATTAATCCTGATCTGAGTTAGTTAGTCGTTCGACGAATGTTCCTCTTAGCTTTCTAGCCATTGGGTATCTAACGTCTAGTTTTATTCCTAGCCCATAGGATATGCAAATGAATTAATACTCTCTAAGAGAGTGACATTTGTCCCTTTATGGGTAGATGCATGCATTATAACTAGCCCCACATAGAGGGCGACTCCATTACCTGGAGATGAAGTATTTGGCCCTACTCAAAGGTGACTCCTTTGCAGGAGATGAAGGTATTGTAGCCCTACCCCCAAAGGCAACTCCTTTGCAGGAGATGAAGGTATTGTAGCCCAACCCAAAAGGTGACTCCATTGTAGGAATGTTGCTTCTCTTCTTGGAAGCTTTTGTTACTCCCTTTGGAGGCTTTTGTTTGTTGTGGCTTCTCTCTCTGGAAGCTTTGCTTGACGCTCCTCTTCTGCGAGGTTGTGTTTGTTGTTACTTCTCTCTCTAGAAGCTCTATTTGATGGTGCTTCTCTCTCGGAAGCTTTGTTTGATGGTGCTTCTCTCCCCGGAAGCTATATTTGATGGTGCTTCTCTCTCGGAAGCTTTGTTTGATGGAGCTTCTCCTTCTGGAAGCTTTATTAATGTAGCTTCTCCATCCGGAAGCTTTGTTGATGTGGCTTCTCCATCCGGAAGATTTGTTGATATAGCTTCACCCTCCAGAAGCTTTGTTGATGTAGCTTCTCCTTCCGGAAGTTTTGCTGATGTAGCTTCTCCATCCGGAAGCTTTGTTAATGTAGCTTCACCCTCCGGAAGCTTTGTTGATGTAGCTTCTCCTTCCAAAATCTTTGTTGATGTAGCTTCTCCTTTCGGAAGCTTTGTTGATGTAGCTTCTGCTTACGGAAGCTTTATTGATATCATTTATAAATGGTAAGTTCCACACCTTTCATAGAAGCATTCAAGTATGTCAATATAACATGTTTGACAAAGTCATAAAATTCTGAAATACTGGAGATAAGATTTAGAAGAATCTTATTTGATCCGAGCTATGATGATCGATTAATCATTCCATTGTCGCATATTTATATGAACAACTTCCACCGAAGCTGGTCTTTGATTGATACCTTTGTTGTGCACTTATTCATGCATTGGGCTCTTTATGTGCTCCCTTTTGATCTTTTGTTCCCTTCTATGGGACTTGACATAACAGAAGGTGCTCCCTTCGAGCTCTAGTTCTATGCATAAGCCGGAACAGGGTTTGGATTTTTTACCTGTAATAACACTCGAACAAACATAGGTATTTGTTTGATTACAATAAAGATATAAAGTGAAATGATTAATGAAAGAAAGTATTTGAGATGGAAGACAGATTGTCAAGTTCTTATTCCCATGCTACATTGCCTCTGACCAGCTTTCCTACTAGTCTCGCTTCAAATTTCTTAGTTAAGCTTTCTTTTCTTTTCGGTTTGGTGTATCTTTATCAAATCACGATATTGGATGGTTTTGTGTCCCTTTTCTTCTGATAAGAGCAATAGTCTTTCCTTTTGTTCAATTTTGTAGAACCTTCTGCAAGGGGATTGGTACTAGGCCCTTCCTCTTGTTCTTGCTTCAGGTTTTTCCTTGCGTTAAGTATTTCTTCCATAAGAATTAATTTGTCCGCTCTGGAATACAAATCATTCAAGCTTTCACATCCGTTTAAGATAAGCTCCATCCAAAATGGGGATGGTATAAGCAGCCCTGACCGCACAGTTCTTAGCTTCTCTCTATTCGTTGCACCTTTCAATTTGAGTGAATTATCGCGAAACCTCTTTAGATAGCAATTAAGGGACTCCTCCGGTCTTTGCTTGATCCAGGCCAAACAATAAATGTTATTTGTTGAATCCTTTTGCACATGGAATTGTGTGCTAAATGCAGTGGACAATTGCTTCCAAGATATTATGAGAGGGCATGATAATGTTTGCTCCATTTAAGAGCTCTTCCGTGAAGAGTTGTTACGAAGACCTTGCGTCGAAGGGATTCAGAAGCGTTATACGTATCCATGTACTTTTCAAACATGGCAAGGTATTCTTCAGGGTCTGCAGTCCCATCATACGCAAATTTGTGCTTTTTTATACCATATGGAACCTTCACTATCATTATCTCTTTGGAGAAGGGGATTCCTTGCAACTTTCTATCTTCTATCCATATTAGGCTTTCGTTTTCTCCTAAACTAACTGCCTCCTTTTATGCTTGGTTACTTGTCCATGAGATTGGGTTGTTATGTAGATTTGATGAAGACTCGATTTGATTATAAAGTTCTTGAGGTGTTATGATCCTTGATTCCGCTTCATATGGTTCTCCTTCAGAGGATCTTCGGACCAAGTCTGCTTCGATAAATATCCTATTGGTATCAATTTGTGTAGCCAAGTGTAATATTTCCGACTCATCTTTTGTTAAACTTGAAGATCCTCCAGTTTCTAGTTTGGCTATGTTGATGTTGTTTTCTGGAATGGATGACATGTTGGTTCCTTCTTTTCCACTTTCCCCCAATTGAATCATCCTTTAATTGATTTTTGGTATTCAGAAGCTCCTTGTTGAGATTCCTTCTATAATCTTACTTCTTCAAAACTTAGTCCAAACCGGGACGGAACAACACAGTTTGAAGTGTGGCAAGCGATCTAACAGGTTAAAGGTGGGGATGGAGACGGAGGTTCAAGACCTCCTTCTAGCGCTAAAATGTTAACGATAATATTCGTCAACACCGGAGGTAGGTCTAAGGCGATGGACCTAAGAGAAAAATAGGGTTAATCGACTTCTCCCAGCTTGATCTAGTTCGTCGCTTCCTTGGGAGAGGGATTTTTTCATGAGGAAAAAGTGTTAGGTTGCTAAGAACTTAACGGCTTGTACAAAGACACTCCGGCGATCCAATATCATAGCAGGACACATACATAAATACATTCAAGAACAAATATAGTATGAAGAAAGAGTAAGAACACACAATAATCTATAGTGGTTCAGTTCGGATTGAACCTACGTCCACTTCAAGAGCTTTGATGATTTTATTCATGGAGGAGCTTACATAAGAAATCTCCAAATTGATTTACATATTTGGGTTAGTTCTCTTTTAAATGAGAGGAAGATTGTAGAAATGAGGGAGCAGATCCCCCTTAAATGAGACCCCTCTCCTCTTATTTCTAGAGGTTTTGCGCCCCCTTGTGTTGCTTCTCTTTCCCGCCCTTTTTTGGCCACTTCTTTTGTGCCACCCTTTTGTTTCCGCTTTTGGCTTTCATTTTTTTGCCTTTTTCTGCTCTATCCTGCTTCCTAGATCATTCTAGCCCAAGTTTTTGTCTTTTTCTGTCTTTCTCCTGCTTCCTACAACCTTCTGTTGTCGATTTTGTCTTTTTCTACCGGTTCCTGCACCCTGCTGCAGGTTCCTGCACCTTGCTGTCGGCTCTAGCTTTCTCTGGCTTTCTCTAGTTTTCTCTGGCTTTCTCTGATTGTCTCCAACTTCCTCTAGCTTTTCTTAGCTGTCTCCGGCTTTCTCTAGCTTTCTATACCTTTCTCCGGCTTTCTCTTGCTTTCTTTGCCTTTCTCTGGCTCTTTTCGGCTGTCTCTAGCTTTCTCTAGCTATCTCTTGCTTTCTCTAGCTGTCTCTAGCTTTCTCTACCTTTCTCTAGCTTCCTCTAACTTTCTCTGGCTTTCTCTAGCTGTCTCCAGCTTCCTAGACCACGTTGTCGGTTCCTAGACCCCTTCTGCTGTCGGTTTCTGAACCCCTTCTGCTGTCGGTTCCTGAACCCCTTCTGCTGTGGGTTTCTGAACCCCTTCTGCTGTCGTTTCCTGAACCCCTTCTGTTGTGGGTTTCTGAACCCTTCTGCTGTCGGTTCCGGAACCCCTTCTGTTGTCGGTTTTCTGAACCCCTTATGTTATCGGTTCTTGAACCCCTTCTGTTGTCGGTTTTCTGAACCCCTTCTGTTGTCGGTTCTTGAACCCCTTCTGTTGTCGGTTCCTGAACCCCTTCTACAGGTTTCAGCTTTCTCTGATTTTCTTGTTTCAGCCATTACTCTCAAACGATACATTCCTTTGTTTAACATGATTACGCTACGGAAGGAGAAACCATCATCTGAATTCAATGGAAGTGATTTTAGGTCTGACCTCTCACCAATCAAAATTTATTGGAAAAACAAGATTTCATCGTTTTCTTTTGGTGTTGACATAGCTGTATCTAAGGCTTTTCATTGTATACTTTCTGGTACTGGAGCTTCTGCTTCTTTATATTTGACCAGTGTGAATTTTGGTGTTAACAATTGAAATTTAATATCTACGCTTATTTAAACATCACGTTATTGCAGAAAAATTATGAAAAAAAATGATGAATTTTGCATATAAATGAAAATCAAAGTATTTCCAGTATAATTGTAGAAATAGCCGCTACTGTACAGAAAAATTACAGACATATTTGCAATTTTTTGATACACTAAGTCATGTCTCCAATATGCTGAAAGATTTTTGTAGATATATCTCCACTTATTCCCAATAAATGCAGACATTTCTGCATCTATTTTTCGTATTTTAACTAGCTTTCATTAATTGAGATCAATTACAGAAAAGTGATATGTTTCAATACAACCAGTTCAAGGGGGGAAAATTATTGTTATTACTACAATTAATTAACGTGTGTGTGTGTTCTGATAGCCATAAAGGAGGCAAAACGGTTGTTATTTCATTGTACAAATTGATAATGAAGGTGGCACGTACACACCTTTTTAAATACTCCATCCTATAATATAGGGAATTGGATTATTCTGATACTAGCATTTACAGCTAATTTTATGTAACTTGATTTTATTTTGTTTGAATGCTGCCAATATTTGACAAGAACACGAAAGAGAAGCAAGCTTTTAGTATTACTATATTTTGAATTGTACACCTACTTAAAGACAAATGGTCATACTCATATGATTCAGATTTTTTCCACAGAATTGTTATCTTCTGAGACGTAAAACGGACCTGATTTTTAGATGGAAGTACGTATATGTTCCAAATGATTCCCACGTACGTACGCAAGCTGCAGCCAGCCTTGGAGGTTGCATTTTGCAGAATCAAACATAACGGCAGTATATTGAATGTTCAATAGAATTCATACACCCACGGTCCACCATATTTGAATATGTCTTCATTCATTGATTGCACTTTGCATGTTCCTGGAAAAAGTTCAATGCAATTTAGTTGAACATTATCACGTTCCTCCATTTGCACTGCAATTGCGCACTATACTATATATGTAAGCACACATACAGACAGTGGGATACATCAAAAACACATACTAACACTTCATTCTTCCTACACTTTTCAACTCCATACTTCAAGCTTTCATCAATATCATGCAATCTCTTGCCGCAGCCACCTCTAGCTCACTTTCTCCTTTCACCCCTAAACATGTTCATCGATCAACCATACAAAACATTGGGCGATTGCCGGTGAGAAACTACAACGAAACTGGTCATATGTCAAATAATCTACTAACTTGTAATTATACGGTAACTGGAACTGACCAAACTTCATCATTTCAAGCTTATGAAGAAGATTTAAGGTTTGTTTTAACCATGACACATTACCATCTTTTAGTTTACAAGTTATTCCGTTTATTGATCAATCATATGTATCAACTGGATTTTTTTGGTATGTAGGATGGACAAGTATTATGAAGTTGAGCTTCAAGTGCAGGAGGACGATGTCCATGAAAATGGAGTTGTGGATTCTACTTTCTATTCTAATTACTGTCAGCAAGGTCTGTTAAAAATTAAAATGTAATTTTGATGTGTTAGTATTCTAATCAGATACTGATCAACTGCTTAATTTTATTCTTTTTCATTATTGTTAAACGATTCTGAATTATTTGAACTTCTATTCAACAGGGCATAACGAAATGCTGAAGAATGTTGGGCTGGCTCTAGGTGGAAATGTTAAAGCAACCACTTTGTCCAACTTTTCTTCCAAGTTATTTACACCCCTAAAGGTAAGCCAACTAACATTTGCACTTCCCCTGCATGTATACCATGCTGCTGATCGAAATGAAGTTCCAGTAATATGGATATATCTCTGTGATGTCAGCTTGGTGAAAATTTTACTGTGAAAGTGAACGTGTCATGCATCTCAACTACAAGCATCTATGTTGAAACATTCATTTTCAGAATGCCAGATAATGAGGTAATCAGAAATATAAAATTTACATAATATAATTTTGTTTTTTTCTAATCTTTTGCCGATCAAATGGGTTCTTATTTGGATTTTTCAATGGATGCAGCTAATATTGGAGGCCGAAGCTGAAATAGTATTGCTTGGTGAAAACTGTCGTCCAGTTCGTATTTCTCCTGGAGTGAGAGCTAAGCTATTGCTTCTGGACTCCATTGATATTTTCGAGTAGCAATTCACCACATACTCGTTCCACAATGCTTATTCTTTTATGACTTTTCTTTTTTGATTTTATTTCACAAACGTGGTTAATTATTGTAAATGTATCTAATATGCGTATGAAAAGATTGAAAGCAAAGACAAGATAATAATTCTTTATATTCTGGGAACTATTTTATTTACTTGTTTGACTTATTAAAGTCTTTCAATACATGTGTACTATTTCTCAATCCAGGCAGTTAAAGTCTCGTTGATGATAAGTTCCATCGGTCCAAAAAGCAAAAAAATAGTTGAATGCTAAGATAATGCAGAAATAAACATGCAATGTGGTATCATAAATTGCATGGCTACTTCTACCGCATTCACAAACAAATGCCACTGATTGGCTGGAATTATAATTTTTGAGACACGGCCAAAGAAGATCTGCCTACAACAAGAGTAAATTTCTCTTTCACTTATCCTGTGAAACAAACCATTTTCTTAAAATTTGTATTAAAGCGCTTAAAGAAAACATATGATTTTAGCTTATCTCTGCTGCAAAGGGTGAATATTCTTTTTTAGATTTTAATTCCTGATGACAGCTAAACTTCCGCACCACAAATTTATATAATCAAGGAGACAAAAAAAAAAACACTCACGTAATTTAGCTTTAGACCTCTTCGAAAACTTCTATAAAAAATTATGACATTTACTATGCTAAAATTTGGTAATTGCCAATTTCTTTTCCTTCTTTTAAGAAAAAAAGTCTACGGCTAAGCAAAATTTATGTTGTATAGTTAAAACGCTTAATGGATTAAATTCGACAGAAATGTAAAAAGCTGATAAAGCCAAAGATATAGCAGATGAGTCTATATTAGCTTCTAAAACAGATATTTAATGTTTTTATAGACATATAGACAATAAATGAAAAACTACCATTCAATTTAATTATAATTATAGTATTCCAAATTTTAAATAAAATGTGCAAATATTTGTAAATAAAAACAAACATTTATTTATCTTATTTAAAATTAATAGAATATTAGTGTATCTTTGTTTCTAAAAATATGTGCTAAAAATTCAATTAATTTTTTTTTTTTTTTTGACAATGCACAATTTCATAACTTTTATATGTTCAAATATTATATTTCAATACATTTCTTTTATAGAAGATATAACGAGAATAACCGAATACAGCGGGACTAAAAGAGGAAACACTATTTCTAATGCTATAAGAGAAAATAATAACGGTAGAAACCCACTACAGATATAATAAGATTATAATGGGAGTAATAGTGGGACATTAGCTTCATAGACCGGATACATATACCCATATTATATTACACAACATATTCCTATCCGTATATTCTTATTTTACAATCGAAAGTATAAACAATCCTAAAATATAGGGCAACTCATGGCGACCTTATCAAAATCCTAAATATATCTTCGATCTCAATCATGGCGGCTTCTAGATCTTCATTTTGTGTTGAAGATGTCACATCCAATCCGAGGCACAGTAACCAACTTTTCAGACCTGCCCGGCTCGTTTAAATCTGAATTTGAATTTTTCTAAAGATTGAAGCTTTCAATCATGATGGATTTTTTTTTTAAAAAAAAAAAAAATAGTCGAGTTGCAACTAATCCCATAATTTGAGAAGAAGTAGATTTTCCTTTAGTGTAGCTCAAGAGCTCTCTTTAGATGATGACATGTCATAATAAGTAAGCTTACTAATAGTCAACATTTGGGATAATTTGGTGTTTTCAACTTTGGGATGATGGTATCAAGACTAAGTAGGAATAGTCAACATTTTGGTGTAACAGTTGGCGGCAAAAATTGTCGGAATATTTTTTTAACCTGGGTACGATCATCCCTTTTTTTTTATCCCGGAGGTATGATCATCATCTCTCTCTCTTCTTCTTCTTCTTTTTTTTTTTTTTTAACTTGGGTCGGAAATTTTTGAACCCCAAGAGGTTCGAAATTATGAGCCCAGGGGGATCGAATTTTCTAGCCCAAGGGTTCGGAATTCCGAGCCCTTGGGGGTTCGAAATTTCGAAACCATGAGGTTCGAATTTTGGAACCCCTTGAGCTTCGAAATTTCGAACCTGGAAGGTTCGAAATTTCGAACCCAGTGAGCTCGAAAATATCGAGCCCGCACTAGAATGCGAAGGGACATTTTTTTTCTTTTATAAATAGATCCCCCCTTTACTTTTTTCCTTCTACTTTTTCCTTCTCTGGCCGCCATTGTCGAAAGCTATGAACCCAAGAATTTCAAACCGGAGGATTTCAAACTCGAGCTAGGTAGGGCCTGGTGTCAAGAGAGTGAGGAGGACGGAAGTCGAAGGGTCATGGCGGAGACTTCGAGGTTCGAACCAAGCTGGGTTCGGGGTTTCGAACCCTTGCGGGTTCGAATTTTCGAACTCTGTGGGTTCGAAAATTCGAACCTCTGTGGGTTCGAAAGTTCGAACCCTATAGTTTCGAAACTTCGCGCCCGAGGGTTTGATTTTCCGTACCTACCATGTTCGAAATTTCCAACCCTTAGGGGTTCGAATTTTCGAACCTAGGCGGGTTCAGATTTCGAACCCCGACGGGTTCGAATTTTCGAACTTCCGGGGTTTGAAATTTCGAACCCCCAGGTTCAAAATTTCGACCCTGGAGAGGTTTTGAAAATTCATACCTTGGTGCCTCGGGTATTCATTCTTTCCCGCTGTTGGACTTTGACCTCCCGACTACCTGTCTTTAGATTTGTATACTTAGCGCGTAACTTCGCACCGAGCGTCGATGCCAATGCTGGAAGTTGCGGGAGCAGGATTCAGGATATTTCACATAGGATATAGCATACAACCGGACTGGGACTTGAACTGTTGAGCTATTCCGAACTTTCTTTACGTAGCTTATCCTTGCATAGCATTGCATGCACATATTAGTTGTTACCAACACGAGGGGTACAGGTCACTATACTGTCCATTCTAATACTAATGCTTTAAAGTATAGCTAGAGATGCATACAAGATCAAAGACCGGAAAGACTACGGAAGCCGAGGCTTCCTAGCCCTCATCACACACATCCGACTCTACCCCTAGTGGTAGCTCGTCTGGCAGTGAGCTTGAGACTACCGAAGGATCGACTTCTTCTCATACGACCAGCTCGACCAAAGCATTTGTGCACGAGGAACAAATTGAGCGACTACACTCCCCGATTGTGACTGAGGAGATCGAGAATGTGGATATTATGGGTGAGGATGCGCCTGCACCTCTGGTAGCTCCAGACATGTTGCTCGATGCGATGTTTTTGGAGAATCCCACCGATTCAGTACCATCGTGTATGGATGCTACGCAGACATGTTGCCCGATGCAGTGATTTTGGAGAATCCCACCGATTTAGTACCATTATGTATGGATGCTACAACAGTCAGGAAAATGTCAGTGCGATTTAACATACCAGCGGACGATGTCCTTGCCCCCAGGAGAGATGGCAGAGCCCATGCGTCGCACGAGGGTCTTACTTCTTGGAATCGACAGGCTTGCTTTGCCGGGTTTGTGCCCTCAGCTAATAACTTCATTTGGGATATGTTGTTCTATTTCTGTCTCGTGCCATCACAACTACACCCTAACGCTTATGCTTCTCTCCTTGGCACTTATGTTCTCTTCCACATGTTTTTGCGTAGGGAACCCACCAGGGAAGATATTCGATATGTTTTCCACCTAAGGAAAATAAGCGCTGCCTCCTCCTCTCAATGGTTTCTGGAAGCAACCGGTGCCACCAAATTCTTTGTTGGGACGTAGGCCAGGCCGTCAGCGTTTAAGTGCAAGTGGTTCTTTGTTAGTTGCCCTCCCATATTTTCCAGAAGATGGCTCGAGGGAAGTAAGTGTTTCTCTAGCTCAGTTCCTTGCCATAACTTTTGGATTCCATCCTTTATTCACGGTTTTAGTTGGATTATGACAGGAAATCAAAAGGCGCCTACCGGGGACGAATATCGATAACGCCTTAATGCTTTGCGGGCGATACCTGAGAACCTCCGCGATACTAGCACCGTGACAAGTCAGGATCGCCTCCGCCGCGCTAGGCTGCTACCTAACAACTGGGCTGTGATCAGGCCCTCGGCTGCTATTAGTGCACCAAAAAGGGGAGTTGCGGCAGGCCCATTCACTAATGGGCGGAAGAGGAAAATGCCCCCCGCGGGAGGGGTGGGAGGGCTGCAAGATACTGCTCATCCTCAAATGGATGTGAACGAGGGCGAGGCCCATGGTCAAGAGGAGGTCGCCAGAGACAAGGGGTTACCGAGCACTCCGGTCCCACCTCCGTCAAGGGGGGGAGGAATGCTGGTTAGACCGCAGTCTCCTGCGACTTGCTCAGGGGCCACCACCTTGCTCGAACCTGCGGGCCAGTTTGATGGCTTAAAAAGGCTTGATCTAGTAGTAACTCCATGGCCAAATACGACAAGCCTGAAAGAACTTACTTGTGCTGCAGAGGGGTTAACTCCCTCGAGCGGACCACATTCTGGTTTGTTGAGAGAACACTTAGAGCATACATCCAAAACACTGCATAGCATAGATGTTTGCCTTTGCGGGTGACTTGACTAACTTTGGCATGTTTCATTGGTAGGCGATATGGAAAGAGAAAGCGGTGGACGATGCTATGGCCGCAGGGGCAGCCAGCGTCCCCAGAGTTCTTCCTTCGAGAGTTTTCGAAGGTCTACCAGTTTGTATGGTACTCCACCTCCGCCGGAACCAGGCAGCGAGCACCGAGACCGGGATCGATCTATGCGATCTCCGACACCTCCTACTCCTCCTCCTCCACCTATTCGCGTGTCCGTAGGAGATACTCGGCTTAACTTAGGTGGATCTCGATCTTTGCCTTCGACAGCTCCCACGTCCATTGCCCCTTCGGTTCCCGTTCATCTTGCTAGGAAAGAGGGAGCGCCTCTTGGCTAGTCGAGGCCGGAAAGAGAGACTGAGATAGAGGTGCCGAACTTGACAAAACCCCAACTTCAAGGGCTATCCATAGAGGAACGAAGGGCATTCCTGAAACACCATTTCCCCTGGCACTATTTTGACGAGTTGAAGTTCATCTCTGACCTTCATCCAGCTCTTGACAGAGAATATGGGGAGGTGTGGATGCACGTGAAAGCTTCATATCATCAAACCAATGAGCTCCTTTGATGCCATTGACACCGAGAAGACCACCTTTGATGCCTTAAACAAGAAGATAAGTATGCTTGTTCCCCTCATTGTAAGTTCTCTTTTATGCATTATCAGACCCTTTAACACTAGCTTTGTCGTTGCAGCTGAGATGACGCAGGCTTATGATAAACTAAAGAGGGAGTCGGAGTATGCCCTCTCGAATTTTAAAGCCACCGTGGTAAATTTAACTACTAAGACCACAGCTATAAACAGGGACAAAGTTGATCTAGCATGAGCATGAGACATCTTGGAAAAGGATAATGCGATGGTTACCAAGCTCCAGAACGACAACGCTGCTTTAAGGGAGGAAAATGAAAAGTTGGGGGCTGAGAATGCCGAACTTGCCAAGTTGTAGACTCAGCTCGAGGTGATGAAGAAAGCGAAGGAGGATGCTGAAGCTAGCAACAGGGATGTGTTGAGCGTGTCAGAGGGTATAAAGGCTGAATATTTAAAGGAGATAGAATAGTTTAGGGGGCAGCTGAGTGATGCAGAGTTCCGTGTTGGATCCTGCTTCGAGAAGAGTATCCACAATATGTATGTTAAGGCTTTGAGATTCCAAGGAATTTCGTGGGTCGAAGACTATCCCCGTGAGCTGGCCAGAACTTGGGAGAGGTAAGTCCCTTATGAGGCCTACTTGCGCCGAGTGGACATGTGTGCTTTAGATGAGCGCCAACTTGCGGATGTTCTCTTGGACAATGACAAACGCGAGAAGATGGAGGATGGAAGGAGGCTGCTGCAGGAGGATGCTGAGAATGAAAGGTTGGCGAGGCTCGCTGAGGAGAAGGGAAAGTTCGTGTTGACCGAGTGTGTGGTTGTGACAGAAATATTTGCAGGGTGAAGTTCTTATCAGGCCCTGGCCCCCGAATCTATAATGGTGAGCGGTCCTGAGACTTTAGCCTAATTCGTTGTCGAATACAATCCCGACTTCCCGGCACTGGGGGATACCAGACTCACCTTACCTGCCACCGCAAGCACCCTTCCTACCATTCCTATGCCATCCTTGACCATAGGTAAATTTCTTTTACCCTGCGTCCCTGAGGATGAAGTGATTACCGAATTTATGGACTAAAAAGGTTGTGTCTTTGCTATGCCACTCCTCCTGAGTCTACGATGGTAGTGGACCCTGCCCCAGTGATCCCACAAGTGACTGAATCTGGGCCAGGCCTCACAGGAACATAGGTTGGAGAGGGTGGTGAAAAACTCGACACCTTTTCTGACATAGGAGTAACCCCTAGCATGGTGGACATTCTAAATGAGGAAGGAGAGGTGGTCGATGTGCAGAGTGTCCCTGCTAGAGGCCCAGTGGAAGCCGACATATCTTCGATGGCGGCTATGGTGGCGACTCAAAGGGAAAAATGGTGGCCAAATGTGGGAAGGCGGAGGAGACGGAGAGGGCTACTACCGAGGCCTAGAGGAAAAGGAAGGACGAGGAAGCCCAACGGAGGGCCATTGAGATCCTTGAGAAAACGAAGGCTGCTGACATCATACAGCACGAGTCCCAGAAGATCGCCGAGCGACGGGCCACTAGAGAAGCTAAGGAGAAAGCTGAGCGGGAAGGAAAGTAGATCCTAAAGAAGAGCGAGGCCGTGGTAGGCCTGGCTGTTGGGAGTGCCCTCGTGCCTATGCCGCTTGCTATTATTACTGATATTACGGAGATCTCCAGTGGTGATGGCGCCAATGAGCGGCTTCGTTCAGTTACTCATGAATTGATTACCCCTCCAAAGCATCGAGCAAGCAAGAGTGGGTCGAGCAGGAAGAGGTCCAGTGTTGGTGCCAAGGAAGAACCATTAAGTGATGAATCTGAAAAAAAGCACAAGCACAAGGAAAAGAAGAAAAGACATGGTTTGTGTTAGTTGCCTAAGTAGAGTTTACCGTTATTTTGGTAGTGTAGGCCGATAGTTTATGCGAGTACGACCCTCACTTTTGGTTTTTCAAGACACGGTGTGGTTCTCATGTACACCATATCGTTAGAAAGTAAAAATGTTAGACAAGTAGTTCGTTTAGTGTGTGTGCGTGAAAGTGAAATATGAATTAGTAAAGATCGCTGTTTATGTCAAGTGTTCAAATGTTATGTTTATGTTTTCCAGCGTCATGTACTTGCATAAGCATACTTATCGTTACACTTGTCACAAAAGCGGTTAGGGGCCGTCTCTGGGTAAGTTATTCCAAAGAGATGAGATAGAGCGTTGGTTTCAGTAAGTTTCCCTCAGCTCAGGAAATCCGTAGTTTGCGAAAATAGGCTGTGCGCCTGCTGTTTTGGGTGGCCCGGGGTTAAAACCAAGTATAGCAAAGGCGTAGGGCGTCGCATTGTGCGGTCCTCCAGGTGTGTGGCTGTCCCATCGTTCATCGGGTTGAGGCGAGCCGCCAGGTGTCATTTATCCACCGGTGTAGTTCTCAGTCTCGATCATCAGCTCATAAGGTCCGATCGTGGCCATAGGATGCCCCTAAGCCTTGAGAGCTAAGGGGGAAGAAACGATTTAAGGTCGGTCTTGGTGCTGCGCTGAGATTCGACTAGCACTGGCAACCGGCGAAGAGAGATTTGCATCGATCTTAGTCGGTCGCTGAGTGGCGCCAAGTCACCTGGACTAGGACGCGAAACGATTTATCCTCGGCCTCGGCACTAGGTCGAGGTTCGAGTTAGTGGTTGTTTATACTTAGTCACGCTGCGGGCCGGTGATTCGAGCAGCGTTGCCGTCTCCCGTGCTTGGGGTGCCGGGCGTAGCCAAGTATTTCAGACTCGATGTCGCCTAGAGATTGGGACGGCGGTGCCGGCGCCCGTGCCCGACGTGCCGATGCTGCCATCGCAGGCATAAAACGAGTTGGCTGCCGGAACTAACAAAACACATTACGTGAGAAGTAAACAACAAGGCGATAGGAGAATGAACATCATTTCTACTGATAACTTTGGCATTAATAGCCTTCACAATGCCTTGAAATTCAGAAAAAACAAAACATCGTTGAAAAGCATAAACAACCGCAAACTGAGTTATGTAAAGTAGCGGTGGAGATGTTCGCTATTCCATGCCCTTGGGAGTTCAGCTCCGTTGACGGTGGCGAATCTGAAAGTTCCATTGTTGAGCTTTCGCTGTATGGAGTACTGGCCTTCCCTGTGAGGCGCGAGGCATGTTTGTGGGGAAAAATCCACTTTAGGACAAGGTCTCCGATGTTGAGGTCCTTATGGTGGACCCTGGAATTGAAGTATCGGGCTACTTGATGTCCCTGGGCGGCAGCTCTGATATCGGCCTCGTTCCTCTTTTCCTCCAGTAAGTCGAGTAATCCCAGAAGTAAATCTTGTTTCTTCCTTGGATCGAAATACGTAACTCGATGGGACTGAAGTTTGAGCTTAGTGGGGATGACGGCTTCAGAGCCGTAGGTGAGGGTGAAGGGAGTGTGCCCAGTTGTTGTCTTGTGGGTGGTCTGGTGGGCCCATAGAGCTAGGGGAAGTTCGTCTGCCCACATGCCCCCATCCTTTTCCATGCATTTCTCGATGATGGATTGGAGGACTTTATTAACCACCTCGACTTGCCCATTAGCTTGGGGGTGAGCCACAGCTGAATATCTTTTTGCGATGCCATGGCGCCGACAGAAGGCTTTGAACTCAGCGCTCTCAAATTGGGTGTCATTGTCGAAGATGATAGCTTTGGGAATCCCACAGCGGGTAATGATGTTGCGGACAACAAAGTTGATCATCTTTTTTGTGGTGGTGGTGGCGAGGGCTTCAGCTTCTGCCCGCTTGGTGAAATAGTCCACCGCAACGATGGCGTATCGTGCCCCGCCTCTAGCCATTGGAAGGGTTCTGATGATGTCGATTCCCCACATGGCGAACGGCCATGGCTGAACATTTGAGATAATTCGGTAAGCGGGGCTCTTAGAATCTTAGAGAAACACTGGCACTTATCGCACTTGCGAGCATAGTCTGCGGCGTCTTGGTTAAGTATGGGCCAGTACTAACCATGTCTACGAATCTTTCTGGCCAGGGTTTGCCCCTAGTGTGGTCGCCGCATTCTGCTTCATGCACACTGCTTAGCACTCGGAGGGCGTCGCCGTGGGCTACACATCGGAGCAAGGGAACAGAAAAACCTCTATGGTAGAGTACCCCGTCCATAAGAAGGTAATGGGCCGGCTGACGAGTGAGCGCACGCCTTTCCTTGTAGTGTCCTGATAGGGTCCCGTGCTATAGGTAATTTTTGATTGGTGTCATCTAGGACTCAGACTCAGGTTCAGCGCTCATGATCATTTCGTCTTGTCCTTGCTTGATGCTCGGAGATTTGAGGACTCCAACCGGGGCGAATCCTTATTTTGAGGATCCTCGGTGCTTGCCATTTTGGCGAGGGAATCTGCTTTTTAATTTTGCTCGCGCGAGACATGGGTGATGGTGAAATGTTCGAGGTAGGCAAGTAGCCCCTGAACTCGGGTCAGGTATTAGGCAAGCCGTCCCTCTTTCGCTTGATACTCTCCTAGCACTTGTCGGACGATAAGCTGTGAATCGGAGAAGATGTGGACGGTCTCTAGCTTGAGTTCGATCATGATACTAAGCCCAACGATCAAGGCCTCATATTCCGCGTCGTTGTTAGTAGCAGCGAAATTCAGCCTTAACGCATAATACATCGGGCGTTCCTCAGGGGTGATGAGCACGACTCCGGCTCCGGAGCACTTTCTGTTAGAGGAGACGCCTATGAACAATTTCCATTGGACGTCGGGAGCCCCAGCGTTCTCTGTGGGTGCCTCCTCACGGGCTGTGAACACCACGATGAAATCTCCGAGTGCTTGGCCGAGGATGGCTCATCGGGGTATGAAGGTTATCTCGAACTGGCTTTACTCCATACTCCATTTTAATAATCGACATGACGCCTCGGGTCGCTGTAGGACCGGATGTAGAGGCTGGTCAGTGAAAACTTTTATGGGATGAGACTGGAAATACATTCGGAGTTTTGTAGAGTAAATCAGTAGGCAGAATGCCAGCTTTTCTAGCTTCGGATAATTCTTCCCTGTCCCTGTCATCCGCCTGCTAGTATAGTAGACGGGTCGTTGGGTGCGATCTTCGAGGCGTATTAGTGCCGAGCTGATTGCCTGCACAAAAACAGCTAGGTAAATTTATAAGTCCTCATGGTCTATAGGCTTAGAAAGGATAGGTGATTGCTTTAAGTGATCCAGAAGTTCCTTGAATGCGGAGACGCATTTGGGGGTCCACTCAAAATTGTGTTTTTTCTTTTTGTAGTAAATCAAAAAAGGGGATGCACTTGTCAATGGCCTTAGACATGAACCCACACAAAGCTGTGACCTTCCGTTCAGACTTTGGACATCCCTGATGTTCTCGGGGACTCGGATGTCCCGAATAGCTTGGATTATTTATGGATTAGCTTCGATGCCCCGAGAATTGACAATGAAACCCAAGAATTTTCCCGAAGCGACTCTGAAGGAGCATTTCAGGGGGTTGAGTTTCATGTCGTACTAGACATCGAACATTTCAAAGAGGTCGTGGATGTGATCGCTCGATATCTTAGATTTCACTAGCATATCGTCCTCATATACCTCCATGGACTTTCCAATCTACTTTTTAAAGAGTCGATTAACCATTCGTTGATAAGTGGCGCCGGCGTTCTTGAGGCTGTAGGGCATAACAAGGTAGCAGTAGAGCCCAAGGTCGGTTTGAAAGAGGTATGATCTTGATTGTGAAGATTCACTGGGATATGGTTGTAGCCTGAGCGGGCGTCCATGAAAGATAGCAGCTGGTATCCGGTGGTCGAGTCTACTAATTTATCGATCTTTGGGAGTGGAAAACTTTCCTTGGGACATGCCTTGTTTAGAATGGAGAAATCGACGCATGTCCGCCATTTTTCGTTGGCATTTTTAACCAGAACTGGATTGGAAACCCATCAGGATGGTCGGCTTCGCGGATGAAGTTATTGTTGAGCAGGCGATCTACCTCTTTCTCGAGTGCTTTGGACCTTTCAGGTCCAAAGAAGCAGCGCTTTTGTTTGATCGGAGGCATCGTTGGATCTTAGCATAGGGAATGGCAAGCGATCGCGGGGTCGATACCCTTCATGTCGGAGTGTGTCCATGTAAACACATCCAGATTGGCTTTCAGGAAGCATATAAGATCTTCTTTGATTGCTGAGTGGAGTTGTGACCGTACCTTCAACACCCTCGTTGGGTCGTCGAGGTTGACGGGAACATCCATTGTGGATTCGACCGGGGTAGCCCTCTCATACTCGGGCTCTTCGTCCCTCCGTGGGTCGATGTCATCGAAAAGATGGCAGTGGCGTTTAAGCTAGGGCCCAAACGCTGCTGATTGCTATGCTGAGATGCTTTTGGCGCACGAAGGCATGGGCACGGCTTTGCCCTTGTCCTTGTTGCATGCATTCTTCCATTCTATTGCGTAGCATTCCCTTATGCATTCCCTGACGCTTAATTGGTCACTATTAACGGTTCCTATCCCATTTTCTATTGAGAATTTCATCACAAGAGACCATGGTGCCATATAAACTCGGAATTCAGTGAGAAAAGGACACCCTAGAAAGCATTGTAAGGGGAGTCGATGTCTATAACTATGAAAGTAAGAATTCGAACTCGGCTTCGGTCCCCCCTGTCTAGTTCCACAGGTAGGTCGATCATTCCTACGGGGGAACTAAAGTACGCATTGAAGCTGTGAATCGCGATGTGACATGGCTTCAAATCATTCCTTTCCAATATCATCTGGTCGTAGGCGGCCTTGAAGATGATGTTGACTGAGCTCCTTGAATCGACTAAAATCTTTCGAACGGAAGTGGCACCGATATGGGCAGTGATGACTTATGGATTGATGGTCGGGATTTCCACCCCCATCGATTTTCTTTCTCGGAAGACGATGTCGTCCCGCATGGTGTTTTGTAGCTTGGTTAGGACGGACTCAGGGAGAGCGGATCAGGCTTGTAAGTAGCATACTTTATGGAACTCAATATTCCTCCATTTTTCGAAAACTTCCATGTTTGGGGTGAGGTCCGCCACATATGGTGTTGATCACGATTCCTCGCCTTGGGTTAGATGGTCACGAAGCTGCCTTGGTGGCTGCTTGTGGAGCTGGCGCTGGGGGCTGCGAGTTTGCTTCGAGGGGAAGGGCTCCTGGACATATTGCTCGAGCTATTTCTCACAAGTGAGCTTCTCGATTGTATCCCTAAGTTGACAGCATTCATTGGTGTCGTGCCTGTACACGTTGTGGAATCAACAGTACCTCCTGGTGTTTCTCTCGCGGTCAGTTGATTCTCTGACATGCGAATTCTTGTACGGCAAGATGTTACATGTTTCCAAGTAGATTGTCTCTATGCCTTCATTCAATGGGGTGTAGGTCTCGAAAGCTTGGAGAGTGCTGGGATTTCTCGGTTCTGCTGGGACTTTCCCATTGTTCCATCCATCCGACTTGCCGTTGTTTGGTTTTTACCTGTATGGACATACCCCCCCTGTTTTAGTTGAAGGGCTCCCCGTCCCGCCCACCCCTGAGGTTGTTATTTGTGGTGTCCGCTTGGGGATCATCGGGACGACTTGTGGCGAAGAGCCGGTTCCGTCTTGCCTCTTCTCGGCACAGGTATTGATCTGCCTTCTCGTAGAAGGCATCGACGCTTTTTGGTTGCTTCCGATCGATCCAGGCCCCGAACTCTAAAGTAGGAAGGACGCTTTTCGCCAGCTGAAAGAGTATGGTGCGAGGATCTGGATCATCGACCTCGACGAGAGCTGTGTTAAACCGGGAAAGGTAGCTTTCAAGCGACTCGGCAGGCCCTTGATATAGGTTGGATAAAGTGAGGGCATTCTTCGGAGTTTGGATATGCATCCTAAATTGCTTGACCAGCTCTTTTTCTAGTTTCCTGAAGTTGTTAATGGAATCAAGCGGGAGGCGAGAGAACCAAAGTAAAGCGGTACCATACTGGAAGATCGGGAAGCATTTGCATTTGGTTGGATCATTACCTCGGCTTGAGTCCATTTGCCATTCATTACGGTTCAAGAAGGCACAAGGATTAGTGGTACCATCGAACAGTGGCATTTGTGGCATGCTAAAGCGCCTCGGCCACTTGGCCTCATTTACTCTTCTGGTGAAGGGGTTGCGCCTAATGTGACCTTCCCATGAGCCATGCGCTCCCCCTCGCATTTCCCTCATGATCCTTTGCACCATGTTGGGGAGATAGTTCGGGTGGGGATCCTCCATCGGGATCCATGTATTTTGATGCGGTTCCGGAGTCCTTTTGCGAGGTCGCCTTCTATGATGGATGGCCGGATCGTCTTCCTCTACGTACTCGACATCAATTGTTGGGTCTTGATGTGGATGGTGAGGTGGAGCAGGGTGATGCGGATCCTGCTCTGGAGGAGAGCGGGGCGTTAGAATAGCGGGTCCATCGCCCTGATTAGCGACCATCGGGATTTTTCGACAAAGAGGTTGGTTTGTAGGATCGGGTCTGTCGTTGATAATCAAGCGAGGTCGACCCCGGTACTGTGCCCCCTCGCTATATGTGACTTTAGTTCGGCCGCCATTGTCATTTCCATTGCCATTGGCATGACCGTTGTTGTTATCGAGGGCATTGGTATGAGTGGCGACGTTGTTGATAAGGCTGAACCTCCTCCTTTGGTGTGGGCCCCTCGACTTGAAAGAGGAAGTTTCCGAGGAAGTTGGTCGAGTTCGACCATTGTTCTGAGTTAGTTGAAGTCGGGCGACAACACATTGACTTTCTTGAAGTTGCTGCATAAGGTCGATGTTATTCCTTAATGCTTGGTTAGGCTCGACCGTGGTGTTCTCATATCTTTCATTAAGAACGCCAATTTGAGCTTGTATAACGGGTGCTTCGGGGTCCATAATAGGAGGGCCAGTTTTATTAATGACCGGGATATCTACCGATTGAGGTTGTTGGGATGTACCGGCCTCAGCTGCGGCTGAAGAGCCGACCATTGCATTCTTTGACTTCTTTACCATTGTAAGAGGACTTGACAGCAGGTTGAGCAAGGAACCTTAAGCTCGTCGAAGTCGAGTTGATAATGTGGAAGAAAGACGCAAATCTTGAGCTCAATTCTCAGTGAAAGCACCATATGTTGACGGCAAAAAACGTCGTAAACACTAAAGATTCCTATTACTAGGAATAGTTAATTCGGTCGCAAGACTGAGTAGAAGAAAGCGGTAAATGACACAAGTATTTATAGTGGTTCAGCCGCGGATTAGGCCTACGTCCACTTTGGAAGGATGTTGGAATCTTATTAGTCACTCAATAATTACAATATAGAGCCATGCTCATTACATTCACTTTCATAATTGTCATATGCTAGGTATTTGGGAAAAAGAATATTTAATTCTCCTTCTTCCTCAAATAGAAGATGCCATTAATGGTGCTCATGAAGCTCTAGGAAGGTCTCAAGTGAAGAAAAATCCCTTTGATGTGTGAGGTCATGGGCTATTTACAGGAGAAGGGTTAGGTAAGATTAGGTAGGAGTAGGTAGGAATAGGGGACCACTAGCAGAATTTCGTACCTGCCACCTGCACACACCTGGATTTCAAGCCCGGGCATGGGCGCGAAATTTCGCACCCTGCTGGGTGCGAATTTCGCGCCCTGCCCGGTGCGAAGTTCTTCTGAGGGACGCGAGGATCTCAGGATCGGGCGGTTGAGGCTTGTGACTCCTTCGAGGTCCGAGGCCTTGGTTCGGCGATGTTTTCTGGAAGCTGTGAGGTTACGAGCGGTGTAGCCCCCTCTTGGTCCTGTTTCCTTCATTCCTAAGCATCCCTTTTTGGCCTCAACTTCACGTGATACATTGAGTTGAGCGTATCCGATGCACTTTTGGAAACCGGACCCAAAAGCCGGTTAATATATAAGCTGGAATATAATCGTTTTTTAATGGGCCATATAAGATCTGATTTGTTGTTTTTATGAGGGACAATTTGAATATTTCCCTATGTTTTCTACTCTCCTATATAAGCTACTTTCAACTTTGAGATAATGGTATTAAATTAACAGAAACATTGCATTAGAGGATCTTAATATTAAGATAATCTCTATGTCTAGGTTTAGCCGTCGTTCTTCATGGTTCTCCTTTTCGAACAATATCAGTCATCTAGCTATTATGTCCCTTTCTCAATTTGTTATTAATTCAATTGTATTTTGTTTATTTTTGCTATGTTCAATTAAGTGTAAATAAAATTTGAGTGAATCAACAAAGACGATGGTTGGATGGAATATCTTATGTTATTGTGTTTTAATTGCAATTTCGTCCCTCATTAAAAACCTTTTTATGAAAAACCCAGTGGGAAAAATTATAAACAAGGAAAAGAGTATAATTTTCATCTCTAGGTAACATATTGACAATGTTGCAATCAAGGTTGATACTTCTGGATCAAAATAATGCCTCATTAAAAACTCTGCTAACAAAAACCTAGTGGGAAAATATTAGTTAAGGAAAAGAGTACATTACAGCATAATATATGCTCCCCCTGATACGTAAAGCATTATTCAAATAGTTTGGTGATGCAAGCGGCACATACCAATTTTATATATCACCTTCTGAAATGTTGACTTTGGAAGTGCCTTTGTGAGTACATCTGCTGGATTTTCTTGAGACTAGACTTGCTCCACTTCTATCTTATTGTCTTTTTGAATTTCACGTGTGAAGAAGAATTTGGGAGAAATGTGTTTCGTCCTATCACCCTTGATGTATCCTGCTTGAATTTGAGCTACGCATGCGGCATTGTCTTCATAAATGATGGTTGATCTTTATGTTGTTGAGGAAAGTTGACATGTGTTTCGAATATGTTCGATTAATGATCTTAATCAAATACATTCTCGACTTGCTTCATGTAGTGCTAGTATTTCAGAGTGATTGAATGATGTTGCTACGAATGTTTTCCTTGTAGATCGCCATGAAATAGCTGCATTGCTGTTAGTAAATACATATCCAGTTTGTGACCTTGCTTTGTGTGGATCAGAAAGGTAACATGCATCAGCATAAGCAACTAGAATTGGATTATTGCATGTGTTAGAATAAAGTATGCCTAAATTTGTGGTTCCTCGCAGATGTCTCGTGATATGTTTTATGTCATTCCAGTGTCTTTTAGTTGATACAGAACTATATCTTGCTGGAAAATTGACTGAAAATGCAATATCTGGTCTTGTGCATTGGGCTAAATATAATAATGCACCAATTGCACTGAGGTACGGTACATTTGGACCAAGTATATTTTCGTCATCTTCTTTTGGTCGGTAAAGGTCCTTTTTAATACCTAATGATCTGACAAACATAGGCCTACTAAGTGGATATGCTTTATCCATTTGAAAACGCTTCAGGATTTTTTCAATATAATTTGATTGATGAATTAGTATGTCGTTTTTACTGTGCTTAATCTGTAGACCAAGACATTATTTGGTTTCACCAAGATCTTTCATTTCAAATTCCTGTTTTAGGTAATCTATTGTTTCATTGATCTCTTCTAGAGTTCCAGTCAAATTTATGTCATCAACATATACCGCTAAAATAGCGAATCCCTTTACCGATTTCTTTATAAAGACACATGGACAAATCGAATTGTTTTTATACCCAGCTTTTATTAAATACTCACTAAGACGGTTATACCACATTCTTCCGGATTGTTTCAAACTGTATAGTGATCATCTCAATTTTAATGAATACATTGAATTGGATTTTGCTTTAAGCAATTTATATCCATCTGGGATTTTTATGTAAATATCGGTATCTAATTCACCGTATAGATAAGCTGTCACAACATTAGACAATCTTATGTCAAGCTTCTCAGAAACTACAAGGCTTATTAAATATCAAAATGTTATGACATCCATAACAGAAGAGTATGCTTCTTTGAAGTCAAAACCTGGTCTCTACAGGAAACGTTGTGCAACAAGCCTTGCTTTGTATCCCACAACTTCATTTTTATCATTTCATTTTCTAATGACTACCCATTTGTAACCAACTGGTTTAACACCTTCTGGTGTTTTCTCTATTGGTCCAAATACACCATGTTTTTGGAGTGAATCTAGCTCAACTTGAATAACGTCTTTCCATTTTGGCCAATCTTGTCTTTTTCAACATTCATTTATGCTAGTTGGTTAATTATCATTATCCTCATTATATTCATGACTTTTAGTTATTTCAGTAGCTACAGCGAACGAGAATACATAATCAATTGTTATTTTACTTCGATCCCATATTTCTCCATAATTCATATAAAACATTGAGACCTCATTATTATTAGGTACCATTTTATTTTCGAAAGCTTCTATTATTTCTTCTGGGATAATAGTTCCTTCACTGATTTTAGGAGAATTAAGATTTTCTTTCGGGTTGTCCTTTGGATCATTTATAACCTCTTCAGGAGGTCTGCTAATTGATGATATTTCATTAGACTTTAATTTCTTTTTCTAGGCGCCAAGTCTTTTGAACCTATCGGTCTTCCACATTTTTGTCTAGCTTTGGATTCATTTGCTACTATTGGTCCTTCGGGGATTTCAATTCTAGCTGGTGTATTTGCTGTTGGAATATGAGATTTAGTTATTTTTGCAGCATCATTAAATGCATCTGGCATTTGATTTGCAATATTTTGAATATGCAAAATTCTTTGTACCTCATATTGATATTGTTTGGTATGTGGATCCAAATGAAATATAGTTGGATTATTCCATGAAATTTCACGCCGTTCGACTGGAACGGTCTTTTCTCTCCCAAACGGCGGGAAATTTGACTCATTAAATTTACAATCTGCAAATCTTGCAGTAAATACATCACTTGTAAGAGGTTCAAGATAACGAATTATCGAAGGTGAGTCAAATCCCACATAAATTGCCAACCTTCTTTAAGGACCCATTTTAGTACGAAGTGGGGGACTAATGGGTATGTGTACAGCACAACCAAATTTACGTAGATGTGAAATATTTGGTTGGGATCCAGTTAAAAGCTGTGATGGTGAAAATTGATGATAAGTCGTTGGTCTAATTTTAATCAATTTGGATGAATGCAAAATTACATGTCCACAAGCTGTAACAGGAAACTTTGATTGCATAAGCAATGGTCTTGCAATAAGTTCCAATCGCTTAATTAATGATTTTGCCAGACCATTTTGAGTATGAACATGAGCTATTGGATGTTCAACTTCAATTCCCAGAGATAAACAATAATCATCAAACACTTGAGAAGTGAATTCTCCTGCAAAATCTAGTCGTATTGATTTGATTTGATGGTCGGGGAAATGTGCTCTTAATTTAATTATTTGAGCAAGTAATTTGGCAACTGACATTTTTCTTGTAGAAAGAAAACATACATGTGACCAACGAGTTGATGCATCAATTAATACCATAAAGTATCTAAATGGTCCGCAAGCGGGATGAGTTGGACCACATATATCACCTTTAATTCTTTGCAAAAATTCTGGAGATGTAGAAGTGATTTTACTGTATGAAGGTCGAGTAATTAATTTTCCTTATGCTCACGACGTACACATGTAATCACTTGGTAAATTCAATTGATTTGATAAATCATGCCCATTTTAGTTTTTAGCAATTTTACACATCATAGTTGATCTAGGATGACCTAAAAGATCATGCCAAAGAATCAATTTCTTTGAATCCGTGAGCTTCTGGCTCATGTTCATAAAATGAGAATCAACTATGCCAATTTTGGTAAAGTATAATCCAATTGAAATTGTACCAAATTTTTCTAAAATAAGCTTTTATTTTCAATTTTTGAAATAACACAAAGATATTCTTTGTTGTTTTCATTTATAGTTTCAATATGATATCCATTCATTCTTATATCTTTGAAGCTAAGCAAATTTCTTTTAGAATTGCTTGAATATAGTGCATTTTGAATGAACATATATGTACCATTTGGTAACACTATATAGGCTCTTCCGGACCCTTCAATTATATTGGCTAAACCAACTATAGTTGAAACTTTATATGAAATATTTTCAGATAATTCAGAGATAAACTTTGGGTTTTTCAATATCGTATGAATAGTTCCACTATCAACCAGACATATATCATCGTTTAAACATTGTCGATCCATACCTTAAGAATTAAAAACAATACAGCTAGTCAATAACTGAAAAAACTTATAAATATAAATAAATGTCCACGAGAATAAACTAATTATCACGCCAACATTACACATTATTTCAGTAATTCCATAAGAATAAACTAAAAAGAAAACAAATAAACAAGAGTTTCAAACTAATACATGCTGAAAGGAAATGAAATAAAATAAAAATCACATAATAAGCTTCAGGCTACTTATTGGTTGGTTTGGTCATTTCTTCAAATATAGCATTTAAATTTTCATTGCTGAATAAATTTCCATCATAGTCTTCAAAGAAATCATCTAACTTCAGTTCCGTGTTATCGAACAATCCCTCAGTATTATTTACCTCGATATTCTTTGATTTATGATATTCTTAGATTGTTTTCTTTGATGATCCACAAGTGCATGACCAATGACCAGTGCGCCCGCATCTATAGCAAACTTCCTCAAAATGCTTTTTGTTTTCTACAATTGAATTATTGCTATTTTCAGGCTATTTTTTAAAATCAGTAGTTTTATTGCATCCAAAACCATTATAACCACCTCTGCTGGGGTTGTATCCACGTCCACGTCCATGACCACGTCCTCTACCTCTTCTTCTTCCTCTTCCTCTGCCTCTGCCACGACCTCTTCTGGAGTGAGCAAAGTTAGCATTAACTTCAGGTAATGCCGCTGAACCAGTTGGTCTTGAGGAGTGGTTTTTAAGAAGCAATTCATTTTTTTGTTCAGCAATCAACAAACATTCAATGAGTTCAGAATATTTTGTAAAATGACGCTCTCGATATTGCTGCTGTAGGAGCACATTTGAGGCATGAAATTTTGAGAAGGTCTTTTCCAACATTTGGGCATCATCTACCTTTTCTTAACATAATTTTAGTTTAGAAGTAATTCTAAACATAGAGGAATTATATTCCCTAATGGTTTTAAAATCTTGAAACCTCAACTTCAACCATTCTTCCCTTGTATTTGGAAGTATGACCGTCTTGTGGTGGTCGTAACGCTCTTTCAGGGAGTTCCATAAGTGGAGGGGGTCTTTTTCAGTTAAATATTCTAATTTTAGATCATCGTGGATGTGGCGTCTTAAAAATATCAGAGCCTTGCTTTGTCCTGCTGGGACATATTATTGCCATTTTTTATGGCGTTCTCTAAGTATTGAGATTGCAAATGGATTTCGGCATCCAGTATCCATAACAAATAATTGTCTCCAGAAATGTCCAATGCTTTAAATTCAAGCTTAGCGATGTTTGACATTTTTGCAAACTACATATAAAAATAAAATTCAGATCAACGCACAATTTAATTATACATGTAACATGTTGAAATGAACAATTGTATGAAGACAAATAAATAAAAACAAAACTTAACGTAATAGATACTAAAAAGGAATATTGTTTTGATAGATACAGTAAAAAAAGAAAACACCTTGTAATGGAGAATACACGGTCTGGTACATAACGGAGGGTACATTGGAATAATAAATTAGTAGTCGTGCGTCAAAATAATGCAACTTTGAATAGAGCATACATAGTACAATACGTTCCATTGGTACCTTTGTGTCACAATAATAAATGAAGATGAACAATTCAAAATATGGAATCACATCCCATAACATAGTTTCAATCAAATCTAACCACATCCTAATGATTAGTATATTTAATACTTGCATGAAGTCAGACATGATCAAATCCCAAAAAAACATGGTTTTAATCAAATTCTTTAAGGGGATAAGAAAAACTAATGCAGCAACTTTCTTACCTCAAACAATAAAAATAAAATAAAAAATAAAACAGCAAGTAATGTATGTCAAACACTTCACCGTACATGGCATGAAACTAAAGCTTCATGCTTCAGAAAAATAAAACTAAAGGACTGTACGTTGGATTGTATAAGTTGATAATAAATAAATAAATAAGAAGGATGTGTTGATAGTAGGTCTAAAAAATATTAGGTACTAGGTATATATATATAATGATATCAGTTTAGTAAAGCGGATGGAGAATTGAGATGCTGTAGAATAGGTAAAAAGGTAGATAATTAGAATATACCCTTTTACAGCTTTCGAATAGTCTAAGTGAAATAGTCAAATAAAAAAAATGCACGTAGGAAAAAATCAATCTTACCGATAAATCTCCCGATCCTTTTTAAAAAAAAAATCTAATCTGTACGTATAAAATAACAATTATAATTTTATATTATAATATAGAGCATCATGCTGATAACGTGTTACAAAGTAAAAGAAGAACATAAGAAATGAGAGAGAGAAACCATTATTATTCATTCAGTTTTATTTACGACATACACAAGCTCTCTACTTATAGGCTTTACTTGTCTCATAAATTGCAATAGTGACCCTTGCATTATGCGTATTCACCCTTAAAACATATATATTACAACAAGATTTGTTTTCTTTTCGCCTCTGAACAAGATATGACTTGAATCCAAACAATCAAAGAACAAAAAAAAAAAATTCAACTTTGTTTTGTAGAGAAGCCATTTTGTGTCACCGTTTTAAACCCTTTTCTAGCATCTAGCCCTTGTGGGAAATCTATTCAACAAAGCAAAATAGGTACAGTTTGTCATTTTTATGCAATTTTCCCTGTTCAAAGTTGTTTTATGCCAACTTCTGCTTGAGTACCTTAGGTAAAGCTCCATGTGTTTTTGAGGAGAAGTATTTTTCGATGATATCTTTATTTGCGCTTAAATTTATTTCAACGTTGCGAATTGCATTGTTAAAAATTAAGGCAGTGGGTTGCATATTGATATTTCAGTTGTGATTTGGAATAATGTTTTCACTTTTAAGATTAGCACAACCAAACTGGAGTTAGATGTTTGTAAAATTGACTTAGAAAACCACCGAATTTTCTATAAAAATAAAAACCACAAGTGCCCGGCATGTTACCATAGTACATATGCGAGTATAGATCGATGCTTAGGGAATAAGTTTGTTCAAAATTTCATTCAATCAAACCAAAGTATTTAGAGAATGTTGTTCAACTTAAAGAATGTTTTAAAGGATTTTGTTGATTAAAAGTATGAGATTTAATGGGAATTCAAAGGCAAATTCCCTACCGTGATCATATAAGTAACATAAAATGAAGTTTTGATCTTTTTCTAGTCACTTGTGGAATTAGGTTATGTGTTTATTACAAGAATAACCTAATTGCATTTATTAACCAGCACAACCTAAACCATCAAACCATAATCATTCTCTAACCTACTTGTAAACTCTCAAGAAAATGGCATGAAACAAAAAATAAATTTACTTGAAGCCTGCTATATATATATTTTAGTAAAACTAAGAAAGTTTTTATAGTGGTCGCAATCACTTTTCATTATAACAAATAATGAATACAAGTTAAAAATAGGAGTCAGACATTTTTTCTAACTACTACCCTAGCTGGAAAAAGTGTCCAGACACTATAAAAAAAAGAGTGAAGCAAGATATCTCAACTACTAAGAAAATATAAACTAATTAATCTCCCAACGTAAGTGATACATTGGGTAGAAGAAAACCTAGAACTTGTGCCATGCAGTAAATCAAAAAAGAAAGCAGAAAGATTCGGCATATGTGCAACATAGTTCATATCCCAATTTTCAACATCCAAAATTGACTTGTTGATTTTCCCATAAATTCCATCCTCATAGAGCTTCAAGTCATACCCATCATCATAGTAGTTTAAACAACAGGCTTCACCTTCTCAATCACTTTGTTCATCACTAGTAAACTTGTAGAAAAATTGTTGGAAGGGATCATAGCGCATTTATAAATGTGGAGATGCCAATATTTTTCCTGATGATTCCACTCAGTAGCATTGTCTTCGTTCCCCTCCGTAACCACAGGCGAAGCAGTGCTTAGAGGAGGTGCATTATCTACATCATCTACTACTTTAGCTTTGGCTACTTAAATAGGAGAAGGTGGCTTTAGGAGAGGAATTTTGAACTTGAAGGAGCTTTCAATAGGAAGTTCGAAAGCATCAGAAAAATGTCCAAAAGATTGACAATTAGAGCAAATGTTAGGTTGCCAAGAGTATTGGACATTAACAAACATGTCAAAACCATTAATTATAACTTTAAGCTTTGTTGGTAACTAATTACTCAGAGTTATTTCAATCAAAGCCTTCGCAAATACTAGATTTTTCCTTGTCTCCGTGTTTGCATGTAAACATTTAAATTTTTCGATTCTACTGGCTAATCAGTTCAGGAAAGGGAGCATCTGAAAAACAGAAGGAATTCTCATGAAAATAGTCTACACGGGAATAGATTGAACTCTCTCTCTAGCGCTTTCAACGGAGGAACACCAAGTAGTTATAATAAACAGCTTTCCACCTATTATAGTCGGATTGGATTCCAACACTCTTCTTCTCTCTTTCGCACTCGAGAACTTGAAATAAAACATACCATTCACAAAATTGAAACATAGTCCCCTCAATTTCTACGCTTTGCGGCAACGTTCACAAACATCATAATAAGGAAACATTCGAATCTAAAAAGAACTCCACTTGGAAATCCATCCAATAGTCAACCCCTTCTTGAGCAATCCCAATCTACAGAACTGGATTATCTGGTGTTAGGATTGTCTCGCATGTTCTTAAGGCAGAATGCTGGTTTTGATACAATAATCTCACATCACAGAATATATTGAAGGAATTGTGAACAACTATGAGCTGGTAGGCACGTAACATCAAGGATTCCTTTTGTTACAAGGATGTGTATGACAACTCATTTGTGTGCGCCATATGCGGAAGGAAAGGGGGGTTTTGTTCAGACCGTCGTTGCATAACAGTGGTATCAAAGCCGAAGGTTACGGATTGGACAAGGCAGTGCCCTCAAAAGATACTCATAGGATGCGAGTCAAGGGGGAGACAGAAATTGTCTCGCATGTTGTTAAGGTAGGAATGACGGTTTGAATAAATAGTCCTACATCATGGAATAAATTGAAGGAATTGTGTACAAATATGAGTTGGCAAACACGTAACATCAAGGATTCCTTTTACTGTTAGGATTGCCTCGCATGTTCTTAAGGAGGAATGATGGTTTGGATACAACAGTCCACATCACGGAATATGTTGAAGGAATTGTGTACAAATATGAGCTGGTAGATACGTAACATCAGAGATTCCTTTTGTTATATGGGAGTTGTGTGCCAGCTCATATGCGTGCAAGGAAGGGGGACTTTTTTCCGACCGTCTTTACATATATCTGGGAGGCAATGAACTCGCGAGGGGAGTAGGCGCCAGCATATCGTGGCAGCAAGGTTTCAATTCAGAGCTTTATGGTGAGTAACGCTGACAACAATATTGACAACAAGCAATGACATTGACATTTGTACATCGTTCTTTATGGTGAGTAACACTGACAACAAGCAAACTTGTAACTGGCGATGCAACCATATTGACAAGGCTGGATAGTGGTGCTTCAGATTCAATCGATGCTATGCATTTGTAATAGACTGCATTTCAGGGGTGAGTACAGGTTCGTGAGACAAGACTAGAATGACACTGACACTGGGTAAATTCGATTGTGCTTACATACGCCCAGATCTGGTGGCACTATTAGAGAAGCGAATCTTCAATTTCCTGTTTTTCACCATCAATAAGAGAGGTGTAACACCCCGTATTTTCTGTGAACGTATAAGTAACAAATCAGAGAATAATTAAATTATGAAATAAGAATCAAGGGAAACATCTTGCGCCATTGCGTTCGTCTCGAAATTCTACTTGGAAACGAGTCCGAGTTTTCGAGAAACGGAGTCCGTATGAGGGAGATATTGCCCTGCGAAGTTTCAGAGAATTTCAGAATCTAAAACAGCTCGAAAATTCAAATTCAAATTCGAATTCAAAATCCCAGAACAGGCTGGACGGGAAAATTCCCGCCCATGGACCAGGTCGACCTGGGGGTCAACCATAGTGTCGACCTCCCAGGGGCCAGGTCGACCATAGTGTCGACCTCGACCTGGGGGTCGACTTGGCATGACCAGGTCGACCATAGTGTCGACCTGGGGGTCGACCTGCTCCCGAAACCCATTTTTTTAACCTAGTTCATTCTGATGTATCCGGTCTCATTTCTGTCAAGATTCGTCCGCCTAATCCTATATAAACAGCCCCCTAGGCTCATTTTCTCTACACAATTTCATTCTGTCTATATTTTACCTCTGTTCTAATTAAAAATAAAAATGGCGTCGCTACTCTGCTGGAATCAAAACTTTGATGCATCTTCTTCCAACCTGGAATAGAATTAAAAGCTAAATCAAATCTCAAATCAAAATTTAGAGCTACAACTACAATTAAAGAGGAGTAATTCAACATTTTTGTATCAACGACCGTTTATTATCCTTTCTTATAACCACGAAAGGCAAGTACAGTTATTTTCTGCTATAAACTGTAATTATAATTGTGACATGATTATAAATCTGAATCTGAGGTTATGTATACTCTTATCTGTCAGATCTGTTTTTCTGTGATGATTATGTACCTCTTTCTTCTTTCTGTTCTATAGCCAGGCTACTGCGAGCCTGCGCCGAATCTCATAAGAGATTAACGCACGAACGCTAAACTTTAGGACAAATAATAATGCATAATTGGACATGAAACTGTTGCCTATGAGACTATTTCCTATGACTATGATTCATTGACTATGAGACTATTGCCCATGACTATGATTCATTGACTATGAGACTATTGCCTATGACTATGATTCATGACCATGAGACTATTGCCTATGACACTGAATAAGAAACTATTGTAATTAGTCGCCCATGACTATTGTGGTTAGTTTCATATAACTATTGTAGTTAGTTTCTTATGCCTTTTCCCTTAATGTTGTTAGATCTCCTATTTAGTATGTAACTTTGCTAGTTTATTCCCATTCACTGTTATGTACATCGAGCCTATAGGGCCATTTCATGAGTATTTAGAGAACTTGTTGAAACATGTTATACGGGGATTGGGCGTAGCTTAATTAAGTAAATCTGGCATAGCAAATATGTTGGCATAATCTGAGTTGGCTATAATAGAGAATGATTTACATGTGTATTAGTCTTGGACATAAATGGTGAACTAGAATATTAAATCTAGTTTTGACATGAACTGTAAATGGGAATATTAAGGCTAAAATTTGGGGCATATATTGTACATTGAATTATGACCTTAATTTAGGCATGTAAGTTTAGGCTAAATTTATGGTTGGGCAAGATATGTAAATAAAGTTTTAGATATATATAATCTGCTAAATCTGTTATTTGTTAAATCTATTATATTTCCTAATCTGCTAGTTCTGTTATATTGCCTAAACTGCTAATTAGATTGAATTGCCTAATCCGCTAATTATGTTAAATTGCCTTATCTGCTAAATCTGCTAAATAGCCTAATCTGCAAGATCTGTTATCTGTTTAATCTGTTGAATGACGTAATCTGTTGGAACTGAAATGCTGAAATTTGAAGCATGTGAATCTGTAGGCTCGACTTAAAATTGAGCAAAACTTGTTAATAGAACCTCGAATAATTTGTTGTAACTTGTACAGAAGTTTAATCTGTTAAATAAACAGAATTAGTCTGATATCTGAAAAATCTGTATTGGAATGAATTGGCTATGACACGAGGTTAGACTCTGTTTGCGGTAGAAGTCTGCCCGGAACCAACCGGCTTAACCAGCGACCGCAAACTGTCAGTCTAATGTGAGAGGTCGTTGGCTTAACTAAAAATATGCTTAGACACGAGGTTAGGTCTGGCTTGTGGCAGAAGTCTGCCCGGAACCACCCGGCATATCCAGCGGCCACAAGCTACCGACCTAATGTGAGAGGTCTGTGCATTAATATTAATGCAAATCTGGGATAAATATGATGTCTAAACGTGTTGGGTGGATAGGGTTAAACCAATTGGACTAAAGACTTAAACAAACCTGTTTTCATGAATCTGTAGGCCCAATTACAAAGTTAGACAAATCTGTAAATCTGTTAAATCCGTATATCTGATCCGTTAGTCTGAAAAACTTGTCTGATCTGTGAACTAGTTAATCTGAAATCTGTATGTCTGAACTTGTAAACAAGTTAATCTGAAATCTGTTAGTCTTGGGGACACAAGGTTAGGAGGGAAATTACTTGTGTCATCTGTTTTTTGAGACCCATATTAGTTAGTAACCCTTTCTGGTAACAAAACTTTGACCCAGCAGTAGGTAGGGTCCGGGCACGCTTACTGAACTAATTATAAGTGGTTCATTCTGATAATGGCGAGGGGTGTTGATGGTGCGTTCCAACCGGGTCATGTGCGTGCATGGATCCCGGTCTGCCTCTGAGGATGTAAGACGCCGTGACATCTGTAAATAGGCATGTGCCAATTGGTTGTTACTTTAGGGAGTGATACACCCTACTGTGGAGCCAACACAGGGTATTTATGTATTAGGGAGCCGATCGCTTGGGGTATGGTTTTAGGGTACACTTAGTTCTGTCTGTTTCTGTTGGTGCCGTCTGTTTCTATTGGGTGGCAACACCTGTCCGCGTGGTACCGTCTGTTCGGGTGGTAAAGGTCCATTTACTAGTGTACACCTAATTCTACATTCTGTTTCCGTAGGGATTAATCTGTTTCTGTTTTTGTACCTTCTGTTCGGGTGGTAAAGGCCCATTATTAGCATTCTGTTTCTGTACCTTCTGTTCGGGTGGTAAAGGCCCATTATTAGCATTCTGTTTCTGTCTGTTTCTGTTGGGGTGGTAAAGGCTCATTACTAGCATTCTCTTCTGTGGAAATTATTATGTTCTCGTTTCTGTTTCAATTTAGACATTAGGGTGACACCTAATCCTATTATACTAGTATTAGTGCAGAGAGATGAAAAGTAATATTATTCTGTTTCTTCTGTTTAACCTAAGTACATCTGCTGCCCCTGTTACTGTTATCTCTCATCCAGTTTTATTTGCATGCCACGATTATTATTATCTGTTCATATGCTGAAAGTCACTGGACTTGCCAGACTTTATGTCTGACCTTGCTTGTTTTCGCCCCTTTTCTTCCGTTCCCCCCTAGGTTTTCCAAGGAGGGAATACTTTAGCTTGATCCGGATTTCTTCTGCTTGAAGTACTTGAAGTGCTTAAAGTATGGCTTGACTCCTTATGGCAGCTTCTGTGGGGGTTATGATTTTAAAGTTTTGTACTCTGATGATTTTCTGAACAAGACTGATATTTATGTACTTGAGTTTTTGGTAAAAATGTAACCAAACTGATTTCTGTTTTCCGCTGTAATAAATTTATAATTTCTCAAGTATTGTTTATCTATCTTGTAAATTTCTGTTCTGTCTACTAAAACGCTCCACCAAAGTTAAGGCATTCCCTTTGTGAGTGACCTTAACGGAGGTGGGATTTTACACTTGGTATCAGAGCTGAAGGTTACCAGATTGGGTAAAGTTTTTGAAAACTATTTTCAAAAAGGTTTTAAAAGGAAGTATTTTCAAAAATAAAGTTTGTTTTTGAAAAGCATAATCCCCAAAAGCCATATATCTATCTTTTGATCCTCTGTTTGAATCTTTGTTTCCTTCTTTCTCCGGGGCTCCTGGCTTTCTGGGAGGTAACCTCATCGCGACCTGGTTCTGTAGGCTTGATAAGACTACGACATCGGTCAAAGGGAAAATAAGCACCCGACTTCCATCTGTAGCTACAGTAGTCTCACCTACAGCTAATTTTCTTTCGAGCTTTGTAGGATTTTCTGTGCGACGGAGGCAGCTTTCGAGGGACTCGTCAAATAGTAAAGATGAGAATGAGGGAGATTGGCTATGGAGCACAACCCAAGGATGAGAAACTCATGGATATGGACTTGGTTCACAAAGGAGGAAAAAAGGAAACACAGAAGAAGGAAGAAAAGTCTAAAGATAAAGGAACAGAAAAGTGCTTTACTTATGGAAGCTTGACTCATCGGAACAAGGATTGCTGAAAGAGGAAGGACACTCACTTTAACTATGGTAAGATGGGACACTTCACTAGAGACTGCCCAAAGAAACGGGGGCAAGGACAGAGGACATGACCTACTTCGGGAAGGTAGGCGAATGCTCTCATAGTTGGTGGATAGGATAGAAGTAGGAAAATTTCCGTAGAGAGTTTAGTTTCCTTATCTGATTATTGAGTTAGAACTCTTTCCGATTATGGCATTCTGATTTCGTAGTCGAGTCTCTGCACTTTAATACTAGTCTTGTTTCTGATCTGGTTATAGTCTCAAAACCCCATAGGGGTTATGACTCATCTGCTTGTGATAGATTGGGGTTTGAGAGATATCTGTGTTAGGCGTCAAGTAGGACGCATACATTCTGGGTTTTATCATGCTTAGTTTCCTGAGAATTATTTGGTAATATGATCTGTACTAGTAGTCTGTAAGCATCTGGATATTTCTGAAAAGGTTAAGATTTCCAGTTTTGACATTGTCTAAAAAGGGTAATCCTCTGGGTGTCAATCTGATGATGATTTCGGTCTTCAGGGTTGATACTTAGGGGAATTTGTCTCTCAACCAAGGTCTAATGGAAACCAAGTTTTTGTTTATCTGCACTCGCTCCCATCACTCGTCTGTATCCTATCAATCGAGTCTTCGACCTATAGATAGGAATTCTTTGGACGTAAACATGTGTTTGAGGCATTTTATGTTTGATGGTTGCAAGTGGATGCAAGTGGTTGCTAGTGGTTGCTCGTGGATGCATATACACACACTACGCACTAGATCGGCTCGAATACACTCTCATACCGCATATGGATGTGTGAGCATTTTCAATTTCTGTGGATGCAAAATGATTGACTCATCACATGGATGTTGCATATGAATGAATGGTTGTCACTCATATAAGAATGATATGTATCAAATAGGAAAATTGCATACATGTTGGACTCATGACACTGACATGGTTCGCATTAAGGAGGTCAACTGAATCAGTGGACCGCCTGATCTTTGCATTAGATAAGGAACATATACACACACTTTTGCATATGTTCATACAACATTAGAAGTTTTCTAAGGACAATAGATGTTTGTGGATGATGGTTGGGTAGATGGATGATTGGATGGTGGGACACATTCTTCTTAACTTGAAGATTTCAGGGACGAAATCCTTTAAGGAGGGGAGAATGTAACACCCCGTATTTTCTGTGAGCGTATAAGTAACAAATCAGAGAATAATTAAATTATAAAATAAGAATCAAGGGAAACGGGTTGCGCCATTGCATTTGTCTTGAAATTCTGCTTGGAAACGAGTTCGAGTTATCGAGAAACAGAGTCCGTACGAGGGAGATATGGCCCTCCGAAGTTTCAGAGAATTTCAGAATCGAAAACAGCTCGAAAATTCGAATTCAAATTCGAATTCAAAATCCCAGAACAGGCTGGGCGGAAAAATTCCCGCCCATGGACCAGGTCGACCTGGGGAACGACCATAGTGTCGACCTCCCAGGGGCCAGGTCGACCATAGTGTCGACCTGGGGGTCGACCAGGCAAGACCAGGTCGACCATAGTGTCGACCTGGTGGTCGACCTGCTCCCGAAACCCATTTTTTTAACCTGGTTCATTCTGATGTATCCGGTCTTGTTTCTGTCTAGATTCGTCCGCCTAATCCTATATAAACAGCCCCCTAGCCTCATTTTCTCTATACAATTTCATTCTGTCTATATTCTGCCTCTGTTCTAATTAAAAATAAAAATGGCATCGCTACTCTGCTGGAATCAAAACTTGGACTGATGCATCTTCTTCCCACCTGAAATAGAATTAAAAGCTAAATCAAATCTCAAATCAAAGCTTAGAGCTACAACAACTACTAAAGAGGAGTAATTCAACATTTCTGCATCAACGACCGTTTATTATCCTTTCTTATAACCACGAAAGGCAAGTACAGTTATTTTTCGCTACAAACTGTAATTATAATTGTGACATGATTGTAAATCTGAATTTGAGGTTATGTATATTCTTATCTGTCAGATCTGTTTTTCTGTGACGATTCTGTACCTCTTTCTTCTTTCTGTTCTATAGCCAGGCTACTACGAGCCTGCGCCGAATCTCATAAGAGATTGACGCACGAATGCTAAACTTTGGGACAAATAATAATGCATAATTGGACATGAAACTGTTGCCTATGAGACTATTGCCTATGACTATGACTCATTGACTATGAGACTATTGCCCATGACTACGATTCATTGACTATGAGACTATTGCCTATGACTATGATTCATGACCATGAGACTATTGCCTATGACATTGAATAAGAAACTATTATAATTAGTCGCCCATGACTATTGTGGTTAGTTGCCTATAACTATTGTAGTTAGTTTCTTATGCCTTTTCCCTTAATGTTGTTAGATCTCCTATTTAGTATGTAACTTTGCTAGTTTATTCCCATTCACTGTTATGTACATCGAGCCTATAGGGCCATTTCATGAGTATTTAGAGAACTTATGGAAACATGTTATACGGGGATTGGGCGTAGCTTAATTAAGTAAATCTGGCATAGCAAATATGTTGGCATAATCTAATTTGGTTTTGACATGAACTGTAAATGGGAATATTAAGGCTAAAATTTGGGGCATATATTGTATTATGAATTATGACCTTAATTTAGGCATGTAAGTTTAGGCTAAATTTATGATTGGGCAAGATATGTAAATAGAGTTTTAGATATATATAATCTGCTAAATCTGTTATCTGCTAAATCTGTTATATTGCCTAATCTGCTAGTTCTGTTATATTGCCTAAACTGCTAATTAGATTGAATTGCCTAATCCGCTAATTATGTTAAATTGCCTTATCTTCTAAATCTGCTAAATAGCCTAATCTGCAAGATCTGTTATCTGTTTAATCTGTTGAATGACGTAATCTGTTGGAACGGAAATGCTGAAATTTGAAGTATGTGAATCTGTAGGCTCGACTTAAAATTGAGCAAAACTTCTTAATAAAACCTCGAATAATCTTCTGTAACTTGTACAGAAGTTTAATCTGTTAAATAAACAGAATTAGTCTGATATCTGAAAAATCTGTATTGGAATGAATTGGCTATGACACGAGGTTAGACTCTGTTTGCGGTAGAAGTCTGCCCGGAACCAACCGGCTTAACCAGCGACCGCAAACTGTCAGTCTAATGTGAGAGGTCGTCGGCTTAACTAAAAATATGCTTAGACACGAGGTTAGGTCTGGCTTGTGGCAGAAGTCTGCCAGGAACCGCCCGGCATATCCAGCGGCCACAAGCTACCGACCTAATGTGAGAGGTCTGTGCATTGATATTAATGCAAATCTGGGATAAATATGATGTCTAAAACGTGTTGGGTGGATAGGGTTAAACCAATTGGACTAATGAATTAAACAAACCCGTTTTCATGAATCTGTAGGCCCAATTACAAAGTTAGTCAAATCTGTAAATCTGTTAAATCCGTATATCTGATCCGTTAGTTTGAAAAACTTGTCTGATATATGAACTAGTTGATCTGAACTCTGTATGTCTGAACTTGTAACAAGTTAATCTGAAATCTGTTAGTTTGGGGGACACAAGGTTAGGAGGGTAATTACTTGTGTCATCTGTTGTTTGGGACCCATATTAGTCAGTAACCCTTTCTGGTATCAAAACTTTGACCCAACAGTAGGTAGGGTCCGGGCACGCTTACAGAACTAATTATAAGTGGTTCATTCTGATAATGGCGAGGGGCGTTGATGGTGCGTTCCAACCAGGTCATGTGCGTGCATGGATCCCGGTCTGCCTCTGAGGATGTAAGACGCCGTGACATCTGTAAATAGGTCTGTGCCAATTGGTTGTCACTTTAGGGAGTGATACACCCTACTGTGGAGCCGACACAGGGTATTTATGTATTAGGAAGTCGATCGCTTGGGGTAGGGTTTAGGGTACACTTAGTTCTGTCTGTTTCTGTCGGTACCATCTGTTTCTGTTGGGTGGCAACACCTGTCTGCGTGGTACCGTCTGTTTGGGTGGTAAAGGCCCATTTACTAGTGTACACCTAATTCTACGTTCTATTTCCATAGGGATTAATCTGTTTCTATTTCTGTACCTTCTGTTCGGGTGGTGAAGGCCCATTATTAGCATTCTATTTCTGTACCTTCTGTTCGGGTGGTAAAGGCCCATTATTAGCATTTTGTTTCTATCTGTTTCTGTTGGGGTGGTAAAGGCCCATTACTAGCATTCTCTTCTGTGGAAATTATTCTGTTCCCGTTTTTGTTTCAGTTTAGACATTAGGGTGACATCTAATCCTGTTATACTAGTATTAGTGCAGAGAGATGAAAAGTAATATTAGTCTGTTTCTTCTGTTTAACCTAAGTACATCTGCTGCCCCTGTTACTGTTATCTCTCATCCAGTTTTTTTTTCATGCCATGATTATTATTATCTGTTCATATGTTGAAAGTCGCTGGACTTGCCAGACTTTATGTCTAACCTTGCTTGTTTTCGCCCCTTTTCTTCCGTCCCCCCCCCCCCTTCCCCCAGGTTTTCCAAGGAGGGAATACTTTAGCTTGATCCGGATTTCTTCTGTTTGAAGTACTTGAAGTGCTTAAAGTATGGCTTGACTCCTTATGGCAGCTTCTGTGGGTATTATGATTTTAAAGTTTTGTACTCTGATGATTTTCTGAACAAGACTGATATTTATATACTTGAGTTTTTGGTAAAGATATAACCAAACTGATTTCTGTTTTCTGCTGTAATAAAGTTATAATTTTTCAAGTATTGTTTATCTGTCTTGTAAATTTCTGTTCTGTCTACTAAAACGCTCCACCAAAGTTAAGGCATTCCCTTTGTGAGTGAACTTAACGGAGGTGGGGTGTTACAAGAGGGGGATGGAAGATTAGGGTACGCACTATAAGAAGGCTGTGGGGAAGGGGGAAAGCGGTGTTAGGACGAGATAAATGTGGGAGAAATGAATGGTGATGGTGATGAAAACTGTTGTTCAGAGGAAGCCATTCTCATTGTTCTTATCCTAATATTATTTCATTCAAGTTGAAGCTTGCATTATTTCCTATTGAAATAAGTAAATATATAGCATTAAAATTTTGATTTTATGCTCGATTTCATTACCATAATCATATGTTGATGAAGAAAATTTTCTTATGTTTGATTAAGCAAAATCTTTTTATTTTGAACAACATATACTATCAAACTCATTAATAAATAATATTTACTTCAACAATACAATAAACTCGAAAGAGAAAACTATAAATGAAATTATTTATGCTAAATTTCTTTGATTCATGATAGCTTCATCACCTCTACACTAAAGGGGTTTTGCTTCTCACATTTGAATACATATTAATCAAAACAAAAACTTCAACATAAACATGAGATGAAATGTTAGTTAATTAATAAAAAGAACAAGATATAACTACTAGCATAAAATAAGACTAAATTACTTGCAAACATAATAGAGATTAACATAAAAGAAAAGAACATAATAGAAAAGAGCACGATAAAAACATGAATGTAAAGGAGAGTCTTAGGAAGCCATTAAAGAAAAACCAGTTTTATTTCTCAACATTGATTACAAGTTTGCATAAGGTGAAGATCCATTTGGATGAAATAAGAGGATTCTTTGAATATGAATAAAAACCTAGTGCAAGTTTATCATGCTACCAAAATTATCCTCTTCATTTAGTAGTCTTCAAGTCATCATTATCTTTTAACCAATCCACCACTTTTTCCTTTAACTTATTTCACATTAAATAGTAGGTAGGCGAGCTCCACCAAATAGCATGAATAATTTGTTTCTCATTCTTTTAGCCTTGGGCTCTCATACATGCGAAAAGTCATCACCCACGTCCCATTTGCAATATACTTCCTATGATATAAAATAAATGTTCAAATATTTTTTTTCCTAAGTTAATATACACACAAAATGATTCCCCCCTCTTCCCCATCAAATTATGGCAATAATTAAATTAATAATTTAGTTACATTCCAAAAATGAAAATCTTAAAAATGATGGAATTTGAACACGAAACTTATACTATTGCGTTTGTGATAGAATTCTAATCAATTTTCATGTTTGGAACATCGCGAACGGAGTCCGCATGAAAAAGTTACGGATGAAATGTAAAAATGGACGGAAAATAAATAAAATAGAAAAAAAATATATGGTAATAAATATTCCTGTTCCCCACCACTGCCAGGTCAAACAAGGCGGTTGACCGAGCGGTCGACCTAGGCAGTAGTTGTTAATGTCGGATATTATAAAAGATTTTATATCAACGGACAGGATTTTCTGAAATTCAATCTAACGGTTTGGGGTCATTTCTATGCCTATAAATAAGGATCTAGACCTCATTCTTTTCTTATATTTTCAGGAGGCAATAGCGAAAGTCTGTCATTCCCAATCCTCGAACTTATTTTAAAATTCAAAATATAAACCTGTATAAATCTAATTAAAAAGAATTGGGGAGACTGGATTCAAATTTATGAATTATGGTTGGTTCTTCAAATAGGTAATTCATTTTGTTTAATTTTTCTTCTTCTTTTCCAATTCTTCTTTTAGATCTACAAATCTAAATAGATATATTTATATCACCTTCGCATAAAATAATAGATCTGCGATATTTGGAAATTATAAGACTAAAAGCTTTGTTCAGATTCAGATTTGGATAGCTTTTAAGTGAATTGGAAATATATATTGTTTGTAATATCTCATATAATTCATTTGTGTTAAATCCGGATTATATGCCTAAAATCTATTAGATTTGTTTTGTTATTGTCAAATATGAAATAATATATATGAAATTTGAATATGGATTTGTATGACTCTTAGTTTATTATTCTTATATCGCCTATAATTTATCTTGAATTGTTTGTGGTTATTGTAAACACTCAAAATCTGGAAATCAATCCTAAATATTAGTAGATATGTAGTGTTGTTATTCCAGATTCATAGGATTTGGGTGTAAGTATAGGAATTATGCAATATTGTTTTTAGAATTATAAACCTGTTTGTGTTTGATATTGTTTAGGGGTTTTACTTGATTGTTGTAAATTTTACCTTTTTGCTCTTTTATATAAAAAGGCATTATTTGAAATATATAAGGAATATAAACCAAATAGGAAGAGATATGCAAATTCACATATTGTACGTAGTTTGCAATATCTATTCTAAATAAAATATTAACTTATTTGTGATTTGAAATATGAAAATTTTCCTCTGTTAAATAGTTTAAGAAAAACTTACAATAATTATAGTAAATAACATTTTCATGAGATTTTGAATCTTAAACAAGATTAAACACTGAAAGGATTATTCTAATCGTTAGTTTATACTGGAACATAAAAAAATAAAAAAAATATACTTAGTAAATACGTTAACACCGCGCTTAGATTTTATATATATATATATATATATATATATATATATATATAATAAAATTCCCCCCCTAGACAAACCCTTAGACAAACAAGGAGACAAAGAGCGGCTGAGATTTAATCCCGCAAAAACAAATCCACCATCCTAATTTAAACACATCCCATAAACATGTCATTATTCTTGCATGAGCATTGAATAGGTTGATTTAATTCCACCCGCCTTAATTTGGTAAGTAGATCTTATTTGAAAAGCTTATGACACATCAGCGCATTAATTTGGTAATTAAGGTAATTTATTACCGTTAAAAAAGGAATAAAATTTGAATAGCCATGACTGTTACTACACATACCTTCATTTCGAATTGAATATTTCAACCCTTATCTATAAACACAATTAATTTCAATCCCCCCTAGACAAATCAGGAGACAAACAACAAGACAAAGAACGGTTCAGATTTAATCCCGCAAAAACAAATCCACCGTCCTAATTTAAACACATCCCATAAACATGTCATTATTCTTGCATGAGCATTGAATAGGTTGATTTAATTCCACCCGCCTTAATTTGGTAATTATATCTTATTTGAAAAGCTTATGACACATCAGCGCATTAATTTGGTAATTAAGGTAATTTATTAACGTTAAAAAAGGAATAAAATTTGAATAGCCATGACTGTTACTACACATACCTTCGTTTCGAATTGAATATTTCAACCCTTATCTATAAACACAATTAATTTCACACAATTTATTTTATGTAATTGGAGGTGAAATTGGAAAAAATTAATTAATTACAAAGTATGTACGTTTTTAATTCTTTTAAATCTGTTAACGTTCGAATTAAGAATTTATTGACAGTAAATGGGAAACATTAATAACGTTTAAAAGTTAATGCTCTCATTCCTTTTAAAAAATATCTTATTTGAAAAGCTTATGACACATCATCGCATTAATTTGGCAATTAAGGTAACTTATTAACGTTAAAAAAGGAATAAAATTTGAATAGACATGACTGTTACTACATATACCTTCATTTCGAATTGAATATTTCAACCCTTATCTATAAACACAATTAATTTCACACAATTAATTTTATTTAAAAAGGAATAAAATTTGGAAAAAAATAATTAATTACAAAGTATGTACGTTTTTAATTCTTTTAAATCCATTAACGTTCGAATTAAGAATTAAGAATTTCATAATTTGAATAGCCATGACAGTAATTGAGTGACTAATTAAACATCCATTTCTTTCATTCCTTCAGGTCGGGTGTAGTTTTGGAGGATCAAGAGTTTGACTACAAAATCATGGAGATTAAAGTCGAAGAATACGAGGTAAAATCATGAACATGTAATATATTTTTGGCACAATTATGAAATTTAAATATGGCCATGTATTTGTCTTTCTACCAGGTTATTAATATTGATGATTTTTTTTTTTAGTTTGATATCACATATGAGGTTCACGACGAAGTCAAACTTCATTTCGTACTGAGACTGTCAACCAGGTAAGATTCTTGAGATACTCTCCTTTTAGTAACTATTTATTTTGTAGGGAAGAAAATGCTACTGAAAAAGGTTGTAAAAATATCAAACATGTTTTAACACATTAAAAGCTCATTTTCTTATTATTTTCAACATGTGACTAATTAAACATCCATTTTTTCATTCCTTCAGGTCGGGTGTAGTTTTGGAGGATCAAGAGTTTGACTACAAAATCATGGAGATTAAAGTTGAAGAATTTGAGGTAAAATCATGAATATGTAATATATTTTTGGCACAATTATGAAATTTAAATATGGCCATGTATTTGTCTTTCTACCAGGTTATTAATACTGATGAATTTTTTTTTTACTTTGATATCACATATGAGTTTCACAACGAAGTCAAACTTCATTTCGTACTGAGACTGTCAACCAGGTAAGATTCTTGAGATACTTTCCTTTTAGTAATCTATTTATTTTTTAAAATATGTGTGTATGGCTTGGTCGTTCTGAGGCTACTACTATTTTATGTAAATTATGCAAATAATATTTTATTATACCCTATGCTTTTGATTTAAGCTGAATGCATGAAACTCATAAAGCCTAGATCCGTACTCTATCAGTTTAGTTCCTTACCCAATTTCTTCAATAATGTACCCAAATGGGGTGTTCATATCTGATGTGTTAGAAATCAGTTATATTGGAATATGTTTTCGCATTTGTACACATAGATTTGTGCTCTAGCAGTCGCAATATATGGTAACTACTATTATTTGATATGTTGAGCTGCATAATGGTACCATAAATTTAAATATTGAGATACATAATGTTGCTTAATTGGTAGGTAATGAAACTAACCAATGTTTATAGCAATGTTATTACTTGCCAGTTTCTTCAATAAATTGATATATTAATGGTAGTGAGAAAGCAAGCAATGGTCTCTGTACAAGATGTTTTGTAAATTTATCCTTTCTATACATGCTTACCCATAACTATGTATTTATTGAGAGTTAAAGCCAATTCCTACAATATTATAACTTAAATTAGTGATATTTAGTAGTACGAATTAATTGCCAGCTCAGTGATCTTTTCAATATGTTTGCACTTAGGCTGCTACTCAATGAAAATGCTGATGTTGACCAGAAAAGGAGTATCCAACAAAGGGTGATAGTTTAATGGTATGATCTATTTTATGTACCACATATAAAATAAATTGATATATTAATGGTATGATCTTTCTCTTAGTCTATTGATATTGATGAAGCTAAGAGAACGCCAAATAAACTTCTAGAAATATTAAATAGTACCCTAGAGTTCATTTGGAAATTGGCTTGATTGATGCAATTTTAAGCACATGGTTTCAAAACTAGCTATAATTGTCATGATTTCAATCTTATTAAATAAATTTCCATAGTTGGACTGCTGTATTCTCTTTTTATAGTAAATTGTACATATCCGTGCCACTTGCCTAATATATAGCTCATTTATATAAATTTATATTTATATTAGTGGTTTAAGTATGGCTTATTCAAAATTGTAATTTAAGAAAAAACAGGATCATTCCTAAATCTTTAATGCTCATACGGAACCTCACAACTTTCCTTATTACATCTACTGTTTTTCATTCTTTTCTTATTATCTTCATTTCCTTTAATTTTCCAATGATTTCTTTCCATTATAATTTTGATCCTGCCTAGAATTCCCTCTTCGATTTCATCCATATTTTTTCTCTTTTATAATTCTTTTCCTAATATCACAACAGTCATTTATCGTTTTTTTAGTTTCTGTCAAAGCATCGTCAATTCATCAATTTATTGGTTCATTTCCAACAGTCCTAATATTTATTTACTGATTTATTTTAGATATTTACATACATAATTATCTAAAGAAGCATCAAATTTTCAAGTGAGTAATTCCCTATATAAGGTAAAAAAAAACACTACTGGGCGGATTGCTTTGATTTAACCAAGATAATTGAAAGGGGTATTTTTTGCTACTTCAACCACGTAAAACCATATCCACTAATTATTTGGCATATAGATTTGTCTCTTTCAATATAATTATATGGCGATTCATTCATTCATACCGAATTTATGACAACCACATCTCAAGAGTAGCAAACTAACCTTTTTGTGCATCATTGCATCCAGTGGAACTGTTATAGCTATATAACTGTTATAGCTTATATAACTGGCATATTTGTCCACATTTTTAAATTCAAGCCTCCTCTTGAACCGTTAAATTGAAGAAAAGATTGCATTTTCAAAAAAATTAATAATTGTAGTTCTGATATTGCAGTTGATGAGTTTGTGTTGTCATGTTTTATTTGTTAGCCAATTTATTACATTTGCTAAATATGAGAAACAATCTACACGTTTGTCATTAGGTGGTAATTGCCAGTGGTGTTAGTTTGACGAAGTACTATTTACATTCTAATAATGATTTACATAATTAAAAACAAGATCTTTAGTGCCTGAATGGTGCATGCCTCAAAGAATCAGTAATAATTATGTGATTTTTCCCCCTCTTATGTAAAGGGATATAAAATAATTGGAGGAAAAGAGATTGCAAGCACGGGGAACAGCGAATAAGATGGGATAATAAATCTAAAGCAAAGAAAAGAAAGAACTATCATCAAATGATATCAAATAAAATGAGTACGTGAGCAAGATATGAAGAAGATGGTGGTAAGATAGAGGTTGAAGGCTAAAATGAAGTATCATATGATGTGAACGCTTCAGACATGCTAGCCAAAAGATTATAAATTCCTTCGATGAAATGCTAGACAGAAATGCTGTAGTTGAAGCAATCTGATGTTCATATGGATGTTAAATACAGAAATGCCAAGAATTGCAAAGCTCTACCATTTCACTAATGGTACTGATAACTCTGTTAGTTTAATTACTTGCCAGCAAGCCAACAAAAATCAAATCTTATATTTTGTACCAGTATGTTATTATGGATAACATTGCTATAAACTTTGTACCAATATGTTGAGATACATATTTTGTACCCTGAGTTTAGTTTCATTACTTGCCAACAATCGCATAATGTTGCTTAATTCATCAATTAATGCATATATCTTTTTGTCAACTCAATAGAGACACACAAAATTTTATACTGTTTACCTTACGTGCAACATGTCCCTACTCCCTATACATGCATTATTTACTTTTTGCTGCAAAATTTAGTTTACACAGCAGAATCCTAACACATACATATATCACTTACATTATGTATTTTGCCACTATATAATACGCTCTCACCGCTTATTGATACATGCAAACTAAAACACTTAAAGTCTATGCTCCCGTGCATCGCACGGGTTTCCACTCGTGTATATATATATATATTTGTCCAAACATATGTAAATAATGCTATTATATTAAATAAATGTTTGTTGTTGTGTGTTTGAAATTGGATGGTTTCAATTTGGTGGGAGTTTATACATGAAAAATATAACCTATATTAAATGGAAATAAATATTTGTGATAGTTATAACAATAAATGTAGAATTGATAGTTATAATTAAACGGTCATGAATAAGGTAATAGATACTATAACCATGTATGTTTAAGGGAAATGAATTGAATAGGAAACAAATGCCAAAGTAGTTACAATTTAAATTGTGATAAGATACAAGAGTTGTAACTCCAACTAGAGAAATAAATAAATAATAAATCTATGTACATATATACATGTATTCAATAAGAATTAAATGGAATTAAATTAATATAGTAATGTCTGGGAGCTGTCGGTGTTTGGGATACTGGTAATTTGCGGTCGATTGCTCATCGTATTGTGCGCATTATTCAGCACAACATTATTCCCAAGACGTGGAGCCTAGAGCTACCTACGCCATCATCGTTGGCCTAGCTATATATTAAGGACACGTACAGATGATCCACTTCTCCGAGCCTCGGTCGGAACTCCAAGGAACCATTTCCCATAAAGTCGTCCTCTGACCAGTGTCTTTCGACACTTTCAAATGAATCTTCGGGGCTATCGATCGTGCCTCTCTCATGAGGATTGTAACATCCCAGATTTTCGGTCATTTAAATTGGAATGCATACAATTAATTATTGCTAGATTTTCAGTTTGAAGCCAATCGGAGTTATCTTATCGGTGAGCAATATTTAAAGGTGAATTGATAAATTAAAATAACGATGTTGTGCAAACAAAGTCCGAACTAAATTAAATTAGTTTTGTTGGGACTGGAATGTCGAAACGTAGTGGCGTATGTATTTTCATTTGTGTCTGAAGTCCACGTGTGCCGGTACAAAAATAACGATCAACGATATAGCGGTTGAGTTTAGTACCCTATATAAAAATATAATAAAATATTAAAACTTAAATTCTAAGTAAAATGCAGTACACTTAAACAATAATTTTACAAACCTATCTCGTACTGTAAAATGAGAAAGTACCCTATGTTTTCTTTTTTCTTTTTTCACGACCAGCATTAATTTACAACCTTCAATCTGATGTGAAGCTTCACATTATCCACTATATGTGAAGTGAAATTTTAGCAAACCATACCTCTGCAAACCCATCTACGAAAACAGCTACACACGTACCCATGTTAGTGACAAAAAAAATTCATGAAGTAAATGGAAAAGGAGCTACCCCCTATATTTAGCCTTACCGTGAATGACAAAACGCAAGGCACGCAGCTATCCCACAGGGATTTACGTCGTGCTACTTGATTGACATTGTCCTGATCTTTAGTTGTGCTCTTCTATATATAACATGCCCATTTGAAACGAACCAACACAGCAGTCTTCTTTCCCATTTTTCTAACACTAATAAATAAAAAAAATGCTTCGCCTATACCCAAAAGCAGAAATACACTGTTTCCTTTTCGTTTACTCCTTACTTACGACGTCTACGTTCTAAAAATTCGAAACAGAGTATAGGAAAACGAAGCCATGTCAAGACTATGGTAAACCATATAAAACCAAAGACTACAAACTGGATTTGGATACTAATGAGTTATGGTAGGTGGGATATGGCTGTGTTTGTTGAACCGTGAGTATGGAGCATTGTAGAAGGAAGGTCTGTGGACCACCGAAGATCGCGGAGGGTGAGGCGGTTGTCAGTGGCATCAGCAGGGCGCCGGAGTTGTCGGTTTCTAGTGGAGACGGAGTTGTTTCAGGCTGCACCAGGAAGTGATGAAGCAGAGTTCGGTTGGACAAGTGTAGTTCGCATGGCGCTGGAGGAGTTGTGAAGAAGTAGGTCTTGGCATTGCTTTTTATATGTGAGAAGATGGAATGAAAGTCAAGGAATAGAGGCGCAGGGGTTATTTGCAGTGGGGTGTTAGGTTTCTCAATGGAGTACGAGCGGTGATAAGTTATTGAAGGGAGGAAGGATGGCGGCACGGTCTAAACGATCATGGAGGGATGATGATGGAGGGGCATCAGCACTCATGGGAAAAAGAACAAGAGGGGGAAGAGTAAAGAGAACGCTGAGTACGGTGAAGGGTTGCTTACGTTCGTGAATTCAGACTGCGACAAATATGGTGAAGCTGCAGTTGAATGTTTGGTTTGGAAGAAGCTGTAGTGGTTAAAATGATGGAGAAGAAGAAGAATACACGAGGAAGAAATGGGATCTCACGTGACAATGAGGACGGCATGAGAATGAAGGGGAAATGCGTGAATGGACAGGATAATACATGGTTAAAGATTAGGTGGCAGATAATTGCAGTTAAGGTATAATTAAGGTAATAATTAATTAATTACTGGGTTTAAGATTATAATTATTTAATTTAATTATTTTAAATCCTTCTATGAAATGTAAGTAGCTATAACTCAACGATACATTATCCGTATTCAGTGAAACTGGACACATTGGGATTGCAGTGAATAGCACTACATTACTGAGCTGGTTTGGTCAGAATTGGACACAACGGAAATTTCGTGTAATTTTAAATGCCTGTTTAAAATTATATGGAACAACAACGATCGTCAACCGAAATAATTGTGAGTTAATTTTCACACTTTTCTGAACTGCTATGATGTGTTAAATTCATATTAAAATATAATTATCGCTAATTATATAAATTGGATGATTGAATGCCTTGATTGCTTATTAAATGGTTGTCGACAATTATATTTGTCGTACTGGATGATTTTGATAATTATTTCATGAATTATTATCAATTCTTATCGGTGATGCAGGGAAGAACAGGTTGGAGGGATCAGATCGGATTCCTTAAATATTTCCTTGTTGTTTATTATTTCCATGTTATCTGTTTAGCCTAAAATAACACTATATTATGTTTGAATGATGATGGATGATTATATACTGAACGTTGAATTGAAATCCAACATTTATATGATATTTTAATAAATAAACGGTATTGATTATGTTACTAGCAACAAATGATTCGAAACGCTGTTAGTTCACCGTCAGGTGAATGGACGTAATTGAAATTATAAAATTTATTTATAATCGAAGTAAAGTTTTAAAAGTGATTTTCTTTATAAAATAAAATATTAAAAGTAAAACGATATTATAAAGGATTTTATAAAAATAGTTATATAATATTTTGCAGCAATTTTAATAAGCATAGAAGCCAGAATTTAACGTACGGGTTGTTGTTTGAAAATAACTGTTTAAGTAAAACAGTTATGCAATATAATTAGATTTATTATATTAATCTAATGAGAAAAGTAATCGTAACCAGTTGATAAATAACTGATACTTAAGTTGACAAAGACAATTATTTAATTAGAGTTGATAATTTCATTAATCGTTCTTCGATTAATGTAATGCAAATGGTTTAACGAATAATTATTTTTATTTTAATAATATTTCTTAAATTTTATTATATTTTATTTAATGATATTTGAAGTTACTTATCAATTAATAAATCACTAATGAAATATTTATCGTTAATAATAACAGTAAGTGATTAGCAGATCTATTTCACTTCAATTAATAATGAAGTTAACAAATTATGATAATCAATAAGTAATTAACTTCTTAAATAAAAGTAAATTAAGAAGTGATTGAGTTTAAAATGAATCGTGTTAAGAGCAATGTTATACCAAAAGTATAACCAAGTTGTGAGGCTAAGATGCCATAATTAAGAAGTTCAAAAGGAGATTTACCATAAGAGATTGGATAAGGAAATTCTAAAATAATTGAGTGTTTATGGAGAGGCGAGTAATGTGAAGATTTTAATAAGATTCGTTTTTACTTAATTATTTAATTAAGTAAATTAAAGTGAAATATGATTTCAAAAGGGAAATGATTTATGGATTCTACAAGAAGATTTTTAAATAGAATCCAAGGCTTGTAAACAAGATTTATAAAGGAATTTAAACGCAGGCAGTGAACTTAAATAAGTTTTTATTTAAGGAATCGGGTTGAATGAAACAAGTATATATTGAAGAAGGTTTGTTAAAGAAAAAGAGTTTGCGTTAGTTAACTTTACTTGAATAAAAAGCAAAAGAGATTTATTTTGAAAATAAATATGCTAATTGGAAAAATGTTTATTAAAAACCATGTTTGTAAGAAAATAGAAAATGGAAATGATAGGTTGGGAGTTTCAAACTTTTATCTATTCCTAGATAAGAACGTTGTCGGTCAAGGTCTTAGAGGTAATTTGTAACACCCCACCTCCGTTACGGTCACTCACAAAGGGAATGCCTTAACTTTGGTGGAGCATTTTAGTAAACAGAACAGAAACTTACAAGACAGATAAAACAATACTTGAAAATTTTTAACTTTATTACAGCGGAAACAGAAATCAATATGGTTACATCCTTTCAAATCTCAGAATTCAAGTACAAAATATCAGTCTTGTACAAAAGCCTTCAAAACGCATGGTTTAAAATCATAATCCCCATGGAACGGAAGCTATACAGAGCCAAGCCATACTTTAAGCACTTCAAGCAAAGAGAAATCCGGATCAAGCTAAAGTATTCCCTCCTTGGATAACCTGGGGGGGAAACGGAAGAAAGGAGGCGAAACAACAAGGATCAGACAAAAAGTCTGGCAAGTCCAGTGACTTTCAGCATATGAACAGATAATAATAATAATATGACATGAACATAAAACTGGATGAGGGATAACTGTCACAGGTGTAGCAGATATAACAGAAGAACAGAATGACATAAACTATTGCTTTACACTTCTCTGCACTAATACTAGTATAACAGAATTAGGTGTCACCCTAATGTCTACACTAAAACAGGAACGGGCACAGAATAATTTAACAGAAACAGAATGCTAATAATGGGCCTTTACTACCCGATCAGAAACAAACAGAAGCAGAAACAGATTATTCCCTACGGAAACAGATTGTAGAATTAGGTGTACACTAGTAATGGGCCTTTACCACCCGAATAGACGGTACCACGCAGAAACAGACTGGTGTTACCACCCAACAGAAACAGACGGTACCAACAGAAACAGACAGAACTAAGTGTACCCTAAAACCCTACCCCAAGCGATCGGCTCCCTAATACATAAATATCCTGTGTCGGCCCCACAGTAGGGTGTATCACTCCCTAAAGTGACAACCAATTGGCACAGACCTATTTACAGATGTCACGGCGTCTTACATCCTCAGAGGCAGACCGGGATCCATGCACGCACATGACCCGGTTGGAACGCACCATCAACACCCCTCGCCATTATCAGAATGAACCGCTTATAATTAGTTCAGTAAGCGTGCCCGGACCCTACTTACTGTTGGGTCAAAGTTTTGATACCAGAAAGGGTTACTAACTAATATAGGTCCCAAACAACAGATGACACAAGTAATTCCCCTCCTAACCTTGTGTCCCCAGACTAACAGATTTCAGCTTAACTTGTCTACAAGTTTCAGACATACAAAATTTAGGTTAACTAGTTCACAGATCAGACAATCAAGTTAACAGGTTTTCAGACTAACGGATCAGATGTTCGGATTAACAGGCTTACAGATTAACTGGTTCCAGATTATCTAACTTTGTATTGGGCCTACGGATTCACGAAACGGGTTCATCAGATTCATTGGTCCAATTGGTTTAACCTTACCCAACACGTTTTAGACATCATAATTATCTCAGATTTTCATTAATTAAATATTAATGCCCAAACCTCTCACATTAGACTGACAGTTTGCGGCTACTGGTTAGGCCGGTTGGTTCCGGGTAGGTTTCTGTCGCAAACTGAGTCTAACCTCGGGTTTCAAGCACGTTATGACTAACTTCTCACATTAGAACCTATTGTTTGCGACCACTGGAATATGTCGGGCGATTCCGTGCAGAATTACGCCGCAAACTCTTTCTAACCTCGAGTTAGCCATGTTTATATTTGCGGCCAATTAATTAATGATTTACCATTTATACCCACGCCTAATATACATGTCAATTATTCATAACTATAGCCAATTCAGATTATGTCAACAACGGACTAATTATACCAACTCAACAGATATAGCAGATAACAGATTTCTCAGGTTAGGCGACTTAGCAGATTAAGCAACTAGCAGATTTAGTATTTTCAACAGACTTAGCAAATGACAGATTTGGCAGATGAACAAATCTAGCAGACTAGGCAGTAGAGCAGAACTAGCAGATTAATCAATATAACAGAACTAGCAGATTAGGCAATGTAACACAACTAGCAAATTAGGCAAATATAACAAATTTACTTATTTCTTAAAGTTTCATACCTTGCCTAATTATAAACCTTGCCTTAGTTCTTGTGCATAAATAATAGTCTTGATTCACAATATTATCATATACCCTATGTTTGTAATAAATTTACATAGCACAGATTATGGTCATAAATTTACCATATATCATATGTTCCAAATTTTTATTAAACTTGCATAGTACAGAAGATCCATATAATTTATACCAAATATAGCCATAGATTACTATGCATGTCATATATCCCAAAGGTCCCTTACTTAGGTGTTTATTTACATTAATAGATATCCTACTTTCATGTAAATCTTTATACCTAGGCCATATTCTCTTTATCCCAAATCATGTGTTCAATACAGTCTATATTTATGTTCAATTATATACCTTTTTATGTCATGTCCACAAATCATATGTTCAATACCTTTTTATGTTATAAATATAACATGTCCAATCATATGTCTCAGATTCATGTTCTAGCTACAGTCCATGTTCTTTCCTCAAATTAGTCACCTATTGGTCATGCCCAATTTATGCATCATTCATTTTACTATCCCAAACATTTTAGCGCATGTTAATCTCTTATGAGATTGGATCAGGCTCGTAGTAGCTTGGCTATAGAACAGAAAGAGGAAAGAGGTACAGAATAAGATAAATCAAATCAGAACAGAACAGATATAATCTCAGATTCAGATTCACAATTCATGTCAAAATCAGAATTAACGTTTATAGCGGAAAATAATTGTACTTACCTTAATTGGATTAAAGAAAGAACTCTAGTTGTTGTAGAACCGTTGCAGAAGCTCTAATCTCTAATTGAATTTAGGTTGATGTTGATTGTCTTCTAGTTTTGATTTCAACAGAGTAGCAACGCCATTTTTATTTTTAATTTAGAACAGAGGCAGAGCAGAAGCAGAATAGAATTGTGTGCATAGAAGGCTGGGTTTGGGGCTGTTTAAATAGGTTTAGGCAGAAGAATCTAGACAGAAAACGAGACCAGATACATAAGAACGCACCCAGGCAGAAAAGCAGATTCGGGAGGCAGGTCGACCCCCAGGTCGACACTAGGGTCGACTCTAGGGTCGACCCTTGGGGGCAGGTCGACTCTAGGGTCGACTCTACGGTCGACCCCCTGGGGGCAGGTCGACTCTAGGGTCGACTCCCCAGTCGACCTGGTCTGTGCTGTTTAATTTTTTTCTGAACTTTGGAAGGCTATAACTTGGTCATATGGACTCTGATTTACGAAATTTCGGACTCTATTTCGCGTATTTTTCCAAGACGAACGCAATGGCATAGCCCGTTTCCCTTGATACTGATTTTATATTTTAATTATACTCAGATTTGTAATTCTTAAGTTCACAGAAAATACGGGGTGTTACATTCTCCCCTCCTTAAAGGATTTCGTCCCCGAAATCTTCAAGTTAAGAAGAATGTGTCCTACCATCCAATCACTCATCTACTCAGTCATCATCCACAAGCATCCATTGTCCTTAGAAATTTCTAATGCTATATGAACATTTGCAAAAGTGTGTGTATATGTTCCTTATCTAATGCAAAGATCAGGCGGTCTACTGATTCAGTTGACCTCCTTAATGCGAATTATGTCAGTGCCATGAGTCCAATATGTATGCAATTTTCCTATTTGATACATATCATTTCTATAGGAGTGCACAACCATCCACTCATATGCAACATCCATGTGCTGATTCAACCATTTTGCATCCATAAAAATTTAAAATGTTCACACATCCATATGCAGTATGAGAGTGTTTTTCGAGCCGATCTAGTGCCTAGTGTGTGTATATGCGTCCACGAGCAACCACTTGCATCCACTTGCAACCATCAAACATAACATGTCTCAAACACATGTTTACACCCATTAGGATTCCTATCTATAAGTTGAACACTCGATCGATAGTATATAGTCGAGGAAGCGAGTACAGATAAAACAAAAACTTGATTCCTATCAGACATTGGTTGAGAAAATAATTCCCCTAAGTGTCAACCTCGAAGAACGAAATCAACATCAGATTGACACCCAGAGGGTTACCCTCTTTAGACAATGTCAAAATTGGAAATCTTATCGGAAGTATTCAGATATTTACAGACTACTAGTACAGATCAGGTTCCCTAATGATTCTTCGGAAGCTAAGCATGATAAAAATCATATCCCACAAAAACTCAGAATGTATGCGTCATACTTGACGTCTAACACAAATATCCCTCAAACCCCAATCTCAAACAGATGAGCCATAACCCTTATGGGTCTGAGTCTACAGCGGAATTCAGAAATAATACTAGTATTAAAGTGCAGAGTATTGATTACAAAATCAAAATACCAGAATCAGAAAAAGTCTTAACTCCATAATCAGATAAAGAAATTAAACCTACTATAGAAATTTTCCTATTTCTATCCTAGCCACTAGCCTCAGGAGTGTTCGCCTGCCTTCCTTGTCCTCGTTTCTTCGGGCAGTCCCTAGTGAAGTGTCCCATCTCCCCACAGTTGAAGCAAGCGCCCTTCCTTTTTCTGCAATCCTTGTTCAGATGAATCGAGCTTCCACAAGTAAAGCACTTTTTCCCCTTCTTATCTTCAGACTTCTCATCCTTCCTTTGTGTTTCCTTTTTGGGCCCTACTTTCTTATTCTGTGGTTCCTCCTTCTTTGTCTCTTTCGGGCCCTTGTCTTCCTCGTGCAGTAGTGCCATATCCACCAATTTCTCGTAAGTTGCTCCCATGGGTACATGGGTCATGGCTAGGCTGTGCAGTGGCTCGTTCAATCCTTTAACAAAGCGGAGAGCCTTTTTATGCTGAGTGTTGACTAAATCCAATCCGAACCTAGCTAGTTGGTTGAACTGGTTGACGTATTCCTTGACCGTCATACTTCCTTGCTTAAGAGATAAGAACTTTTCCAGTTGTAAACTCCGTTCAGCTTGCAAGAGAAATTTTGTCTCAAACCTTGTTCTGAAATCTATCCATGTCTCAACCAGCCTCTCGGCGTTAGTGACTTCCCACCAGTAGGAAGCTTCGTCTTTGAGCAGCCATACCGCCAACTGTACCTTCTGCCTATCGTCCACCTCGAAGATAACGAATAGATCCTCAGTTTCTTTGAGCCAATTCCTCGCTTCTACGAATGATTCAGTTCCTTTGAAATCCTTCCCACCCATGGCCCTAAAATCTCTACAGATCTTTGAGAAAGCAATTGCACGAGGAGGGGGTGGAGGAGGGGGATCATTTGCTGGACCTGCAGTGGCGGTCCTAGCCTCAAGATATTGACGAAACCAACCGGGTACATGAACACCCTCTGGTATCTCAGATGCTTCAGACATGCTGAAACGAAAAAGGAAAGGTTCAATACAAAAAGGACTGAAAGAAAGATATATGGCTCTTGGGGATTATGTTTTTCAAAATAAGCTTTATTTTTGAAAATACTTCCTTTCAAAACCTTTTTTTGAAAATAGTTTTCAAAACTTTTTATAAAATATGGTAACCTTCATCTCTGATACCAAGTGTAACACCCCACCTCCGTTAATGTCACTCACAAAGGGAATGCCTTAACTTTGGTGGAGCATTTTAGTAAACAGAACAGAAACGTACAAGACAGATAAAACGGTACTTGAAAATTTTTAACTTTATTACAGCGGAAACAGAAATCAATATGGTTACATCCTTTCAAATCTCAGAATTCAAGTACAAAATATCAGTCTTGTACAAAAGCCTTCAAAATGCATGGTTTAAAATCATAATCCCCATGGAACGGAAGTTATACAGAGACAAGCCATACTTTAAGCACTTCAAGTAAAGAGAAATCCGGATCAAGCTAAAGTATTCCCTCCTTGGATAACCTGGGGGGAAACGGAAGAAAGGAGGCGAAACAACAAGGGTCAGACAAAAAGTCTGGCAAGTCCAGTGACTTTCAGCATATGAACAGATAATAATAATAATATGACATGAACATAAAACTGGATGAGGGATAACTGTCACAGGTGTAGCAGATATAACAGAAGAACAGAATGACATAAACTATTGCTTTACACTTCTCTGCACTAATACTAGTATAACAGAATTAGGTCTCACCCTAATGTCTAAACTGAAACAGGAACGGGTACAAAATAATTTAACAGAAACAGAATGCTAATAATGGGCCTTTACTACCCGATCAGAAACAAACAGAAGCAGAAACAGATTATTCCCTACGGAAACAGATTGTAGAATTAGGTGTACACTAGTAATGGACCTTTACCACCCGAACAGACGGTACCACGCAGAAACAGACAGGTGTTACCACCCAACAGAAACAGATGGTACCAACAGAAACAGACAGAACTAAGTGTACCCTAAAACCCTACCCCAAGCGATCGGCTCCCTAATACATAAATATCATGTGTCGGCCCCACAGTAGGGTGTATCACTCCCTAAAGTGACAACAAATTGGCACAGACCTATTTACAGATGTCACGGTGTCTTACATCCTCAGAGGCAGACCGGGATCCATGCACGCACATGACCCGGTTGGAACGCACCATCAACACCCCTCGCCATTATCAGAATGAACCGCTTATAATTAGTTCAGTAAGCGTGCCCGGACCCTACTTACTGTTGGGTCAAAGTTTTGATACCAGAAAGGGTTACTGACTAATATGGGTCCCAAACAACAGATGACACAAGTAATTCCCCTCCTAACCTTGTGTCCCCAGACTAACAGATTTCAGCTTAACTTGTCTACAAGTTTCAGACATACAAAATTTAGGTTAACTAGTTCACAGATCAGACAATCAAGTTAACAGGTTTTCAGACTAACGGATCAGATGTTCGGATTAACAGGCTTACAGATTAACTGGTTCCAGATTATCTAACTTTATATTGGGCCTACGGATTCACGAAACGGGTCCATCAGATTCATTGGTCCAATTGGTTTAACCTTACCCAATATGTTTTAGACATCATAATTATCTCAGATTTTCATTAATTAAATATTAATGCCCGAACCTCTCACATTAGACTGACAGTTTGCGGCTACTGGTTAGGCCGGTTGGTTCCGGGCAGGTTTCTGTCGCAAACTGAGTCTAACCTCGGGTTTCAAGCACGTTATGACTAACTTCTCACATTAGAACCTATTGTTTGCGACCACTGGAATATGCCGGGCGGTTCCGGGAAGAATTACGCCGCAAACTAATTCTAACCTCGAGTTAGCCATGTTTATCTTTGCGGCCAATTAATTAATGATTTACCATTTATACCCACGCCTAATATACATGTCAATTATTCATAACTATAGCCAATTCAGATTATGTCAACAACGGTCTAATTATACCAACTCAACGGATATAGCAGATAACAGATTTCTCAGGTTAGGCGACTTAGCAGATTAAGCAACTAGCAGATTTAGTATTTTCAACAGACTTAGCAAATGACAGATTTGGCAGATAAACAAATCTAGCAGACTAGGCAGTAGAGCAGAACTAGCAGATTAAGCAATATAACAGAACTAGCAGATTAGGCAATGTAACACAACTAGCAAATTAGGCAAATATAACAAATTTACTTACTTCTTAAAGTTTCATACCTTGCCTAATTATAAACCTTGCCTAAGTTCATGTGCATAAATAATAGTCTTGATTAACAATATTATCATATATCCTATGTTTGTATTAAATTTACATAGCACAAATTATGGTCATAAATTTACCATATATCATATGTTCCAAATTTTTATTAAACTTGCATAGTACAGAAGATCCATATAATTTATACCAAATATAGCCATAGATTACTATGCATGTCATATATCCCAAAGGTCCCTTACTTAGGTGTTTATTTACATTAATAGATATCCTACTTTCATGTAAATCTTTATACCTAGGCCATATTCTCTTTATCCCAAATCATGTGTTCAATACAGTCTATATTTATGTTCAATTATATACCTTTTTATGTCATGTCCACAAATCATATGTTCAATACCTTTTTATGTTATAAATATAACATGTCCAATCATATGTCTCAGATTCATGTTCTAGCTACAGTCCATGTTCTTTCCTCAAATTAGTCACCTATTGGTCATGCCCAATTTATGCATCATTCATTTTACTGTCCCAAACATTTTAGCGCATGTTAATCTCTTATGAGATTGGCTCAGGCTCGTAGTAGCCTGGCTATAGAACAGAAAGAGGAAAGAGGTACAGAATAAGATAAATCAAATCAGAACAGAACAGATATAATCTCAGATTCAGATTCACAATTCATGTCAAAATCAGAATTAACGTTTATAGCGGAAAATAACTGTACTTGCCTTAATTGGATTAAAGAAAGAACTCTAGTTGTTGTAGAACCTTTGCAGAAGCTCTAATCTCTAATTGAATTTAGGTTGATGTTGATTGTCTTCTAGTTTTGATTTCAGCAGAGTAGCAACGCCATTTTTATTTTTAATTTAGAACAGAGGCAGAGTAGAAGCAGAATAGAATTGTGTGTAGAGAAGGCTGGGTTTGGGGCTGTTTAAATAGGTTTAGGCAGACGAATCTAGACAGAAAACGAGACCAGATACATAAGAACGCACCCAGGCAGAAAAGCAGATTCGGGAGGCAGGTCGACCCCCAGGTCGACACTAGGGTCGACTCTAGGGTCGACCCCTGGGGGCAGGTCGACTCTAGGGTCGACCCCCTGGGGGCAGGTCGACTCTAGGGTCGACTCCCCAGTCGACCTGGTCTGTGCTGTTTAATTGTTTTCTGAACTTTGGAAGGCCATAACTTGGTCATATGGACTCTGATTTACGAAATTTCAGACTCTATTTCGCGTATTTTTCCGAGATGAATGCAATGGCACATCCCGTTTCCCTTGATTCTGATTTTATATTTTAATTATACTCAGATTTGTAATTCTTAAGTTCACAGAAAATACGCGGTGTTACATAATTAAAATACCCCCACTTGAACGGCTTCACTATTATCAATGTATGATATTAGCTTGTAATGGTAAGGGTGTTGAAAATTGGTTTATTACAAGATAATATTGCAATGTTATTTGCAAGATTTGGAATGTAATTGAAATAGTAAATTTCCAAGTAAACCATGAATAATTTAACAGGGTTTAACTTAAGTTTGAATCATGAATTTTTTATTATCTTGAGTTTAGAATATATGAAAATCTTCGCAAGATAAAGGTAAAGTATGAGATTTGGCGAATATATAGGGATGTTTCCAAACAAAGGAATAAAAGAAAGTTTGATAAATAAAGATATATTATCGTTTTCAATGTAACGAATAATGAGATGTTTGAAATTTAAAATATGAAATCGAAATAGAAACCAAAGTGGATTAAAGTTGGTTGGGTGGATTAAGAGTTGGATTCGATCTTAAATCACGTATTTTAAAACAAGTAATGGAGTTGGATTAAGATATAATCGAAAAAGGGTTAAAGCAAGTTTTTAATTAAATTTTATATACTTTTTGATTTATATTTGAATCAATGGCTTATTTAAAATGTTAAAAAGATATACTAGATATGATAAGGGATATAATGAAGTTTTTAAAGAAATTAGAACTTATTGTACGTTGGTTGAGTTGAGTAACTTTCGAGGTGTCGGTCTGATGTTGGTTTCGGCCTTCGGGGTTGATACTGGGAGGATTGTTCACTTACTAATTTACAATAGGAGCTAATGAAGTAGAAGTGAGATGATAACTGAATATTCTTATATTAAACAGGAAACGGGAAACGTCTTCCAAGTATTAAAGACATTGAAGTTCAAATTAACCATTCGGTAATTATCAAAGAGGCCAAGTGATACTGAACCAGTACATATATTTTATTTTTATGGATGAATGTTTATTTATTTGATAGTTAACTAACCGACTATCAAATCTGGCCAATTATCGATTGTTGGTACGGAAAGACCGAGATCGAATTTATATTCGAAAACCATTCGGACCAGCAAATACGTAATCGTGGAAGAAATAAGATGATGATCGAGATGGGGCATTTGAAGACAATAGATCTTCATAAAGCGGAAGAAATACTTATAATCTCTGGTTGGCCCCTTGAGATACACTGTGATTCTGTCGTGGTTGGTGTCTATGGACTGCAAGGACTACTCGCTACTGATCCTTAGGATGATTCCTATAAGGATGTGGTAGGTGGGTGCCTTCGGTTCATCCTGTTCCTGGATGACGTGTATGGACGATGTGGGATTCAATAGTAAATGGTGGCCAGATGTACAAAGATTATAACCTTAAGTCTCACAATTGGGAAATGACAAAATTTGGGCCGGCAGCATGGCTATTGGGTCAAGCTCATTAGGGTGTATTATCACCATCTAGAGAGTATTCATTTTGTTAGTTCTTTTCATTTCTGTATCTACTGGGAATGGTTATGTTGCTAGCAACCGTAGGTGACAATATATTCAAGATAAATGAGTGGTCGGTCATATGTAGGCCGGGTTGCATGACGTTCTTGTTGAACCCAGTGTATTCCTCTCTAGAGATACACTATTGGCAGGTGGTTCCATACCTTGTCATAGTCAGAATCCAATCTCTAATAAGTGCCCGTGGTTTTGATTGTATACTATAAATATGGAGTGTGAGATGCAAGCATTCCACTAGATTTTATCTATTTTTATTTAGACACTATCATAATATCAGATAAGATATGATTTCAAAATGATCTGGGTTATAGTAAGGTCAAAACCGTCCGTGTTTATGTGTGGGCTGGTCTTACTATTATTCTTTTCTTTCAAAAGGATTTCCAAAGTTAAACAAGTTGTTTGTTGTGAATTTATCACTGAAAGTATTCCAGACTGATCCGAATGAATTTTGCTTTGCTTCAAATGTCCTCGGGTCAGACCGAGTATATTTACAGGTCAGTTCCGCTCGGAGTTCAGGAGCTGCAAGCAGGAGGCTTCATCGTTAGTTATTTAGAGTTTATTTCCGCTTTGTATGATGTATGATGTACTCTGATGATTTGTATGTATATATACAGTTCTTTTTGATATAAAGAGATTTGATATATTATATTTTATTCGTTCCGCTGTGAGATTCTGATGTGTTCTTCTTATTCTTCTATTATAATATTTCTTTCTTTTCTTATCTCACCCTCTAATTTCTTTCTCATAATGTTCCGGTGTTTTTGATGCTTGAATGTTCGACATCGTGTTTTTGTGTCGATTTTCAGGGTCGAAAATCCATGTTCGTTATAGTGGTACTAGAGCTATTGGTTGAGTAGTAACCTTGGTTCAATGGCGTAGCTTTGTAGAGATCGGGTTAGTAATACACTAGATTGAGTTTGAATATATATATGAGAGTGTGTATTTGTTAATTGAATATAAAATTGTTTTATATTACTTTGTAAAATGGGAAAATGAAATAATTTTTCCCTTTTTTTTATAGGAAGGAAATAGTTTTTCTATAGTATAGTAAGATTAGGTTTTTGGTTATTTTATTTGATTGATTTGAATTCGAACTGAATTATGAATTAAAATTGAACCAATTAGTTAGTTGGATATGAAAAAGGAATTTAACCAGGTTAATGGAATTAAATAATTGAATTTAACCCAACAAATTTAAATTAATTTGAGTGATTAAGTTAATTGTGTATACTACTACAAAACAGGTCATTTGCGACGGTTGTTTAAGCTTTTTTGCGACTGTTTTACAACCGTCGCATATGAGACCGTCGCAACATGTGTAAACTTATTGCGACGATTTTAAAACTGTTGCAATATACAGTTTCTTGCGACGGGTATTCTAAAATAACAGTCGTTGTAGGCTAGTTCATTAGCGATGGTTTGTTTTACGCCAGTAGCAAGAAACCGATATTTAACTTCAAAACTTCGACCTTGTGCGACAGACTTTAAAATAACTGACGCGATAAGTTTAGCATTTGCGACTGTATTTTATTTACAACAGTAGCAAATAACTTCTGAATTCAAAAGGTCTAATGCAACCGCATTTCATCTCAGCCGTTATGATTGTCAGTTATCAAATACAGTTCAACCTTTCCTAGCTTATAAGCAATTCACAAAATATATGAACATAAGAAATACATACACAATTCACAAAATCTTATATCATTTGAAAAAAAACACTAACACTGATAACCATACAACAAAATTAGTTTGCATGAGTCATAGCTACTCATATGCTAAGCTCCAACCAATACGTGTAAATACTTGCATATTACTTATTTCATCAAGAATTTACATTCTTCACATGACTACAAAAGAACAAAATGGATCATCCAGCTTAAAACTAAAAATAGCACAATTTATCTTCGTATTGTCGATTTGAACCAGCATCTGCCAAAAAAACCAACATAGCATTATTTTGATTGCAATTGAAAATATATCAAACATAGTATCCAAACTGTGAATTGGATACTAAAAAATATGCAAACAAGGAACTGATCATAAACTGCAAAATAGTGACATGAAAAGTACCGTATTTTTCTCCTATAGGTTGTAATGTGAACTGAACGTAAATAGTTTGTAGTTTTTCTCCTCCAGGTTGAGCAAAGCAGAAAGCTGATAAAGGAGAGAACACAAATATATTAATAAGCAAGTAAGATGATGCAATTAGTTTGTAAATAGAACACAAGTATATTAGTGGGCTGTAAATAGAATTCACGCAATACTGTAAATAGAACACAAGTAATACTATACTACTGTAAATGGTATTCACGCAATACAATTGTAAAGGAAAAAAGCCAATTGTTCCACTCTTAAAGACTGCAAATACAATTGTTCCACTCCCCCCTTCATTTCAAAGCAACTCCATATTCGATTCCATTCACCAAACAACAAGCACTCCTCAAACAATACACAACCAACCTCATTTACCAATATAAAACACAACCTCATTTACTAATATAAAACACATAACTTTTGGTCCACCTCACAATATAAAGGATTGTACTAAATACTAATCGCATGGCTACATAAAATAGGCTGTGTATGCTATTTTAATGCATAGGCACAACAAACACTGCCATTTGAATAATCTATCATTTACCAATGCAAGCATTTTTTATTGTTTTGTATTCAGTTTGTGACTAGTTCCGTTCCATACACTCTGGTTGGGAACTGATCAGCACCCAAGCAATAATTTAAATCAATCAACTAAAAGTAACATATATTTCACAAAAATGACCTGAAAACATATTGTATGGTAACTGCACATAAGTTGTGATGAAATGAGTGCCAGTATCAATCATGTAGGGCCATGAAAATAATAGGAAAATGCAGATTTAATTTTATAAAAAGTATATGAATGCACATCAGAATTTTATATAATTGATTTCATTATTTATGGTGGCCCAGACCACGCCAGGAGCATCCTTTTTTCTTGTTTAAATGAACTATGGATAATGCGTTTACGTCTTTAGTAAGAAGGGTTACTAATTTTGATCTTCGGACCCCGTAATATTTAATTTTCTCTTTGTAAGTTGTTGCTCATATTATATCTGTTACTAATATTTTATTATATATGTTATAATGGACATTGTATGTCAAGCCTTGGCCAGCATACTAATTTATGTCGGATACTCGTTAGCATTTCAATCGTGAACCGTTGGATTTAAGAAAACTCTAATCGAACATAAAATACTAACGCAAAATTAGATATACTCAACCATTAGATCTCTCGTTGAATTCCACTATTTACATAACGACACAGAAATTCAATGGCCACAACTTATATACATCTAATTTTATGTATGATTTTTTGTTCTAATGTCATTTCTGTTAAAAAATATAGAAATAAATAAAGAGGGTTTAACATATACAAGTTGAAGCCATTTGATGTCACTGTGGAGCTAGCAATATTTTGGGCTACAAGTCTCGTAGGGGCACACTTAAATACTCATCGTCATAATTGACCGATTAATAGGTTAACCTCTTAAAAAAAAGAAATTCAATGTTATGTGGATAAAATTAAATCTGCAGATTCATAATATTGTTCGTCCAACTAATGAATACAAATCAGAATGATTTCTTTTAGAAAAGCATAATCAAAATTAAATTTTTACATAATATTCGCAGAACTATAGTTGTGATGAAATGATTGCCAGTATCAATCATGTAGGGCCATGAAAATAATAGGAAAATATTGCTAAACAGTGAAATCCGAAAGACAAAGCAATGATAAAAAAATGCATAATCAAGTAATCGATTAAAAAATCACAACTATGGTACACCAATATCAATTTTGTATTATCATAAAATAATCGACTTGCAATTAGGGTATAGTTTATAATCGCATCAGAAGGGTAAATCATTACTGTAAATGAAATGAATACCTCAAAATTGTGTGAATTTCTTCTGGATCTCGTTGGATTATAATCATGTCAACTAAAATCTAAGCAGAACTAACATGAAATAGAGAATGACATACTTCAAGTCTACTCTAATTGTGCGTTGAATGATATGAAACTCATATTGGAAGGAAAAGTAGAATGACATACTTTAAGTGTTGATATAGCTGCTTCATTGCATAGTAACTTAATATCAGCACCAGTGTAGCCTTCAGTAAGCTGGGCCCGTTCTTTCATACTGATATCAGCAAGACATGGAATATTCTTAGTAAAAATGCGGAATATTTCTTCTCTGGCGGCTGAACATCTATTAGCCTATCAAATCATCCTGCTCAAACATAAAATAGTCCTTAATCTAAAGTAAAGATCCAACATTCAGATGCAACAAATAACTTAGAGAACAGATGGATAAAATAATAATTAAACTCAATTTCGTACCTGGTCTTAAAAGAGCATCATCAATTTTGTCTGGACGATTGGTAGCTGCAATGACTGTAACACCATCTCTTTGTTCCAAACCTACATAGACACACTTAATTTCAGCAAGCAAGCTAATCATGATAATTATATCAAGGCTGTTACATTCAACGTTCAAGCAATCATTTATCTATATTATAAATCAGAAGCACAAATATTTCAACATAAAGCACAAATAATTCAACATGGTACAACACATAGGTAGGACTCAAACCCGACTCAAACATGATACAACAGACAAATAAATAGAACGTGGCCTGCCAAGAATATATTGTAAAATAAACATTTAAAATAACAATTCAACAATTAAAGGTGTTACCCGGTCTTTGAACCCGACAATGGCAGAGCAACTGACAATTGATAAGATTCGACAAAACGACAATGCGGTGGACTTGAATTCAAGACATAGAACATATAGATCCGGATCGGCCTTGCCCGGAACCTGATCCGGTTTGTCCTAATCAAGACACATGAACGTCAACTCCAAGATCAAGGCTATCTTTAAAGCATGTTTATCATTCAGGACGACTGAGTTAAAGTAAAATATGGGGTTTAGTAAAAAATGCCTACTTTAGTCTCAACCTTGGTTCATGAGAGGACTTATCAGCGTAACATAACCACTGGACAATGGAAAATACAGAGAAAGTTAGCCAGCACTAAACAAAAAACTTCTATCACTGTTTAGTTGGAAGAGCATAATGTGCAAATCAATTAAAGGTGTAAGTATATAAGCAAAAGGGCATTGAATATTCAATTAAAGAACATCATGAGTTATGTATTGCTGCATGCAACTAAAGCCGTCTGTGCGGCAAGCATTTCTAGATTAATAAATTGCAGAATTCGCACATTACCATACGTTTATGTACTACTTGAGTGTTAAGGACTTATATTATACACTACTATGATAGGATTTGAATCGTTGTATACCTCCCATGGGAAGAAATATTTCTTGAAAATATTCTTTGTTGATTCACCGAGAAGGTTCCGCTCCAATAAACTGTGAAGGATAATGATACTTTATATGAAATAATATGAAAAAAAAAAAACTGGCAGACCATTATATATTATATCAATAACGATGAAGTCTCTTTAACTCAAGGGTACATTCATATATCCAAGGGATGTATATTTGAGTCTAACATACAACTGCAACAATTAAACACATGCCTATTTATGTTGCGAGAAAAGAATGACCAGCTTAATTCATTGAATATTTCAAGAAAGATGCCGAGGGAAAAAGGCCAATGTACTCAATTGGTAATAACTGCCTTGCAGCAGAGTTCTGTGCATAATCAAAAATAACTACCTGATAAATCTTATATCTTTAATGATAGTTTTTAAATAGTTATAATACATCTGCTATTCCACATTTTAGTGTAAATGCAAACTTCCGAAAATGTCTTTGTTATCTACAGACAAAAAATTAAGCTGGTCATTCATTTTGGCTCAGTTAGTTAAACTAAGTCGAAAGGCTCAGTTTTACCGAGCCATTCGGCTCTGTTATAACTTATAACTGTGCCGAAAGGCTCAGTATAACCAAGCCATTCGGCTCAGTAATACTGAGCCGAAAAGCTCAGTTAAACAGAGCCTAATGACTCAGTTTTACCGAGCCATTCGGCTCAGTTATAACTAACCCGAAAGATTCAGTATAACCGAGCCATTCGGCTAAGTAATACTGAGCCAAAAGGCTCAGTTTTACCGAGCCGAAACGACTCAGTTTTACCGAGCCGAAACGGCATAATTTTACCGAACCGAAACGGATCAGTTTTACCGAACCATTCGCTTAGTTATACCGAGCTTTATTGCTTAGTTTTATATTGATAGTTGATTCTTATATGTATACATACATGCATGCATGAAGGCACACACATCACATTTATTTGTATATATGTACACGTTGTATGTCAGCAAAAGTAGCAATAATTAATAAAATGGCACCTCGAACTCATATAGACAATGTTATATATGCATAATGTCTACCCATATATATCAGAAACACTCCATGATGCATGAGGCCAAAACAAATTGGATTCACATGGTTTTCATTGTTTGGATCCCTATATTGGCTTTAAATCGGAATTATTAATCATTCATACATTAGAATTTTGGCTACTACTCGTCAAACGAAGAAATCAAGTTCAGTAATATTGCTAAAATTGCAAGTTAAAATCTAGAACTAATGCAATGTCTTCAATTTGAACACATCTAAAATAAAATGCTTACATAAAATAAATATCATGGTTTACAATCAACTGAAATTGAAATACTATAACATACAGCAAAATTAAAATCCTTGCTTGTGATACCTTATCTACAAGCACAGTTGAAATATGGAACAACTTCTTGTAAAATCGCTACAATATTTATCAAAATAGCACGACAGGAAATAATATACTATAAAAGGCATGAATGTACATCTAATGTAATCTATAACCTTGTATTTAATATCATTATGAAGCATTGTATACTAAGGACAAACTGAGTTAGGTTTCTTGGAAAATTCAAATAACACAAAAACAATATGAACACTTTATCAGGACACAATTTGTGAGGCCAAATGACGAAGGACTTGCATGGAAAAATTTACACTATTGGCAGTGTTATGTTTGCCAACATATACACAAGTGATTTATGACTTACGTTTTAAACAACTTAAATCTGTTAATGAACCTCAAAATTTTAATGAACATAAATATGCTCTAACATGAGCCAATAGACAGAGGAATGTCTTCCTCCAATTACTTGACAAAACGTCAGAAGATCCAATGGAATGCAAGATCCTCCAGTTACTTGATAAAACAAGAATAAGTTCGATTAAAATCAGTTAACAGCTTAGAGAACTGATGCAGATTTCTTTTGCATAAATTGACAAACACATCTTCGGGCATAATAGCATTTCCGGAAAAAATTGTACTCACAGACTAGGAGATAGATAACATACCTTCAAATTTTTGACCTATCAGACCTTTCAGCTTCCAACATATCGACCTTTAAGCGGTACACTTCAATTCAGCTTGAACTGTGATAGACATGTATGTATACTCATTAAAAAAGGTAGTGCAGCAATGGTCTTTTATTTCTAGCTGGGTTCAAATCATGAACTTCGTTGATAAACAATAAATCGAAGCTTACATACGTTTTCCTTTGAATTTTAGTATTATTAGCTATTTTACATTTCAATCTCTCTTGCTGCTTCACCATGCCACTGAACAATAATAAGTCATACATGAAATGAACTTACATTCATTCATCTTCTTTTATTTTACTATTTCCACTTTTTCATTCCATTATTTATCATATAAATATTTTATTTACTTGCATTTTCTAATGCCTTAATTATTTTTTAGTGTCTTAGTGTAATAGACATGTGTAAATATTTTAGTTCTGACCATTTTGAGCAGTAAATTCATAATTACTCATACTCTCTTATACTGTCTTTTTACTATATCTGTTTCAGTTACCAGCATGCATCCTCTATTTTGTACGATTTATATTAACTATTTTTCCTGAAATATGCTTTAATTACCATCAAGCATATGTTTGTAAGCTAAAAAACTTTTCACTCAACATCGTAACTATTTCCATGCCTAATGATAACATTTTTGTGTGGATACGGATAAACGAGTACCAACAAAATTGTATAATACATAATCTATAATAAAATCTAATATAATCAGTAAAAGGCTTAATTTATATACACTTCAATTCAGTAAATGATTAGTTTCCTTAGTTTGTATTTACTTATTTATTTTGGTAACCCAATCTCACATGCAATCGCACATGCCATGGAAGTATATAAATATGAACATATACAGTACCCTCAACTTAATATACATATGGCAGCTACTAAGTGTACAAATTTGGATACTTAGTTTTTTTTTCATCCTTGAATTTTTATTTTCCTAATGTAACAGGGAAAAAATGCTTAATCTAATATATTAGGCAGCTGCTTGTTTCTTTTCATGAAACCATTCTCACTTTTACATCAGTTTTGTCTTTGACTAATAAATATGATGACTCCTAAATACACTGTCAAGTTTAAATAATCCCACGCCACGACTACCAATGGGTGAAACTAATTTATCATAGGATAATACCAATGCAGCCTTTGTAATAACACTGGGAATCAAAAATTCGAAGTCTACCCAAGAGATAAATAGGGAAAAACAAGTAATTGCCTTTGTAATACCACCAGTCATCTCTACATGTTTAGTTAATACGAAACTCCAAATCTCCAATCAGAAGAAACCAGCAGTAGGAATGAATGAACCGTAAAACAAGAAACAAAATGAAGGAATCACTTACCCAGATCTGAAATACGGTTTCTAAGGGGGTCGAAGACGTTGGGGTTGGAGACTGATGTCTAGATCGAAACCGAGGCGACGGAACTGGAGAGAGGCGCGTTTTCTTCTTCTGAGAGGATCGAAACCAAGTGGAGATCTGGAGGCGGGATTTGATCGAAATATGGAGGGGTTTTGTTTAGTTTTCGTTTTTTTTTGGTCAACACAGTAGGAATGCGGGGGTATGTATGCGATAGAAAGGCCATCACGTGAAAATGCCATGTGCGACTATTTTATATTTAATAGTCGCACAAAGACACTTTACTATTTCCAACCTCTTACTATTCACTACGGTTTTAAATGTAACAGTCGCAAATTGTAAATTTTTGCTACTGTTTTTCTATAAAACAGTCACAAATTTGTCTTCTACTATTTTTCCCTGACAACCTGCTACGGTTTTAAATAAAACCATCGCACATAATAATAAATGCTACTGTTTTGAGATAAACCGTCGCAAATAAGGGGACGCAAATAGGCTGTTTTGTACTAGTGGTACTATGACTGATTGCACGTTGGTTTGGTTGAATAGAATTTATTAACAATTAATATGAAATTGAATGAAATAAATTCCAGTACAATGAATTGGAATAAAATCAGCTATGAAATGGTATTGAATTATTTAAACCCGTATTTGCGTTATATATTGAGATAAGTGCAGATTCCAAAAGGCCATGGGAGTTGATTTGGTTACAGAGATGGAAGTAAAATGAAAAACAGTTAGTCGATTTGTCGAAATTGGAATTGAATTGCCGACAAATAGGTAAACCTTAATATTATTGGTTGGTGATTGATTTGATACCCCTGAGTTAGGTGGACATTTGGCTATTGATTTTCTTTTGGAGATGTTGAGGCCCAAAGTGGCAGTTGTACCGTTCGAACCACGCAGAGGAGGCGCTGGCGAAATTTTCGGAAATTTTAAAGAGACTGAATTTCTTTTGGTGATAATTCACTGATATTATTTTAAAATATTGTCACCAACGATCGTCAACCGAATTTCGTGTAATTTTAAAGAGACTGAATTTCTTTTGTTGAGCTGGTTTGGTCAGAATTAGACTCAACGAGAATTTCGTGTAATTTTAAACGCCTGTTTAAAATTATATGGAACAACAACGATCGTCAACTGAAATAATTGGTGAGTTAATTCTCACACTTTTCTAGACTGCTATGATGTGTTAAATTCATGTTAAAATATAGTTAATAGCTAATTATAGAAATTGGATGATTGAATGCCTTGATTGCTTATTAAATTGTTGTCGACAATTATATTTGTCGTACTGGATGATTTTGATAATTATTTCAGGAATTATTATCAAATCTTATCGTGATGTACGGAAGAACAGGTTGGAGGGATCCAACCGGATTCCTGAAATATATCTTATGTTGTTTATTATTTCCATGTTATCTGTTTATCCCAAAACAACACTATATTATGCTTGAATGATGATGGATGATTATATACTGAACATTGAATTGAAATTCAACATTGATATGATATTTTAATCAATAAACGGTATAAATTATGTAACTAGCAGCAATTGCTTCGAAACGCTATTAGTTCACCGTCAGGTGAATGGACGTAATTGAAATTATAAAATTTATATTATAATTGAAGTAAAGTTTTAAAAATGATTTTCTTTTTAAAATAAAGATTAAAAGTAAGATGATATTATAAAGGGTTTTATAAAAATAGTTTTATAATATTTTGCAGCAATTTTAATAAGTATAGAAGTTAGATTTTAACGTACGGGTTATTGTTTGAAAACAACTGTTTAAGTAAAATAGTTAAGCAATATAACTAGATTAATTATATTAATCTAATGAGAAAAGTAATCGTAATCACACTACAACAAAAAACGTATTTAACAATGGTGAAAAAATGTTGTTAAAATACATTAATGACATTTATTGTGCCGTTGTAATATGCATAGTTGCATAAAGTATTCATCTTTCACAATACTCAATTAATGTTTCATATGCCATTGTAAATAATATTTGTGCAACATTTTTTGACTATGGTGAATATCTTACATGTATATCAAAAAGACTTTACACAATGGTTTCTAAGTATTGCAAAATATAGTTTTTGCATTGTGCCCTAAACATCATTGTAACTTCTTCAATAACATAAGTTCATCGTTGCATTTTATTTATTTCAATGTTTTCAATACGTTATAAAATTTTCTGGAAAAATTACATGTTCTAAATATTGTGGAAAATATCATTCACAATGTTTACAACAAGTCATGTCCATATTTTATACAACATGCTCCGAACATTGTTAAAATCACATTATAATGTTTTTTAAACATTGTGTTTGTTACTTTAATCATGTTTAGCAATCGTTAAATAAATACTTTTGATAACCTCCTTAATTACTGTAAAAAATAATGTTTACAACACTCCAAATGGAACATATTTTGATAAAACTATTCACAAACATTGTAAATGTATGTTGAGACATTGTCATCCACAACTATTTATAAATAATTTATATTTAATTACTAGAACATTATTTTTCAATTCATTAACATAGTTTGTTACAATCATTTGATGCTCATAAGCATAGTTGCCCCACCACCACAACAAGAAAACTGGTTCACTCACGATATTTCTTCTCTTGGGTGGTTATGACTTCTTCAAACTGAGGCATCACATCCAATTAGTTGTTTCATCTATACTTGCAAATAATTCCTTAGCCGTTCATCCATTAAAAAAATATGCTCATTGTATTGCATATATACAGCAACGTTCAGAATCATGTTTTGAGCTTTAAGACACTTCAGATCATGCTCTCATGTCAGGTCTTCATTTGAAGTTCGGGCATCACTGAGAAGACTCCTGTTTACAATTTCATCCAATTCAAACAATGTTCCCATGTCTTATGCCATGTTACACCACAATTGATCAGTTATGATACTTAGGCGTAGGATTGAAGCCAAGAAATTCTTTAATGAGTGGACGGATGCACATATTATACTAGTATAAATGAAGAAAATCATTTAACTGGTTTTTGCATATTTAGTTTTAAATGGGATAAGGTGGCACAATGAAAATGCATTTTTATTATCCTCTGGATAAACACATTTTTAACATTTCCTATGGAGATAAAAGGATAAAAGTTTCACAAATTAATATATTTTCATGCTATAAATGTTTTGAAACCAGCTGGACGTGAGGTAGCAACATAAAAGCCGAGCTGTGTGTTAATGCTGTTAAGGAAATAGGGACTACAACAAGAGTGGAATGAACAAGTACCTGATGTGCTAGTTGTGCTTCCAACTTTTAAGAGTTTTCAAAATGATTATTTCCAAACCTTCTTAAGGACCCATGTTGCTCTTTACTATATTTTTAACAGATGGTAAGGAAATGCTAACAATCACCTATTTAGAAAAAAATGTTTTAGCACTCCTTTTTATTGGAACATAAGCTCATATATTGCTAATAAACAAAATATTTCAGTACCGTGCATTTATGATGTATCTTAACTACTTCAATACTGTGCATCTAAAATAGTAGCAACATTATCAGCATTTTTTTTTACCAATATCATGAAGTTAATACCTTATTCATATTCACCAGAACCGATAGGGCATTCAGACTTATTAGATAATCGGTTTGCAGATTACCTGAAATAGGTTGCTGAGCATGTGTATTGTTATTCTCTAAGGTAAATTAAATAGGCTACAACACTTCTAAAATAGGGAAGGAAAGAAAATATCTGAAATATAGATAATGTCCCAGAATTCCGATGTAAGCATGAAGACTCATAACCAATACTAGCCTCTTTATGTTATTGTCATTCAGGCGCTGTTTACGTATCTCCTTTTATCTGAGACAGCATGGACAACCATTACTATGCTATATAGGATCATGGTTCAAGAGTCCGCCCGGAACGGCGGAATTTCAACCAATCCGGCCCGGTTTCGGCCGTGATCGGGCCGGAAATCGCCTAGAAATCTGTTCCGGTCATTGTAATTAACGAAGAAGACATCAGATTTTTTTTCACTCATTGCCTTTGGTTTCCTTGTTAATATAACCGCTTCAAAGAAGGAGATCCATGAAGTCCATTCGTGTAACAACCCTTATTTTTGAATAACATGTTATAACATAAATCAAGGAAGATTAAACTGTAAAATCTGAATCAACGGAAACTGGCTGTGCCATTGCGTACGTATCGGAAAAATACGCGAAATAGAGTCCGAGTTTTCGAAAATCGGAGTACGTATGACCGAGAAATGGCCTCGCGAAGTTTCACGAAAAATTCAAAATTTCAAAACAGATTCAAATTTCAGAAAATCAGGGTAGGCGGAAAAAATCCCGCCCAGACCAGGTCGACCTGGGGGTCGACCTGGGAGTCGACCTGGGTGGGACCAGGTCGACTGGGGAGTCGACCTGGGGGTCGACCTGCCTGGTCGGAACCAGGCAACCTGGTGCACCTATTTTGGCTGTTTTGACCTGTTTTGTTGGCTAGTGACGGGATTTGATGGCTCTGATTGAATCTAGGGTTAATTCTATGGCTAATACTATCCTAATCTCCTATAAAAAGACCCCTAAGCCTAGCCTAAATCACCATTATTCAATCCTACAACTAAACTATGTCAAATTTGTTTCTCTCATGGCCTCCACTCTCATGCTAAAATTTCTAAGTCTATCTATATGAGAGATTTTGAGTGCATACAAGTGTTTTCAAGCTTGTATGAGTGTTCTTAGTTTGCATTCAAGTCAAGTTGCAACATTTCTATTACAAAGCAAGGATTTTTATTGATTTGGCTCAAGGGTTTTTCATTTGGAGCTTGCATATTTGGGTTTTTTTGGTGATTGCATAAGGGCTTCGTCTCAATCTTTATAATAAATATTCATTTGTGTCTTCATAGCATTGTAAGCCCTTTTCTACTTTCTTTTTATTGAACTCTAAAGTTAAATGAATGATGCAAGTTTGGATTGATCATCATGATATGCAAGTTTGGTTGATCATTATGTTATGCAAGTTGGTTCAATCATTATGTATTACACATGTTATCATGTTATGCAAGCTTGGGTTGATCATTATACACATGTTATCATGTTATGCAAGTTAAACTTGAGTTTGTGAGCCTAAAGCTTCAAGCTTTATGTTAAAGGTTGCATTTTGGCAAAATGGAAGTTATCATATCCCTTATGATAACTTGCATGTGAGGCCAAATGCGAACTTCTAGCAACTTCTACATGTCATTTATCACCATGTATCACTCATATGCTAAGTTTGGTTTTATGCATGCTTTTGAAGCCTAATAATGCAATATGCAAGTATATGAACATATGTACATTTCATATGCCACCATGATAAACTTGTGGCTTCAACACCTTTTTGTCATGATTATGCCAAGTTCCCTATTTTATCCTTTATGCGTTGTTGTGATTATGTAAACGACGGGATTACGTTGGGGTTGGGTAACATTATGACATAAACATGGATTTTATAACATGACGTGATATGTTAACTTGTAATTATGTTTTGGAAACATAATGGACATGACACTTAGAAAATATGAGTGTGGCCAACTCGAGGTTGGGTTGAGTTTGTAGCATAAATCTACCCGGACCCGCCCGGCTTAACTAGTGGCTACAAACAATAGGACCCAATGTGAGAAGTTGGTCATGTTGTGCTCGAACCCGAGGTTAGACCAAGTTGTGGTGTAAAGCTACCCGGACCCGCCCGGCTTAACTAGTAACCACAACAAGGTCTAACGTGAGAGGTTAAAGCACATTAAGTTAATTAATGCCTCCTGATTAGGGTTAAGTCATGGTCCACTTAATACTTAACCAATTTGGGCTTGATGGGTTAATCGGGGTTAAGTCATGAACCTTGGGTACACTTAACCAATTTAATCCACGTTTGGATCGGGTTAACCACATTTAACCCGTTAAGAAACCCTAGTTGCGTGGTCCTTTGCAGCAGTAACCCTCTTGATAGTATCATAAGACCCTAGGGACTAGGCTAGGGTGGGGCACGATTACTGGGCTGACATGTAAGCGACCAAAACGACGGCTGAGTAGGTACGCCGGTGTAGGTCCAGGCGGACTATGGTCGTGCACTTAGTCCGGAGTTGGAAAATCAGGCACGGGTACCAGTAGATCTAGACTGTGCATACTTGATTGGTGTCTGAGGTTGACACCCTAGGACTTGATACACCCTAGGGTGGACCTAGCGCAGTTTAACTACATTGCATGTTTGGGCCGTATGACACCGACACTTGACGAGTTAGGCTTATAGGGAGCCGATCAACTAGACCGTGTAGTTGGACCTTGATTTAGGTCACCTCATGATGTTGGGCCAAGCTTGGGCCAAGGGATCAATTCTTGTTTTCACTTGACATGTTAGAATGCTAGTACACCCGTGGTGCAAAACTTAACCTTGATTATGCGATGACACCTTTATCAATCTTGTTAGTTAATCATCATGCCAGTATGTTGTTATCCTTATGTCCATCTCAGCTTCTCATGCCAGTTAACTTTACTAGTTCATGGACAGATAGTAGTTAGGGCTTACCAGTCTTTTTGACTGACCTGTTTTCTTTCGCCTCTTTTCTTCCGTTTCCCCCCCCCCCCTCAGGTTCTCAGGGTGGGAACATTGGAGCTTAGCTTGGATCTTTATAGCTTGCTTACTGGATTTGCTCATGTACGGTTTTGGACATTGAGCTAGCTATGGTTTATCACTTCACTTTGGGGATAGTACTTTATGTATTTCAGTTTTTCAGTTTATGCTAGACTTTGTTTGTTGGAAAATAATGATCAAGTACTTTGTTGTAACATGACTATGGTTTTGAAATGCTAGTTTGATTCGCTGCTTTATTTACTCTGTTTTACTTATATGTTCTGTCTTGTGATATCTGCATGCATGTTTACCTTGTTTAACGCCCCTCCAAAGCCAGTGTGCTTGCAAGAGTGGCACTGGCGGAGGTGGGGTGTTACATTTGGTATCAGAGCATAAGGTTTACAAGATTTGAGCAAAAGTGTTTTTGAAACTTACCTTTTGAAAAACTATTTCCAAAACCAATTAAGTATTTTCCAAGAAAAGTCTAGTTATTTTAAAAAGGCTATTCCCCAAAAGCCATAGCACTATCCTTCGTTTCTTCGTTCTGAATCTATCTTTTTCCTTTTTCAGTATAGCCGATCTTAACCTTCCCGAGGGAGTGACCATTCCCGGATGGTTCCGGAGGTACTTGGAAGCTAGGGCCAATGATGTGGGCCCAGCAAATACCCCCAATATAACTGAGGTTCCTCCTCCTCCTCAGAATCCGCAAGCAGATTTCGCTAAGACTTGCAAAGACTTTAAGGCGATGGGTGGCAAGAACTTTATTGGGACGGAGACTTTTGTGGAGGCAAGAAATTGGTTGAAAGAAACTGAAGATCTCTTCGCCATCTTTGATGTGGAAGATCATAGAAAGGTTTTATTGGCAGCATGGTTATTAAAAGAAGAAGCTGCTTATTGGTGGGAGGTCACCAATGCTACGAGGCCTATAGAGACTTGGGCCGACTTTAGGACAAGATTTGGGCTTAAGTTTCTATCATCAGCTGAGGCGAATCTGCAATTGGAGAAGTTTATATCTTTGAAGCAAGGGGACATGACAGTGAGGGAGTATGTGAATGAGTTTAACAAGCTCGCCCGATTCGGTTTGGACATGGTTAATACTCCCCAGAAGAAGGCTTTATGCTTTGCACGAGAGTTGAACGAGCCATTACAAGGTTTAGCCTTATCTCATATACCTATGGGGGACACTTTTGAAGGACTAATAGACATGGCATTGCTTCAAGGAGACGATAATAATGGCAAGAAGGAAGTCAAGGCTAATGAGACTCAAGCCAAGAAGACAAACTCCAAGTGAGGAGGAAATCAGAGCAATCAGAACAACAAGAACAACAAGGGCAACAAGGCCAAGGCAAAGGACCCAAGAAAATGCCACTACTGTGGAAATGTTGGGCACATAGCTAAAGACTGTAAGAAGAGGAAGTCGGGCGAATGCTTTCATTGTGGAGAGACTGGACATTTTAGCAAGGATTGCCCCAAGAAGCAAGGACAAGGGCAAGGGCAGAATCAGCGTGCAGGACCTTCTGGAGGGCAAGTGCATGCTCTCAATGCTGCTCCAGTTCAGGACCGAGGTAGTATTTCTGTAGAAAGTCTTGTTTATATTTCTGATTTTCCTGTTCGCACCTTATTTGATTCTGGCGCATCGCATAGTTTTATCTCTTCTGACATTGTTGAAAGTTTGCACCTAAGTACTAGCCTAGTTGAGGATCCCGTTTGTGTTTCAAATCCAATTGGGGGTTCCGCCCATCTATCTATGATTTGTGTGGATTTGAAGATTTCTATCTTGACCGTAGAATTCACGTGTAATGCTTATGTTCTCGGGTTCACGGGATATGGGTTGATCTTGGGCATGGATTGGTTGTCCAGTTATGGAGCCATCCTCGATTGTGAACATAGGGTGGTGAGGCTCATGACTCGCCTCGGTAATACCCTAGAAATTTCTTGTAGCCCTAGAGGTCCCGTCATGTTGTGTTATCTTGAATCTCTCGACTCGTCTATCGATGATCTGCAATCTGAAAGGGTGGTCCGAGACTATCCCGATGTCTTTGAAGAAGTTAAGGGGTTACCCCCTAAACGAGAGATAGATTTTCGCATTTATCTAGTTGATAATGCCAAGCCAGTATCATTGCCCGTTAGGCACATGGCCCCACGAGAAAGAAGAGAGCTCAGTAAGAAAATCAAGGAGCTGCTTGAGAAGAATTTTATTAGACGAAGCATTTCTGAATGGGGTGCTCCGGTGGTATTCGCTACTAAGGCGGATGGTTCGCTTCGTCTATGTGTTGATTATCGAGAGTTGAACAAGCTGACAAAGAAGAATAGGCACCCTTTACCGAGGATTGATGATCTCTTTGATCAGCTGGTTGGTGCTTCTGTTTTCTCTCAGCTCGATCTAGCCACCGGATTCCATCAGCTTAGAGTAGCTGAGGATAGCATTGATAAAACTGCGTTTAGGACTCCAGATGGATTCTTTGAATGGCTTGTCATGCCATTCGGATTGACTAATGCACCCGCCTACTTCGTAGACTTGATGAGTAGGGTGTTCAGGGAGTTCCTCAACAAGTTTGTTGTTGTCTTCATGGATGATATTCTGATCTTCTCAAAGGATGAGGAAGAGCATGCTAGGCATCTCAAGGAAGTGATGGATACGCTTAGAGCGCATCAGTTGAAAGCCAAGTTCTCCAAATGTCATTTTTGGAGAAGGGAAGTTCGATTTCTTGGACATATAGTTTCTAAGCAAGGCATAGCGGTGGATCCCGCGAAAGTGGTTGTGGTTCAAGACTGGAAGACTCCTAGGAATGCAACCGAAGTAAGAAGCTTTCTCGGTCTGGCGGGCTACTATAGGAAGTTCATCAGGGACTTCGCTAAGATTTCGTCCCCTCTTACTAAGTTGACGAAGAAGAACTTAGTCTTTGCATGGGACTTGGAGTGTGAGCTTGCTTTTCAAAAGCTCAAAAGAGCCCTTACCTCATCTCCAGTTTTGGCATTACCCGATAGTAGTAAGATGTTTACCGTGTACACAGATGCATGTGGCACGGGGTTAGGAGCTGTTCTGATGCAAGAGGGAAGAGTGATATGTTTTGGGGGTAGGCAACTTAAAGTTCATGAGAAGAACTATCCAACTCATGATTTGGAGTTAGCAGCAATCGTCTTTGCACTCAAATCCTGGCGCCACTATCTTCTAGGCGAAAGGTTTGAGTTGTATACTGATCACAAGTCACTCAAATACCTCTTCTCGCAAAAAGTTCTGAATCTAAGGCAGCAAAGGTGGATGGAATTCTTGGCATCTTATGACTTCGAGATAGCTTATACCCCTGGCAAGGGTAATGTTGTGGCGGATGCACTAAGCAGAAGGAGATTGACTTTGAGCCCCTTGTTCATTGAGATGAAGAACTTAGAATTCTTGGCAATCTTTGATTTCACGACGACTGGTGAGTCGATGACGGGTTCATTAGCATCCCTTGAGCTTAGACCCACACTTCTTGATCAAGTTGGGGCTTCGTAGAAGGAAGATCCACAGATAGCCGAGGTCATGGACAAGTTGATTCGTGGTGAGACGTCTACTCACCTTGCTAGATATATTATTGATGATAAAGGATGGCTAAGGCGTGATGGAAGGCTATGCGTTCCACAAGTAGGAGACTTGGTGCATAAAGTTCTTGAAGAAGCACATCACTCGAAGATGACTATACATCCGGGAGGAGATAAGATGTATAGAGATATGAAGCGCATTTTCTTTTGGGCCAGAATGAAGAAAGATGTGGCAGAGTATGTTTCAAAGTGCATGGTGTGCCAACAAGTGAAAGCCGAATCAAAGAAACCAGGTGGGCTATTACATCCATTGGAGGTCCCGCAATGGAAGTGTGAGAGTATTTCTATGGATTTTGTGGATGGATTGCCTACGTCAAGGAAAGGGAACACGAGCATATGGGTTATAGTTGACAGACTTACGAAGAGTGCTCACTTCATCCCAGTAAAAAGCAAGAGGACCGCATCAGGGCTGGCATCTATTTATCTCCGAGAGATAGTGCGGTTGCATGGAGTTCCTTCTAGCATAGTTAGCGATCGTGACCCAATTTTCACTAGCCAGTTCTGGAATAGTTTGCAAGAAGCAATGGGTACGCGATTGAATCTGAGTACAGCCTATCACCCCCAGACGGATGGCCAAACCGAAAGGGTGAATAGAGTGCTAGAAGATCTCTTGAGGCTTTGTGTTCTTGACTTCGGTGGTACTTGGGAAGACCACCTTCCTCTTGTAGAGTTCGCTTATAATAATAGCTATCAAGCCAGCATAGGGATGGCACCATTTGAAGCTTTGTATGGGAGGTCGTGTAGGTCACCATCTTATTGGTGGGAGACAACAGATAGACTTATACTTGGGCCCGATATGATACAGGACACATCCGAAAAAGTTGAATTAGTGAGAAGAAGGATGAAAGCGGCCCAAGATAGACAGAAATCCTATGCTGACAAGCGAAGGGCAGATTTGGAATTTGAAGTGGGAGACATGGTTTTCGTGAAGGTTTCTCCTTTGCGTAATGTGGTACGTTTTGGAGCAGTTGGGAAGCTGGCCCCAAGGTTTGTAGGACCCTTCCCTATCATAGAGAGAATTGAAAAGATGGCCTATAAGGTGGAATTGCCCGAAAAGCTAGCCGGAGTGCATAATGTCTTTCATGTCTCGCATCTCCGAAAGTGCCTACATGAGTCCGCTGAGGTAGTTGAACCAAGCATTCTTGAAGACATTGAGGTAGAAAAAGAAGCAACCTTGAGAAAAGCTCCGATTCGTATCTTGGGAACGGAGATCAAGAAGCTAAGGAATCGGGAAGTCAAATTAGTGAAAGTTCAGTGGGGTGAAGCCGATGAAGACGCAACTTGGGAAACCGAGGAGAAGATGCGTGGGCTTTATCCATTCCTTTTTGAGGGTACATTCTCGACCTCTTTCCTAATTAGCATATCTTTCTTTTATCCGTGTTTATCCTTGTATCTTATTATCTCGTTAAGCTTGTCATGAGAACCTTCGGTAGAAACCCTTTGAATGAAACATGTATTTGAAACATGTTATGCTTGATGGTTGCAAGTGGTTGCAAGCGTTTGCACATGGATACTCGTGGATGCATGATACACATTAGGCACTAAGATCGGCTCACACACTTTCATGTTGCATATGCATGAGTGCTTATACTTATTCATGGATGAAACTTGTTATGCTATCACGTGGATGTTGCATATGGATGAATGTTATGTGCACTCATGTAGAGACTATGAGTTATGTTAGAAATTTGCATAAATATGGACTTATTTCACTAACATACTTTGCATTAAGGAGGTTTACTGTATCAGTAACCGCCTGATTTTCGCATTAGATAAGTACATATACACACACCTTTGCATATGATCATACATCATTTAGAATCCTTTAAGGACAATGACTGCACGTGGATGATGTTTTGAGTAGATGGATGATGGATGGTAGGATACGTTCTTCCTAACTTGGAGATTTCGGGGACGAAATCCTTTAAGGAGGGGAGAATGTAACAACCCGTATTTTTGAATAACATGTTATAACATAAATCAAGGCAGAATTAAACTGTAAAATCTGAATCAAGGGAAACGGGCTGTGCCATTGCGTTCATCTCGGAAAAATACGCGAAATAGAGTCCGAGTTTTCGAAAATCGGAGTCCGTATGACCGAGATATGGCCTCGCGAAGTTTCACGAAAAATTCAAAATTTCAAAACAGATTCAAATTTCAGAAAATCAGGGTAGGCGGGAAAAATCCCGCCCAGACCAGGTCGACCTGGGGGTCGACCTGGGAGTCGACCTGGGTGGGACCAGGTCGACTGGGGAGTCGACCCCAGGGTCGACCTGCCTGGTCGGACCCAGGCAACTTGGTGCACCTATTTTATCTGTTTTGACTTGTTTTGGTGGCTAGTGACGGGATTTGATGGCTCTGATTGAATCTAGGGTTAATCCTATGGCTAATACTATCCTAATCTCCTATAAAAAGACCCCTAAGCCTAGCCTAAATCACCATTATTCAATCCTACAACTAAACTATGTCAAATTTGTTTCTCTCATGGCGTCCACTCTCATGCTAAAATTTCTAAGTCTATCTGTATGAGAGATTTTGAGTGCATACAAGTGTTTTCAAGCTTGTATGAGTGTTCTTAGTTTGCATTCAAGTCAAGTTGCAACATTTCTATTACAAAGCAAGGATTTTTATTGATTTGGCTCAAGGGTTTTTCATTTGGAGCTTGCATATTTGGGTTTTTTTGGTGATTGCATAAGGGCTTTGTCTTAATCTTTATAATAAATATTCATTTGTGTCTTCATAGCATTGTAAGCCCTTTTCTACTTTCTTTTTATTGAACTCTAAAGTTAAATGAATGATGCAAGTTTGGATTGATCATCATGATATGCAAGTTTGGTTGATCATTATGTTATGCAAGTTGGTTCAATCATTATGTATTACACATGTTATCATGTTATGCAAGCTTGGATTGATCATTATACACATGTTATCATGTTATGCAAGTTAAACTTGAGTTTGTGAGCCTAAAGCTTCAAGCTTTATGTTAAAGGTTGCATTTTGGCAACATGGAAGTTATCATATCCTTTATGATAACTTGCATGTGAGGCCAAATGCGAACTTCTAGCAACTTCTACATGTCATTTATCACCATGTATCACTCATATGCTAAGTTTGGTTTTATGCATGCTTTTGAAGCCTAATAATGCAATATGCAAGTATATGAACATATGTACATTTCATATGCCACCATGATAAACTTGTGGCTTCAACACCTTTTTGTCATGATTATGCCAAGTTCCCTATTTTATCCTTTATGCGTTGTTGCGATTATGTAAACGATGGGATTACGTTGGGGTTGGGTAACATTATGACATAAACATGGTTTTTATAACATGACGTGATATGTTAACTTGTAATTATGTTTTGGAAACATAATGGACATGACACTTAGAAAATATGAGTGTGGCCAACTCGAGGTTGGGTTGAGTTTGTAGCATAAATCTACCCGGACCCGCCCGGCTTAACTAGTGGCTACAAACAATAGGACCCAATGTGAGAAGTTGGTCATGTTGTGCTCGAACCCGAGGTTAGACCAAGTTGTGGTGTAAAGCTACCCGGACCCGCCCGGCTTAACTAGTAACCACAACAAGGTCTAATGTGAAAGGTTAAAGCACATTAAGTTAATTAATGCCTCCTGATTAGGGTTAAGTCATGGTCCACTTAATACTTAACCAATTTGGGCTTGATGGGTTAATCGGGGTTAAGTCATGAACCTTGGGTACACTTAACCAATTTAATCCACGTTTGTATCGGGTTAACCACATTTAACCCATTAAGAAACCCTAGTTGCGTGGTCCTTTGCAGCAGTAACCCTCTTGATAGTATCATAAGACCCTAGGGACTAGGCTAGGGTGGGGCACGATTACTGGGCTGACATGTAAGCGACCAAAACGATGATTGAGTAGGTACGCTGGTGTAGGTCCAGGCGGACTATGGTCGTGCACTTAGTCCGGAGTTGGAAAATCAGGCACGGGTACCAGTAGATCTAGACTGTGCATACTTGATTGGTGTCCGAGGTTGACACCCTAGGACTTGATACACCCTAGGGTGGACCTAGCGCAGTTTAACTACATTGCATGTTTGGGCCGTATGACACCGACACATGACGAGTTAGGCTTATAGGGAGCCAATCAACTAGACCGAATAGTTGGACCTTGATTTAGGTCACCTCATGATGTTGGGCCAAGCTTGGGCCAAGGGATTAATTCTTGTTTTCACTTCACATGTTAGAATGCTAGTACACCCGTGGTGCAAAACTTAACCTTGATTATGCGATGACACCTTTATCTATCTTGTTAGTTAATCATCATGCCAGTATGTTGTTATCCTTATGTTCATCTCAGCTTCTCATGCCAGTTAACTTTACTAGTTCATGGACAGATAGTAGTTAGGGCTTACCAGTCTTTTTGACTGACCTGTTTTCTTTCGCCTCTTTTCTTCCATTCCCCCCCCCCCCATCTGGTTCTCAGGGTGGGAACATTGGAGCTTAGCTTGGATCTTTATAGCTTGCTTACTGGATTTGCTCATGTACGGTTTTGGACATTGAGCTAGCTATGGTTTATCACTTCACTTTGGGGATAGTACTTTATGTATTTCAGTTTTTCAGTTTATGCTAGACTTTGTTTGTTGGAAAATAATGATCAAGTACTTTGTTGTAACATGACTATGGTTTTGAAATGCTAGTTTGATCCGCTGCTTTATTTACTCTGTTTTACTTATATGTTCTGTCTTGTGATATCTGCATGCATGTTTACCTTGTTTAACGCCCCTCCAAAGCCAGTGTGCTTGCAAGAGTTACCCTGGCGGAGGTGGGGTGTTACAATTCATAATCTCTTCAGATCTTCCATTTATTAGATCGATGAAACTCCTACCAACCGCTGCCTAGTATTCATAAGGTCATGCTTCAGATCGATTTTAGAAAGGGTAAGACTTTATTTTAAGTATATTATTTGGGTATTATTTATTATGTAAAAGTCAGTGAGTTCCATAGAAATAATATTTTGGATCTCTAATTTTTAAAGGCAAAAGTGGTTTTCCGATGTCAATGCTTATGCCGAATGGAGAAGTTTTCATACCAATTTTTCCTACAAATTTCAGAAAGCACTGTTAACATGGGGTTACTGCTATTAATCAGACCCCTAAAAGGACATTGTTATTCACACTTTAAAATTGGTTAAGGTGTGACCAATTTTAAGGGCATTCCAGTCATATTTAGAATTGTTATGGGGCGTACTGAACACGTATACAAAAATAACTCAACTTTACCTCTCGGGTGTTGTTATTGACAATCCAGTTTTCGTTAAGAGACATCACGTCCAAAAACGAAAATTCGGTATACCCCACTGTTTTCCATTTTAATCATTTTCGGCGACTCTTCTACAATTTTCTGACCTAAATTCGAGATACCCCTACCGAATTCCACTCGGCAGTACCTTGTCGAATTTCAATTAAGTCCTTCCCCCCCCCCCCCCCCCACACACACACACAAATAAGTGGACTGTCAGTAACAACTGATAAACACATACCTCAATTATTAAGGTAAGGGTAGTTTTGTCATATTATTATTTAATCTTAAGGGAGGGTCACTTTGTAACGTTCTCCTCTTATAAATTAAAAAAAAATGAGCCATCCCTTAACAATGCCCCTCTAAAACTCAAGTTAAAAAAAAATTGGTGTGATAATATTTCCAATTTTTCATTATAAGATCTTAATTACAGAAAGCTGAATCGAAGCTATCTCTGGCTGATTCTATAACTGTTGCTCAAAATCACTTGTACCGATTTGTGCTCTCTGAGAAGCAGTACTAGGTATCAGGTTGTGAAGTTTGGATCGATTCTTTGTGATTAATTGTGAAAATTAAGTTATAGTTGCAGCATCAGGATACTTACTGGTCATGAATGGGAACATCAGTGTATATGGGTTTCAATATTACGGATGTGCGTTTTTGACATTAGTTAACATGATTGAATCGATTACTTCATGGGTTATTGTTATCGGAAATGAGATTCGTCTACAGCAAAGAGAAAGATGATCATCCTTCATTTGGAAGTTCAATATATACTATTATAAGGTGCTACTATGATAAAACTACCGAAATTGTCAAATAAGAATTAAACCGGAGTTTCCGAAATTTCGGGAATGGGGCCGAAATTATAATTTTTATACATGACTGGAACGGAACCGAAAACCGAGATTTCAAACCTTGTATAGGATACACTATTTTGGTAAATGAAACTAATGTTGCAGAGGAATCAAGTCAACCAAATAATTCATGGAAGTGAACTTCATGAATGAAAAGACATGCAAACCCATTGCACATTAATAGTAGCACATGAACATGCTTAATCTTTCCTCGGTTTTGATCTTTATAAAGCTCAACAAGGTGCTTAATCATTTTCCTATAATTATTGCTCTGTTCGTCACCTCTAAAGTTACCGTGACCTATCAAATATGTAGGATTTTTTATTTTATTTTTGATTATCGTGTGGAATATGCAAGATTAATTAACATTAGTTATGCCATGAAATAAGGAAAGAAGTAACGACCATTATTTAACACCTGTTAAACTATTATTTATGTCATTAGGAAACTTGATTATTTATTAATTAATCATTATAGCTCTGTTCACCACGCAAGTTCAGTATGCCATTGACATTAGTTATGAAATATTGCACAAAAACTGCAGCTTGGACCCTATGCTCATTGATGTATAATAAGAAATAAAATAGTACCTCTTTAGCTTTCATAAGAGCAATGCTTGATACATCCAATCCCATAACATTACGATATGAACCAGTAATAGTAACAACATCATATCCCTGCAAAGTCAAAGAACAGAGTAAATTAGCCAGGTACGTGAAATTGAGTCATATATCAAAACTAGGTTACTAACTATAATGGAAACCGCCAAGTCTAAATGGAATGTGACATCTTGTATACATGCATCTATATCTATATATATATACACATACATGAGTGTAATTCATTTACATTGCCACGCACAAGAAAAAAAGCCTCACATTTTGGAAGCATTCCATTTTAAAGTAAATCCAAAAATTATCAGTGATGTTTTTCCAATATTCTAGGGTGTCACTCCTTGATAGCATTTTTCCCAAACTTTCAACCAAAATAATTTTTTGACATTTAATATCTTCTCACTAATAAGGAAGTCTTTAATTTACACAAATACATAGCTCTATAGATAAAAAAGAAAAATAAACTTAAACTAGGATCAATAACCTGGAGATGGTAACTTGGGGTCAATGTAATGGTGGAGACAGACATTTTTAGGTTAGGCAAGTCGACTTCTTCATAATTTATACTTGACATTTTCCTTTTATAGTTTAACAATCTCCAGAATCAATATATACTAAGGAATTATCAAAGCAAGATAAATAGAATCTTCTTTACTAGAAGTCTGATAACATCTATGGGATATCATCGGTAACATAGCCAATTCCAAAGAAGTTCGTGCAACTCAGACAAACAGAAGAATATAGGATTTCAGACATTGATTTACAAATAATCATGAAATGTCGCATGTACTTTTTTCTTAAATTTAGCTCAGTGTCAAGCTATATACACCCCAGTGGGGACTTAACATGCATATGCTTTGTAGATAAAAATATCCGTATATAATAGATGATCGTGTACTTTCACAAAAGTGATAACATCATTACTATTGGTATTAGTAAATACAACCAATGTAACGAGTTACTTTGTTTTTAAGACAAAACGATACTCAGCTTTTAACCGAGTCATACCTAAGTGTGAAAAACTGAGTGATACAAGTACTAAACGAGCATTACTCAGTTTTAAAACTGAGCATTACTCGACTTTAAAACTGAATAGTAATCGGTTTTAAACTGGGCGTTGCTCTGTTTCAATACTGAGTAAGCTCAATTAAAAAAAAACTGCATGATACTCAGTTCTAATTGAATGATACCCATCTATTTCCTGAGGTAACTATCATTTTTGCAACACTCTACTCTACATCTATAGAAAAAAGATATCATAATCATAACATTAACTTATATCAAAAATTATCGCACTCAATGTGTACTAGCAGCATGGGCCAAAAAACATGTAAGATAGCTAATGAATGATAACAATGGGTAAACAGTTGCTGTTGGTACACTTTCTGTACCTACGAGTTTTATAGTATGTAATTGAATACTAAGCATGTCTAAATTATTTATTTGAAATGTTAGATTATTAAGGAACCATACCAGGAAGAATGCCAATGTTGAAGTAACAATTTTATAGTAGGCCGATGTTAGTGTACAGGCAACTACTCAATCAAGCATTCAAAAATGGGGAATGTAGGCAAGTTTTGAATTCTAATAGCTATATTACGGTTGTGCCACATAAGATAACACAGATTGAATTCAAACTTACAGTGATCAACGCTCATGACCTTTAACTATTCAATCAAATATTTAACGCTATATTTGATCACTGCGGTTGCTTGATCTACTTAATTATACATCTATTTTTATTATTATTTGTTAATACGCTTACTTGAAAAAAAGATGCATTTCAAAGAATGTAGTAATCAAACTTGGTTCGCTGCAGGAAAATGTCACCAGATCAAACATAATTATCGCTTACCCGTTCTCCACGCCAAATTTCTCAGATGCACTAAATTATTCAACTTAATGGCCATTTTAATATTTTGGATGTTTTCTTCAACATCTGAAGTAGATGATCCACTCCAACTAAACAGACTGGATTTATTTTGTGGAAAAAACACCAACAACATCAGATTTTGCAATACTTGCATTCTAGAAGAAAAAAATTACAGATAATGACAACTAAATAAATAAACGGACAAATAAATGAACAAATGAATGGATAAATAAATTATATCCTTATGTATCCTGGGTTTTCCTCAGTAGTACTAAAAGGATAATATGGTTTTGCATTTCTGTTGAAAGACTTCTTTAATTTACTTCCAATTTCAAAAAAAAACTTACCCACATTTTGTTCTGCGCATACATGAAAGAGCTTTGATATGAAAATCAAATGGACAACAAGTAAGTAGAAAGCATATGTACATTACCTGTTTTGGTGGAAATGGAAAGAAACATATGTCGAGATTAGGCGCAGCGGAGGCCAAACTCAACACACACAACAGCTCAGTATAATTCACAGATTAACATAGACAACAAAATAGAGAACACACAGGGCTCTGATACCAATTGTCGAGATTAGGCGCAGCGGAGGACAAACTCAACACACACAACAGCTCAGTATAATGCACAGATTAACATATACAACAAAATAGAGAACACACAGGTTTAACGTGGTTCAGCAATAGCCTACATCCACGGGCAAAGAAAGAGTGATTTTATTACCTCACAATGGAGAACACACACATAAATCTCATACAAAGCTTACAAATTTCACTCAGCTCACTGTCTTCTCCTTTTCATGTGAAGCTGCTGCTTTTCACCTTCAGTTTTGTGGCGGCTCCTTTTGCTCTCTGTAAAACTTAAACCCTTACACAATAATACCCCCATATATATATTGCTTGTAAAGTGCTTTTACACGCAAGTGTCAACATAAGGAGGCCCACAAATATAATATGGCACGTCTGCACCATACTTCACACCATACTTCACAATTCTCCACCTCGGATCATGCACAAAAGCATGAGACGATCATACACAGAATACTCTGATTGCCACATATCCAGCTGCACCACCAAAGTAGTTGCCTACGTACCCAAAGGATCAAGCTGTCGTAGTTCATCAAAATGTCTCGCAAACGAGACTTCACAATGTTCCGAAGAACCTCCACCCCATCGGGGTATCATACATCAAACATACAAAACATTAATCAAGTCAAGACAATGCTTGAACTTGACATTAGGAACCACTTTAGTCAACATGTCTGCGGGATTCTCTTTTGTATCAATCTTTACCAAGAGAATATGACCCTCAGTTAATACTTCTCTAATGAAATGATAACGCACATCAATGTGCTTTGTTCGGGCATGATGAACTTGATTCTTTGCTAGGTGGATGACACTCATACTATCGCAATACACAGGAAGTTGATCTTGCACCACTCCCAAATCATCCAACAAACCTTGCAACCATATAGCTTCTTTGAAAGCTTCAGTCACTGCCATATACTCTGCCTCTGTAGTAGATAGAGCCACTGTTGACTGCAGAATAGACCTCCAACATATTGGACCTCCTGCCAAGGTAAACACATACCCTGTAGTAGAGCGTCTCTTATCCAAATCACCGGCATAATCTGAGTCTACATAACCAACACATAAATGACTGTTGTTCATATCCCTCACAAATTCTAAACCCGCATCAATAGTTCCCAAAAGATATCTCAAAATCCATTTGACAGCATTCCAATGCTCTTTTCCAGGAGCATGCATGTAACGACTGACCATACTCACGGCATGTGAAATGTCAGGTCGTGTACACACCATCGCATACATAAGACTCCCAACAGCATTAGCATAAGGCACATGTGCCATACACTGAATCTCATCATCAGAGGAAGGACACATAGTTGCATTCAATTTAAAATGAGCAGCAAGAAGAGTACTTACTGATTTGGTTTCTTTAGAAATGCCAAATTTTCTTAATACCTTCTTCAAATATGTCTTTTGAGATAAACACACCTTGCCCTTCATTCTGTCTCTCTGAATCTCCATGCCAAGAATCTTCTTCGCATCTCCAAGATCTTTCATTTCAAATTCAGCTGACAACGTACATTTCAGCTTCTCAATCTCAGACTTGCAAGTAGATGCAATCAGCATATCATTTACATACAAAAGCAAATAAATGAAAGAACCATCACTCAGCTTCTTCAGATATACACAGTGATCATGGTGGCTTCTTGTATACGCTTGGCCTAACATAAAACGATCAAATCGTTTATACCACTGTCTCGGAGACTGTTTCAGTCCATACAACGATCTTTTCAACTTACACACCAGATCGTCTTCACTGGGAGATTTGAATCCATTTGGCTGAGTCATATAGATCTCCTCATCTAGATCTCCATGTAAGAACGCTGTTTTTACATCCATCTGAAACAGATTCAAGTCATATTGCGCTACCAAGGCTAACAAAATACGAATAGAGGAGTGCTTCACAACTGGAGAGAATACTTCATTGTAGTCAATTCCCTCCTTCTGGGCGTAGCCTTTTGCAACTAGTCTTGCCTTGTAGCGAATCTCATTTTTCTTCACTCCTTCTTTCTTAGCATATACCCACTTACATCCAATCGCTTTCTTGCCCTTAGGGAGCTTGGCAAGAACCCAGGTGTCATTCTTGTGAAGAGATGTCATTTCTTCACCCATAGCATCTTTCCATTCTTCACACTCAACGCTATGAATAGCTTGTGTGTACGTCTCGGGAATGCCTTCATCAGTAACTGGTAAAGCATAAGTTACACAATCTCGAAACCAACCTGGTTTCCTGATATCCCTTTTCGGTCTGCTAGAAGCAATTGACTCTGGAACACTTCTCTCAACCTCTGTTTCTATTTCTAACCCATCGTCGGAATCATCAGCACTGCCCCGGTCAAACGTAACTTCATCTGTTTCAACAACTGAATCTGTCACCTCTTCAGAAGCTGGTCCCACTGGTACAGTTTCATCTGGGACTTGTGTAACAATATCAAACTTCACACGCTGCAAATTCTCACGATTACTGCTCTCATTCTCCACCTGATGAGAACCCTTAGGCTTTAGCATAGCAGCTTCATTAAACGTAACATCCCTGCTTATAATCATTTTCTTGGTAACCGGATTCCAAAGTTTGAACCCTTTGACTCCAGTCTTCATGCCAACAAATATTGCCTCAACAGCACGAACTCCAAGCTTATTGTCCTTCACGTGAAACCAAGTAGGACAACCAAATACATGAATCAACTCATAGTCATAAGCAGGCTTACCATACCAGAATTCCATTGGTGTTTTGCCTCCTAATGCAGAAGAAGGCAACCGATTGATGAGAAAACATGCATAAGTAACAGCTTCAGCCCAGAATGCTTTGCCTAATCCAGAATTAGACAACATACATCGTACTCTCTCTAGCAGTGTACGATTCATTCTTTCTGCAACTCCATTCTGCTGTGGTGTTTCTCTAACTGTGAAATGTCTCTTGATTCCCTCATCTTGACATACTTTGTGAAATGGATCACTTGTGTACTCTCCACCGTTGTCTGAACGAAGCACTTTGAGTTTTCTACCCGTTTGAGTTTCAACTGCTTTCTTCCATCTCACAAATATTTCCAGAACATCACTTTTCTGTCTCATGACATACACCCATACACGTCTAGAATAATCATCAATAAAAGAGACAAACCAATGCTTACCTCCCAAAGAAGCATTTTTGGAAGGACCCCATACATCTGAATGAACATAATCTAGAACTCCACTAGATTTATGAATTCCCTTACCAAAGCGAGATCTTGTCTTCTTGCCTTTTACACAATGTTCACAGAAATCTAACTTACAGACAACAAGCTCTTTCAACAGATTTTGCTTAATTAAAGCATTCAAAGATTTCTCACCTGGATGTGCAAGCCTCATGTGCCATAGCATTGCAGATTCCTTAGCAGCAATTTCACTCTGCTCAGCTGTAGCTACATCCCCAGTCACTGTTCTCCCATTTAAGTAATACAAGTTGTGATGACGTGTACCTTTCATAACAACCATAGCTCCAGAAATCACCTTCATAACTCCATTTTGGCCATCAAGTCTTAATCCCTTGGATTCAAGCATTCCTAAAGAAATCAGATTCTTTTTCATACTCGGCACACACCTCACATTTTTCAGTTCTCTAACCTTGCCATCATGCAGTTTCAGGCGAATACTACCAATTCCCACAATGCTACAAGAATTGTGATTTCCCATCAATACTTCGCCCTCAAACTTCGTAAAATTTGAAAACCATTCTCTATTTGGAGTCACATGAAAAGTAGCACCCGAATCAAGTATCCACTCATCATCTTTTGCCTTAGAGTTAGAAGGTAATGTGGTTAAAGAGTAATCTGACTCATTACCTGTGTCTTTGCTGGACTGGACGACATTTGCTGCACTTTTGCCTTTCCTGTCCCGCTCCTTGACCTTAGGACAATCCTTAGCCCAATGGCTTTTTTCATGACACCACGCACATTCATCCTTAGCCAAACGGCCTTTTGCTTTCGAGTATCCTTTACCCTTACCAGGATGTTGGCCAACATTTTTCTTGTGGTTTGATTTTCCGCCTCTCACTACAAGAGCATCGCCACCATCTTCTCTGGAGATATCATCTCTATCCATCTTTCGGAATTCTTCACTACGTAATGATGTAGCGACTTCATCATAAATCAGCTTGTCTTTGCCATGAATTAGCGACTTAATCACGGGTTCATATTTCTCCGGAAGAGAATTCACTAAACACAAAGCTTTCTCCTCATCTGGAATGATCTCATCATAATTAACCAACTCCGTAAGAAGTTTGTTAAAGGAATCCAGATGCTCAGTCAGAGTTGCACCCTTCTTCATATTGAACCGATACAAATTTCTTTTTAGATGAATTCGGTTCGCCACATTCTTCACAAGGTACTTCGCTTCAAGTTTTTCCCATAATTCTTTCGGCGATGTCTCATGTTGATAGTTCACTCTGATATCAGTTTCCAAACAACCCCTGATCGTAGCCAAACAAAGCCTTTGATTCTTCTCCCACTGTTTGTCTGACCATTCTTCTGGTTTCTCTATTCGCAGACAAGCTTCCAAATCCAAATGCTCAAGAGCATCGGACACATCAGTTCTCCACAAACCAAAGTTATTGTTTCCATTAAATTTCTCTACATCTAACCTTGCTCTGTGATACACTATTTTTTCAGATTGACTAGATTCACCCATTTTCGCAACACAAGCAACTTACACAAGAGAAACAACCACAAATGCAAACAACCGGCTTCACAGGAATTTCGTCGAACACCTTCCGTGCACTAAACTGAACACACAAATTCAAAGATTGCACCGCACGCTCCGATACCAATTGTCGAGATTAGGCGCAGCGGAGGCCAAACTCAACACACACAACAGCTCAGTATAATGCACAGATTAACATAGACAACAAAATAGAGAACACACAGGTTTAACGTGGTTCAGCAATAGCCTACATCCACGGGCAAAGAAAGAGTGATTTTATTACCTCACAATGGAGAACACACATAAATCTCATACAAAGCTTACAAATTTCACTCAGCTCACTGTCTTCTCCTTTTCATATGAAGCTGCTGCATTTCACCTTCAGTTTTGTGGCGGCTCCTTTTGCTCTCTGTAAAAATTAAACCCTTACACAATAATACCCCCATATATATATTGCTTGTAAAGTGCTTTTACACGCAAGTGTCAACATAAGGAAGGCCCACAAATATAATATGGCACGTCTGCACCATACTTCACAACATACAGCCGAGAACATTGTCGAAGTCAACAAGGCCCATATTTGTACTTCGATCTAAACATTTAAAGACAAACTTGTTAAGAACACATGTATTCAAATTTTGATCCTTCTCAATTTGCGTGTTAAGTAACATATTTAAAATTAAATGTTTTTTAATCAAGTCCCAAATTCTTTTAAGAAAAAAACCCTGCTGTAATTGTCAAATACATGAGACAAGAGAAGTGAAGCAGCAATTGTAGTGCCACGGTCTTAAGAAATGGAAGCTGAACTCCCAACCAGTGGAGCTGAAACGCTTGTATTCCAACATAAGCAATAATCCTCGAATCAGGTCGTTCGCATGCTTTGCCTTATCAATGCCCTTCATCGCTGCCAGAATTCTAATCTCTTAGCATGACACTGTCCGCTACAAGGAGACAGAGAGGCTAGCGATGCCAAGTTGGAAGCCATATTGCAAAAAAAAAAAAAAAAAAAAAATCATGAGAACGGATGCTATGACATAAGAGTTTGGATGAGATAAAAACTATCACGAAAGAAATCAGTTGGTCTTACTTTTGGATGGTCACTGGTCCAGTTTGGCATTTCCCTTGGAATTGCGCATGAGATATTAATTAAGTTATCAATCATACGCTATCAAAATAAAAAGGAACATTGAAGTAAAAGATATGACATGTAGCTAAACATTACGAAATATCAACAATATGCTACATTTCAGACTTCAACCTATATTTTTTCCAAGTAACTGTTATGACATCTTTAATGGTATTTTCTAAATACATAGCTGATACTTGTTGATATATCAGTGATAAAAGACTGAATTTTTAATGCAAATACTTGTTAAAATAGACAAATATTACCATTTAAAGGAAAATACATAAATATTTCCTGAATCAACTAGACATGCGTGCAAACTGGTCGTCAAAAGATAATTTATTGATACTAATTAAATACTTAGGATACGAAATACAATCAAATCATCAAGAATCAAAGGGCATGAATGTTTGTTACAAAAGCTAATTGCCTTTTCATTTTTCCCTGCTACAATGAAATTACCAGGTTATTTAAATTCTGTTATTGCTATCATAAAACTACAAAGCCAACATAAGATGAAACCAAATATAAATTATGCACGCAGGGGAAAACTCACATCACTGTACTATTCATCGATTGCTAAGTTCGCATGAAGACTACGCTACGAAGTTTTCCAAGCTACAATCTTCTCGTACACATCCATAGGAAAGAAATGTAGTGACCACACAATAGGGATCTCTAATAGCACAGATTAATAAATGTGGCTAACTAATAAATAATGCCAGTATTAAAAAAAGTATCTGAAAGAGAACAATTTTTTCACTGCAGTTGATAACAATACGAAATTATTCTACACAATCGAGCTTCATAATATACTGAAAATTTTGTTCCTTATCATTCAACTCCAATTTTTTCAAAACTATAAACGATGAAATGAAACTCCATAATTAAATAAAAAATTTACCGTAATCCAATAATCTAACTCAAAAACATGATTAATTGAGCCAACGGTACAAAGCGGTGCAAATTGGGATCAGGTCTTATGGAATGGATTGGCGCGTAAATGGAAGAAGTGCGGGAAAAACGTGGTGGATACATTTTTGGTGGGGAGAACTTTTCTATGGCGGGTGCGAGCATTTGACGGAGACGTGGTGAAGCAAGGTGAGGGGGTGGGTTTTGCAGTGCCATGAAATGAGGAAGATAACGAGTTGTGGTGCGTGTTTCACTTAATCTAGATCTAGAGGGACTGAAATAAAAGGGACGTATTGTTTTTACATAATTAAAGCAGGCGTATTTAGTTTTAAGAACAAGTTTCAAAGAAAAATAAGAATTAGATCAAAGAATGACTAAGTTAAATAATTAACTTAAGGACAAAGACCAAATTTTATTATGCAAGTTCACTTTAACTCTCATCATTAATGAATTAGTTTTTAAAATAAAAAACAACCCTCAAAATTAAAACAAAAATATATGATTTTAAAATTATTTTAGTCAATTTATGTTATTATAAACATATAAAAATAATCAGTTCGGAAAACTAAATGAATATAGCTTTGTAACTTAAAAATATAGCTTTATATTGTATCATCCAAATATAGAATTAAGTCATTTTAAAGCTAATCTCATTTACAATATAATTTAGCTATACCGTGAATAATGAAGTTATATGCATTTAGTTTTCCGCCCTGAATTCCCTTATATTGCTTTTTGTTCCATATTCATAAAAAAATGATAATTAATTTTTATTAATTTTTAATCTTATAATTACAAGAAAATATTTTTGTATTAATTTTTATTATTTATGAAATGCCAACACATGTCCTTAGTTTAAAATATTCTGACATTTTCCAATTAAAACATGAAAGTAGTTCTTGATTTACATAGCAAAAGTCGTTTGTTCTTAGATCTAATTTTTTTTTCTAAAATGTGTCCTTCAAACAAATATCCTCTATTAAAATACTATATGGATTCTTTTACAAAAAAAAAAAATTATCATTATTTAAAACGTCAATCTAAATTTTAATTTTTGATATTTAATTTAACAAAGGCTAGTAAGCTTATGGATATCAATTTATTCAAAGCTTGTCAAAATAAAAATAGGTTGGTTTGAATTAATTGAATTAAGATAGTTGTAGATAAATTTTATTTCATCGATCTATCATCTCAAAACCATTTTAATGTCGATATGTGTAAAAAATGTGTTTTTAAGCCATCTGTAAAATTAAAAATGAATTCTTTTTGTTAATTTGGACTGATAAATGATTTATGTAACGACCTGGCATTTTGCCCGTTCCAAATTGGTATTTAACCCAACTTATTCTGAATGTATATGAATTCGATCCAGGAAATTATGGTGCATAAATTTAGTACGAAGACTCGATCGAATAACGGAAGGCGTGACGTGTAAATCCAAATCAAATATGATATTTCGATAATACCATGGATTTGGATTCGAAATGATCGATTTATAAATCAAAAATGATTTTTGGAACGGAATATTTTTTTCCTAGATATCGATATGAAGTTTCAAGACTTATATGGCGTAAAAGGAAGCGATTAATTTGAAATCAGTGTTTTGGAAGGTAATTGATATGATATGATATGAAATCTTATACATAAGGAAGGTATACAAGAATGATGAGTTGAAAACATGATTTGGAAATCTTATGAAAATAGACACGTATGTAAGTGTGATATATCACAATGTGAAATGAAGTACTATGCATATAGTATCCTATGCTTTCAAATTAAGATACGGGAAGCACCTTCTTGCGAATAATGAATCTATTTGGTAGGTATTTCATGTGATGATTGGGTTGTCCGGACGTAAAATTTGTATGTTTCCCTTCGGCTGTGATTTATGGTCGATTTGTGATAGCGTAATCCGCAGGGCTGGGAGTGCCTACGGGTACCGATGTTTCCGGGGGGATCCAGGTGCAATCATTGTGTATCTGCGGTCCAACTTGAGATATAAGGCGTAAGGTGGCAGTGATTCCCTAGCCCAGCTACGTTCTTCGGGTATCTCAGGTTTTTCTTTTGTTTGATGCCTTCTGTTGATTTGCTTATGACGAAATTTGCAGGGAATCGACTTCCTACGGGTACGGATGTTTCCTAGGGGATCCAGGGGTAACCATTGTGTATCTACGATTCGTGAGTAGTTTTGACAATTGGCATCGGTTGGAACTTCCAACATCTATTTATCAAAATTTTAAAGCATTTTCACTGGGAGTCGAAACAAGTATATATTTAGTACTTAGGGATTTTTAGACATGCGTCGGTACCATGTATGGCTAAATTTCTTTAAGAACAGAGGTAGACTTGTTAAACTTCGAGTTATCAAGTATTTTCAAACTCTAAGTAACAAATCAAAAACTTGAAATTATAACTTGAACAAGCTTAACTTAATGAATTAAGAAAGGGGATTTTAAATGGTTTCCAAATCGACAGCTTTGAAATTATATGCAAATTTTTTCGCTTTACTATGACTAATTTTGAAAATTAAAGTTTGAAATTAATCAAGTTGTATATAGATTTTGTAATCTAACCAAGGAAGATACTATAACTAAACCCGTTGTTGAGTGTTAAATAAATTAGAATAAATAATCGACTTGAATGTATGTTAAACATGAATAAGAATCAAAGTTCACTTAAGAAATTAGAAGATAATTTCGATAATACTAACTTAAGAAATCGTATAAAAGGGTAATATGAATTATAACAAATGTTCAAGTGGGGGAGAAGGCTGATTTTCGCCACTTGAGATAACATGAATGAATTGAATAAAAATTTCTGAACGAATGATCAGTTATAATGCGTTAAAAATAAGTTTTGGTTTAACTTCGAGTATCCATGATTAAACTGCCGAAATTTTCCTATCGTCGCCCTATCTAAGATTGAATCTGAACTATTCGACCGTGAGTAGCTTTATCTTAAATTTGAACCACCTTGCTGTCACCTTGACACTAAATCTCTTAGCTTGTTTTAACATTTCTTGATCCCATGCATTGACCTATGACTACTTGTCCATGTTGTGTACCTCGTGTGTCATGAATCAAAAGAAGCTGAGATTGAAATGGAACTGAAAATTTTTAGGGTTCTTAACAATTAATGAATGAATTTTCAAGTTACCAACTATAATGACCAGGCATTTTGTCTGTTCCAAATCGGTATTTAAACCAACTCGAAACGTTCAAAACGACAGATTGTTATTGGCTTACACGGTTTAAACAGAATTAACACTGAATCACAGGGTACAATAATTACAGCCAAATAAAAATTTCTATATAAATATCAGAGTTGCGTAAAATTTTCAGCGGAAGATAAATATAAATTTTTACATGAATTTTTGACTGAATAAAATTTTACACTTTGTTGTCGAGCGTAGCGCGCACGAGCGTCTCCACGTCTTCACGTCCTCTCCATCTTTGCGAGCTGATATTTATAACCTGGAACACTTAGGGCCTGACCCGGATACAGGGCTTAATGAAGGTTCATGAGGATTTTACAGCCACTAGTAATACCTACCCAAATGAAAATACGCAACAATGGCCTAACCCACTCACGGCAGTGGAGAAATGACAGAAAAACAGCAGTGACAGGTTCACCCGATTATACTTAGTGGAAATACAGAATGTATAACTTAAAATGATTTAAATCGTAAGTAAAACTTATGATTAAACGTTTTGGTAAGTTTTCTACTTCGGACTCAATAAGTATAATTTGGTTCAGCTACTGGTTCTTCTATATTGACTGTCTCATTATTGTTGTGTCGCTTGAATGATTCGGGGTTGATTATGTAGATGTTGGAGGCCGGTGTAGTGGGTGTACATAAGTATGTGCGTATACACACCGTTAGCATTCACATGTACACAAGAACCTCGGTCGATTGATGTTTGCGCTCTGTTAAATTGGTTTATCCCTCACTGTCGAGACCCAGTCTAGATATCTATTTTAAATATTAGACCTGAATCTAGTTCATATTTTGATCGTTAAAATTCCTCGATCGTTACAATTTATGAACTAATTTAATTGGTTCTATGTTGGCTTTAACATGTAAGTCACTCACTAATGTCTCATATGAATTTTATGTTATGATAAGTTTAGCATGGTGGTATATTTTATGGATGTACGATCACTTTTGTTGTTGCGTGTTAGTTGTGTGTTTAGATTAAATGATAGTGTATACATAACGGTAGTGAAGACTGTTTTTAGAATTGTTTGCCAATAATGCAGAATGAAGGTTATACTTAAACAACAGTAACAACTAAGATGGGAAATCAATGCAGAATTTTGAGAAATGAAAGTTAAAATTTAGATTGAACGTTCAGCGTATGGGTCGACATACAACGATTATCAAGTGGGAAAAATACAAATTGCACATTGAAAAAAAATTTGAAGTGATTATAAATTTGTTTTACATTTATTTCATATTATAACTTCACTCATGCGTCTTATGTCTAAGGTTATTTTCTACCCCTTATCATTTTGGATCTTTTTAAATAAATATGGTAGAGATATCAAGTATGAGATCGTGCATGGAGGTGAACGAAGGAGTAGCAAGTGGTTAACACTTTAATGTACCTAAATTTGGAGTTAGTATTGTTATATTTCGTTATGCAATACCATGGAGCAATACTAGTACTACTTAGCCATTAAAGACTATAGGATACATGGTTTTGACTAGGGTTTAATGCAGGATACATGGTTTTGAGCATATGGATTAAGGACATGTTAATAGATTGCATTGGTGATGATGTGCAATTTTGCAAGCGATAAAGCTTATGTCGATTGTGCCTTGTAGCAAGGTAAAATAATGCTAAGCTATTTTGTCGGCCTTTTACATCTAACTCAGAAGATAATATCAAATGTCCTTCTGCTGACTAACAACGTAGACTCCTATATGTCATCGAAAGCAAATAACGTATTTCATCTTTCTTTTTCCTTGAGTTGAGCAACAAATTTAAGCTCATCGAGGACATAAATTTGAAGTCTATTGGTGTTAACATGCATTTTAGCAAAACCGATACACTTTGAACTTGGGTATCCGACTCGCACGTGGCTCGAGCATGGTCCTACACAAGCTCGGACTAAATGTCGGCATCGACACCTACATGGAATTTCATAAATCATTTAACTTAGATGATCGCCTCCAGGAGTCATCCGAATTAGAAAAGGCATGATCGGCTCACAAACTCAGTCAACTTCCACTGGATCGATCACGCAAAGGATTGGATTGGCCACCTCAAAAAACATGCGATTAGCCCAAGCCGATCACTCTGGAAATTAAAGGATCAGGCTGATCAAGCACTTGCCCAATCAACCAAAAAGGTCGGATCGGTATGAGCAAAAACATATCATTGACCAGACCGATCACTGACTTTGCATGGATCAGCATACGGAAGTGACGCCTGGCATTTAACCGATCGCTTTAAGGGTCAAATCAGTATTCAAACCATGGGATCGTTTCCATTATCAATGCTTTGTATCAGGCCTAAAAGATGGATTAGCAATACCCGATCACATGAAAAACGATGGATCTGCGCATGGATTGCAAGATTTGGCAAAACCTAATCGGTTCGGTAGGAGTCAAAGTGATCAGATTGGTATTGGGCACAAGATCAAATCGGCTTCCTAGACACCCATTGAATCAGCCAAAAACCAATTATCAACATGCAGAATCAGAGCAGAAACAAAATGATCGAGCAAAGAAATTGAAAACTTAGCACTTACTTAAGCATAGGTTCAGATACGAAAAACCATACCAATCCCTCCATGGAATCCGTACAGATCCCTATAGAACTAGGGATTGGATCTGAATTTTCCATGACATAGTCAAACTTCTGATGTACTTTTTTCTCCTTAATTTGTGGTTGATCCAAACTCTTCTCCAACTATAAATAAGGCACCAAATGGTTCATTTGTGGGATCTTCTCTAGGTTTTTGGGCAATACGACACAAGGATATTGCTAGAGCCTAACAAAATCTACTTTTCTCTACATTCTTGAGATCAAACCGAACTGTACTTGTAGTCAAACATTATAAACATTCGATTACGCTTCAGTAGACCTAGGCACACTTGCTATACTACTGTAAACTTATGTCTCTATTGAGGAAGATAATAGACATTCTGAGAAAAAGATTTCTCAGAATATTGCTGCCAAAGCAAATTTTATTGAGTCAGACAAGACTAACAAAAGAAAAAGGGAGAATGCTTCGAAGAAGTCAAAGAAATTTTTGGGTTCTTGCTACAAATGTGGAAAGAAAGGGCACAAAGCAGCCAAATGTCATGCACCAAAAAAGAAGTAGTTAAAAGAAAATACGGCTGATGTTTCGAAAGGCATTTCTGATCCTGATTTACGTGTAGTAATATCAGAATGCAACCTTGTTGGTAACTCAAAGGAATGGTTTGTAGACACTGGAGCCACTCGACACATATGTGCTAACAAGTGGATGTTTACAACCTATAAAACTGCAACTGATGTTGAACAATTTTTTATGGGCAATTCTTCTACTTCAAAGGTAGAAGGCAAATGAAAAGTTGTGTTGAAACTGACTTCTGAAAAGGAACTGACATTAAATGATGTTCTCCATGTTCCAAAAATTCGCAAGAACCTGATTTCAGGAACGTTACAGAGCAAGCATGGTTTCAAATTGACTTTTGAAGCTGATAAATTTGTACTTTCCAAGAATGGAGTGTATGAATCTTCTAACATATGGCATTCTAGATTGGGACATGTAAACTTTGATACATTGCAAAAATTGATTAATCTAGAATTTATACCAAAATGCAATATAGATTTAAACTATAAATGTCAAGTTTGTGCAGAAGTAAAATTGACAAAAACCTCGTTTCATCATGTTGAAGAGATACCAAACCTCTAGACTTGATACATACTGATGTATGCGATTTGAAAATGTGTCAAACTAGAGGTGGAAAAAAGGTACTTCATTACATTCGTTGATGATTGTACTAGATACTATCATGTATATCTCCTTAGAAGTAAGGACGAAACAATCGAAATGTTTAAATAGTATAAGGTAGAAGTTGAGAATCAACTCAACAAGAAAATCAAATCTTTAAGAAGTGATAGAGGAGGAGAACACGAGTCTCCATTTGAGGAATTTTGTGCTGAGCATGGAATTATACTTCGAATTACAACTCCCTATTCACCTCAATCTAACGGTATAGCCTAACGAATAAATAAAACTCTTAAAGAAATGATGAATGCCTTACTAATTAGCTCTAGCTTGCCAGATAATTTTTGGGGAGAAGCTATTCTTTCGACAAATCATATTTTAAATAATATAACCCAAAAAAAACATCTAAAACTCCTTATGAACTTTGGAAAAACATACCACCATCCTACAAATACCTAAAAGTGTGGGGGTGTCTTGCCAAAGTAGAGGTACCAAAACCAAAGAAGGTCAAAATTGGACCCAAAACTATTGATTGTGTATTCATTGGATATGCACAAAACAGCGCCATCTATCGATTTTGGGTACACAAATATGAATTGATGATATTCATGAAAATACCATCATTGAGTCGAGAAATGATGGACTTTTTGAACATATATTTCCCTTGAAACATGGTACAGAAAATCATACACCTAAGAGACCAAGGGAAGATGAAGTTCCTCATAATTCTCCCAAGAATGCTGAACAAAATAACACTCTGCAAAGTAGTGCTGAACAGCAAGTGGAGAAACCAAGAAAAAGTAAAAGGTCAAGGACTTCAAAAACCTTTGGACCGGACTTCTATACATTTATGTTAGAAGATGATCCATTGACATACAAACAAGCTGTCTTCCAGCGATGCCCCTTGCTGGAAAGAGGCAACTAACAATGAGATCGAATCCATTATGTCCAATCATACATGGGAATTAGTTGATTTACCTCAGGAATGTAAGACCTTAGGTAATAAATGGATATTTAAAAAGAAATTGAAACATGATGGTTCAATAGACAAGCATAAAGCTCATTTGGTAGTCCAAGGATTTAGACAAAAGGAAAATGTGGACTATTTCGATACATATTCACCTGCAACGAGGATAACATCGATTAGAATGCCCATTGCAATTGCGTCCATACATGATTTAGAAATACATCAAATGGATGTTAAAACTGCATTCTTGAATGGTGAACTAGAGGAGGAAATCTATATGAAACAACCTGAAGGATTTATCAGAAAATGAGAATAAAGTTTGCAAATTGGGAAAATCACTTTATGGCATTAAGAAAGATCCAAAACAGTGGCATTAGAAGTTTGATAATATTATGTTATCAAATGGATAAATGAATCTGGTAAATGTGTGTACATAAAACATACACATATTGGGTATGTCATTGTCTGTCTTTATGTTGATGACCTATTGATCCTAGGCAATAACAAGGCCATATTGACATATACAAAGGATATGTTATCCTCTAGATTCGATATAAAAGACCTAGGACTAGCTGATGTGATATTGGGTGTAAAAATTCTGAGAACACCACAGGGATATGCATTATCCCAATCGCATTACATCACCAAAATACTTGAAAAATTCAAGCAATATAATGTAATTATTGCAAAATCACTAGTAGATATGAACCAAAATTGGGTAAAGTTGATCGTATCTACCAATTGGAATACTCTCTTATTGTAATGACCCGCATTGTCAGAGGTATTATAATTAATTTATTTAATTATATAAATAGTGATTTAGGGAATTAAATCGTCGTTAATTAAATCATAGTGAATATTTAATTAGAATTAAATAATATATTTAATTCAGAAATAACAAAAAAAATATTGGGAATCACAATATTCTATGATCGGGGTCGTCCCCAAGATTTAATTCAGCTTAGAGTTGAATTATATTGACGAATATATTCAATCGACGATAGTTTGAACGTATAATTATAATATAATTAAAATCGAGCTCGAAATGGCGCTGCAGTTCGTAAATTGGCGATTCGAACTTCAACTGAATGTACATGATTCGTTTTAAGCCGGATTTCTGTGAAACAAGAAACGTGTGGAGCTGGTGGAGTATATCTTTCTAGTGGAAGAGAAAAATCGGGATTTCGTCGTGTAGATTTTGATGTACGTCCAAATCAAATTTCAGAAAAGTCGCGGTGAAATTCCTTTATATTTTGCAACGCTTTATTTACGTTATAAAAGGTTTTTCGATATAAATTGAATATCGAGATAATCTGGAATCTGAAATATCAAACTGTAAATTTTGATATGATATACTGAAGCTGTACGATATCATATGTGAAGATATACGATAATATAAATTTAATTTTATTTAATTCAATTTTATTTAAATATATTTATATATTTAAATGGGTCATCCAGAGCTTTAAAAATAGCCGGTTTTGCAAACGAAGTCGGAATTCGACGAAACAAGTTTTGTTGGATCTGCAATATCAAATAGTGGTTAGGTTTCCAGTTTCGTGATTTTTAGAGTCACTGTGTGGCCGTACGGATTTTTAGAGTGAGAAACAGTCAGTATTTTGACAGTTAAAAATACGCTGTGTGAGCAAATGGAGTCGGAATTCGACGAAACCTGTTTCGTTGGGACCGTAATGCCAAACTCTAGCTACACGTCCTGTTTCGTGATTTTTGAAAATAGTGTGTGATCACACGAATTTTTAGAAAGAAAAATGAATATATAAATGAGCATATACCAGGAATATTCCTTTTTTAAAAAAAAAATCTAGATATTTATTTTTGCTATAAATACCACTACCAAGTTTCCTAAACCTAAGAAAAAGTCCAATGTCTTCATTTGTAGGCCGCCACTAAAATTCCTTCAGCTCAAATAAAATCATGAGCAAGGATAAACAAAAAGAAATCAGATTAATTCATATAAAATACTACAAATCCTGAAACCAATATATATGGATTCCCTGATGTATGCTCTTCGATTCGATATCCCATTTGTGGCCTGCGATGCATGTTGGATGAACTCTTCGGTTTACAGTGAAACTAGGGTTTGTCTTTTGGTGAGTTTGAGGTTGGAATACTCGAATTCGAGTATGGACTCTTGTTTACATAAGAAAATCGATTTGGTTGGTGGTTCTTTTTTGGATTTCTGGGATGAAACCTATCGCGCGACAGTCTGTGGTCTCGAGAATGACCTGAAGTCGCGACCAACAGGATGAAGTCGGGTTCCATGTTTGTGGTACGGGGTTGGTAAAGATTTGATGAGAGGTATTTTGGTGTTATCAGTTTTGATTTCTATGTGAAGATGAAGGAGGGATTTCGTGAAGAAGGAGGTCGGTTTTTGTCTGAGCAACAGGAGGACGGGTTTGAGAAGGATTTGGGGAAGAACGGGTTAAATATGGAGCGGGTGGAGTTTCTGAAGGGAGGGTGTTGGGCCGAATGGAAAGAGTAAGGCCCAGTGATATGAAATTCAAGTTTAATTATATAAAAATAGTGTGTATACTTATAACACTTGTAACTTACCCATACGATATCAGATTGACGAACCGTAAGTTGTGTTGGGATCGTATGGACGGACACTACACAATGGGACTGACCGCAAGTCCATCGGAGCTCGTTGCAATTTATGGCGAAATAAATTGTCCACTGAAATCAAATAACGCAAACCGTTATTCAACGGTTAACGCGCAACTGTGAGTAAAACTCACCAACTCTGAACAGTTATATTTTTATAATGTATTTTTAGAACTGTTAATCATCTTTTGATTGCTGTGTGTTGGTTGATTGATTGAACTGCTAGTCAGTTAGTGAAAATTATATATATATGTAATTATATATATATATAAACCGTTAAATATTTATATATTGATTCTGCTATCAGAATAATTTATATTAAACTGAAAGTGATGATAATCATATTATGTAACATCTGTGGATGCAGGGAGACAGGTTGGAGGAATCCGACAGGATTCCTCAATAGTTATTTTATTGTTTTTTTATATATATTTTGATATATGATGTGAATTATAACCTGTTGTTGATTGTGTGTGTATGGACGATATTGAACATCGTGATTTGATGTGATTGAATACCATAACATACCGAAATGTTGATAAGGGGATTTTCAAAGTGATATTTATAAATAAGAAATATTTATAAATTGGAATATTTATAAATAGGAGATACATAGAAAAAGAAAATAATTTCAAAACATTTTCTTTTGAATGGAAAGGCCTGTGTGGCGGGTTTGGGGATTTTCCCGATGCTCCCGTTACAAAGGAGGTTATGGCGAATTTTTCAGAGAATTTAAGGAGTTAGAATATTTCGAGAATAAATTTGAAAAGGAAATATTTGTAAACCATTTACAAATAGAATTGAAAAAGGAAACGTTATAAAAAGGAAATCATTTTTAAAGTGTAGAACCGTTATTTAAATGTAATTCTTTTCAAATGAATAAAACGTTGTTAAAAAGGAAATCTTTATAATGTAAATAAAGTAAATCGAATATGGTATTCGAAGGTTAGTAAAACGAATATGCTAATCGAAAGGGGTTAGTGAGTCGAGTTAGTTGAATATAGTTAACTAGTTCAGTAGAGTTAACCAGGTAGAGTTAACCAATTAGAGTTAATCAGTTAGAGTTAACCAGTTAGAGTTAATCAGTTAGAGTTAACTAGGTAGAGTTAACCAGTTAGAGTTAACCAGTTAGAGTTAATTAGTATAGTTAACCAGTTAGAGTTAATCAGTTAGAGTTAACCAATTAGAGTTAATCAGTTAGAGTTAACCAGGTAGAGTTAACCAGTTAGAGTTAATCAGTAGAGTTAACCAGTTAGAGTTAATCAGTTAGAGTTAACCAGGTAGAGTTAACCAGTTAGAGTTAATCAGTTAGAGTTAATCGATTAGAGTTAAAATGAACTAGAGTTAATCAAATATAGTTATTTGAGACAGAGTTAGTCAAACATAGTATTCATGGTAAGTTGCCATCTCGTACGACTGGTAGCGTAATTCGCAGGGCTGTAAATAGCTTAAGGCGGTCGGATGTTTCCTAAGGGAGTCAGGCGTAACCATTGTGATCGCTGCGATCTAAAGTCAAGCGAATGAAGTTAAATCGAATATTAGTTATTCGATAGGAGTTAAGTTCTTGAGTTAGATTATCGAGATAAGTGAGTCGATGTTAGTTCATCGAAAGGAGTTAATCGATGTTAGTTTCATCGAAAGGAGTTAATCGATGTTAGTTTCATCGAAAGGAGTATCGATGTTAGTTTCATCGAAAGGAGTATCGATGTTAGTTTCAATCGAAGGGAGTTAATCGATTAAAGTTAAATCAAAGGAGTTAATCGATTATAGTTTATTCGAATAGATTAAAGGAGTTAATCGAATATAGTTTATTCGAATAGAGTAAAGAAAATAATCGAATATAGTTTATTCGAATAGAGTTAGAGGAGTTATCGAATATAGTTTATTCGACAGGAGTTAAGTGAATAGTTAGGTTAAACTAAGTGAATTAGTTAAGTGAATTGGTTAAGTTAACCAAAGTGAATTAGTCGAGTTAATCAAAGTGATTAGTTCAGTTAATCGAGATAAGTAAATCAAGTTAGGATAATCGAGTTGAATTAGTCAGTCGAGTTAATAAATTGAGTTAGTCAAACCAAGTAAAACCAGTTAGAGTAAATTAATTAAGGTTGACCAGTTAGAGTTAATCAATCAGAGTTAATCAAATAGAGTTAAGTAAAATTAGAACTGACTAGAGATTAGTAAATTGAATGGTTTTCTAAGTGCCTATCTGATGTTGGTTTCGGCCTTCGGGATTTATACTTAGGGAATTGTTCTCATACTAGTTTACAGTCAGGGACTGATAGTTGGGGAAGAGTAGTGATTTGTAAATAAGCAGATGGAAACGTTTTCCAGTGTTAATAACATATATTTTCTAAACATAGAAAATAAGGCAATATGAATATATATAGATATATGTTGATGATTGATCGATATAATTTCCATCTGGAAATAATATCGTTGTTTGCACACTTGTTTTTCTTCGATAGTTAACTCACAGACTATCGAAGTTTTGACCATTTTAACGTTGTTAATATGGAGAGACCGGTTGGATTATTATCCAAAGAACCACTGTGTATTGGCATAAGCGTTGCCAATCATATATGCCAAAGTTAATTGAAGACAGAGTAAAATGCAAGGGTTGTTGTATAAGTCTTAGATAACAGTGACTAAGATGGATATACTGAATAGTGCCTTCGGTTTGTCCAGTCCCAGGACAACTTGTATGGACGAAGGTCTGACAGAGTATATCCAATGGATCGCGTAAGTTGATCTGTTCAAACGTATTCACGTTTGGTGGCGGAGGAATTCGTTTCTCTTAGCTGTATACCCGTGTTATTTTTGGATAAGTCAATTTGTGATTTGGCGGGTATGACGATGTGACATTCTAAGTGGATAAGGATGACTTGTGAAGATGGATGTCTGACAGAGTATTTCCAGAAAGGTCATGTACATTGATTTCTTCAACCGTACCAAGAGTGGAAGCGGAGAAGGAAACTTCTTTTAGCTGACACGTAATGTATTGTTGTAAACGTCAATTAGTGATTTCGATGGATTTGACAATGTGGCATTCGAAGTGAATCTGTTGTGATGATAAAGCGTAACTTCTAGCCTCATCATCCGGTAAATGACAGAAATCGGGCAGGCAGCATGGCTAAGTCGGTCGCACCGAAGTAGGGTGTATAATCACCTATCTAGAGAATATTCATTTTCTTCTTTAATCTATCAATGTTGTCCCATATATATACGGGAACGGTTGCTGATCCCAACCGTTGGTGATGTACATTCGATACACTCAAGCGAAATGAATGGTCGGTCATGTGTGGCTGAGTTGCAAGATGTTCTTGTTGAACTCCAGTGTATCGTTCCTAGAGTACACTGATCGGAAGGTGGTTCCATACCTTGTCATAGTTGGAAATCCATTATCCAATACGTGCTTGCGATTTTGATTGTATACTATATATGTAGAACGTGAGATGAAAGCGTTTCTGCTAGTTGATATCTATTTGTACATAGACATTATTATAATATCAAAAGGTTTTTGATATAAAGATATTTTGGATTCTCATAAGGGAAAAGCCCGTTCCGTTATACGGCGTGGTCTTATGAGATATCGTTTACTTGTTCAACTGTTTTTAAACTGTTTTACTCATACCAGTCCCATGACTGACCCGGAGTTTACTTTGTTGTTTTCCCTAAACTCTTGGGTGCCTAAATTTGTACGGGCAGTCAAGTAGTCGGGATTTACAGATATACTTGAAGAGCTGGAGCAGGAGGCTTCTGGATCATATAGCTATAGTTTATTTCCGCTGTGTTGTAAGTGTTGTACTCTGATAAGTGCTATTGTATACATAACTGTTATATTTCAAAGTTATGTTATATATTATATGTTATTCGTTCCGCTGTGAGGTTCGTGTTACTCTGATGTTGTGTTCTTCTTCTTCTTCTTCTTCTATTCTAAGTTTCTATCTTATCTATCCTCACCCTCTAATTTCTTTCATTAATTACCAGGATTTTTCGATGTTTTGGTTATCGACATCGTGCTTATGTCGATAACCAAAGTCGCCGAAAATCCGGGTCGTTACAGTTGGTATCAGAGCTTAAGTTAAGAATTACTTAGCTCTGTGGCGTGACTCGGTAGAGATAGGGTTAGTAACACCCTAGATTGAGTTTGAGTGTATATATACGAGTGCGTATTTGTATTTGATATAAAAATTTGTTTTATATTGTGGAGATTCATTGGCTGAGTTGTTTATGAGTTCTGGTCGATCAGTCTGATCCACTGTATCGGTAGGGGTTGCTAAACACTCGAATACGATGGGTCGGCACGATATGTTTTGAAAAGAGGGTAAATTAAAATAAGTTTACCCAAGGTATATCTTGATATAGAGAAGATATATATATCAAAATTATAATATAGTGGATATATTGGGTGTTATTATAATCGAGTAGGATTATAAAATAAATGGTTATGTAAATAGCCAGTCAGAATTCATATAAGTGAAATATATGAAATCAAAGTGAATTAAATCTGAAATTAAAGTCAGAATTGAAATTAAAAACTGGAAATTCAGATAAGTGTCTGTAATTGAATTTGGATTAGATATATGTGAATTTTAAAATCCTGGGAGGTTTTAAATTTGTTTTAATAAGGATATTTTGAACTGATTCAAGATGGAAGTGTTTAAGCTTGAGTTTTGAAAAGGAATATAGTATTGAACTCGCTTTGATTGCTGGAAAATAATTCTGATGATGGTGTACACATCATTAGTGTGATTTTCGAGTTGTAAGTGACGGATTACTACCCAAGATTTTATTTTCAAATTTGTTTTGCGAAAACAAGTTGTTTAAGAATTCAAATGTTTTGAATTGGTATTATGATTTCAAATTGACTTGAAATAAAAACCCAGGAGTTTAAATTCTAGAATTAAAATTTAACTTGTTAAGTTAAGTAAAAACCGGGGTGATAAGGGAATAATCTGAAATGGTCTTGTACTGATGGGTTAAGAGTTTGAAATCGAGAATCAAACTCGAGTTTGAAATGATATTTGGCTAGGATATAAAGCAAATGGTTGTGTTGGAGATAATGCAAAATTTGATTGGGGAAATAACATTGGTATATGCTGAGTTGATAGCATATAGAAGTGGTAGAGTTGATATACCCGACAAAAAAGGTACAAGTTTATATTTTATATGAGTTTGGAATTTATGAGCCGAATTGGCAAGCCGTTTGGCGTTTTGATTTTCTATTGGGTTAAAGAAGGCCCAGAGAGGCGAGTTGGAGTTTGAGCTATTGACCAGTACAAAGGAGGTTATGGCGAAATTTTCCGAAAATTTAAAGTGTTAGAAAATTTTCAGAATTTTTGAAAATTTTAGTTAGTCGGAATGAATAAATATTTTAGTCGATATTAATTGGTTCAGTTGAAATCAGAAATAAGGGGTAAACAAATCTTAGGAATTCCAATAGATAGGGTCGTCCTCTACCTTAGCAATTTCGAGGACGAAATTATTTTAAGTGGGGAAGAATGTAATGACCCGCATTGTCAGAGGTATTATAATTAATTTATTTAATTATATAAATAGTGATTTAGGGAATTAAATCGTCGTTAATTAAATCATAGTGAATATTTAATTAAAATTAAATAATTAAATAATATATTCAATTCAGAAATAACAAAAAAAAATTGGGAATCACAATATTCTGTGATCGGGGTCGTCCCCAAGATTTAATTCTGCTTAGAGTTGAATTATATTGACGAATATATTCAATCGACGACAGTTTGAACGTATAATTATAATATAATTAAAATCGAGCACGAAATGGCGCTGCAGTTCGTAAATTGGTGATTCGAACTTCAACTGAATGTACAGGATTCGTTTTAAGCCGGATTTCTGTGAAACAAGAAACGTGTGGAGCTGGTGGAGTATATCTTTCTAGTGGAAGAGAAAAATCGGGATTTCGTTGTGTAGATTTTGATGTACGTCCAAATCAAATTTCAGAAAAGTCGCGGTGAAATTCCTTTATATTTTGCAACGCTTTATTTACGTTATAAAAGGGTTTTCGATATAAATTGAATATCGAGATAATCTGGAATCTGAAATATCAAACTGTAAATTTTGATATGATATTCTGAAGCTGTACGATATCATATGTGAAGATATACGATAATATAAATTTAATTTTATTTAATTCAATTTTATTTAAATATATTTATATATTTAAATGGGTCATCCAGAGCTTTAAAAATAGCCGGTTTTGCAAACGAAGTCGGAATTCGACGAAACCAGTTTTGTTGGATCCGCAATATCAAATAGTGGTTAGGTTTCCAGTTTCGTGATTTTTAGAGTCACTGTGTGGCCGTACGGATTTTTAGAGTGAGAAACAGTCAGTATTTTGAAAGTTAAAAATACGCTGTGTGAGCAAACTGAGTCGGAATTCGACGAAACCAGTTTCGTTGGGACCGTAATGTCAAACTCTAGCTACACGTCCTGTTTCATGATTTTTGAATATCGTGTGTGATCACACGAATTTTTAGAAAGCAAAATGAATATATAAATGAGCATATACCAGGAATATTCCCTTTTTAAAAAAATATCTAGATATTTATTTTTGCAATAAATACCACTACCAAGTTTCCTAAACCTAAGAAAAAGTCCACTGTCTTCATTTGTAGGCCGCCACTAAAATTCTTTCAGCTCAAATAAAAACATGAGCAAGGATAAACAAAAAGAAATCAAAGTAATTCATATAAAATACTACAAATCCTGAAACCAATATATATGGATTCCCTGATGTATGCTCTTCGATTCGATATCCCATTTGTGGCCTGCGATGCATGTTGGATGAACTCGTCGGTTTACAGTGAAACTAAGGTTTGTCTTTTGGTGAGTTTGAGGTTGGAATACTCGAATTCGAGTATGGACTCTTGTTTACATAAGAAAATCGATTTGGTTGGTGGTTCTTTTGTGGATTTCTGGGATGAAACCTCTCGCGCGACGGTCTGTGGTCTTGAGAATGACCTGAAGTCGCGACCAACACGATGAAGTCGGGTTCCATGTTTGTGGTACGGGGTTGGTAAAGATTTGATGAGAGGTATTTTGGTGTTATCAGTTTTGATTTCTATGTGAAGATGAAGGAGGGATTTCGTGAAGAAGGAGGTCGGTTTTTGTCTGAGCAACAGGAGGACGGGTTTGAGAAGGATTTGGGGAAGAATGGGTTAAATATGGAGCGGGTGGAGTTTCTGAAGGGAGGGTGTTGGGCCGAATGGAAAGAGTAAGGCCCAGTGATATGAAATTCAAGTTTAATTATATAAAAATAGTGTGTATACTTATAACACTTGTAACTTACCCATACGATATCAGATAGACGAACCGTAAGTTGCGTAGGGATCGTATGGACGGACACTACACAATGGGACTGACCGCAAGTCCATTGGAGCTCGTTGCAATTTATGGTGAAATAAATTGTCCATTGAAATCAAATAACGCAAACCGTTATTCAACGGTTAACGCGCAACTGTGAGTAAAACTCACCAACTCTGAACAGTTATATTTTTATAATGTATTTTTAGAACTGTTAATCATCTTTTGATTGCTGTGTGTTGGTTGATTGATTGAACTGCTAGTCAGTTAGTGAAAATTATATATATATATATGTAATTATATATATATATAAACCGTTAAATATTTATATATTGATTCTGCTATCAGAATAATTTATATTGAACTGAAAGTAATGATAATCATATTATGTAACATCTGTGGATGCAGGGAGACAGGTTGGAGGAATCCGACAGGATTCCTCAACAGTTATTTTATTGTTTTTTTATATATTTTGATATATGATGTGAATTATAACCTGTTGTTGATTGTGTGCGTATGGACGATATTAAACATCGTGATTTGATGTGATTGAATACCATAACATACCGAAATGTTGATAAGAGGATTTTCAAAGTGATATTTATAAATAAGAAATATTTATAAATTGGAATATTAATAAATAGGAGATACATAGAAAAAGAAAATAATTTCAAAACATTTTCTTTTGAATGGAAAGGCCTGTGTGGCGGGTTTGGGGATTTTCCCGATGCTCCCGTTACAAAGGAGGTTATAGCGAATTTTTCAGAGAATTTAAGGAGTTAGAATATTTCAAGAATAAATTTGAAAAGGAAATATTTGTAAACCATTTACAAATAGAATTGAAAAAGGAAACGTTATAAAAAGGAAATCATTTTTAAAGTGTAGAACCGTTATTTAAAAGTAAATCTTTTCAAATGAATAAAACGTTGTTAAAAAGGAAATCTTTATAAAGTGAATAAAGTAAATCGAATATGGTATTCGAAGGTTAGTACAACGAATATGCTAATCGAAAGGGGTTAGTGAGTCGAGTTAGTTGAATAGAGTTAACTAGTTCAGTAGAGTTAACCAGGTAGAGTTAACCAGTTAGAGTTAATCAGTTAGAGTTAACAAGTTAGAGTTAATCAGTTAGAGTTAACCAGGTAGAGATAACCAGTTAGAGTTAACCAGTTAGAGTTAATCAGTAGAGTTAACCAGTTAGAGTTAATCAGTTAGAGTTAACCAGTTAGAGTTAACCAGAGTTAACCAGTTAGAGTTAATCAGTAGAGTTAACCAGTTAGAGTTAATCAGTTAGAGTTAACCAGGTAGAGTTAACCAGTTAGAGTTAATCATTTAGAGTTAATAGATTAGAGTTAAAATGAACTAGAGTTAATCAAATGTAGTTATTTGAGACAGAGTTAGTCAAACATAGTATTCAGGGTAAGTTTCCATCTCGTACGACTGCTAGCGTAATTCGCAGGGCTGTAAATAGCCTAAGGCGGTCGGATGTTTCCTGAGGGAGTCAGGCGTAACCATTGTGATCGTTGCGATCTAGAGTCAAGCGAATGAAGTTAAATCGAATATTAGTTATTCGATAGGAGTTAAGTTCTTGAGTTAGATTATCGAGATAAGTGAGTCGATGTTAGTTCATCGAAAGGAGTTAATCGATGTTAGTTTCATCGAAAGGAGTTAATCGATGTTAGTTTCATTGAAAGGAGTATCGATGTTTGTTTCAATCGAAGGGAGTTAATCGATTAGAGTTAAATCAAAGGAGTTAATCGAATATAGTTTATTCGAATAGATTAAAGGAGTTAATCGAATATAGTTTATTCGAATAGAGTAAAGGAGTTAATCGAATATAGTTTATTCGAATATAGTTTATTCGAATAGAGTAAGAGGAGTTATCGAATATAGTTTATTCGACAGGAGTTAAGTGAATAGTTAGGTTAAACTAAGTGAATTAGTTAAGTGAATTGGTTAAGTTAACCAAAGTGAATTAGTCGAGTTAATCAAAGTGATTAGTTCAGTTAATCGAGATAAGTAAATCAAGTTAGGATAATCGAGTTGAATTAGTCAGTCGAGTTAATAAATTGAGTTAGTCAAACCAAGTAAAACCAGTTAGAGTAAATTAATTAAGGTTGACCAGTTAGAGTTAATCAATCAGAGTTAATCAAATAGAGTTAAGTAAAATTAGAACTGACTAGAGATTAGTAAATTGAATGGTTTTCTAAGTGCCTATCTGATGTTGGTTTCGGCCTTCGGGATTTATACTTAGGGAATTGTTCTCATACTAGTTTACAGTCAGGGACTGATAGTTGGGGAAGAGTAGTGATTTGTGAATAAGCAGATGGAAACGTTTTCCAGTGTTAATAACATATATTTTCTAAACATAGAAAATAACGCAATATGAATATATATATATATAGATATATGTTGATGATTGATCGATATAATTTCCATCTGGAAATAATATCGTTGTTTGCACACTTGTTTTTCTTCGATAGTTAACTCACAGACTATCGAAGTTTTGACCATTTTAACGTTGTTAATATGGAGAGACCGGTTGGATTATTATCCAAAGAACCACTGTGTATTGGCATAAGCGTTGCGAATCATATATGCCACAGTTAATTGAAGACGGAGTAAAATGCAAGGGCTGTTGTATAAGTCTTAGATAACAGTGACTAAGATGGATATACTGAATAGTGCCTTCGGTTTGTCCAGTCCCAGGACAACTTGTATGGACGAAGGTCTGACAGAGTATATCCAATGGATCGCGTAAGTTGATCTGTTCAAACGTATTCACGTTTGGTGGCAGAGGAATTCGTTTCTCTTAGCTGTATACCCGTGTTATTTTTGGATAAGTCAATTTGTGATTTGGCGGGTATGACGATGTGACATTCTAAGTGGATAAGGATGACTTGTGAAGATGGATGTCTGACAGAGTATTTCCTGAAAGGTCACGTACATTGATTTCTTCAACCGTACCAAGAGTGGAAGCGGAGAAGGAAACTTCTTTTAGCTGACACATAATGTACTGTTGTAAACGTCAATTAGTGATTTCGATGGATTTGACAATGTGGCATTCGAAGTGAATCTGTTGTGATGATAAAGCGTAACTTCTAGCCTCATCATCCGGTAAATGACAGAAATCGGGCAGACAACATAGCTAAGTCGGTCGCACCGAAGTAGGGTGTATAATCACCTATCTAGAGAATATTCATTTGCTTCTTTAATCTATCAATGTTGTCCCATATACATATATGGGAACGGTTGCTGATCCCAACTGTTGGTGATGTACATTCGATACACTCAAGCGAAATGAGTGGTCGGTCATGTGTGGCTGAGTTGCAAGATGTTCTTGTTGAACTCCAGTGTATCGTTCCTAGAGTACACTGATCGGAAGGTGGTTCCATACCTTGTCATAGTTGGAAATCCATTATCCAATACGTGCTTGCGATTTTGATTGTATACTATATATGTAGAACGTGAGATGAAAGCGTTTCTGCTAGTTGATATCTATTTGTACATAGACATTATTATAATATCAAAAGGTTTTTAATATAAAGATATTTTGGATTCTCATAAGGGAAAATCCCGTTCCGTTATACGGCGTGGTCTTATGAGATATTGTTTACTAGTTCAACTGTTTTTAAACTGTTTTACTCATACTAGTCCCATGACTGACCCGGAGTTTACTTTGTTGTTTTCCTTAAACTCTTGGGTGCCTAAATTTGTACGGGCAGTCAAGTAGTCGGGATTTACAGATATACTTGAAGAGCTGGAGCAGGAGGCTTCTGGATCATATAGCTATAGTTTATTTCCGCTGTGTTGTAAGTGTTGTACTCTGATAAGTGATATTGTATACATAACTGTTATATTTCAAAGTTATGTTATATATTATATGTTATTCGTTCCGCTGTGAGGTTCGTGTTACTCTGATATTGTGTTCTTCTTCTTCTTCTATTCTAAGTTTCTATCTTATCTATCCTCACCCTCTAATTTCTTTCATTAATTACCAGGATTTTTCGATGTTTTGGTTATCGACATCATGCTTATGTCGATAACCAAAGTCGCCGAAAATCCGGGTCGTTACACTTATACTAGGAAGTATAATGTATATTATGAACTATACTAGGCCTGATATCGCATATGCTGTAAGAAAACTACGTTGATTTACCAACAATCCCGTAAGCATCATTGGAAAGCGATAATCGGAGTTCTAGGATATCTAAAGTATACGCAGAGTTATGATCTATACTATACAAACTATCCTTCAATAGTGGAAGGATACAATGATGCAAATTGGATCACTGGATCAAATGATACAAAGTCGACAAGTGGATATGTGTTCACATTAGGAAATGGAGCAATTTCATGGAAATCATCCAAATAGACTTGTATTGCTAGATCTACGATGGAATCCGAGTTTATTGCACTAGATAAGACAGTAGAAGAAGTAGGATGGATTCAAAGCTTCTTGGAAGACATACCTAATTGGAGCTAACCTATGCCTCTAATACGTATACATTGTGTTATTCAATCGGCTATTGGAAGAGCTAATAGTACGCTATACAATGGTAAATCTAGGCATATTCGTCGTAGACATAAAACGATAAGATAACTTCTTTCTAACGGTGTTATCACAATAGATTAAATTCGATCTAAAGATAACTTAGCCGATCCACTTACGAAAGGCTTGCCAAGAGAGAAAGTTCAAAACTTATCGATTGGAATGGGGCTAAGGCCTATTGACTAAAGGTTTTTCTAAAATGGAAACCCCATCTAGTTGACTGGAGATCCCAAGATCTAGGTTCAAAGGGACAACGAAGTTTAAGAGAGAAACTTGATGGCACTGTTATAAACAAACCATTCCCATGATAAGTCAGTGCATTATATGTTGGATAAGGATAAGTATAAGTACTTTTAATGATGTCTGTATCTGAGGAATTAGAGAATACTCTTTTACAGAATCACCTATGTAAGTGCGAAGGCGCTGCTTCAAAGAGAATTATGAGGCCAAATTCTCTTAGCACTTATGAGACCAGGCAGGTGTTCAAGGCAAAAACGAACACATATAGAGAACGAAGGGTTATAAGAAACATTTATCGTGTTTTATCTACTTTGGAACTACAAAAAAGTCTTATAGTTCAAGAACAGTCTATGTCTACTGGTTCGCCTGTAATTCAAATAGGTAATCACTAGAAAAGTTCAAGGCCTATCTGCTACTTCAACCGATGCGATAAATGGTTCGTGAAACTAAGATCGACTGATCATTTATGAGGGGATTGTTGGAAATGATGAGCAAGAGAAAGGAATTTGGGTAGAATAAGAGATAGCAACATATAAGTCCCACATCATAAAATTATTAACACAATTGCATGATCGACGATTAAAATTATTAGATGCTTCTTCGTATCTATATCGAATATTGTCTACCTCTTATTTTATATGTTTAAAAAAGTTTTTTCTAGAACATTTTCAAGTACCATCTACTGCATATCGCACTATACCATGAAATAATGAATGTAAAATTGTCAATTGTGCATGTATGTAACTGATACGTGCTTATGTCTGTAACTAGAGATGATTAATTGATGCATGCATGCACTCTTATAGTTTGTTTCAGTCATGTCTTTATTATTTTCCATACATTTAATTCTCTTGAGTTCGAATTCATATTAGATTAGACTAAGTGCAAAATCCACTATAGGCTAACTGCTCAAGTTTTAGGTGGTGACTTATACTTACAATAGTTAATCAACTTTTGTTGTTTGTTTGCGGATTTATCGTGATCCTGCTTCTCCTTTTGCAATCCAAAGACTGGAAGAATATGTATATACAGCTATATTGACAATGATATGTATTTTTTGAAGGATATTTTATCTACTATTGTATTATGTACTATTAAAGTTGTTCTCTAATGATAGTTCAAATATTGCAGTTTGATCGATATTTTTATTTTATGTGATATAGTTTACATTCATTTTATATGATTTTTTCGCAATTTTTAGTCAAATGGGTTAGTGGGGTTGGGTTTGTTTGACCCACTAAATTATTGAGTTGGGTTGGATTTACCCATTTAATAAATGGATATAATAGGTCGGGTATTTTTCTTTGTTAAATGGGCTAAGTTAATCTTAAACCAACCAATTTATACCCAACCCAACTCATTTGACACGTGTATAAACATGAGTTGAGTATGTATTCGACTTGTTGTTCATTGTTGTATGCTAATTAATTAGATCATTTTTATAATTTTATGGAAAACTATCAACGGAGAATGACATAATATGCAATATGTTTGACATGCATAAGATGCTTGTTTCAGGCCTCACACGCTAGGCTCATGCTATGCTTTGGAAATAAATTCTTTGAAATAAAATAACATTGTCTGAAATTCAAAAATACTTAAGCAAACAATGAATTGAATGATATATTGCAAAACGTTTATCCTTTAATGTAAAATTATACTACAATCCATGCAATGACAATCGAGGTTATTCCTAAGATTCTATTAACACCAATTATACGCCTAAATGTAAAACAAATATGTACTACTATTATATCCCAGATTTTATGTATTTAGTTCCTGGACCCTAGAGTTATTTCTTCGGGTTGTTTGCCTTGATAACTTTTGAGCCTAACTTGTTCAATATATCTAAATATAGTCGACTCAAAAGGTTGGATAATAAAGTTATGGTCAGGCATCCTTAGCAAATTAATTGCAATAACCATTAAATTTATTAATTCTAAAGTGCTTCATAATACCAATAGTTTTACAAAATATTTTGCAATATCAATAAAACGCTTTGTGTTATAAAAATTATAATTTCAATTTAACGTTGTCAACAATACTGTTTTTATAACGTTAACAGTCTGTTGCCACTATTAATATCATTAACAATACAATGTAAAAGTTATAAAACATACCTACGACAATGTTAATAATGTATGATTAAAATATAAACAGCAATAACATCAACCAAAAGTTATTAAATATAATGTTGTTAACAACTTAAAATAAGCATTGTTCTAAATATGAATTGCATTAACACTAAGTCGATGTTGTAAATTAAAAAAATAAACCTAATCTACAACAGTATTTTGCTGTTGTTTACCTTTTGGTCTGCAACCTTTGATAAATATTGTTGAAAAGTATAAATTTACAATGTTAAAGAAATGTTCTTAATTTACGTATTCCAATAACATGAGAAATAAGTCATGAAAGAACAAATATAATACAACGTAAAAATGTCATGTTAAAAAATTACTGTCTACAACAATTTTAACAAACGCTGTAGAAAATTTTTATTTACAACTTTTGTATATAGAACACCTTCTGGAAGAATCTATTACAACGTTTTTCTTAACAAATGTGGTGAAAGATCTACCTTTTTTACAACACTTTGACGAAGTGTTGCAGAACCAATGTTGTAAAGTAGTACTTTTGTTGTAGTGTCAGTTAATAAATAACTGATATTTAAGTTGACAAAGACAATTATTTAATTTGAGTTGATAATTTCATTAATCGTTCTTTGATTAATGTAATGCAAATGGTTTAACGAACAATTATTTTTATTTTAATAATATTTCTTAAATTTTATTATATTTTTTTTAATGATATTTTAAGTTACTTATCGATTAATAAATCACTAATGAAATTTTTATCGTTAATAATAACAGTAAGTGATTAGCAGATCTATTTCACTTCAATTAATAATGAAGTTAACTAATTATGATAATCAATAAGTAATTAACTTCTTAAATAAAAATAATTCAAGAAGTGATTGAGTTTTAAATGAATCTTGTTAAAAGCATTGTTATACCAAAAGTATAACCAATTTGTGAAGCAAAGATGCCATAATTATGAAATTCAAAAGTAGATTTATCATAAGAGATTGGATATGGAAATTCAACTATAATTGAGGGTTTACGGAGAGGCGAGTAATGTGAAGATTTTAATAAGATTTATTTTTACTTAATTATTTAATTAAGTAAATTAAAGTTAAATATGATTTCAAAAGGGAAATGATTTATGGATTATACAAGAAGATTTTTAAATAGAATCCAAGGGTTGTAAACAAGATTTATAAAGGAATTTAAACGCAGGCGATAAACTTAAATAAGTTTTTATTTAGGGAATTGGGTTGAATGAAACAAGTATAAATTGAAGAAGGTTTATTAAAGAATAAGAGTTTGCTTAACTTTATTGAATAAAAAGTAAAAGAGACTTATTTCGATAATAAATATGCCAATTGGAAAAATGGTTATTAAAAACGATATTTGTAAGAAAATAGAAAATGGAAATGATAGGTTGGGTGTTTCAAACTTTTATCTATTCTGAGATAAGAATGTTGTCGGTCAAGATCTGAGAGGTAATTAAAATACCCCAACTTGAACGACTTCACTATTATCAAGGAATGATATTAGCTTGTAACGGTAAGGGTGTTGAAAATTAGTTTATTACAAGATAATATTGCAACTTTATTTGCAAGATTCGGAATGTAATTGAAATAGTAAGTTTCCAAGTAATCCACGAATAATTTAACAGGGTTTAACTCAAGTTTGAATCATGAGTTTTTTTATTATCTTGAGTTTAGAATATATGGCAATCTTCGCAAGATAAAGGTAATGTATGAGATTTGGCGAATATATAGGGATGTTTCGAAAATAAGGAATGAAAGGGAGTTTCGTATATAAAGATATATTATCGTTTTCAATGTAACAAATAATGAGATGTTAGAAATATAAAATATGAAATTGAAACCAAAGTGGATTAAAGTTGGTTGGGTGGATTAAGATTTGGATTCGATCTTAAATCACGTATTTTAAAACAAGTAATGGAGTTGGATTAAGATATAATCGAAAAAGGGTAAAAGCAAATTTTTAATTAAGTTTTATATAATATTTGATTTATATTTGAATCAATGGCTTATTTAAAATGTTAAAAAGATATACTGGATATCATAAGGGATATAATGAAGTTTTTAAAGAAATTAGAACTTATTGCACATTGGTTGAGTTGAGTAACTTTAGAAATGTCAATTTGATGTTGGTTTCGGCCTTCGAGGTTGATACCGAGAGGATTCTTCACTTACTAATTTACAATAGGAGCTAATGACGTAGAAGTGAGATGATAATTGAATATTCTTATATTAAACAAGAAAAGGTAAACGTTTTCCAAGTATTAAAGATATTGAAGTTCAAATTAACCACTCGTTAATTATCAAAGGGGCCAAGTGATACTGAACCAGTACATATATTTTATTTTTATGGATGAATTTTTGTTTATTTAATAGTTAAATAGTTGACTATCAAATCTGGCCAATTATTGGTTGTTGGTACAAAAAGACTGGGATCGAATTTATATTCGAAAACCATTCCGACCAGCAGATACATAATCGTGGAAGAAATCGAACGATGATCGAGATGGAGCATTTGGAGGCCATAGATTTCCATAAAGCGGAAGAAATACTCATAATCTCTGGTTGGCCCTTGTGATACACTATGATTCTATCGTGGTTGGAGTCTATGGATTGCAAGGACTACTCGCTACTGATCCTTGAGGTGATTCCTATAAGGATGTGCTAGGAGGGTGCCTTCTATTCATCATGTTCCTGGATGACGTGTATGGATGATGTGGGATTCATTAGTAAATGGTGGTCAAATGTTCAAAAGATTATAACCTCAAGCCTCATAACTGGGAAATAACAAAAATCGGGCATGCAACATGGTTATGTGGGTCGCACCCATTAGGGTGTATTGTCACCATCTAGAGAATATTCATTTTGTTACTTCTTTTCATTTCTGTATGTTTCGGGAACAGTTATGTCGCTAGCAACCATAGGTGACAATATATTTGATACACTCAAGAGAAATGAGTGGTTGGTCATGTGTGGGCCGGGTTGCAAGATGTTCTTGTTGAACCCAGTGTATTCCTCTCTAGAGATACACTATCGGCAGGCAGTTCCATACCTTGTCATAGTCGGAATCCAATCTCCAATAAGCACCCGCGGTTTTGATTGTATACTATATATATGGAGCGTGAGATGCAAGCGTTCCACTAGATTCTATCTATTTGTATTTAGACACTATCATCATATCAGATAAGATATGATTTCAAAATGATTTGGGTTATAGTAAGGTAAAAAACCGTTTGTGTTTATGTGTGGGTTGGTCTTACTATTATTCTTTTCTTTCGAAACGATTTCCAAAGTTAATCAAGTTGTTTGTTGTGAATTTACCACTGAAAGTATTCCAGACTGATCCGGGTGAATTTTGCTTTGCTTCAAATGTGCTTGGGTCAGACCGAGTATATTTACAGGTCAGGTTCCACTTGGAGTTCAGGAGCTGGAAGCAAAGGCTTCATCGTTAGTTATTTAAAGTTTATTTTCGCCGTGTCTGATGTATGATGTACTCTGATGATTGATATGTATATACAGTTCTATTTTATATAAAGAGATTTGATATATTATATTTTATTCGTTCCACTGTGAGCTTCTGATGTATTCTTCTTCTTATTCTTCTATTCTGATATTTCCTTCTTTTCTTATCTCACCCTCTAATTTCTTTCTCGTAATGTTCCAGTGTTTTTGATGCTTGAATGTTCTACATCTTATTTTTGTGTCGATTTTCGAGGACCAAAATCCTTGTTCATTACAAGGATGGTCATTCAGCTTCCTGCAAATTCTGCTTTATCTCCAGCATCTCCTAATCCAGTCCCAGAGCAGCACCAGCCAGCCGCAGCAGGCTCGGAGATCCTTGAGCTTTCCGTTCTCCGTCGTATTCAGGCTGAGCTCCGTGAGGTTTGCATGGAGCGGCGTCAAAAGGCCAGCGAGATTGGATGCATTTCCTCTTTGCTACATTCCTAGCATGGATGTAGCAATGGATCGAATTCCAGTTACGAAGCTCGAACTCTCGTAAGCTGTAGGTGATCTCTTGTGTATCTTGTGTATCGTGTGTATTTTTCACTTTCCAGCATTTTATCTTTGTTTCTTGTAGTAGTTTTGTCTGTGACTATTATTGTTGCTATTTATGAAAATGGGACGACGATGCAATGAGATTTTAATTGTTTGTTTGTCATTTGAATTAGAAATGAGACCTCAATTTCTTAATCTAACTAATAATTGCTTTAGAGCCGGAAAGAATAAAATTCTGTAGTAGATAAATTATAGCGAAAGGCAGGCTTTTTTTTAATTTCATCACGAGTATATTTATTATTTATCGCTTGTTCTTTTTGAGGTAAAATTTATTGAGTTTATGTATAGTCTCTCTTTTTGTATTTTTCTGCATAACCCACTTCCTTCAATGCCAAAATGTGAGTTTAATTTTCTGAAAAACATATTCTGAAACTTTTTGCAAATGACATTTGAAAAAAAAATCATTTTAAATTTTAAATATTAAATCTTATTTACTTTTTTTCCCATTTTATTATAAATTCGATTTATGCAAAAACACATATTTGATTATGGTAATTTTTGTATGTTTGAAATATCTATTTTGAATAAAATACATAGTTTAATGTAGTAAAACAAACGTTATCAAAATCTGTGTTTTTGTGCAAATCTCATATGAAAAATAAAACAATACCGAAAAGGAATTCCAAAATTTACATGAATCTTTAAAGTAGCGGAAATTTAATTTTATGGAAAATTTCAATCTTACGGTTACATGTAAAGCATAGGAAGATTTTGGGTGATTTGTTTGCGTGTGTTTGTGGTTAGTTTGAGCTGACGATGCATAACAACTATAATAGTAACAAGGGAAATGTTGTTTTACCGGTAGAAACGTAGTTTCCATACCTTGTTGACGACACACATTGTGACACTCCAAACCCCTTAACGTCACCCATATGAGGATGCGTTAAGGTTTATGAAGCGCTTAGGTATAAAGTAACAACACTGAGACTAAAATTCATAAGACGGAAATGTAAAACACAGCAGAAACATTAAAAGATTATTTAAATAAGCAAGTCAAATTACGGTACTTGTTACATTTCAGAATACCAGATAGTCATCATCATAAACCAAACATACTATCTCGTGGAAAATACCAGAGGACATAAGTAAAACCATAAAACCATACCTCTCATATGTCAATACAATGATCAAGAAACAAGAAGTGAACCAGTACATAAATTTGGAAAGAGTCTGAATCCAAGTTGGACCGAGTAATCAAGAATCACTGCTGACACCCTCCACCCTGTGAACCTGCGGGGGGAGGGGGGAAGGAAGGGAGAAGGAGAAAACAAACTAGGTCGGACATAAGTCTGGTTAGTTCTAGCAATTTCTAGCATTAGCATAAAATAAGGAAATACTTAGACAAATGAATAGTTCTAAGAGCAATAGACGTAAAAGCATAAATGAAATAGTAGGATAGATAAACACGAAATACGATATGCCTCTCATCCATATCTGAAATTGTTGCACCAACTATTGAGATATCACAATAAGGCTCTACCTAATTTCTACCTATCGATTGGCTTCTATATCCATAATGTGATAACCTATGTCTACTATGGAATTCTGGGTTATCAATCCAGAACGCATCAGCTAAAATGACATAGTCGTCAATCACAAGTGTTACAGTGATGCACGCTCATCATTCCGCCGGAACACGCCCGTGCCCACCTCGTTTGAATCTCTTACTATCCAGTTCAGTAAAGCGTGCCCTATCCTCTACCTTGTGTGAGACTCCATGATAACAAGGGATACTGACTGATACAACTTCCCAACCAAAAATGCAATTGACACAAGTCACCCCTAGACTTAGTCCCCAATCACTATTTTATTAGGGTCTTATCTTTCCCAATCAGCCCCAAGCCGCAGGAACGGATCAAAACTGGGATTTCATTATATTAGTAAGCCTCTTATCTTCCCCAATCAACCCTACGTTGCCGGAACGGACCTAATCTATGAACCACTTATCTTCCCCAATCAACCCTATGTTGTCGGAGCATACTCCCTCTACATTAACTTGTTAATATCATCAATTTAACTAAACGTGTTTTAAGTTTTATTAATAAGCCCAATATAACCTCATATTATATCCTAGGTTGTATCAACATTTCTAATTAATATTATCTTTTTGGTACAACCCACTCCCATGTAACTTAACATCCAATTAAGTTCATGTTAATCCAGTTTACATGTATCAATCCTAACCAGCATAAAATCCCGTACCATTATGTTGACATATAGTATACAACTAAAACTGTACGGACTCGTAGTGGAGAATGGATTTCCAAATAATAACTAGGCTAAGGAACTTCCTTACTAATGGGAACACCTCTAGAGGGATGTCTCGAGAACTCACTAGAACTCTGCTAACAAAATGTCGGGTTATCCTTTAACATGATAACTTTGAGAACGCCTGAGTATGTCATCTCACGGTCGTTACTAACCTTTAACCGGGCGCCCAAAACATCAACATCCGCATAAGTAGTGCTTGCCACATATGTAATGCCTGGGCTCTATAACATGGTACACATTTTATCTAGAAGGAGACGACACCTCGTATCCTCACTGCATTTTTCCTTCTTTGGCCATGTTCGGGGTGTGAGGTTTGTTGCAGTCTCGTTACACAAAGCTACACTCAGGGGAGAAGCCACCTTACAACTGGGGTAGGCAAGTGACCCTCCCAAAAATTTCCAGGAAATGTTGGAAATGCACAAGTCTATGGTTATGTATCTTGAAAACATGACATGTTTATTCTACAGCTACAAACTTGTGGTGTGGCAAATAGTATAAAGTATGACATAAACTTTATAACAGTATTGGAAACTGGGTATCTAAGAAAATTAGCAAACATAAATTTTCTTTGACTTTGGAAAATTTTCTATTATGTTAACATCAACCGCATAAGTTACCAAAATGTGACCACATCAGGAAATTTGTCTAGCTTCGCCACTAGCTACGCTTAACCTAAGCCATGCTTTGATCATCAATAGATCATCACTTAATACGTCACACTATCATTTCAAACATATAATTGATAATGACTAACCATATCATCTTTGAGCTCGTATGTCTCAAAGAAGGGTGTTAAGCTAAGAGAACATATCTCCGCCTCTAATCAGAAATATGTTTAGTAATAATCAATATTGATACATTACAAAATATAATGTTAGACACACATATATACAAGTTCTTTTCGAGTCTGAACGAAACCGAAGACAACTTATTCCTCGTCCATAAAGGAGAGAGGCCCTTGTAAATTCAGAAAATCACCAACTACGTCCGGACGACTGCCACAATATAATCTCATAATGGGTGGCCACCCATATGAGACATCAACAAGTATCCTTTGATGTGAAGATTCCTGGTCTTCAGCCACCGTCGTCAAAATCCTCATTTTCCCCATTTCATAGTATCATTATTCGAAATGGTTTTCGGATAGAAATCTGAACCCGGTCTTTTCGAATAACGAGCATTATTTTAAAACCATACGGACTTATATAAGATTTCAATTAATTCTCCTTTCGCTTTAGATTTCTGTTAATCGAAATCTTTTCAATTTATTATCCTTTTATCAAAATTGTAATTTGAAAAGCTTATTAATCCAAAACTTCATTTCCTTTAAACCTCTAAGTCAAAACTCATCTTACCAAAAAATCGATATCCCAAAAATTCGTTTCATAACTTCCTCTTTAAAACAAATCTTTTAAAATCAAAGATAATTAAGATTCAAAAATCTTAATAATCGTTCATTACTTTTATCAATATTCATTAACACTTTGTTCCTTTACTCTGCTTTTAAAACCCATACCTAAATCAACATCATTAAGTATCGTTTTAAATAGCCTTTACAAAATCTTAATCCTCTTTACAATTCTTAATCATAACTTAAACTTTAGCGGGTTAAAGAATGATGTTATATGAGATACCATTCATAATAAACCCAAAATAAATTGATATTAAATATAAGATTCAAATAGGAATTATATCAACTTATATTCAATAGATCTCGTAATCAACAAATACTAAAAGTGGAATAACAATAAAATATCTTTTAAATTCCTCAAATAAAATATATTTAGACGTGATAGAATTCAATATCTAATATTCAAGGGTTATTTCTATCCAAATTCGATTTATTTAAATTTGAAAAACTTTTACCTTGCTTAATTTTTTTAACCAAAACGTATCTTCTAAAATGACATTTGCATTTGATAAACCCAATAACTTAAAATTGTTGGGTGAAGGATTTTGTTATTAAAGGCATCATCCACAACAACCCGAAATCATTTGATAAAAATAAAAATCAATTGGCTCAAAATTTTGTTCCATTTAAAGTTCAAAATGTCACTTCGTTTAAAAAATAAATTTTCAAACTATCATTTTACAGTATTTGGTTGATTGGGCTGAAAACCCCAAAAACAAATTATTGTTCAAAACTTCACGTTTCTTTCCCAAATCACTTTAAAATTATTTATTATACTTTATCATAATTTTTCCATATTTTTAATAATTTTTATAAAGCGGTTTATATCGATTTCCAATTACGGTCATTAAACTGCCAAAGCGCGATTTTATTTAAAACTTGTTTTAAACATAAATGGAAATCTATAAACTGAAATTTGAAATTTCTTTTTCTATCTGAAAACTATTATCATTAGAAAAAAAAAGTTTTTTGTTTCAAGAAAATCTGATTTAAATTGCATTAGCTATAGTCATTTAAAGATTATGGTTGAAATTCGCTAACTACCGCATTACAACTAGCCCTATTCCGACCATATTATAATTTTAAAATAAAATTCGTTCTATTCACTTCAAATAATTTTATAAGTTTTATAAAACATATATAAACTTATTTTAAATCATCATTTTCAAATTTAAAGTTCCAAATTGAATTATTTTTCAAAATCGAATGTTTAATAATATAATATTGTTATATCTCAAAATCAAATCTTTTGAAAACCAAACTTTGCAGAAATCGAATTAAACGTTATATAAGATCAACGGATCAATCAATTTGGGTTAAAAACATTATTTATAAATCAATTTCAAATTCAACTTTGAATATTATAATTCAAAATTGATTTTAATTTCGAACATGTCAATTTCAAATCAAAAATCTTCCAAAATCGTTTTCGCCTTTACAAAAGTCGTTTGTATATACTTTAATTTCTTTTGCGTCCAACTTCGGACAAAAATTCCCAACTTTCATTTTTATGCCGAATTTCAATTGAATGAATAAAGTAGTCATTTATATTTTCCAAATGGAATGAGACTTAACCAATATCCAAACAATTTCCATATATGTGAGTGTAATGTGTGAACAATCTTAGTAACAATCACGTCAACCATCATCCATATCATAGTGTTAAAATATAAGCATTACAGCAGCTAACGCTTATACATGCATGAATTATTACAATACTGTAATAAACATCCATCAATCACGAAACAACCATAGAAACCACAAAGCAACCAATACTATAATCAGATTTTGATTATACTAACTTTCTAAACTTAATCAATGAAGTTTTAACTATAATAAATATTCCAAACAATCAAGTTCTCATTGAGCTTTTTATTGTTGAAATACTGATAAGTTTCCATTTAAATTAAGTGAACATTTAATCTAAATAAAACACTTCAGCTTGTTTTAATGTTCCAAATTTGATTCCATTGCATCTCATCTTGTTTGATTCTGTTAACGTATAAACCTGTAATTACCATTACATGTTTTAATCGATTTTATTTAACTTTAAATTAACTAATAACTAAATTAATTACTGATTACTACAATTAACTCTAGCTAATTGAGAATAGATTACCCCAGACTACATCTTCACTTCGTTCAAGCTGCAACCCACGAACTCGCTACGTACACACCAAACAAACCTCCAACGCCGTCACCTCCGACCACCAAAGCCACGACTAGGACCACCATCACCAGCCAGTGCTTGGCCACCTATCCCGACCCCAGCAGTCATACCAAGTCGCCAAAAAGGCCACAAAACCGATAATCACCTAAATCATCATAGCGCCGCCTCCTCTGACCTCCGATGGTCATGAAATTTCATCACCAACTCCGCTCGACATTTCCAATAACTTTTCAATTAACAAATTTTTCTGAAAATGCTCTGATTAGCCTAGATCTAAGAAAATAGAAAATTTGGACAATGATTTTTGAACTCTGATCTACGGTGACTTGTTGTTCCGATCAAGGATCCATCCGTATGGATTTGAAGAGGAGAAAGAGAGCTACAACTTTCATATTGATGATTTTTCTTGAAAGTGGACAAATTTTGAGATAATAAGGTAAAAAGATAGGTTATTTTCGACCATTAAAAGGGTATGGCGGCTGGAGCATTAGGGCTAGGGCTGGTATAGTTTGATATGTAATATAGAGTTGTTTTAATATAATTTTATGCAGGCCATGCATAGAAAATCTTACGAACTTCAAATGAAGTGGAACGACTGTCGTTTCTACTCAAATATTCTTATTACGAACGCAATGGAAATGCTTTGGGAGCCAATTTGATCGATTTTAGCTGTTTTTCTCAAAATTGAACTATAAGCTATTATCAATTCAAATCGATTTGTCAATATGCGTTTATGTTGCATACGCTAACATATTAACTCTGATTGACATGAAAATTGAAATCTTACCATAATTTAACGTTCCAGACCCGATGATACTGGTGTCGCCGAAATCAGAGATCATTTGAAAAATGACACTTTTCCAATATTTATTAAATCGATAAAATATAAATTGATTTCAAAATAATCAAATCCATTGAAAATAAATTATTATCATCATATATATTCAAATAGAGTTTACATAGCTTCAAAATACTAATTTGGATTTTAAACTTGATATTCCCTTTTTTAAGTAAATTAGCGTCAAATTCTTACTTAAATAAATCCTATGTTGTTAAATCTCAAAAATAATCATTTAAATATTCAAGGAAAGTAAATATTAGTATATAAAAAATTAGGATCGTTACACTAAGGGTGAGCGGTTAAAAAACTCAAACTGAATTGAAATCGAAAATTTTCGAAACCGAACCAAATAAATTTCAGGTTGTAACCGATTTAACTGAACTTGAAGGATGTATATTATTATTTGAATGATGAATTCACTCAAATTAAAACATAAATTCATGTTTGGAGATATTAAATTTTATTTTTAGAATAAAATCTGACCTATTTGCAACACTAATTATTTAAAGTACTATAACCCCATAAAATTAGATAATAAATTAAAAGTTTGGTTGATCAATTCCATTAAACCAATAGAAAAAATATTTTTCAAATTGAATTCAAACCAGTTTATTTTTAAAACCGAACTGACCGAAATGAACCCATTTGGTAGGTTAATTCAGTTTGAACCGAGTATTCTCACACCTGGATGTTCCTCCCCCTCCCCCCCTTTTAAATAAAATGTATTAAATAATTGTGGACCTAAAAGGTGTAAAAGGTAGTGATGCAAAAAGATGAGTGTCCCGTTGTAGCATTTTGATTCATTCTCCCATTCCAATTTGCTATAAAGGACGAAATGATGTAGACGTGTTTTCAAAGATAGCTTACGGAATACACTAATGGTGCATAGCCATTTATTTATAGTGTATTTAAATATTTATTCTTAGTTCATGTTTACTCCAGTGGTTTATTTGCCTACTTACCTGCTACGAACTCTGTTCACATATTCACATTTTTTTAGCATTCGGTACTATAATTCTATAATTTATAAATATAAGTTGGTTATTTGTTAGGGTACATTAGGCTAACATCCTTATTAAGTTTCATAATATAGAAAAATTCCTTCCATTAAATTATTAAAAATAAGGTCCCTATTTTTTAATGTAGCTCTAAAAAAAATCAATTTTTCCTTTTCTATCTCCTCAAAACCCTCGACGCACGAAAACAACAGAAATTTCATCATTACATGCATCAAATAACTCTTCCTCGTCACACGATCAACCAAAATAAACAAAATCAATAGCCTATTTAAGACATTTTCAATCTCGTTATTAAGAAATCTGCTTCAACATTGACGTTTTCAACATAAATATACTCGAAATGGCACGAACTTAGGTATAATTTCGAAATCTTTGTTTCATTTTCCTTCAATGATAATTTTTCATATTACAGTTTCTAATTAGAGTAATCGATATATTATACGGGTCATCATAAATTATTTTTAAAAAAATTAGCCTATGCAAATAATTGTATGGAAAAACACACAAATAAAGGTATAATTGTTTATTTCGTAGCAAATATTTGACAAAATTGCTGAAATAACTACGATAGTTACCGTTTTTAGCAATTTTTAGACATGCAAACAATTATATTGAAAAATCCACAACAAATGAATAGTTGCATACATATATGCAGATATTTTGAATAGTTGCATACACATATGCAAAAACTCAGAATAGTTGGACACAGTTGCATACATATATGCAGATATTCTGGATAATTGCATACATATATGCAGATATTTGAAATAGTTGCATATATGTATGCAAATATCTGGAATTGTTGCATACATGTATGCGAATATTCAGAATATTTGCATACACATATGCAAATATTCAGCATAGTTGCATACACGTATGCGAATATTAAGAATAGATGTATACATTTATGCAGATATTTTGAACTGTTGCACACATATGCAGATATTCATAATAGTTGCATATATATGTGCGAATATTCAGAATAGTTGCATACACATATGTGATTATTCAGAATAGTTATATAAATATATGGAAATATTCAGAATTGTTGCATACAAATATGCAAATATTCTAGATATTTGCATACATATATGCAGATATTTAGAATAGTTGTATATATATATATATATATATATATACGCAAATATTCAGAATAATTGCATACATGTATGCGAATATTCAGAATAGTTGCATACACATTTGCGAATATTCAGCATAGTTGCATACATATATGCAAACATTCAGAATAGATGCGTACAATTATGTAGATATTCAGAATAGTTGCACATATATGCAGATATTCAGAATACTTGCATACATATGTGCGAATATTCAGAATAGTCGCATATACATGTGAATATTCAAAATAGTAGCATACATACATGCAAATATTCAGAATTTTTTCATATACATATGCAAATATTCATAATAGTTGCACACATAAATGCAAATATTTTGGATAGTTGCACACATATATGCAAATATTCAGAAATGTTGCATAGGTATGTAACAACCCACATATTTGATGATAATGTATTTAAATATTTTATTTAAATATATCGTTGTTAATCCTTAATCGAGTGTATGACCAAAAAGTCATATTTTACATATGGATGAATTTGGACTCGAAACCACTTCCATTAAGTTCAAAATGTCATTTGCATGCTCGAAAACTATAAAATTTAACATATTTCGAGTATGTCAAAATTAGGACTTTGGTTGGGTCTTGAGTTAGCTAACCTAGCTCACTCTTATAACCTACCTAGCCCTCCTTCGTTCATTCATTCTCCAAACACTTAAGCTAAAATTGAAAATGGGGAGAGGAATGAGAAATCAAAATTCCTAAGCCCTAGTTCATCATAGAAATCCAATTTTTGAAGGAAATCTAGTGTAAATTCATAGAGAAGCTTAGGTAAGCTCAATCTCTATCTTCTCAAACTCAATTCCTCTCCTATTTTTGAGATTTCCTAAACCTAGTTCGTAGGAATATTGTGTGTCTTGTGTGTAGATTGTAGATTCTAGAGTAAAACTGGAAGAAATACAGTTCTAGCTTAGTTGTGCACCTTTTTGTTGCTTCCAATAAATCAAAGGTGAGTTCATATGAACTCACATCTAGCCTTAAGCATTCATGCTTGTCTAGTGTGCTCTTGGCACGTTTTGTTGTGTGTTAATTAGTTAGGTTGATTGAATTGTGTGTTAACATTTTCAATTTATGAGTTTCGATTCAATTCGATGATTTCATGTGTTAATCTTTGTAGTGTATTGAGATTGGTGTTACAGGTTGTTTTGGCAAGCCATAGAGGCTCCATTTTCACTTATAATGCGCCATATACCATCACCATTGATCTGAGCTAGTCCGAGAGCCGTTTGCACATCAAATCCTAGGCAAACAGTTGCCCAGGATTCAGCTCAGACGTCTGTCCAGGGGAGGAAAAACGACCGTCCAAAGTTTAAATAAAAAAAGTAATTGCTTCAACTCAGACTTCTGACCAAAAATCGTCAGACGTCTGTCCAAACTCTCGGGAAATTTTTTTCCTGACAACATACATCTGTCCAGGGGGTGACAGAACTCTGTGAGCATATTTTTGCTGTTGTCCAGTGGAAATCACGGTCAACAGTTTAGGGCCATTTGAGCTCATTCCCGACCGAGTTTCATCCCATTTCGACCTTTTTGTGACTTTTCAGTTTCCCTGCAACACAGATTTCTGAAACTCGATTTTTATTTATTTTTGATTTATTAATTATGAATGAATTTTATAATCGATATATATGAGATTTTATTTACGTTATTAAAACGTAGATTCTTAGTTCGATCGTCATTTCGATCGATATTACAAGAGATTTGCCACTTCAAAATTATATAAAAAGGTTTTACGTTATTAGTAGATATCAAATTCTTTTACCAAAATGGTTTCTAATCTTACTTCATTATAAGAAGCTATTTTACGAAACTGTTTTATAAATCCTTTCCAAATCTACTAGTATATAATTATAAACCTTTTTCTCGTTCGAATGAGAATTCTATTTAAACTCCTTAGTAAAAACAAGGACTATGAACCCTTGCTTTGCTTCGATGGTTAATTCTTGGACTCATTCGATTAAAAACCGTGGCAATACCGGTTTTATGTTTTGAGTGGAAATTTATGACTCGTTCGTAAATATTCGAGTAGAACAAGTGGTTATGGGACATATAGCTAGACTCTTATAATTACTGGCTTGGAGTAATTTACACTTTCCTTGATTAACTATGATCTTTTTGAGATTTTAGACTAGCTTTATGCGATGTCTCCGAGTTATGGAATTTATTCCTTATTTTTAATGAACTTCGGATCATTTTAAGGAACTTTAGTTCATTTGAGTATTCTAATGATCTATGGATCATTTTGAGAAACTTTGGTTCATTTTGTGGAGTAGCACTATTTTTCTTAATTATGATCTTTTATGGATTTACGCTTTTGATGGCATTTGGACCGTTTTGCGGAGTCGTGACCAACGGTCTTCAGACCAATCGAGGAGCTTTGGCCCAATATTATAGGCTAGCTGCCAGAGATCGTGTCTCATCTAAGTTACACGTGTTGTTGAGTCTTCGAGCTGCCAGGGAGTTTCCAGGCTCCCGTTTTGATCTAGGTATCCCCCTATTTATGATTTTCTGGATTTCTACTTTATTAATTTCTGGAAATTGAGTTTTATTGATATTAATTTATTAATCTGAGTTTTTACTGATATCGAGTTATCAATTTTTGATTCGATTTGATATGAGTTGTCATTTCCTATAAGTAGCTATATAATTTTGAATGAAATATTCTTTTATAGCTCTAGTATAGATTTGAGATATACCGTAGAAATTTCTGGGCTTCACACTTATACACGACATTGTTATTATCTTATTTATGTATACATTTGTTTATATCTCTTATTATATCACAGTTCATGAGATAAGAACAGCTAGACTGATTTTTTTATTGTTTATCTTTATGTAAATAATACTCGGGTTAGACTGAGGTATTTCAGGTGATTCTACTTGGCTCCAGCATGGACTATCCTCCATTTTTGGGCAAACTACTTTAGGGTTTCACTTTTTTTGAGTTATATGTATATGAGACTTATTTATATACATATTATTTTGAGTAGCCTTGTACTTATTCTTTTGTTGAGCAGTGGATCGACTCTAAGCACTATCTTGTATTTACACTTATGTGTTATATTCATATCTATCACCTTTATGACATGAATATACGTGTCTGAATCTAAATTTATTGTTTTGTATTTTATATTGCTTTCCGAATGAAATACAGCTGTTGTGTAGCAGTTTTGGACTTGAATTAAATGTGTCAGATTTCCTCATGAGATTTGAAAAGTAAGACCACATTATCTGATATGTTTAACACTCATATAAAGCTATTATACATATGGTCGCTCCTGAACAACCTTATTCTTCAGGTTAGATGACACCTTTGCTTGCAAAGGACTTAGCTATTGCGAGTATAGAGGTGGGGCGCAACTTGGTATTAGAGCTAAGTTCGAGTCGTAGGACCCGTCATATCCTATCTTATATCATCATCCTTGTTTGACCAATCAAATTTATTTGAGTTCATCTTTGTGACACCTTGGCCTTGACAAACTTTGAGTCTCATCCCTTTCCTTAGGTAGGAATTTAAATTATTTCCAATTTTTGGGTTGAAATAACTTTTGGGACTTAGTTTTGTTGATTTCTAAATTATTTTATAAAGTGGTTCAATAACGTAATTTTGGCCAAATAAAATTCTAATCCTCTTGAGATTAGCTTTGCGAAGCGAAAACAAATAAATTATTTCTGCTAAGCACTATAAAGTGATTATTTATTTATAAATTTGCGCTCCTATTTGGACGTAATTTGTTTTATCGTGTAGAGTTTTGCCCATGGAGTATGTTATGAGCTCTAATTGAGAAGCGGGATGACATGATATCAATGGGAGTTTCTGAACACTTCGATGAGATGATTCTGACACACCACTTAAATTAAATATCAATGAACTACATCGCCATTGGACCTTAGCATTAGAAACTTGATATAAATAAATGGCGTAGGAAAATCATTGGTATTGATTTTTAATTTGCAACCGTAGGTATTTTAATAAGACAATGATTTGAGAATGGGATACATATGACCATCGTATATATTCTTTACACCTTTCATAGTTTGAATTTTAAACTATGAATTTGAGATATCTTATTTTGGTAAGGAAAATAATGCCTATAAGGGTACTATCCTCTTTGACCTTTATGATGATGGTTACCATAATCATCTCATTTGAGTTCTATTGAATTATAATCATCCACCTTCTTTGTGTCATTGGAAATTAAAGACACCATGTCCTTAGGAATTATAGGGCGCTTGTTTTATAACTATTATTTGATTTTCCAAACCTATGCTTTACGAAAATTCTTACATGCTACCTTGAGTTTTCATTACCCATTTGTTTTTCTATCGAGATGACTTTTGTTTTCCTTTGGATAATGAATTTGTATTGTCTTTTGGTTTTGAGTGTTACTTTTTTCAAATAAGTAATTTCGTCTTTTCAGTTGAGTAAGGAATTTAATTAAACATCTTGGTAAAAATGAGTGGGTCGACACATTTGTGTTTACTTTGCCAGTTAATTTTGGTACTTGGTCAATTGAAACTTAATTTCATTATTGGATGTCAATCTCGATATATTTAAAGAAAATAATATTGGTGATGACTGTAGCCTCATTGAGATTTATTTTCATATTTCTAAGTAAAGATTGTTTGAGTTGGTTTCCATTCTTCTTACGCTCAGTTATGATCGCCAATTTTAACTTTGTTTAGTAACTTTGGTTTATACCTTTTTTGCAATTATGCTATGATCATTTTTGCACTTTATAGTGGAATTTACTATTTGTTCGTGAATACTTGAGCTAAGTCAGTGGTTATGGGACTTTTGGCTAAACTCGTCTATTTACTAGCTTACTGTAAATTATGCTTTCTTTGTTGGTCGTTAGTGATCACTTTCTAGATTTGATCCTTTGATCATTTATGGGGAATTTATGTTTTTCCAATCTCATGGCTGGCGAAACTGCTTTTGAGAGGTGTTAGCAGCCATATCGTAAAGGTGAAACTACATTTGTGAGGTGTCAGCGACCTTGTCGAGGCCATTGTAGTCAATTCTAATCCACTTTATATTGTTCATGTGTTTTTGTGTTATACATGAATTCACCATTTTCGTAGTGACTACCTTATATATTTACATTACTTCGAAGACATTGAAGTATTTGTGATTATATAGTGATTTCTGTAATTTATGGGTTCTCTTTATTTAACGATGACACGAATTACTTACGTGTTTATTTATGGAGGTGTATCCATTTTTGTGTTATGAGAACCATTTTTGAATAACATTTTGATTTAATGATTTATACGCTCACACTTGTCATTATTTTAGTGTCTTTCCATTTTAATTTTTCTAGATATCTTTGAGTGATTTCTAGAACTTGGATGATTCAATTTTTTCATTGGAAATTATCTCGGATCCTCTTATGAAAAGAAATAAGTTATATTTTTCTTATTGATCTTAGTCTCTTGTTTCCAGATTTCAATTTTCGATCTCCGAGCTTCTATAATTGGGGATTTTGCCTGAATTCCCACCTTTTGTCTTTCGTATACTAAATTAGGTTTAGTATTTTGATAGATCAACTTTGCAATAAGTTGTTAATCTTTTAAGAAATTATTCTTGAGACTAACTATGGTTGATTTTAAAAAAAAAATCATATTTTCATGGATGATTAACTCTCCTTTATGCGGCTATTCTTTCTATGCTTATTTGCATGTCTTGTTTGTTTTAGTCTCGTGGTGTTTCTCGGGATGGATTGGCCTATCCATTTTGACGTCTGCATATTATTTTCTAAGAATATCATCCATCTTTGACATCCCCCATCTGTAAGACAGGTTTTTGTTATTCTTAACGATTCTAATTTAGATTCTTTATCTTTCTTTTGTTTTATAAATTCTCATAATAATGAGACTGACCTTAAAGAAGAGATGTTTTTATATTTCACATTACTCATGATTTTTGGGATCCTTACATCCATTTTAGGATGACCACCTTGATAGGTAATTGAATTTGAAATTTTATTTTTCATTTTGGGCTCGATCTATTTATTTGATTGTTTCCTTAGTGACCGACCACTAAGGATAAAGAGGAGCTATTTGTGGAGAAATGCGATGGAATATTTTAGCTTTGCGACCACGGAAAGCTCAGTAAATTCCTTATTTCGGATTGACGATAAATTCGGTAAATTAGTTGTGCTATAATCATTTCACTTTTTGACTTAGCTATTGATTTTCACCAATCCTTTACTTTTGTGCTTGTATTGTCATTGTGGCTAACAAATATTCTAGTTTTATTTTTCACCCATTAATGATACGAATTTTTGTGGTCATAAATTGATGGATTCAACCTCATCTTGGTTAGTGATATTTTTGTGTATTTGAAAACCAAAAGTTTTCAAGCTTAATGGAATTCTTTCAAATTTTACCATTTATCATGTTCACATGATTTAGACGTCGTTCGAGAAATATTAGAGGACGTGCTAATATTTCAAATTCGAGATTTTTGGGGTTTATTGAAAACCTAAAAGTTCCAATTGATTTATTTTTGAAATATTAGAGAATGTGCAAATATTTCCTATTTATGGTGTATAACCCGAATTTTTATTTCTTGATCTTGTTTCCCCAACGAGATCGCTTATCCTTGTGAATTGGGTGTATATGACCAATATTTACATCCTATTCAATGTAAGAAAATTTTGTATGCTAGAGTACTACTAAGATATTTTATAAGGGATAAAATTTTCTAGCTAGAACGTGATAAGGAATATTTGACGATTTTGGATAGTCGATATTTCCAACTTTATAATTTGATTGATTAATTAGTTTACATTGAAAACATAAGATAATAGGTTTATAATTTATAAACTTATTGAATGTTAAACGAATTAATCAAATTTTATTAAAATGAGCTTGCTGCGTAACGATAGTTCATAAATTTTGATTTGGATTATAGTTTTCTAGCGAAAGAAAAATAAATTAGCATCTCACATATGTTCATGACTTTTAGTTGAACATTATACGTGTGTAAACTTAAGTTATATAGTGATTTATAACTCAAAGATAAACTTCGATTAGAATATTCAAGAGTTATTCTATTTTCATACAGATCTTGTTGATGCATGGTTGTTATCTATATTGAGTTTTTCCTTAAATAATTGCGAGGACGCACTTTATTTAAGAAAGGAAGCCTATAACAACTTGCATATTTGACGATAATGTATTTAAATATATTTTTAAATATATCATTGTTAATCCTTAATCGAGTGTATGACCAAAAAGTCACATTTTCCATATGGATGAACTTGGACTCGCAACCACTTCCATTGAGTTCAAAATGTCGTTTGCATACTCGAAAACTATAAAATTCGATATATTTCGAGTATGTCAAATTTTGGACTTTGATTGGGTCTCGAGTTAGCTAACCAAGCTCACTCTTATAACCTACCTAGCCCTCTCTCCTTCATTCATTCTCCAAACACTTAAGCTAAAATAGAAAATGGGGAGAGGAATGAGAAATCAAAATTCCGAAGCACTAGTTCACCTTAGGAATCCAATTTTTGAAGGAAATCTAGTGTAAATTCAAAGAGAAGCTTAGGTAAGCATCTTCTCCAACTCAAGTCCTCTCCTATTTTTGAGATTTCCTAAACCTATTTCGTAGTAATATTGTGTGTTATGTGTGTAGATTGGAGATTTTAGAGTAAAATTGGAAGAAATAGAGTTTTAGCTTAGTTGTGCACCTCTTTGTTGCTTCCAATAAATAAAAGGTAAGTTCCTATGTACTCACATCCATGCCTCAAGCATTCATGCTTGTCTAGTGTGCCCTTGGCACATTTTGTTGTGTGTCAATTAATTAGGTTGATTGAATTGTGTGTTAACATTTCCAATTTATGAGTTTTGATTTCAATTCGATGATTCCATGTGTGAATCTTTGTAGTGTATTGAGATTGGTATTATAGGTTGTTTTGGCAAGCCATAGAGGCTCCATTTTCACTTAGAATGCGTCATTTAAAATCACCATTAATCCGAGCTTGTCCGAGAGTCGTTTGCACATTATTTCCTAGGCAATCAGTTGCCCAGGCTTCAGGGAAGATGTCTGTCCGGGGGAGGGCAGACGCCTGTCCAAAGTTTAAAGAAAAAATAATAATTGCTTCTGCTCAGACGTCTGACCAAAAATGGTCAGACCTCCATCCAAACTCTGGGGAAAATTTTTTCCTGACAATAGACGTCTTTCCGGGGGTGATAGACGCTAATGGGAATATTTTTGTTGTCGACCGGTGGAAACTACGGTCAATAGTTTTGGGCCATTTGAGCTCAATCCCGGCCGAGTTTCGGCCCATTTCGACCTTTTTTGTGACTTTCCAATTTCCCTGCAACACAGATTTCTACAACTTGATTTTTATGGATTTTTGATTTATTAATTGTGAATGAATTTTATAACCGATATATATGAGATTTAATTTATGTTATTAAAACGTAGATTCTTCGTTCGATTATCATTTCAATCAATATTACACGAGATTTGCCACTTTGAAATTATATAAAAAGGTTTTATGTTATTAGTAGATATCAAAATCTTTTAAAAAAATGGTTTCTAATCTTACTTCATTATACGAAGCTATTTTACTAAATCGTTTTATAAATCTTTTCCAAATCTACTAGTATATATTTTGTAAACCTTTTTCCTAATCGTATGTGAAATGTAATTAAACGCCTTAGTAAAAACAAGGATTATGAACCCTTGCTTTTGCTTTGATGGTTAATTCTTGAATTCGTTCGATTATAAGCAATGGCAATGTTCTTTTTATGTTTTGAGTGGGAATTTATGATTCGTTCATAATATTCGAGCAGAGCTAGTGGTTATGGGACATATAGCTAAACACTTATAATTACTGGCTTGGAGTAATTTACACTTTCCTTAATCAATTATGATCTTTTTGAGATTTTAGACTTGCTTTATGCGATGTCTCTGAGTTATGGAATTTATTCCATATTTTTAATGATCTTCAGATGATTTTGAGGAACTTCGGTTCATTTGAGTATTTTAATGACCTACGGATCATTTTGAGAAACTTTGGTTCATTTGTGAATAGCACTACTTTGCTTAATTATGATCTTTTTACGGATTTACGCTTTTGACGGCTTTCGGACTGTTTTGCGGGGTCGCGACCCGCGGTCTTCGGACCATTCGAGGAGCTTCGGCTCAATATTATAGGCTAGCTACCTAGAGATTGCATCTCATCTGACTTACACGTGTTGGTGAGTCTTCAGGCTGCCAGGGAGTTTCCAAACTCCCGTCTTGATCTAGGCCTCCCCCTCTTTATAATTTTATGGATTTTTAATTTAGTGATTTCTTGAAACTGAGTTTTATTGATATTAACTTATTAATCTGAGTTTTTACTGATATCGAGTTATCAATTTTTGAGTCGATTTGATATGAGTTATCATTTCCTATAAGTAGATATATAATTTTGAATGAGATATTCTTTTATATCTCTGATATAGATTTTGGATATACCGTAGACATTTGTGGGCTTCACACTTATACATGACATTATTATTATCGTATTTATGTCTATATTTGTTTATATCTCTTATTATATCACACTTCATGAGATAAGTACAGGTAGACTGATTTGTTTATTGTTTATCTTTATGTAAATAATACTTGGGTCAGACCGACATATTTCAGGTGATTCTTCTTGACTCCAACATGGATTATCCTCCATTTTTGGGAAACTACTTTAGGGTTGCACTTTTTTGAGTTATATGTATATGAGACTTCTTTATATACATATTATTTTGAGTTGCCTTGTATCTATTCTGTTGTTGAACAGTGGATAGACTATGACCATTATCTTGTATATATTTACACTTATGTGTTATATTCTTATCTATTTCTGCCTTTGTGATATGAATATCTGTGTCTGAATCTGAATTTATTGTTATGTATTTTATATTGCTTTCCGAATTAAATACAGTCGTTGTGTAGTAGTTTTGAACTTGAATTAAATGTGTCGGATTTCCTCATGAGATTTGAAAAATAAGATCACATTATCCGATATGTTTACACTCGTGCAAAGCTATTATATAGATGGTTGCTCCTTAACAGCCTTATTCTTGGGGTTAGTTAACACCTTTGCATGCAACGGCCTTGGCTAACGTGAGTATAGAGGTGGGGCATTACAACGTTTATGCAAATATTCAGAACAACTGCATACGGAATGTAGATATTCAGAATAGTTGCATACATATTGCATGTATTCAGAATAACTGCATATATGTATGCAGTTATTCTAGATATTAGCATATATGCATGCAATTATCCAGAATATGTGCACTTATGTGTGCAACTATTCGTAATATTTTCATATATGTATGCAACTATTCAGAATATCTGCATTTGTGTATGCATCTATTCTGAAAATTTGCATACATGTACGCAACTATTCTGAATATCTTTGTATATGTATGCAACTATTTAGAATATTTCTAGTAGTTTTTTCAATATAATCCTTTGCATGCCTAAAAGTTGCTGAAAACATTTACTATTGCAGTTATTTCAGCAAATTTCTCAAGTATTTGCTATGAAATAAACAATTATACCTATTTTTATGCTTTTTTCCATACAGTTGTTTGCATACGCTAATTTTTTTTTAATAAATTACGATGAACTCTAAAATATGTCGATTAATCTTATTAGAAACTATAATATGCATAAATTATCCATGGAGGAAGACGAAACAAATATTTCAAAATTATACCTTAATTCGTGCCATTTCGAGTATATTTATATTAAAAACTTTGATGTTGAATCAGACTTCTTAACAACGAGATTGAAAATATTTTGAATTGGCTGTCGATTTTGTTTATTTTGGTTGATCGTGTGATGAGGAAGAGTGATTTGATACAAATAATGATGAAATTTCTGTTGTTTTCGCGCGTCAAGGGTTTTGAGGAGACAGAGCTACGTTCAAAAATAGAGACCTTATTTTTATAAATTGAACGGAAGGTGCTTCTATATTATGAAACTTAATAAGGATGTTATCCTAACGAGAGCAAATCACCTGTACCCAATATCTCGTCACACTGTACCCCACCAATCCGGATCCCTGATATCCACCTTTTTGCAGTTAAGTCCCAGGGCTTAATTATAAAAAGGTGGAATTCTAGGGGTCCTGATTGGTTGGGTACAGGGGGACGGGGGATATTGGGTACAGGGGATTTCATTTCGTACCCAGATAAACAAGGTATTTATTAAGTCACCGTGTTTGCTTTGCATTCCACTTGCATGCCATTCCCCATAGTGCATTAGCTTTACTGTGAGGCAATGGGCTTATGATGCACCAGATTTAATTTGAAATAAAATGGGAATCGAAACATTAGCAAGAAAACCCTTGTATTCAATTCTTTCAAGGTTGTACCGAAAATCTATGATAAAGGGTATAAAACTCAAAACAACGCTTACTTGTAAATGGTCCATCAAAATAAAGATGAATATTCACGCAAATTGATCAATAAATCAATTGTTATAGCAGACTACTATACTGATGTTATTCCATGAAATACCACATTTAAAAACAAACTTCATATAAATCAACCATAGCAATGGATGGTTTGATCCTCGTTAAAGTAACAGACATAACTTCTAAATTTAGAACGTCATATGGTATAGTGGCAAAGATAAAATATAGTTCAAAATTACAACAAACCAAAATCTAAAAATCGCTCTAGTGGATTTCCATGGAAGAGAAAAAACTGCTACGCTGTAGCTTTTGATAGAGTTTTGTTATTGACAATCCAGTTTATGTTAGGGGAGTCAAATTTTAAGGACACTCCACTGTCTTTAAATTGTTAAGCGAGGTAGCAAATTTTTTATAACTTCTTACACTGTTACCCTTACTTTTAAAAACTTGTGCACCGTAAAATCATTAAACTCTTGAATCAAAAAAACCCTAAATCGTTTAACTGCAAATAATTTCAGGGAATATTTGATATCATATGCGTATAATTTAATAAACTGAAATTAGATCTTGACCCTAACAACATATGCATACGATTTAATAAACTGAAATTAGATCTTACCTTCTCGTCACTTTGATCGACTCCAAAATAACGCTCACTCTCCTGTGTCATTATCATATTGTTTTCTTTTTAAATCATGTTTTTTAGTTAGAGTTTGATTTCTCCTCAACTAGTGGTGTTGATTAACCATTAAAATTTAGATTAATGAATAGAAGAGTAAAATTAATCCTAAATGGGTAATAAGGTAAAATTACATTTATTTGTTAAGGGGATGCTTACCTCATAGGTACTCCCCTTAACAATTATTAAAATTAAATAAAGTTGGTTCCGCCTTAACAATATTTGGAGTGTCAATAACAATGCCCTTTTGATATCATAAGCGACTCTATGCAAAGGCCCAGGCCCTCAAATGCATACAAGGGACATACACAAAAAAAAAACTCAATGACAATCAAGTCAAATGATTAAAAGAAAGTTGCATATAACTGACAAGGTGATTATGATAATTAGGTAGATGATTATCCATGGTTGATTTTTTTTGAAATTAATCAAAATTGAAAAAAATAAAGACACAAACCTAGAAAAATATTTGATTTAGTGCACGTTTTTCAGCACCTTGTAATTAGTCAAAATATTTAAAAATAACCTACTTCAATCTTAATATATGGAAATTACCACTTGTTTAAAGCTTGCAAGAATATATCATAAGAGGAAAACTGAGAAATAATGGTTTATCACAAGTGACTAAAGAAGCAATTTTGTGGAAACACCCACCTCTACATCTGTTGTTACTTTGTTCAGTTTGTTTTAGTTTCTATTGTGCATTGGTCTATCTCTACCTATGCATTGTCTTACTTCGCGCAGTTTCTTCATTTCCTGTTTTTTTAGTTGCTGTCTGCATTTCATTTTATCTACCACTACAACCATCTTTGGTTCATAAACACAGCCACCGGCCACTACAATAAATATAGATTGGGCTATGTAATAATTTTTAATGATGATTATCATAAATAGGGGAGAACAAAATACTAATCTGTACGCATTCCAACAATCTACTTTGCTATGTATAATATTTACGTAGAAATGCTATAGATGCTAAATTTTTGTTTTTGTTTCAATAGATAAGAGTTTGACTTGAATATAAACCCCATGGTAGCTAGACCAATATCGGAGAAGTGGACTTTGCAATATTATCGAATATTCAAATCAATGTTACGTCAAAGAATCCTACATAAAGATCGACATCTCATACCCAAATAGATTGCACTTAATACTTGCCCTGATGGCATTGATAAAGTGTGGTGGTAGATGTGTGTTGACATCGAACATACGCTATTAAACATACAGTATATACCAATAAAGAGGCGAAACGACACCCTAGCAAAAGTTTTCAGCAGCTTCCAACAGTAGATACTTTCTGGACTTTTTTAACAAAATAAATCAAATATATGTTTGTATCCGCTGGAAACCGTTAGTTTTTCACTTGTTGGCAGTCGTTGGAAACCGTTGCCAGAACTGCTTCTTCTTCCTCCTTACGGGGTTGCAGATATTTTCCCTCTAAACCAATCCCCCTTCTCAAATTTCACCCCCCACCGCCTCACCGTCCGCTCCTAGCCTCTCCAACACTTGGAAGCCTCCCTCTCCTCCTCTCTAGACTCAAATTCTCCTCCAATCAAGGTATAAACCCCGATTTCAATATTAATTACATTTTCTAATTTAGGGTTAATTTGTCAGATTTCATATTTGTATTTCCTTATTGTATGTATACTGTAGTTTAATGAGGTTTAATACTTGTTATTAAACTATGTATTACTAGGTTATGTAGTTTGTATCACAATTGAGTTATGTTCATGCAGGTTGAATATATAAGTGATTTTTAATCTTGTTAAGGGATGTTTAGTCAAAATAGACATAATTAAGTTTATGTTTTCTACAAATTTATCGAAAACAATATTTAATTTTATAATGCACCATTTGTTTGATTGAGTATTTTAAAATGCGTGTATATGTGATAAACTCTGTATACATACTAGAGATTGAAATGAAGTCATTCAAGGCTTATTTGGTTTAAAATTTGCTGCTTCACGTGAACGATTGATAATAAGAGCACCAATCGTAATATATTATATTCATAAACCCTTAAAGTGTTTTTTCGGCTTCGGCTGATAAGTATTTTGTATGATCATTATGCGGATATTCGTTTTGTTAGCAGAACAAACATCTTGATTCATTATATATAATTTTTGTTGGATTTGTCCTTATATTAGACAAGTTACGAACACAATACCGAAATTAAATCTTGTAAATAATTTCATTTTAAATGGTTCTCAAAATTTTGAAAGTGTTTCGTTTATGTTTCTACAGTACACATAATTGTGTACTGTTCAGTGAACCAAAGCAAAGTGCTGCCGAAATTTTGTTGAATTGTTAAATTGAAAGTATTTACGCGATCTAACTACGTTATTGTATTTGTAATAGGAGGTATGGTGATCCATCATCAACGTGTAAATGATCAATTAACAAAACATTCACTAATAAAATTATTTTAATAAAATGTCAACACAAATTTTATCATTCTTTTTAATTATCTATTTTGGATAAATGGACAATTACTTTACTGATCGGAATTGAATGTAAAAACAAAGGAAAACTAGAGGCTCAATAAGTGAAAAAATTTATTAATGTTGTTGGCGCGTGTCTATTGATTTTGCTTTAAGTAATAGTGGAAATGATGAGGAAATCCATTGTCCATGCAGTAGATGCAAATTGTTAAATCATTTGATATCACAAATGGTTAGATTTCATTTGCGCCAGTATGATTTTTTGTCAAACTATTTGGCTCGGGATCATCATGGAGAACAGTTAGCATCAAATACTATACAAGTTAAGGAGGTAGTGAATACTGAAATTGCTACGATGAATCTCGTAGAACATATGGTTGAAGATGATGCACGTTCAATGTTCCCTGTTCCACAATTTACTTATGCCGATGATAATGCTGAAGAAGAACCAAATATTGGAGCCAAAAAATATATGATTTATTAGATGCCATGAAAAAACCACTATGGGAAGGCTGTACAAGCATAACATAATTATCAGTAACTGCTGAGCGATGAAATCTAAATACAACCTCACATAAGCCATATTTACAGTTGTTGTACAAGCTGTAAAGCGGCATATGCCCGCCAATAATTTAATGTGCGAAAATAATTATAAAGTGAAAAAATGATGTTTTCTTTTGGTTTACCGTACGAAAAAATAGATACATGTCTAAACGGTTGCATGTTGTTTTGGAAAGAAGATATCAACCTTAAGAATTGTAAAATATGTAATTAGGAAAGATACAAACCAAGAAAGAAAAAGGGAAAGGGTGTTCCATGTAAATGTATGCATTATTCACCTATTACTCTAAGACTTCGAAGGGTATATGCATCTTCCGTAACTGCGCAACATATGAGTTGGCACTATGTGAGAACATAAGAAGAAGGTACGTTAACACACCCCGCTGATGGGGAAGTATGGAAATATTTTAACTAGAATTATCCCGATTTCACACCCGAGAGTCGTAATGTTAGACTTGGTTTATGTACGGATGGACTTTCACTATTTACTCAATTTGGTTCCAAATATTTGTCTTGGCCAATAATTGTCACACCTTATAATTTACCTCCCTGGATGTGCATGAAATCTCCTTATAAGTTTCTCACAGTTCTTGTCCCTGGTCCTGATGGTCCGACACAAGGAATCGATGATTATTTACAGCCATTGATTGAAGAATCAAAAACATTATGTTATGGAGTAGAAACATATGATATTTCGCAAAAAAAGGGAACTTTCGCATGTATACTTCATTATTATGGACGGTTGACATGCTTTTTAGTCAAAGTTGTCACACGTTAAGTTTTAAGTTAGCAACGTGCTCAAGCATTGAGAAAATCGTCATTATACATAAAGCGATTTGGTCGAAGTCGCAACACAAACATAAAATGGCCCAAAACCCCCTTTAGATGAACTCTTTTGGTCCTAAAAACATCAATTATGGCGCTTTGCATGGCAGCTCTTATAGCCCTCTGAATTAGCTATAGGTACAACTTTCGTTTGGCCCGAATGGCCTTACGGTTTGAAAGTTATGTCTATTTCCGTAAACGCATGCAGTAATACACTATTGGCAGAAGTACTCAGGACTTGAGTATAAACCTGCCTTCATTGACAATCATTTGGATAAAGTGACTTAGCTTTAGAAAACTTAGCATTTTCAAGCATGAAGACCGCATGTCGGATCCTAGCCTCTGGTTGGATCAATAATTTGATCGAGTTGAGGATCTGAATTCTGTCTTTCCAAACGAGCATCAAACCGGGTTGAACTACACGGGTCGAATCCGACCCAACCCCGCCGAATACACGCACCAAATGGACTTGGCACTTTAGCATCACCACCAGGTCGAACTAGACCTACCCGACCCGCCTGGCACGGTCACCGCTCTTTGGTATGGCCCTAATCTTATGGCACCAAACTTGTTCCACAATCTTATTTACATGGACCGAGTCACAAATGGCTTAACATATTCTGGAGACCACTTCTACACTCGACTACGGATCGTCTCGATGCTCGCCACTTGGCAAATCCGACCATATTCTCCTCACGGCTATAAATACATGAACACATGGCATTTTCAAGGGACTTTTGGGCACTTCTCCCTCATGGCATCCTCCATTGCCACCACTCAAGGTCATTGCACACCATCTCCACTTAAATTAACACATGGATTTCGTGTACAAACATTCATTTTCTTCTCTCCTCTTTTCTTCATTGTAACACAAGGCAGTTGTGTATAATTTTATCTTACGGATTGTAAGACTTGTACTTGTAATTTCTTAGGATTTAAGAAGCTATAAGGGGGACGTTGGCTTGGTTTGAGCTAACCACTAAAAAAAAAATCGCGTGTCCCTTTATTATTTACTGCACTCATATTTTGTGATCTGTATTTGTGAGGACTTCGCGCAACATTGGGTGTTAGTGCCACTTTTCGGTCTAACATGGACAATCAGCACTTTTCCTGCGTATGCAATGCTTTCAGGTTGGAGTATTGCCGGTCGTCTAGCTCGTCCTTATTACATGAAAGAAACACAAGCATTTTCTTTACCTCATGGAATGAAAATTTCATGGTTTGACTGTCATCGATGTTTTCTTATTAATCATCCTTTTCGAAGAAAAAAGAGAAATTTTGCAGTTAATAGGCATGAAACTTTGAAACCACATGCGGTTTGGTCAATTTAAGATATTTATGAACTTGTAGAGAACTATCCAAAAATACATGAAACTGAAGAGAAAATTGAAATTCAAGGCAAATCATCGATTCATAATTGGTGCAAACGAAGTATATTTTGGGAGTTGCTTTATTGGAAAAATCTTTTGAATCGTCATAACATTACCGTGATGCATAATGAGAAAAACGTGTTTGGCAATGTGTTTAATACAATTTTGAATGTTAAGGGGACAACAAAAGATGATTTGAAAGTAAGACGTGATATCAAAGTAATATGTAATCGTCCTGAGCTTCTTATAAAGCCAAATGACACAAAAAAATAAAAGTGTTCTATGAGATAGACAAAAATCAAGTTAAATACTTATAAAATAGGTGGAAGGATTAAGATTCTCGGATGATATATCTTCTAATCTTCGTAGATATTTCGACTATAGGAACAATAAATTTAGAGAAATGAAAATCTACGATTGTCATGTTATGATGGAAAATTTGTTGCCCATCACTTTCAAAGATCTATTGTGCATAAAAGCTTGGACTGTTGTAACAAAACTTAGTCTATTTTATAAAGAGCTTTGTTCTACTACATTAAAAATTGATCGTTTACGTAAACTTGAGGAAGAAATCCCTAAATTGCTATGCAAACTATAAAAAATATGTCCTCTAGGTTTTGTCAATATTATGGAGCATTTACCTATTCATCTTCTGTTAGAAGTATGTCTTCGAGGGCCTATGCAATATGGATGGATGTATCCATTTGAAAGATATATTAATATTTATTTTTTAAAATATTGGTTAAATAAATGTCTAAAAAAATTAATTTAAAATAATTCTTAGAAGGTACATAAGTAATCTAAAGAAAAAAGTGAGACAGAAAGCTCGAGTTAAAGGTTCGATTTGCAAATCATACAACAAAGAAGAAGCTTCGTTTTCTCTCTCTCGTTATTTTAGTTACCATGTTAACTTATCATTTGAAAGTACTACTTGTAATGATGAAGGCATTGATCAAGATGATTGTCAAGCTACTTTATCTATTTTTAAATAGCTTGGTCGGCCTTCTGGTAAATGTGTGGAAGTATCGCATAGTCTTCTTATGTTATGCCATAATGTTTGTTATACAGTCCTTTTATGTTATGCTATCATGTTTGTTTATAACAGGTGCAACATATATGACGTCATGTAGACATACAGCTTCACATTATGGGTTTGCTTCTGTTTCTTATTCTCTAGCAGGTGGTGATGGCAGTGGTCCATCACTGGAGCTACCACATCATGCGGTATGGCTTCAGCCAAAAGCCAATGAAGGGTAACTATTAAGTTTCAAATATAAATTTCATTTCTGTACAATATTATATATATAGTAGCCATAAAATATTACATGTTTTTTCATTTAACACGGTGGTTTTCAGTTGATGCCCTCCACCATAGTTGTAGGGATATCACGACAGGCTTACATGAGTCGCATGAGTCATGCTGGCCTAAGTGAATGTTCGTACCAAATAATGTTAAGGAGACTTTCTGATAGGATTTTTTGGTGCGTGTGATATATCAACTATTACATTAAGTAGTCATGCTCCTATTTGGTCAACTTATGTTTATGCTATTTTTCAAAAATGCAGGGCTCAGTGGACCTCCAGAAAATAGATATTCCTCTCGTCCAGCACCATTAGAACAACAAAGTTGAATTTTTTTTAGGAGAAACATTAAATAGCATAAAATAAGCTGCAAAAAACCGAGTTGGATGAGCGCTAATGTGTGGTATAAGCTTCACACATGGTGGAATAACAAGCAGTTTCAAGTAAATTTCCTAATTGTTTTTTTAACTTAAATTTATAGGTCGAGTCTCAGAGAAATTCAGCAAATAGGAGCAAGAACCAAGTTACACATCGTTGTGGTTCCAAGTTGTTTCAGCATCATCGTGAGGAATTGGTAAATTTATTAATTACACAGTTAAAGATTTCAAGTTCTAAGTTGTTAAAAGATAAACAACATAACAATATACAATATATATTGACATATATGCAATTTTCAGGAGAGACAACATGTTGGTTCTTTATCGTATTAGGATGTTTTCATACATTCACATATGGTGAGTCAGACCAACGATTCAGGCTCAGTTTCCTACTTCTCGGACCATAACGACAAAGCCCGTCCGCATATGTAAGTATAACATAGTTAGCTTAAAGTTATAATTTAATTAAAATATTGTTATCTAAATTCAATTGTACTTTGCATAACAGGAATGGTTCCAGCAACAGCGGGCACATATGCTTTAGGACACTGGAAAGGATGACTTAAATGTTGATGAGGAGGATTTGATTTTTGAGGTTGTCATAGATCCACCAACCCGCAACAAGAGCTATGGTTTTAGGAACCAAGCAGTAATTGAAACTAAAATTTAATAGAAACTTAAATTTACTTGAATTGCTATTATGAAACACTCAAAATATAAAATAGTTTATATAGATAAATACATCTTAAAAGTCATACCAGAGGGCTCAGGAGATGGAGAAGATTTCACAACTACGAGCCCATACCACCAAGCTTACTGAGTATGATCGTCGCCGCGAAGAGCAGATGGAGCAGTTTATCTAGCGTTTGACGGAGTTCATAGCCCATTACGGTACGTTTCCTTCATCATTCAGTAGTTCCAGAGGAGAGACTTGAAGTTAGCTTGTTTTGTTATCACATATATGTACATATATGGTTTAAGTGGGTGAGGATTCTCTTGATACATTACGATAGTTTGTATATGTTGTTGCTGTCATGGTGATGATGGTTTGGACGTTTTGTTGGATAATTTATTTGTATTTGATGATGTTGGTTTGCTGCATGTTTGTAAATATTGGTTTATGTTATGTGTATTAACTTTATGTGTATGATTTGGGTTTAATATTATGTTTGGAGACATATATGAGTGTGATTGTGATGTACATGCTCAAAATGGAGTTGTTTTGATATATATATATATACATACATATATATATATATATATATATATATATATATATATATATATATATATGGGGTGGCTGGAAGTAAGCAATAATAATTCTAAAAAAGACGCCCATATTTTCAACATCTTATAGGTCCATTTATTTCATCGGCTTCCAACAGCTTATAAGACCATTTATTTCATCGGTTTCCAACGGCTCCTAACAGCTTATTTCCAATGACTTCTAACGTTTTCCAATGGCTATCTGGCCAACAAAGAAATCCATGTGTCCAAATTAAACGTTAGAAGCCATTGGAAATTTTTCGTTACTGGCATTGGAGGCCGTTGGAAGCCCTTGAACTATATAGCAACAGAGATTCCTATGGCGACCAACGGTCCCTAGCCGTTGGAAACCACTGTCATTCTTGTAGTGATAGTGATGAAAAAAAAAGAAACAATGTAAGACAAATTCCAAAAGCAAAGGCAAAAAACTATGATTCATACATTGGGAAGAAAACCTTATCTTAGACTATACGAAGAATTGGTATGTAAAATAGTTTTCTACATTAATATTTCTATAACAATATATTTTTTATAAAAAAATTCAAATGCAGACAACAGAGAATCAAGGAAAAAAATCACATGCACAATGGCATGGAAAGTGGCTCATACAAGTAGAAAAACGGGGGAGGTGATTCCATGAACTACTGATAAATTTTTAAGTACTTCAGCATGTTTTTCATGGTTTTAAGCTGATTTATGTTGCTTCTTTTTAGACAAGCAGAAATGTCCATTTTCTTTGTGTTTGTTTTATGCATGTACTCCCCCTAATACAGACCTTATATGTTGGTGTGAGAATTAACTCCCAGTGAATTAGCCAATTTATACTGTTAACGATAATTTATATTTTACTATGAATTGACCACATCACAGGGTTCCAGAAGGTGTGAGAATTAACTCACCAGTTTATTCGGTTGACGGTTCCCACATTTGTTCCATTTGATTTTAAACAAGCGTTTAAAATTATCTAAAATTCCCACTGCGTCCAACTGATTCCCAATCAGTACCATCACCTAGGCCTCGTCCCTACGATCCCAACGGATCTAGTTTCGTTGAATTTTGCTAACGAATGAATAAGTTATCGCGTTTATAACTTATAGCTATTTGAATGAATTATAAATAATTAATTTATAACCCAAATTACTAGTTACCTTAATTATCCGTCATTAATAGTTTAAATACATCTCCACGTCAGCAACCGTATAATTCTTCATGCGTTTTCACCTCCGTAGGTTTCTGAAACCCGATCTCCCCCAAAATCAACCTCGCCTGGAAAGACACGGCTGCCCTCTTCCATCATCATCGTCAATCTTCTCCACCTGAGACCCCGAGCCACCTCCCATAGGAACCGTGCCGCCGTCTGCTACATCCGCTTGAAGCCTCGACCCTTAGTTTGTCGGAGAATTGCCGAAAACTTAGATTGAATGAAAATCGTTCATAAACTGATTTCTCCGACCATACACAACCGGAGACCGCCACACCAAAGTGAATCGACGCCACTCGCCACTATAGTCCTCCGTGTGCTGACCACCTGACCCTACTCCGCCTTTTCCTCCCTGAAATTGGCAAATTCCAATCCCCTCTTCCAAAAGTTCCCTCAAAATCACGATCTCAGATCATCCCCCAATTTCCATCACCACACACAATATCAGACCTTCGACCCCAAAAAGAAAACAACCATCTTCCTCCCCTCTACGACTTTGCCTTTGAACCCATCACCAAAAACCACCTCGATTGCTGTCAAAACAACCAAGAACGAAACAGTATTTTCTCGGTTTATGGTCGATTTCGTCCACCTTAGGTCACGAAACTTCACCAAATTTTTGCTGGAGCTAGATTTCACCCCGATCTTCATTTTTGCTTCAAAATGTCTTGGAAAATCTATGACGGATTTAAAGTTATAAATCATTGTGTTTGAGGGCTTTTCTGAAAATTGTGGAGGCTGGAAAGAGCTTGGACGGGAATGAATGGAATTGGGCCGAAATATAGTTGTATATGTAAGAGAAAAATAATATTTATTTATGTTGATGTGACGAACCATGTTTTATTTCGTACCTATCGCTATTTTGAACGTTATTTATTCGCTTCTGTGCTCACATACAAACCCCGTTCGCCATAAAAATGGATGACACAGTATAATTTGATGTTATGGTCCTAATGAAACATGTCTCATCGAATTTTGAGTCCGTTTGTTCAAGCGGCGCTCGTCCACGTCCAAATGATCGTTTTTATTTGCATTTTGTTTTGCCACACTCACAGAATAACTCCGATTTACGTATAGTTTGAAATCTAACAATAGTAAGCTGTTACGGTCCTAATAAAATTTGTTTCATCGAAAACGGAGGTCGTTTGAATATCCCTTTTTAACTGTCCAATTCAAATTAAAATAAACAAATTTTAAAATACCTCAATATAATATAAATAAAATATTGTTATTGGCCATGCACTAGCAGAATTTCATACACTACCAAAATAAATTATCGCTGGTCGAATTTCAAGCCAACTCGATATTCAAAAAAATAAAAATCCTTTGTTTTATGTAAATAAATCGCTATAATATATAAACGAATTCCATAGCGACTATTTTAAAATTTGATTCGGATATAAAAAAAATCTACACTATGAAAACTGGATTTTTCTCTTTCATTAGAAAAATATTATCAGATAGATTCAGACGTTTCTTGTTTCGAGAAAATCTGACTTATTTTGGATCTTGTACAGCCAATTAAAGTTCAAAACACTTATTACGAACTACCGCGCCGCTGCAGCTCGTTTTATAATTAAATTATAAATAAAATATATTAAATCGTTGTTTTATATCGAAAATGTTATTATAATTTCAATATAAACAATGTTAAATCATTTTGAATTCCCGTTCACATTATATCACAAATTCAACATTTTCCAAATAATCTGGAATTAAAATATTATTATATTATTAATATAAATAAATATTCAAAATAAAATGGTTAAATTGAATTATTTAAAATTCACATCGATAATATAAATAAATAAATTAATTCAAATAATTGGCCAGAAAATACTGGACGTTACATTCCTTCCCCCTTAAAAGAATTTCATCCCCGAATTTACTAAGGTAGAAAGAATGTTACAACCCATTATCTTTACCAAAAATATTTAATTTAAAACTCGGTTTTTATTTTCAAAACTAACCCAACTGGTTTTAAAGCCAGTTTACTTCAAATAACGAAATTTCCCAAAAATCATCAAAAAATTTCTAACACCTTAAATTATAGAAATTTTTTAGCAGAGTCTCCCCTGTACAGGGGAACATCTGCAATATCGCAAGTTTGATAAATATATACATCGATCAACACGGTCGGAAAAATCCAAAATCCAAACTCAAAATCCAAATAAAACTCAAAATTTTATATTCTGCGTAGACGTACCTTTTTGCGAGCATTATTATGCGATAAGCGATATATTATACTTAAGCTTGCTTATTTATCATGCAGCTCAATTCAACTGGATTTGATTAACTCCAGAATTCTCTTGAATGAATTTTAAAGTTGAATTAGCTTTTCTGCACCTGTTCTCAACTCCAATGAACTCACTAGTCATCAAAACAATGTCAATTAGGTTCAAAATTTCATATCATACATTCCAACTAATTCTACACACAATTCAATCCACATGAGATTATAATTATTTATAACCAAGTCCTAGCGATCCATTTATATCCTTAAATATCCATTCAAATTCATTAGACTTTGAATAATTCATTGGTCCTCAATCAAGTTTCAAATCAATTTCCATGCAACCAACTATACAATATAAACCATTCATTGATTTCCAAATATTCCATTGACTTACTGTTTCCTAACACAAGTCAAATTCTGAAATTTCCAAATATGATTACATCTATACGGTTTACTTTAACAAAGCATATGTTAGATTAAATATTATTATTTCCATTTACACATCTCATATTTGAGATTTCCTTTAAATATCCACTCAGATTCATTAAATTTGGATTGATTTATTCAACGTATTCATTTCAGATTTGTTTTCAACCAAGTCTATCATTTTCAGATTTACATTCATGAAATCGAGCACACAATCCAAACATATCATTCAAATCAACATTAACAAATCTAAATGATTTCCCATATTACAATATTTTGTGAAAATCTTTACTTTTATTATTTTATAAAATATATTGGGAAAATATAATTTCAAAAATAATTTTATATCAAATTACAAATACGCGCTCTCGTATATATATATATTCAAACTCAATCTAGGGTATTACTGACCCCATCTCTATTGAGTTATGCCACAGAGCCAAGGTTATCACTAAACAAATAGCTCTGATACCACTGTAACGACCCAGGAAAAAATTCGATGCCCGAATTTTTGAAATAACACATAGACCTGTATTACTTGCCCAAAAGCCAAAGTATCGAATCCCAGATTGTTAATAGAAAGAAATTAGAGGATGAGAAAAGAAAGAAAGAAATGTTAGAATAGAAGAAAGAAGAAGAACAACACATCAGAATCTCACAGCGGAATGAATAAAATATAATATAACAAATCTCTTTATTCAAAGAAAACTGTATATACATACCAATCATTAGAGCACAACATATACCAGTCACAGCGGAAAATAACTTTATATAAGTAATGGTGAAGCCTCCTATTTTCAGCTCCTGAAACTCCAAGTGAATCTAAACTGGAATTATGCTTGGTCTGACCCGAGCGCATTTGCAGCAAAGCAAAATTCACCGGGTCAGTCCGAAATACTTTAATGATAAATTCACAACACAAACAACTTGTTTAACTTTGCAAAATGCTTTTTGAAATAAAATGATAATAGTAAGACCAGCCCACACATAAAAACGGACGGTTTTTACCTTACTATAACCCAAAACATTTTTGAAATCATAATTTATTATGATATTATAATAGTGTCTACATACAAATAAATAACAATCTAGTGGAACACTTGCATCTCACGCTCCACATATATAGTATACAATCAAAACCGCGGGCGCTTACTGGAGATTGAATTCCGACTATGACAAGGTATGGAACCACCTACCGATAGTGTATCTCTAGAGGCGAATACACTGGGTTCAACAAGAATGTCTTGCAACCCGGCCCACACATGACCGACCACTCATTTCGCTTGAGTGTATCGAATGTATATCACCTACGGTAGGGATCAGTAACTGTTTCCCGAAAAGGGCAGCATCGATAGATTAAAGAAGCAAAATGAATTTCTCTAGATAGGTGATTACACACCCTAATGGGAGCGACCCACATATCCATGTTGTATGCTCGATTTTTTCCATTTCCCGGTTGATGAGGCATAAGGTTAAAATTTTCCTTTAGAACATATGGTCATCATTCACTTTGAATGCCACATTGTCAGATCCGTCAAATCACTAATTGACGTCCACAAATATACTCTGGGTATAAAAGAAGTGCCCCTCTTCGCCAACAACTTGGTATACTTGTAAAAATCAACGTACGTGGTTTTTGGGAAACACTCTGTCAGACATTCGTCCATACAAGTCATCCCGGAATAGGATGAACTGAAGGCACCCTCCTACTGCATCCAATACATGAATCACCCCATGAATCAGTAGCGAGAAGTCTTTGCAATTCCATAGATTCCAACCACGACAGAATCACAAATCAAATAACTCTGGTTGCAAGCCTGAGAAATTCGACTAGTAGTCTTCCGACTTATGAAGATCCACGGTCTTCAATTGCTCCATATTCAATTACCATCTTCACGTATTTGTTGGTTTAGAATGGTTTTCGAATATAATTTCGATCCCGGTCTTTCCGTACCAACAATCGTACTGGTCAGGTTTGATAGTCGGTGATTTAACTACCAAATAACAATCGTGTAAATAAAATGAGTTTATTGATTCAGTACTTGGCATTACTCGGTCTCTTTAAAAATAATTAGTACTTGGTTAATCAACTTTTAATTCTTTCAATATATTTAAACCTTTTATTTATCCTTATTTTATTATAACAAAGGCTATTTTACATGTTTTTTAGAACATGAGTATATATACCTAAATTTCCATTTCTATTACCATTGGAAATATCGTTATATTCTTCAAAACCTCTTTACCCATTTCCTTAAATTATGGCATCACGATATATACTTATATATAATACTTAATGGTATAACCAAATTACCAATTCTGATATGACAAATCAAATCTCAAATTTATATAATTTATAATCAAATATTCTTATTTACCTTATAACTAACATTTATATTCAAAAACCTCGTACTCATGTTCAATATTCCTCGTATGGAATAATTAACCGATTACAAAACCTTTTCCTCGTTTCAAACTAATACCATTCCTCGATAATAGTGAAGTCGTTCAAGTTGGGGTATTTTATTTACCTCTCAGACCGTGATCGACAACGTTCTTACCTTAGAATAATATTAGTTTGTCACTTAACCACTGATATTAAAATCTCATTTACCACCTTGATTTCAAATCTGGTTTTATAAACCATTTCTTATATTTAAAATCCTCTTCTAATGAAATCTCTTTACTTAATTTGTTTGATTAAGTAAATGTCCACAAAAACACCACCTTTAACTTAAATCATTATTTCACTTATAACATTTTGATTTATAATAAAAATCCCTTGTCAAATAATTTGATTCCATCTATTTGGGCATTTCTATAATAAAGCTTATCTTGGACAAAAATCCGCTTTCCACCTTCTTTACAATAAGACCTCTTTGCTTGGATTTTATTTCCGAAATCTATTTACCAATATTCAACGCAATCCAATTATATGTATTTTCCCATTTGATTTGAAATCCTTATTTTAATTACAAAATTTCTCTCAATTCAATGCTTTTACCTTTAAGGTCATCATTTTGGTTTAAAAACCCTTTTAAAACCTTGTTTTGAGTCTCTTCCAAATCACTTATAATAATCCGTTAAGCAAATTAAACAACTTCTTATATTTTATTTAAAAACCATTACCATTACCATATTCCAGTCTATTACTAATATATTTATCATTTCCCTTATTCATTTCAATTGAATTCATTTTACTTAATCTAACGATTTAGTAAAATCTTATTAAAATCCCTACATTCCACTTACAAACCCCATTTACCGATCTCGTTTGAAAACCTGGGTTATAAATCCCTTTTATAACACCCTTATTTGACTTTGATCGAACTTATCGACACTTAATCACTTCCAATGGAATTCCAATTAAAGGTCATTTCTTTAATTATTATTAATTAAAATAATAATTAATTTTAACATTAACAATATTAAAAATAGTTAAATTTGCTATTAATTAAAAGTAGAATCATTATCATTTTTAAAAGCTTATTAAATAATAATTAACTTTGTTAACACTAACCAATTCAATAATTACCTTAATTTATAGTTAATCGATGATTAACTAATACTTAACACTATTCGTATATTCAGAAAATCTAATTAATTTCAATTAAACATAGTTGATTTTGTCAACCGTACATATCAGTTAACTATTAAGTGAATTTCATTATCATTTCCCCTTTTTAAATTAATTAAATAACTTAATTAATTTTAAAAACACTATTTAATTGTTTAAAAACAATTATTCCATTTCACTAATCCCGTAGGTATATTTTCTGGCTTTATGCTTTTAGCACTTGTATAAACCATTAAATAATTTCCATTATAAACTCGATCAAAATATTTATTTAAAAATTCCTAATTTAATTATTTATATAAAATGACTGAAAACCTTCAATTCAATTATAAAGTAATTTATAACTTCAAAAACTACGTCCATTCACCTAACGGTAGATCGACGTCCAAAAACAGTACATTTTTGGTCATTCACGGCCAACTACTCAATCAATACTGTCGATTGGGTTTAGACACAACAATGATGAATATCCATTCAACCATCAACATTCAAAAAGTTTTTAGTGTCATTTGGGGTTCAATCGGTCCACATATAACAATATGAAAAATAAACAACATATATAATAATTGAGGAATCCAGTCGGATCCCTCCAACCTGTTCTTCCCTGCACCGCAGCTCGTTATACATTTGATAGTAATATATGAAATTAATTTCAATATTCTATTATTTTAAAACGACGAATATAAATAACGACAACCAATCAAATAATAATAGCCAACATCATCCATAACAGTCAATCAACCAATTTATTATGTTAACGATAAATTATATTTTACTATGAATTGACCACATCACAGGATTCTAGAAGGTGTGAGAATTAACTCTCTAGTTTATTTGGTTGACGGTTGCCACATTTGTTCCATTTGATTTTAAACAAGCGTTTAAAATTATCTGAAATTCCCACCGTGTCCAACTGATTCCCAGTCAGTACCATCACCTAGGCCTCGTCCCTGCGATCCTAACGGATCCATTTTCGTTGAATTTCGTTAACGAATGAATAAGTTATCGCATTTATAAGTTATAACTATTTAAATGAATTATAAATAATTAATTTGTAGCCCTAATTACTAATTATCTTAGTAACCCGTCATTAACAGTTTAAATACATCTCCACATCAGCAATCGTATAATTCTTCACGCGTTTTCACCTACCTAGGTTCCTGAAACCCGATCTCCCCCAAAATCAACCTCGTCTGGAAAGACACGACTGCCCTCTTCCATCATCGCCGTCAATCCTCTCCACATGAGACACCGAGCCACCATCCTTCGGAACCGCGCCACCGTCCGCTACATCCGCCTGAAGCCTCGACCCTCAATTCACCGAAGAATCGCCGGAAACCTCGATTGAACGGAAATCGTTCATAAACCGATTTCTCCGACCAGACACAACCGGAGACCGCCGCACCACCGTGAATCGACGCCGCTCGCCACGATCGTCCTTCCTGTGTTGACCACCTGACCCTACTCCGCCTCTTCCTCCTTGAAATTGGCAAATTCCAATCGCCTCTTCCAAAAGATCCCCCAAAAACACGATCTCGGATCATCCTCTGATTCCCATCACCACACGCAATATCAGACCTTCGACCCCAAAAAGAAAACGACCATCTTCCTCCCCTCTACGACTTTGCCTTTGGACCCATCACCAGAAACCACCTCTATTGTCGTCAAAACAGCCAAGAACGAAACAATATTTTCTCGGTTTATGGTTGATTCCTCCACCTTAGGTCACGAAACTTCACTAAATTTTTGCTAGAGCTAGATTTCACCCCGATCTTCATTTTTGCTTCAGATTGTCTTGGCAAATTTATGACTAATTTAAAGTTATAAAGCATTTTGTGTTTGAGGACTTTTCTGCAAATTGTGGAAGCTGGAAAGAGCTTGGATGGAAATGAATGGAATTGGGCTGAAATATAGTTGTATATATAAGAGAAAAATAATATTTATTTATGTTGATATGACGAACGATGTTTTATTTCGTGCCTATCACTATTTTAAGCTGTTTATTCGCCTCTCTGCCCACATACAAACCCCGTTCGCGATAAAAATGGACGACACAGTATAATTCAACGTTACGGTCCTAATGAAACTTGTTTCATCGAATTCCGAGTCCGTTTGTTCAAACGGCGCTCGTCCACGTCCACATGATTGTTTTTATTTGCATTTTATTTTGTCACGCTCACAGAATAATTCTGATTTATGTGCAATTTGAAATCTAACAATAATTAGCTGTTACGGTCCTAATAAAATTTGTTTCATCGAAAACGGAGGTCGTTTGAATAAAGTCTCTTTTTAACTGCCCAATTCAAATTAAAATAAACCAATTTTAAAATACATCAATATAATATAAATAAAATATTGTTATCGTCCATACACGAGCAGAATTTCATATACTACCAAAATAAAATATCACGGGTTGAATTTCAAGCTAACTTGATATTCAGAAAAATAAAAATCCTTAACAAATAAATCGCCATTATATATAAACGAAGTCCATATCGACTATTTTAAAATTTGATTTGGACATAAAACAAAATCTACACTATGAAAACTGGATTTTTCTCTTTCTTTAGAAAAATATTATCAAACAGATTCAGACATTTCTTGTTTCAAGAAAATCTGACTTATTTTGGATCCTGTGCAGCCAATTAAAATTCAAATCACTATATTACGAACTACCGTGCCGCACTTGCAGCTCATTTTTTAGTTAAATTATAAATTAAATATATTAAACCGTTGTTTTATATCGAAAACGTTATTATAATTTCAATATAAACAATGTTAAATCATTTTGAATTCCCATTCACATTATATCACAAATTCAACATTTTCCAAATATTCTGGAATTAAAATATTATTATATTATTAATATAAATAAATATTCAAAATAAAATGGTTAGATTCAATTATTTAAAATTCACATCAATAATTTAAATAATTAAAATAATTAGCTAGAAAATATGGGACGTTACAGATTCAATTCGCTGCATTGGAAGAAAAATAATCTACTAGGATACTATTGCCAGTGAAGCACATTGTTGTCATTTGATGAGCTCGTGCAAGGTAAAGTTGGCCTATTGAAAAACTGCAATAACAACATGTTATGTTGATTAGAGAACATATATCAAGGAGCAGTAATGCACTTAATGCAACGTTATACTATCAAGGGGTAAAACATATTATATGATGAACATAGCTTGCTGTCTACACCTCCAACAGAGATCTGTAGAATATGTTGTCTGCCTAGTCAACCATCGTTGGACAATGTATTCTAAAAAATGTGAATTTTAAATGATTAACTGATTTAATCATCCATTATACAATTCATTGTTGTATAATGAACCCAGGCTGTGCCAACGTTGTTGTATTAACTAATTTAATCATCCATTATACAACTTAATGTTATAATAACAATAAAAATGTGAATGTGTATGTGGACACATGCAACACTATGCTAACATTTGAAGAAATTAGCAAACACTTTGAATCAAAACCAAGACTCACATGATTTTTCTCTCCCTATGATGCATACATGAACACAGATACTGAAGACACATTTCGCGTATGATATTTGTCAACTTACAGAAGTAGTCAATACTAAAGAAAACTCATTGAATGAGTGTTCTATATAATCTGGTTCATATATAACAATCAGCCTAAAATAATATTTTATGAAACCTATCATAGGCTCACAAAAATATCATAGACTCACAAAATTACACATGAATATGTTCACAATAGGAATATAAACTCCGCGTGACAACATAAGTAACTGTAAGACGTCATAAGGAAACTATCATAAAATTAAGCATACATTCGACTTAGCATTTTCAACGGTGAAAACAGCAGTATTATCAGTAAAAACTGTAAAAAAAAAGGAGAGAGAGAGAGACAGAATCATCCTCACCTATCCAAGTAATCTTTCTTTAATTTCAGCTAATTGTCTCAATGCCTAGCAGGCTCAAATTTAGCACTATAGGTGATTTTTTTCATGATAAGTCCTTCATAGCCAGGCCAGTTCTAGCCTATGGGTTGCCCTAGACAAACATAAATTTTGTTGCTTTCTACACACAAAAAAATGAATGTTAAGGGATGGAAGCAATTACTTTTGTAGTCCAAAAGTCTACCAGTTCTCTTGAAGATTTGATATGCTACCTTATAGAAATATGAACAGATTCAACAAACAATAAGAATATCAGCCATTACATTTAGAACAAATAAGTTCAAATTCTTCTACTTGCAAAGTTAAACCATGCATTAAATCAAAAAAAAAAAAACAATAATCTAACAAATATTAACCTGAAAAATAAATAATGAGCAGACAATGGTTGCAATCTAACAAGTTAAGAATGTTATGTAACGATTGTCGGAACAAAGCCCCCCTTCCTAGCATGCATATGAGCCGGCACACAATTCTCATATAACAAAAGGAATCCCTAATGTTACGTGTCTACCAGTTCATATTTGTATACAATTCCTTCAATATATTCCGTGATGTGGGACTATTGTATCCAAACCACCATTCCTCCTTAAGAACATGCGAGGCAATCCTAACAATCTCCCCCTCGACTAGTATCCTACGAGTATCTTTTGAGAGAACTGTTTTGCCTACATGGCCTAGTCCGAACCTTCGGCTCCGATACCACTATTATGTAACGATGGTCGAAACAAAGCCGCCCTTCATTGCTCGCATATGAGCTGACACATAACTCCCATATAACAAAAGGAATCTCTAATGTTACGTGTCTACCAGCTCATATTTGTACACCATTCCTTCAATATATTCCGTGATGTGGGACTATTGTATCCAAACCATCATTCCTCTTTAAGAACATGTGAGGCAATCCTAACAAAGAATTGCAATACTTTTAATATACTAATTATCATCCATCTAACAAGTGTTAATCAAAACATCATACACAATAAACTTAAAAACCAGGTTTTAACAGTCCTGACACGCTATGTGTATTATGGCTACAGTCTTCCCTTACAGTTTCCTTCCTTCTGAGTACAGTCTACAACTACGACATTACACTAATAAAATACATGTTCAAAACATTCAATCTTAGTAAAAAAATACTATCATTGTTTGTTGATCATTTTATGACCTATAATTCTATACTGCTAGTATATGTAATAAATATTTGTATAAACAATAAAGATCGAGCCTAAGTTAATATAGTGCATAATATCGTAGTTAAAACTATTTTATTCTTTTTTTATACCTTTGTCAACTGTGAAAACCATGTGGTTTATCTATGAAACTCATTGTTTATTGCGTTCTCGTATGATGTGCCGTGTACAGCACCCATAACAAGCTTATTTGGCTTCTGATAGTGCATTGCTGTATCATCATACATTGATACATAAAGAATTTACGAAAACTGAAACGTATTAAACAAAAATATCTCAGATCGAACTTCCCATTTGTTCTAACTCTCATAATTCCATTCGCTATCACTTCAATTTTTAAGTGAAACCATAAAGATACAAGGTAATTGCAAAAAGCCATGTACAGATGAATGGGTCATAACTCTGTGAACCATTTCCATGATGGCCTAAAATTTATGCATATAGTTAATTATTTACTCAAAATCCAATCGTAAAAAGAGAAATACCTTAATAAACCTGCTCATTCTCACAGCATCCAGCAAACCTGGGTTCAATCATTAATGTCTGCAATTATAAGCCAACATGATTAGCCAATCAAGAAAACTCAAGCATGCTCTGCAAACCTAGTTATAACCATATTAAAAGCAATAGCTATTCTTAATAAAATGGAAAAGGTAACTCATTGGACAGTGCAAAAGTGACAGATAGCAAATCTTAGCACAGTAACTGGTGTGTATCAAACCCCCACTTCTTGCCTTGTCTTGCGCTCTACTTCATTTGTTATAATTTGGACAGTGAACTTTTTTCGTAAGTTGACACCCATTTTAAAGTTAGAAAATTGGTAGAGGGAAATAAAATCAAAACTAACATAAAAAAATCAATAACGTATTAAATTCCTTTAGTAAAAACCAAACTTTTATTGTGATAATTTTTTAGATTGAATGAGCATTTTTTAATATGAACACTGCTCAGAACTGTAATTGAATGGCATAACAACCTAATCAAATAAACCAACAAATTTTAGCAGGATTTTCATTTCTTGTGTTATAGTTATGACCATTATCAAGGTAAGATCTCATGATCTCTGAACATCCTATTTTACATCAGGCAATCTGCAAGGTTACATGTTCTCAGTAATTGAAATTTACCATCCGTTATTCGTTCTCGGACATGTAGAATAAAACAATGTTAAACCACTATGTTATTCTAACTTACACAGTAAATAGTTTAATAGAAATGAACTTCACTTACAACTAACAATGCTAAACGATACCTTTTCATTTTTGATCAGATGGTTATTGTTGTTCATCGACTAAGCATCGAATAAACGGTAAGCACTCACTAAAAATGCATCTTTGTATTCAATGCGTGATTGTATGATTGTAACAACCCGAGTTTTCGCGATCCTGAGTAATCGGCATAAACTCAATGTCGACTATCCCAGCATCGGAAATACCGGATAGTTAATAGAAAGAAGTTAGAGGGTGAGAATAAATAAGATAGAAAATTAGAATAGAAAAAGAAGAAGAACATAGATACAACATCAGAGTAACACGAATCTCACAACGGAACGAATAAAATATATTATATAACATAACTTTGAAATAAGATTAGTATATGTATATAATACCATTATCAAAGTACAACACTTACAATACAGCAGAAATAAACGATAGATATATAATCCTGAAGCCTCCAGCTCCAGCGCTTCAAGTATCTGAAAAATCCCGACTACTTGACTGCCCGTACAAAATTGGGCACCCAAGAGTTTAGGGGAAAAAATAAAATAAACTCTGGGTCAGTATGTGTCTGGTGTGAGTAAATTCCAACCATTTGTTTAACTTTTAAAATCCTTTTAAATGAAAGGAAAATCGTAAGACCGATCCACACATGAACACGGATGGTTTTTACCTTACGTCTACTCAAAATATTCTTTATATCACAGCTCTTCTGATATTATAATAATGTCTAAATCAAGTAAATAACAACCTAGTAGAACGCTTTCATCCCACGTATAATATACAATCAAAAACCGCGGACTCTTATTGGGTAATGGATTTCCAACTATGACAAGGTATGGAACCACCTTCCGATCAGTGTACTCTAGAAGCGATACACTGGAGTTCAACAAGAACATCTTATAACTCAGCCACACATAACCGACCATTCATTTCGCTTGAATGTTCCGAATATATTGTCACCTTACGGTTGGTATACCAACATAACCATTTACGAGAGATAAAAAATTGAAAGAAGTAACAAATATGAATATTTTCTAGATGGTGACAATATTTCCTAATTGGGTGCGACCCACTTAGCCATGCTGCCTGCCGATTTCTGTCATTTCCCAGTTGATGAGGCTTGAGGTCATAACTTATCTTTTAACAGATCACTCCTTTATTTACTTTAAATGCCACATCATCATACCCATCAAATCACAAATTGATTTTCCCAAAAATACCACAGGTATAAGCTAAGAGAAACGAATTCCACCGCCACCAACGTAAATACGTTTTGGAACGATCAACTTACGCGATCTACCAAATATACTCTGTCAGACATTCGTCCATTCAAGTTGTCTTGGGACTGGACAACCCAAAGGCACTATTCTGTAAATCCATCTTAGGCAATTTCTACCTAGGATTTACAGAACAACACTTGCATATGTGACGACCCCAAACTCTGATAAGACGGTAGTAAGGGTAATCTTTGGAATATAATGCATAAACAGATAACAACAGAAAAGAAATAATTAAATACACTAAATAATGTACAATAGAATCCACTGGATAAATATAATCATCAGAGTTACACAGTATATAGGATCATACTTAGTACAAATACAGTTCAGCTATACATAAATGTCTACAGCGGAAAACAAAACATAATATGTACAACAGGAGCTGAACAACATAAAAAGAGGTAAATGATAGAATCCATCTTCAGCTCCAGCTATCCAGAAAGAGCCTGCTAAAAAACTGAATACAAGGCTGCCCGTGTAGAAAAGGGGCACCCGAGTTTGCAAGTGAAACAAACTACGAGTCAGTCATGGGACTGGTATGAGAAATCTACTTAACACATCTTACAATATGGCTAATCACAGGACCACGCCACTTTCGCGGAATGGGTTCACTCCATTGGATTTCCAGTGCTTTAAAACAAATAATCCTTTAAACATTGAAATGCTTTTTATAAAAATGAAGTCATTATAAGACTCAGTTCCCATCACACAACGCAACACAAACCGGAGGATAGAGTTTTACCTTATAATGGCCAAAATATGCTTGATACGAGCAAAACAAATCATTTGATATTATTGCTAGTGTATATATTTCAAAAACAATTTCAATCATAACTATCAATCATAGACGGCATGGGTACCATATATCATGTTGCCATATATATATACACTCAAAACCGCACGATGTCGTATTTGGAAATTGGATTTCTGTCATGAACCAAGGCAAAAGATAGTCCTTACCGAATTCGAGACGCTCTAGCCCGCCCCTCAGGATCAGAGCTCGAGTGACCCTTGGATCGTCAGGGCCGGTCCACCGATGTGAATTAAAATTCCTGAACACTGTGTTTCCCTGCCCTATAGGGCGTCACTGGTCATATCCGACCACACCATCGGCTCCGAAGAGACCGAAGCAAACCGAGGCCTCGCTTTCCATCATCCACATAAGTAAAATACCCAGGCATGCAAAACCCAAAGCACCACTCCTAGCTAGAAGGAAACGCATGTCTCCCTGATGTCCTTCTCCCGTTTCTGGTTCATACCGGGGTGTGAGGCTAGCGAAACAACGCTATACACAAAGTTATGCCACACAGGCCGTGCTTTGATCATCAACCACAAGACTTTTCTTTTCAACAGAAGCCTTGATCGTCTGCCACTTAGGCATGTCACACAGGCAATTCACTCCATGCGACTGATTTCTATCGATATATGACCTTTAAGCTCGTACGTCTCAGAGAAGGGCGTTAAGCAAGAGAATAAATTCTCCACCGCCAAACAGATATATATTTAATAGAGATCAATCAGCACAGAACAAAATCCAATGTCAGCCACACAGTCCATTTACGCGTTCGTTCTGGGTCTGAACGAAATCGGAGGCACTCAATACCTTGCATATCCGTACAATCAACAAGTACATCCGGGTGGCTACTACTTCAACCCCTTCCAGGTAGCTACTCCTATCATGAGCATCGGTAGCACCTCTCCATTCGACGTGAAGATCATCGGTCTTGCACCGTCTTCATATCTTCGATTTCACTCGTCGATCAATTATTTGAAATGAGAATCAACTCGGCCTTTTCAAATAATTCACGTATATTTAGAATTTCAAATCAATTCATTTCAATGGTTAAATTATTCGATATCACTAATTCTGTTCTTTAATGTAATTTTCACGCCAAACACATTCAACCATCAAATATCACATAAACCGAGCAAATTCAGTTTATTTCCATTCCATATCGTTTATAATATTTTATCACGATTTATTGCTATTTTTATTTATTTAAAAACAACCAATTCATTCAAACGACGCTTCAGGCCATAACACGGTCGTGGCGCTGTTTTTCTTTAGATTTGATTTACACATATCTGAAAATCTAACCATTGGATCTTCACAAATTTTATATCATTAGAAAGATCTTTTCAAAACAAATCCAACGGTTTCAGTTTTGGGAAAATCCGACGGTCGGATCTCCCGGTACAACCGTTTGAAGTTACGATTTCGAAATACGAACTGCAGCGTCGTTATTCGATTTAATTTAATTATATTTATATATATAAAAACACAATCGATTCTGGCGCTGTTTTTCTTCAGATTTGAATTAAACATTCCAAACAATCCAACCGTTGGATCTTCACAAAGTGGGTGTCATTGGAAAGATATTTCCAAAGCGAACCCAACGGTTGTGGTCTCAGGAAAATCCGATGGTCGGATCTCCCGCACTAATCGTTCGAAATCACGGTTTCAAAACACGAACTGCAGCTTCTATTCGATTTATTTTAATTATATTTATATAAATATATACAAATATAATCCTTTCTTGGATTTCAAAACCATATTCATTTCATATATTTGATAAAAATGATATTTTTATCATCAAAAATATTTATTCAACACGTGAATATTTTTAGCACTTCATTTTCTCAATAAAAATGTAGATTTTATTGTTCAATCTGTATATTCAACACATGAATGTTTTTGACTTCACACATACGATAAAATATGATTTTTATCGTTCTAGTCCTTTATTCAACACATTAATATTTTCTATAGTTAATATATATAATAAAAATGTGATTTTTATTGTAAAACAATTTATTTCAAAACACGATTATTTTATATAGTCTATACATAAGGTAAAAATGTTATATTTGGTGTTAAAACATTTTTTTTAAATACTAATATTTTATATCGGCTATATATATAATAAAAATGTGATTTTTATCTTTCAAATAATTTACTCAACACATGAATTCATTCAACACATGAATTTCTATTCAACACATGAATTTCTACTCAACACACGAATATAGTTTCAACACATGAAAATAATTCTAACACATGAATATTATTGAAAATTTCGGCAGTATAACGGCAGGGTAGTTAAAACTGGGACCGTCCCTAGTACGGCTCCTCGCTCTACCTTAAAACCTCGCGGTTTTTGACAATGGGGATTTTCAATATCTAGTTCGCACGCAGGCGAATTTTCCCATATACTAATCCTATTGAGATTTCAATCACAATCCATCATTTCAAATCAACCATTCATGATATTCACCAAATTTCACATCAACCAATAATCCAAACAATATCACAACCAATATATATATATCGTCCATGGTCTGTGGACGAGGGGAGTATATATGTATATATATATATATATTCGTATATAAATGTATTTCGATTTTACTTCAATATCATTTCAATTTATTTCAACGCAATTTAATTTTTACAACGCATATATAACTTATACATCGAACGTACAACTTATACAACGCTTATACATGAGGTGTACAACGCTTATATAACTCATACATCAACTATATAATTTATACATCGTTGTTTTCCATATCTTTTATAATTCAGAAATCTCACGTTGGGTTCCACTCCACCAAAAATAGCAGAAGGCTCAGAAAAATATGCGGTCTCCTCTAGACTGTAGAAGACGTCCACACGAGTCCACTGTCTCTTGTTTCACTGAATTTCGACAACAAAGTAAAAAGATACGATTTTTAGAAGTTTGCAACGCTTTGAAGTGTTATATTCAGCTCAAAATAACTAAAACCGCATACCATCCTTCTTGTTCGAAACTAGGTTTACAATTTTTGCCTCAACGGTTGCACATGATCGGAATCAGGGCATATGACGTCGAAGGGCTTGGAAGGGGCTTCACGCGCCAGGTGGCAGCGCTCAACTCGGTGGCGAGATCTGGGCGTGGCGGAGCTCGAAAGTTGGCTCCTTCCCGGGCTCGTAACTCCTCACAAAGTGAACGAAAAAATCAAAACCTTGTATGGATTTAAAGAGGAGAGCTAGAGCTTCAAAATGGATCAAGAATCACTCGATTTAATTGAGAAATGAAAGAGAAATCAAGGGGAGAAGTTTTCAAGCCTTTTTCGCCTTCGCCTGGGTGTCGGGGAGAGAGAAACAATGAAGTGGCCAATAGGATTTTTTTCCTTTTATTTATATAATTTTAAAATTTCGAAAATACCCCTTATCTCATACGAACTCCTATCCAAACCCAACGACTATTGTCCCTAGCTAAATACCCCCATTCCGAACACAATGGGATATGTTTCGTAGGCCCATTCGACTGTTTCAGTCAGTTTCTCTTTGAATTAAAATATAAAGCATTCAATAATCGATTTGAATGTACATTTCAATTTTCCGGGGCCACATACTGATTCTAAAAATTCCAGAAAAATAATTCTAGCTATGTTTTGACGATACGGTCCCAACAAAACTTGTTTCGTCGAATTCTGAGACCGTTTGAAAATTGACCATTTTCTGGTCGACCCAATTTAACTGAAATTGACTAAACATATTTTACTTTGCCACGCTCACATATTAACTTCAAAAATTATGAAATTTGAAACCTAGCAATCATTTGACATCCCTGATCCAACAAAAGTGGTTTCGTCGAAATCTGAGGCCGTTTGCAAAATGTCTATTTTCAAGGGCGATATAAATTCTATAGTGACCTTTCTGAAAATTCATTTGGCCAAAACTTTTGACTCTCGCTATGAAACTTCGATTATTCAGATTCGTTAGAAAGACGATCACTAACAGATTTAAATATTTTTGGTTTCACTAAAATTTGTTTTATTTTGCATCCGGTACAGTCATTCAAAGTTTGAATTGAAATTTTGAAACTGCCGCACCATTTCAGGCCTTGTTTATAATTTAAAATAATTATATTTATTTTCAAACATCGATTCAAACATACTTTTCATCGTTATTATTTAAAATATTTATTTTAAATATCTAAAATCCACTAAAATAGCCAAATTAAAAAATTTTAACCGGCTCAGATTTTCCGGGTTGTTATAGCATAACTCCATCTTCAATTATCTTCATCATATTTTGATTCGCAACGCTAATTCCATACGGAGTGGTTTTCAGATAATATATTTGATCCACGTCTCTCCGTATTGATAACGTAAATGGTCAAAATCTTTGATAGTCGGTGATTTAACTATCAAAGGAAAACATGTGTACAAACAACAGTCGTATTCCCAAATGGAATTCTTACCAATCAATCATCATTTCATTCCCAAATTTCCCTTTTAAATTAACTTACCATTAATTTATTCATTTCGCCGTTTCCCATTCTCATATATTCGAAAATCCTTATTTTCTAAATTTAGAAAATATACGTTATCAACATTGGAAAACATTTTCCATTTCTTATTCACGTATCACTATCTCTCTACATCTATCAGTCTCTAACTGTAAACTAGTAAGAGAAAAACTTCCCAAGTATAAACCACGAAGGTCGAAACCAACATCAGATCGATACCTAGAAAGTCATTCAACTCAACTAATTTTCATTCAGTTTCTAATTTCAGTAATTCCATTTAAATTCCTATTTCAAAATCCTTTATAAATATTCTTGTTTGAAAAATATTTATTTTAATCCCTTATTCACATCGAATGTGAATAACATTCCTTTATATAGTCAAAACAGTTTGATTTCGCATTTAAAAACAATATTCCAATTCCAAATTCTATTTATACTTTTATTTACAGACTATTCGTAAAAATCTTACGTGTAACTCCCTTTGCAACTGCTACGTTCATATTCGATTTCAAATATCGGCGTTGAAACCGGTAGTACTTCTGTATATACTTCCAGACTTATATATTCCATTTATCAAATGATAAATATTTTATTTAATTTATAAAACATTATTTATAAATTAATCTTCTCAATTCTATTTGTTAAACCAGATTTCTATTTACAATCTACTTAAAATCCATAATTCTCATAGTTCTTTTCTATCTCGCCAACTTCCTTTAATAATTCTATTTATTTCCCAAATAATTCCTTTTATAATTCTATTTATTTTATATAAATATTTTATTTTCAATATACATTTGAAAATTCCATTTTTTACATTCCAGTATTTCTTATGGTATTTAAAATACCAATTAAACAGACCGGTGTCTTCATAATCAATCACAGGTTTTATATTACATCATATATCACAATATATGAAAACAACAGTATTATAAATATTGAGAAATCCAGTTGGATCCCTCAAACCTGTTTCCCTGCATCCACAGATGTTAAACAATATAAATAACATCGATTACATTTCAATATGAAATATTTTGATAAACAGAATCAATATTTGATTAACGATATATATATATATATATATATATATATATAATTTCAACCAATAAATCAGCAATTCAACTAAACAATAAACACACAACAATCAATCAGTGTTTATCAATACTAGATTATATTTATAAAAATATAAACTGTACAGAGTTAGTGAGATTTACTCACATTGGTTGTTAATCGTTGTAAAACGATTAACGGTTGATTGGTTAAACCAAGTGTTTTATTCCGCCGTAAATTTTAACATGCTCTGAATCTCTTCAAACCAATTCCAATGTGTAGTATTCTGCCATGCAGTCCCAACGTTATAGACCGTTCGTCTATCGGACACTGTATGAACAAGATATGATATTTATAAACTTATGTGCGTATATATATAATTTAATTTAAATTAATACATTTATTTAATATGGAATTGACTAAGTTGGCCTGTACCATATTCTTTCTGGCCCATTTGCTTACCACCCGCTCCATGTCTAGAGTGCCGTCTTTATCCTTTAAAACCACAAACTTCAACCTTTTATATTTCCTTCATCATTGCAACTCATCTTCATCTCCCATTTTCCAAATATAAAACGCACGCATCTTCCAGTGTTATAACACCATTTCATCATATTATTATTATTATTATTATTATTATTATTATTATTCTTTTGATACATGGGCCTTGCGTTTAAATCAGCCCATCCATTCCACGTTATACCTGACCCCCGACGGTCCTTCTCCCATACAAGCTTTCACTCCAGTAATATTTCCAACCACACAGGGTCATTCCATCCTTCAAGTTTTAAATAAAAAATTAAACTAAGTACTTTAAAAATTGGCTTACTGATCTAAAACCTAAAATGCTTCGCAGTCCCTTCCATACACTCATTACACAGCTCGTTCCAGGCACACAGCAAATATTCATTTCCGCCCTTCTTACCTACTGTGACAACATCTTAACCGTGCTACCTTTCCCCAATCCAAACACCACAGTATGCAACTTCTTCTCCAATTATAGAACTTCAGCCGCTCCTCCATTTCCGTATCCTTCCATTGCTCCTTACCTATAACGCATCTTCACCCATAAAACCCCTACCACACGTGTGCTTTCCTACCCGAAGTCTGAGGCCTTCCATTTTGCCCAAACTTTCACCAACTTCACCCATACTTGCGTTCAACTATCAGGAGGATCTCGCACCTTCTTTGCTTCTTCATTCCCAATTCTTTGCATATTAGCATGCTACAACAACATCATTTGCCACTCAACAATCCCATACGTGACACATGAAACAACGTTATGAGATGGAAGCTCCTTTGAAAATGAGCAACCGGAGTTTGGTTTGTGATTTATTGACTTTTATTGCATTTGTTTTGGATCTTGAAAGTATTGGTTTCAGATTTTGTTTTCGAGGATATCATTGGTCTGAAACTTAAAAACCAGAGAATTTATGGCTAAACTTGCTAAAGCCAAAACGAAATGGAATAGCCTGCGTCGGAGTATATTTATACGGTGTAAAAACTTTGCTGTTAAGTAAGTAGAGGACACAACAGTGAATTGCGACATAAGTTAATGTGAAGTGAAAGGGTAGGCTTGCATATTTTAGACTGAGTAGGCTTCAAGTATTTACGGAGGAAGGACAATGTATTTGAGTTTTCCCATTACTCAGTTCACAGTCTGATACTTCGCAAGGAAGGAATATTTATATATGTTCATTCTAACTTAGTCATTAAGTTTTCCTTTAATTGGTTTATTCGTTTTAGTTGCCTTGGAAAGAAAGTACTGGAAAATATAAATGATATGTGTCCATTTTATGTTCATGTGTGAAGTGTGTATACATTTTGCTTAGTCTTTAATGTGAAGCTATTCGGTTTTCGCCATACAAAATTTCACTTGTTTTACGGACCGTTATAGACAGAAATAAAAATACAATTGTGACAAGCAATGTGTCACGATCCCAAAAATATAATAATACAGACCCGTTAACTTATTATGTGAAACCCCGAAATGTTGGCTTAGGGTGTAAAATACTTCAAAATAAAAAGTGGTTTATTTTCCAAATTAAAAATTACAGTAAAATTCTAAAAATTTAATTATACCTACATCTCATAGGACCTGTCTAAATTTGAAGCCTATATTTAATTAAAATTAAATATATTGTTATGGCTTATAAATGTTCCATAGCGACTATTCCAAATTTTGATTTGGACATAACTAATAATCTATAAACCAAAATCTCGATTTTTCACTTCCGTTAGAAAAATACTGTTTGATAGATTCTAACGTTTCTTGTTTTAAAGAAATCCGGCTTAAACGGGTTCTGTATATTCAGTTGAAATTCAAATCGTCAAATTACGAACTACCGCGATATAACGGGCTCGATTATAATTTATATTATAATTAATACGTTTAACTGTCGTATATAAATATACTCGTTATTATAACTTCGATTAAATATCTCATATTATTCAGTTTACACAATATTGTTAATTCTACCTTTTCCGACCATTTTAGAGTTAAAATTATTATTCCACTATCTATATTAATTAAATATTCAAAATATTTTAATTTAAACCATCAAATTATCAAACTAATATATTAAATAAATATATTATAATATCACTAAAAATCCGGGATGTTACAATGATGAGTCAAGAGAATAACAATTAAGCTTTACATGTGAATATTTAACTGTATATAGTAAATTCATTGTCTTTAGAAAGGTAAACAGAACAACTATTAGTAAATAAAGAAGAAACCAATAATAGGAAATAAACATCAATTATCTAGCAGCCTGTGTTATTATATAGTGTAACACCAACGCCATAGATGTTCGCAAACTTGTAAAAGAAATGAAAATTGGATTGTCCAACTTGATCTATAACTACTTACAAAATACTTTCCTGAATTATTGTACCACATAATAAAGCAAACAGCTGACAGAAAATTCAGACTTGATTTGTAGTCAGCAACATAAATTTGAACAGATCTCAATTCAAATTTTTTAAATTGAAATTAGTTTTTTAATTTTTGATGTCATTGGTGTTTAAAACTATCCAGGTTCATTACTTCGGTTGAAAATACCACCACCAGGAATTTAATTCAAATCCGATAAATAGAGCACAATTCCGACATAGTTTGAAAAAAAAAAAGTGAGAAATTGGTGAAGAAAAAAATGTATTATTTAAGACAAAAGATAAAAATTTGGTACTTGTACCTTACACTTGGATCCCATAATTTGTTCGGTTCCATAAGTTGCATCACACCATAATTTCGATAAGTTGCACCACACCATAATTTCTGTTCGAAACGTTACACGTACTGAAGGGCCAAAGAAAAGGTAAGTTAGGAGACAGATTGTAAAGCTTGTGAAATTATTTGGGGAAATACAGAGAGGAGATGACATAAGTGGGTGCAGATGGGAGACGGTTGATGAAGATGGGAGTATAGAGAAGAAGAATGATGGTTTGCAGGAATCAGGTATGATGTAGCTATAACAAAGCATCATAGAAGCCTACAACAAAGCAATAACCAGCAAAGCCTGCTCGATCTCCAAACGTCAAGCATTGTCAGTTCGTCATCTACGACCGTGCAACAAAGTAAGTGCTTCAGGTGGACGGTTCAAAATTAAGTCGTTTGTAAGGACCTGTTTCGCTTCTAAAATAACTAAAATTACAAAATTAGTAACAAATAACAAAGTAGGAAATAGACAACAACAAAATTAGTGGCTCTGTAGAACATTTAATCAATTGGCAGGTAGATAGTAAAACAAATGAGAACGTTAAAACTGAAATGGTTCACCTTTCAATTTCCATTGTTTTTCGACATCCTGAAGGTTGAATAAATTTGAAAGGGAGATGAAGTAGAGAAATTAGAAGACACCAGATGATAGGGATGCCTATCCACGAGAACACCCTGCATCAGTTATATCCACTTGCAAAAACAACCAATAATTCTTACAAATTGAAATATCAGTTGAAGTTATAAATTTTACGCACCATTAAACAGAAGGGATCAGTCGAAGTTCAAAATACGCCCAAACCCATGGAAACATCAACGTTGATATTACGATGGCGGAGTCAGTATCGTCTAACAGCAAGGCGAAAAGTAGTATTTCTCAAAGCAATGATTATTCTTTCCATCGAGGACGAAATCTTGTGCGAGCAAAAGCCATATTGCAACTGAGCCAACAGTCAGGATTTTGTATGATTGGTTGAAAGTACGTGGAATTGGAGAAGATCGTGATTTATGGGTAGGGAGAGAAAATTTTGATTGATTTGCGAAATTGGGGTTAACTCTAGGGTTGAAGGGTTTGAAATAGTTTATGTTGTTGGTTCTTTAAACGTGCTTTTGACCGCCATTCTTTCCGTCAGTGGCTGCTATGGTAATGGTAAATTTAACTTTACCAAACCAGTGGTAACCAATATCGAGCTGCACCGCTATATCAATGCTATCGGTATGACAACGGTAAGTTTTACTATTATTAACAGTAAAATAGCGGTAAAGAAATGTCAATACCGGTGGTAACGGTAAATTTACCAATTATATTAATTTCGTTTTTTCACTATTTTAATGAATTCCAACCTTTATTTTTTTGAAAGTTTATCATATTTTATGCAGTTGCTTATAGATTTATTTAGGTTGGTAATTATTTTTGGTTTTATTAACTTCAAATTTAAGGTTAACAAAATTATTATTTCGTATTGATGTAAATACCTAGTGGTAAGCTAAGTAAATTTTCTATGCCAATTAAAATAAATTTAAATATTTATATGAACATTAATGGGGTTAGAATTTGTTTAAAAAAAATACTTATTTATCATTATAAAACTTTTAATGTGTTAATTGTTTAATAGCCTTATGTATCGGTAAATTTACCATTACCAGTCAATGGTTTACCAGTTTATCGGTATCTCAATGAACATTTTACCAGCGGTAACGGTAAATTATCGGTATTCATTTTTGGCTTACCAATAGTATCGGCATGGTAACGGTTTTTTCGTATCGGTAACGGTTACCATTGCCATAACAGCCCTAACTGTTAGATAAAATAATGGAGATAGGCAGTGGTCAGTATTTTGAAATGCTGAAGGATCAGGCGTTACACGAATGCAATGAGTAAGTTCTTAATTCTATTTTGCACTGGTTGGTGAGAACCAAGTGAAAAGTCAATGCAAATATAATATTTGCACCGACTGAACATGTAACCAGTTTAAATAAAGGTATTTGCTTCATCTTATTTGCACTGATTTTCAATTAAAACTGATGCAATTTTTTTCTTTCTATCCTATTTTTTTTCTGCACTAGTTCCACTAGTTGTTATCCTAGAACCGAAGCAAAAAAATACTATTTACACTGACTGTTGACATAACCAGTGCAAATGAGGCGAAACAACATATATGATTTGTAGTAGTGATTTATCAAAATGCTAAATCTACATGAGTAAGAGAGCTCCATTACCCCAATTGTAGGGGTCTAGCTATTTGTATTTGTTAACATTTCAACAAATGTAGCATTCAACATGAAACAAAAAATAAGAAGAAATGCAAGCTAAATGAAATAAATGAGAGCTAAACTACTTGCAATAATTAATATAAGCTACTAGTATAAATGAAAGACTATAAAAAACAAAATTATATGAATTAAAATTGCGTAAAAAGGAGAATTACATAAGAAAGAGAGTGGCTATGTAGCCATTAAAGAGAGTTTTATTGTAGATCCTACAACTAAGCTAACTAAAAGAGAGGATTCTTATTTACATGAACACATGGGTATTTAAACAAGCTCAAAATCCTAATCCATTTTTTGGGAGCTCCCCAAAATGCCCTCTTTATGAAGCTTCCAAGTTGTCTTTAGCCACAAATAATTTATTAAAAATATATGAAGCCTTTTCTCTCCCCTAACATGTACATTAATCTCTAATTTTAACTTTAAGGAAAGTGGGTTAAGTGGGTAGTGGAGTTCTACATTATCCATGAGATGAATTATGTAACGACCCGAATTTTTGGTGGCCAAATATTTTATTTTATTTATTATTTTAAATATTTTATTTGGAATATTAATGGATTTTAAATATTTAATTCGTTATCTAAACGAAGTTGAACGTTATATATTTATATATAATATAAATCGAGCCTGAAATGGTGCTGCAGTTCGTAATATGGAGTTTTGAACTTCAATTTAATATACAGAGTCCGATATAAGTCGGATTTCTGTGAAACAAGAAATGCTGGAACCGTATTGATGATAATTTTCATATGAAAAAGAAAATTCCATATTTTGTGTTATAGATTGTTAGTTATGGCCAAAACAAAATTTGAAATAGTCGCTATGGAAATCGTTATTAAAATATAATGTTATTTAATATATTTAAATAGGAAATTTAAATCATTTAACTCAAAATTGACAATATTGAGTTGTATAAATTATACTTAGAATTGTATATATATTATGTTTGGATATATATGTTGAAAATAATTTATTATGATTTATTTGAATTATTTGGAATTTAATTAATATTTATTCGATATTTTAATAGAGTTAAAAAATGCCATTTTTCAAACAGCCTCCGTTTTCAGCGAAATTAGTTTCATTGGAACCGTATCGTTAAATTATTGTAAGAAAATTAAACTTTGTGGCAAACCGATGTCGTATGTGACCACGGCAGCCGTAAACGCCCGTTCATTTTATATAGCGCGTGATTAAATTAATTTAATTCAATAAAGAGACATTTGAGTGTAACTTGAGCAGACGATCGAACTAGGCCACGAAACTAGTTCCATTGAGTTCGTATCGTCAATTAGAGCTAAGATATGTATATAGTTTGTTATGTTTGGAGACCGGGTAATTTGATGTCCAAAATGGCATTGCGGTGCGTGTAAAAATAGCCTACCGGGGAAATAGTCTCAGAATGCGACGAAACTGGTGTCGTTGGGTTCGTATTGATTAATTATTGTAGGATTTCGAAATTTCAAGTTGATCGAATTTATCTAGTGATCGTGGAAAATTTAAACGCGTGTTTTTCGCTGGTTTTATAAAGGAATTTTTTTCAAACGATGTCGGAATTCGATGAAAATTGTCCCATTGTGTCCGGAATATTTTTCTATGCTAAGATTATATTTTTTATCAGTAAACATAAGTTGATTGTTGTCAGTTTTAAGTGTTATTTTACGGTGAAGTTTCAGATAATATTAATTTAATCTAAACCCTTACTATAAATAGCTAAAATCACGGTCAAACGTGTGCCTCGTGGTCATCAAATTCCTAGCCGCCTCTTACTATTAATCAACGACAGTTTTAGCTCGATTCTATTTTCCCTTTCCTCTCGAAATCCATCAATCTTTCCAACGAGCTTCCTACTGCCAAAACGTTAAGCTAGCTGAGGTACACTCCTTCAACGGTGATGATCATTTCTAAAGCAGCGAGGGGGTATGTAGGGCGCCAGAAACTCACGATGTTCAAAGGGCAAATTAGAGCGGTTGAGGGTTTCGAGTTCCGATCTGTTTCAGCGATGAGATGGCGGCGTTGAGGAGGATGTGGTTCTGATGAGCGGGAAGAGATGCGGGGGTGGATTCCCTTCAGCGAGCACAGGTTTTGGGGCTTCAAGCCGTTGAAGACGTTGAAGCATGGACCTGAGGTTCAGAACGAGACAGTGGCAAAGTCGATTTGCCTGTGAACCGCTAATTAGAGAAAAAGTAATTACGTGATTTTGTTTTAGTTGAGTTATTCCAACCCTAATTAAGATTTAGTGTTTAAACATAAATTATATAACTATGAGTCTATGATGCAGATCGCTGAATGGTTCAAGATGAGTACTGTATTGCAGTTACGAAGGAAACAAAGGGATCGACCTTGTTTTGTTGGTAAAGCCATGAATAATTCTGTCTAATTTTCAAAGTGATTAAGTTGCTCTAATTTATGATTAATAATAAACTATCTAATTAAATTAAATTTTAATCGATGTAGATGGAATTAAAAGCAATGGAGAAGAAAGCAAAGAGGAGTCAGACTATTATTTTGGGATAGAAGTCGAACGTTTAAACAATTATTAACCAAAGTAATTAACTTAATTATAGTGTGATTAAGGATTTATAATTAAGTATAGTTAATGTGTGTTAAATTAAAATATTGATAACTTTCACGTATATCATCAGAATTGGACTAACCTGGTACTGTTGGAATCGCTTTGATGAACACTACATCATGAAACAAATCAGGATGGAACTGAAATCAGCTAGAATTTTTAATTAAATTAAACGACTGTTTAATTTGATTAAAACAAGCCGTTGAAAATGGAATCAGATCAAGGTGAGTTAAACTCACTCAGTTTTCCCATTTATATTTTATATAAATTGGGTTTTTATTTTGTGTATTCTGCTTGCCAATGGTTGACTTTTGCTAGTTATATATTTATTTGTTGATTTAGCTGAAGAAATTAAACCGTCATTTAATTTCAGTGAAATACCAAATCGTTATTTTTAACGATTGGTTCCAATAAAGGTAATTTACCTTGTTGGTCACGTTTATAAAATAAACGTGCTAAAATTGTTTGGATTGTTTGAATTGCTTGTGAATTGGTTGATATTAAATGGTCGTTATTTATTTAAAATGAAATTGAAATGATCTGATTTGAGATAACCATTGTGATTTCAGGGAAGAACAGGTTGGAGGGACCCAATAGGATCCCTCAAATATATTATTTATTTATTTTCATATATGAACTGTCATGATTGGGTGATGGATTAGATTATTGATTATTGACTGGGAATTCAACATGTGTTTGGTTTAAACCAATGGGCAATATTGGTTGAGTGATTGGCAGCGTCTGGCCTATAAAATCAATTGTTTTATAAATATTGATTCACCGTCAGGTGAGTCGATAGAGATGAAGTTATAAAATTTATTTTATAACTGGAGTTAGATTTTGAAATGTATTATTTTGAATAAAAGTTTATAAAAGGGAAATAAATAAATATTTTATTAAAGACTTTGATTATAGTTAATTGATTCTGATGTTAATCAAATTTGTAAGTACAAGGATAAGAAACAGATCGAATGGTAAACTTTGGATAAATTTTTTGTTAAGAAACAATTAAATGGAGTTATTTAAATTAATTATATTATTAATTAAATTTAAAAGTGGGAACTAAATGGGAATCGGTTAATGAGATAACCGTGTTTTGAGCAACTAAGTCGGATGGTTTATCTGGAATTGATTATTTAATTAGTTTGATTCAAATTAATCAAATAAAATAGTTTAAAGAATATCTGTTTTAATTAATGAAGTTTTTAAAAGAATTTTACTATTTATTTGGGTTAATAAAGAGATTAACCACTTAAGTAGTTAATGATCAAAGTAAATTATTATTTTAATTAATAACAAATTAGTAAATTACTTTTTAATGGGAATTCATTTAAAAAGTAATCAAATGTGAAATGAAATCAAATTTAATGGTGAAAGGGGTTTACAAACGGGTTTTATATTTAAAACCCGAATTTTTATAACAAAGTTATAAAAGGAAATTAAGTGAAACATGACAGCTTAAATAAATGTTACTCAATTATTCAAATTAAGCCAAAGGAAATTAAGATAAAAGGTTTATAATAAACCAGGGTTATGTAAATGAGTTTTAAAGTGTTAAGGCGTTAATTTTACATTATCGAGGGGAAAATTTAAATAAGATTTCCAAAGTGGGAAATGGTCGAATAGATTTGAAAGGGGATTGGTAAAAGTGAATTTGACTAAAGAAGTGGGTCATAGGGTTGTATAACCAAATCCAATTCATAATGGAATTTATTTTGAGACTGGAATAGAATAGTGAGTTGATTACAACTTATATTTATCTGAGGATAAAAACGTTGTTGATCAAGGTCCGAGAGGTAATTAAAATACCCCAACTTGAACAATATCAGGATTATCTGAAGATGATATTAGTTGGTAATTGTGAGAAAGGTTAGTGCTAATTTATTATTTCCATTAGAGAAATAATAATGCATTGTTTGGTGAAAATTTGGAGAATATACGAAATGAAGGAAATTAGTAAAGGAAATGTAAGGTTGAGTTTTTATTTTATACAAATAAATATTTGTTATTGTTTCAAGAGTAGAATAAAAGATATTGTGTAACGTTGATTATGAATAATAAGTTAAGTGGATTTCCCAAATTGAAATAATAAACAATGATGTAACAAATGTTTTAAAGAAGAAGTAAGTAGAAATTGAATATGGTTATAAGTTATTTTACTAAGTATTATAATGAAATGGTTTGGGGGGCATTAGTATATAAAAATTCAATTATCGTATTTAAAGAGTTAGAAGTTTTAATTAAATAGAAGTGAATAAGTTTGTTTTAATTAAAAGGCCAAGTGATGCTGAATACTAAACCAGTGAACTCATTGGATTGTCATGACTGAATCACTGTATATTTTGATAGTTAGATCACCGACTACCAAATCTGTCCAATACGATTGTTGGTACGGAAAGACCGGGATCGAACTTACATTCGAAAACCATTACGACCAACAAATACGTGAAGGTATCAAAAGATGATCGGGATGGAGCATTGAAGACCGTGGATTTTCATAAACGAAAGAACCACTAATATTCTCTGCCTAGCAAGCAGAGATAAGCTGTGATTCTGTCATGTTTGGAATCTACGGGTTGCAAGGACTTCTTGTTACTGATCCATGGGGTGATTCCTATATTGGATGCAGTAGGAGAGTACCTTCGGTTCATCCTGTTCCTGAATGACTTGTATAAACAGATGTCTGACAGAGTATTTCAAAAGGTTCACGCATGTTGATTTCTTCAAACATGCAATAGTTGTTGGCGGAGAATAGCAGTTCTCTTAGCTGAACTGCTAGAGTATTTTTGTGGACGTCAATTAGTGATGTCTGGCGGATCTGACGATGTGGCATTCAAAGTGAATGATGACCAGATGTTCAAAAGTTAATATAAACCTCCAGCCTCACCAACCGGGAAATTACAAAAATTGGGCAGGCAGCATGGCTTTGTGGGTTACTCCCATTAGGGTGTATAATCACCTATCTAGAGAAATTTCAATTGCTTCTTTAATCTATTTCGATGCTGTCTCTTTTCGGGAAACTGTGGGTAGCTCCCAACCATTAGTGATATACATTTGATACTCTCAAGCGAAATGAGTGGTCTATCATGTGTGGGCCGGGTTGCAAGACGTTCTTGTTGAACCCAGTGTATTCGCCTCTAGAGATACATTATCGGTAGGTGGTCCCATACCTTGTCATGGTCAGAATCCAATCTCCCATAAGTGCCTGCGGTTTTTGATTTTATACTATATTTGTGGAGCGTGAGATGCAACCGTCCCACTAGATTGCTATTTACTTGTATTTAAACATTATTCTAATATCAGAAAAAATATTGATTTCAAAAATGTTTTGGGTTATGGTAAGGTAAAAACCGTCCGTATTTATGTGTGGATTTGGTCTTACGATTATCTTTTCTTTCTAAAAGATTTTTGAACTTTAAAAGTCAAGTTGGATGATTCCCCTTAGTACTATGAGAGTTTATCCCACTCTAGTTCACCAGACTGACCCGGTGTTTTGTAAATGCTCGGTTTAGACTGAGGTGTACAGGTCCAGGTTATCGGATGCTATGAAGAGATGAGCTGGAGGTGTTCAGACGTACTATATATGATGTGTATTCCGTTGTGTGTTGTATATGAGGACAGGTTATTACAACTGTCCAGTTGTGTGATGTACTCTGTTATTGTAAGCATTTTTAAAGCTCTCAATAAAGATTTATTTCTGTATTATATTTTGTTCTGCTGCGATGTGAGACTCTGTGTTGTGTTGTTTCTTCTTCTTCTATTCTAATATTTTTTTCTTTCTTATCTCACCCTCTAAATTCTTTCTAATAACGTTCTAGTGTTTTCGGTGTTTGGAAGGTCGGCATGAGTTACGGTAAAGGTATTTATGTTGATTTTCGAGCCGGAAATACTTGGGTCGTTACTAATTATTTCCATCTTCGTTACTTTGCATGTTCACTTTTACATGCATATATTCCATGAAACCACTTGCATTTGAATTCAAATTCCTACAAAACATCATATAAATATCAAAGTAATTTGTCTTAAATTAATATATGCATACAAATGACCTTTTACCCCTAAATGAAAATGAATATATGATGATTTAAAAATAATTCAAATTATGGTTCAAACATGTTAAAATACCCTATATGTTTATTTGGTTAATTAAAACAAGATTAAATATGGTGGTAAAACAGTGAAGATTTACATGCATATCATATACTCCCACGCTTATCTTTTTGTTCATCTTTGAATAAAGAAAAACAAAGATAAATCCACTTTCATAGGAAGCACAATTCCATTGAGTGTATGCACCAAACTGTTAAACCTCTGGGTGTTCCCAGTAGGACAAGTGCTATCTCTCAGTGGATACTACTCACAAAATCCAAATGCAATAATAAAAAGTTCCTAAATGCAGGTTAATTTACAAAATGAATGCAAGTTTTCAAAAAACATTTACAAATGGAGAATTTACTTTTAAACTTGACACAAGTACGTTAGATATAAATTTGGGTCGTCACCATGAAATTTCAGTCTTTTACTAATCAAAACTTCAAACAAAAGCTAAGTAATCATTACAATTTCCTCTAGCTTAGCTAATTGTTTTGGATGAACACTACAAGAAAACACCTCAATTTCTGACATAAATGTTCCTACGCCTTTTCTACGTCATAAGGGAAATCGTAGGAATGACATAAGAAATAGGTAGAAATAGATAATGGCATAAAACAAAGTAGAAATTTTGTATGACTTTCCTACGCCTTTAAAGATATTATCATAAGCATTGGAATGGGGAGGGAAAGATATAAAAATTTCTATGTCATCCCTACGCCTCAACTTTAGGGTAAAAAATTTCTCTGTCTTCCATAGACCCATATGATTCTTGTAACAACCCGGAAAATCAAGGCCAATTTAAAATTTTTATTTTGGCAATTTTAATGAATTTTGAATATTTAAATTGATTTATTTTAAATAATAACGACTAGAAATTTATTTTGAATTGAATTAGAATGTATATATTTATTTAAATCGAAATTAGAATATAAATATTTATTTTAATTATAAAAGGAAATGGGAAATGGTGCGGTAGTTCGAACATTCGATTTCAAATTTCATATGAATGTACAGGATTCAAAATATACCGAATTTTAGTGAAACCAAAGATATTTGAATCAATTTGAAAATATATTTCCAATGAATCGAAAAATTGAAATTTCATAGCTGGAATAAAAAGTTATGCCCAGTTGAAAATTCAGAATAGTCGCTATGGAAATATAGCCCTTAAAAAAAGCCATTTTGCATACGACCTCCGTTTTCGACAAAACCACTTTTGTTGGATCCGGAATGTCAAATTATTGCTAGATTCCAATTTTCATAATTTTTGGGATCAATATGTGTGCGTGGCAAAAGAAAACGTGTTTTGTCAATTTTAGTTGAATTGGATCGACCAGAAAATGACCATTTTTCAAACGGTCTCCAAATTTGACGAAATTAGTTTTATTAGGGCCATATCGTCAAAACATAGCCAGATTTATTTTTCTCGAATTTTTGGAATTAGTATGCAGCCCCGGTAAATTAAAATGTGCGTTCAAATTCAATATACATTAAATTATATTTTTGATTTAAACGAAAACTGTTCGAAACGACAGAATGGGCTTACAATACATATCACATTGCGTTCGAAATGGCGGTAATAAGTTATGGACGACAGCCGTTGGGTCTCGTTTGGAGGTCGAAATAAAAAGTTGTTTTATGGGAAATTAAAATAATAAAATAATTAAATATATAAAATATAATCTCCCTCTCCTTACCTTCTCTCTCCCCGTCATTAGTTGATTTCAGAACGAAAATGAAAAAAAGAATAAAAGAATAAAAGGAGGAGACCGACGAAGCCCTCCCTCGCGATCAGCGCCGCCACCTGGGAGGACCGCCGCTCCCCCTCCGGCGCCTCATTCCCTCCTTCTCTACTCGCTCCTCTCTTCAATTAGAAGCTTCAACGCCCAAACCGCACCCCCACCGCCTCCATCGCACCGCCGACCACTGACCCCACCCCCCTCCCACTTCCTCCTCGATCCACACCTCCCCCCGAGCCCCCATCTCAGCGCAACATCCCCCTTTCGATTTGAAATGTGAGTTTTCCCTTTTCTTTTATTACTTATTTTTATTTATTTTTATGATGTAAATAGCGTTGATTTAAAAATCTGAAATTTTAGACTAACATGGATATAAAAATATAATCTTTATTATATATGTATATATAAAAATATAATCTTTAATATATAAATAGCAATATAAAAATCGGATCTTTATGTATAGAATAGCGTAGAAAGAAACATGATTTTTATAATGCTTCCACGATGATAAAAGTATGATTTTTATAATGCTTTCACTATGATAAGAATATGATTTTTATCGCAGCTATGAAATAAGCTTTAGAAGATAAAAACATGATTTTTATATAAATGAAATCATTTTAAAGATGCGATTTTTGTTTTTTTATATAGATGATTTCTAGTTAGAAAAGGAAGGATTTTCAATTATATAAAGATGAGATTTTTAGTGATATAAAAACTCGATTTTTAGTCGGATAAAAATAGGATTTTTATCTATGTTGAGTAGCGATAAAAATGTGATCTTTATCTATGTAGCATTGAAATAAAAATGTAATCTTTTTATATGTAGCATCATGAAAAGAAAGGGATTTTTAAACATATGATGGCAAGATAAAAATACGATTTTTATACATATGGTTTTGAAATAAAAATATAATTTTTATTATGAAGATAATGATATGAAAAAGGTTATTTTGATAAGCATGACATTGGAAAGAAAATTTGATTTATATATATATATAGCAATGGGAAATATCTGATTTTTATATAAGTAGCAATATAAAAATATAATTTTTATATAAAAATATCATTATGGACATGAGATGTTTAAAAATATAAACATTGATTTAAAAGGTAAATATCATAATAAAAATGTGATTTAAATATAAACATCATATTTAAAAATGTGATTTTTATTATGAGCAGTGTGGAAAGAACTGCGTTGGAATTTCAGACAAATCCAAATGGTTCAGAAATTCAGAAATAGAACTGGAGGAGTGGATCCCAAAGGTGAGAACTCCTCACTATAATTTTCTTTGTACAGTTATTTATTTTATAACTGCATATATGAACTGCTCCCCGTCATCCACAAACCATGGAAGACTTGTTTGATTGTTTGGTTTGGTTGATTTATTTGTTTGGATTGGTTTGGGATGTGAAATGAATTGATATGATTTGGTTTGTGTATGGTGCGAGCCATTATTGGGCTAGGGATAAGGCTAGACCGTATCCCCTTATCAGGTTCTAGTATCGCGCCGTTATATCGCCAAAGTTTTCTAAAATATATTAGAACAATAAAAATGCCATTTTTATTGATAAACGAACTGAATAGAATATTAATGTGTTGAATAAATATTTTATAGTTATAAATATAATTTTTAACGTCTATATGAATAAAATAAATATTCATTTACAAATCGGGTGATTTGTTTATGTACACATATTTGACTGATATTGATTGGGATGATATATTTTACACGTCGCCCAAATGCACAAATAAATTGTGTGTTTGTGGATTGAAACCCCACACGGGTGTTGGGATGATATTTGATGTACACTAATCTCAACTGTTTAGTTGTATGTCAATCGATGGGTTGACAGACTGTTGTAAGCGTTAATTATTTATATTTAATGCTTACACAGTGTAGAATGAACTCTGGATGATGGCTGCTGGTTTGTTATTGTTGTTATATACATATGTTGTATGAAATCCATATAAATAACATTATATGGTAATGGACTGTGTCTGATTCCAATTCAGAATGAACGGATACTTTAAAAATAACGAATATTTAAAAATAATATTCAGTAAGAGATCAAATTCTGAGTTTGATGTCTGATTTTGGATGGACACGAAAATATTTAAATATATAAAGCCGGGTGGATTAGATTAACGCCATTTTGGACGTGAACAATATTTATATCGATTTTATTCATTTTTATAATGAATACCCAAAAGGAATTGATTTCAAAATCTAATTAATGTTTTGAAAAAATTATCATTTATATATTAACGACATGGAATATTCAATTTTGGTTTAAAATTGAATATGAAGTTGAAATCGTTTTGAAAATGAATTTAAAATGATTTATAAACTACGTTTTAAATGGAAATCGATGAAATATATATATTATATATATAATGGCCTGAATAAAACACGCCGCGCCGCGGTAGTTCGCGAATTTCAACCATTGACATCGAACGGACATTACGGGAGATTCGACCGTCGGATTCTCCTAAAACTGGAACCGTTGGGTTCGTATCGAAAAGAGCTTTCCGAGAATACTAGAGATTTGAAATCTAACGGTTGGATTTGGAATTATGTCCAAATCAAAAATTGGAAAAGGCCGTTGTAAGTGCAGTTCGATGTCCGTTTACGGAAATCGACTGTATGGGCCTTGATAAAATTATTAAAAATATCAATAATTTGTGTAAAATCATAATGAATGATTTGGAAAGAATTGGGATGAAAAATTCCATATTTGAAAAGATAAAAATATATTTTTATCAAAATGAACTAGTTATGAACTAGAATTATAATCCAATATTTTTAAATAAATAAATTGGATTTGAAATGGTTTTAAAAATAACCAAAATTTCCAATATATGAATTGGAATGGATTTGAATCGAAAGTATTTTCGGAATATTTCGATATTGGATTCCGTGATTATACGGATATTGTGGACGAATTTGGAAGATATATATATATATATATCGTTATTCCCAATACGATATTAGTTGGTTTCAGAATTTGATATTGAATATAAGCTGATATATTTTCTCTTCAGAGCCTTGTATTTAATATCAAATTGGTTTTTGGTTTTATCGTGAACGGTGTTTTAAATAACACTTGTTCTTTAACCCGATTAACAATAGAATGAGATTTTGGGTTTCTCGTGAATGGTATCTTTAATAATACTGTTCTTAACCCCAATGAAGTTAAGAAAATTAGAAACTAATTGGGGATTAGCTAAGTTGAATGGTTTCCTGGGTATTGATCTGATATTGGTTTCGACCTTCCGGATTAATACTTAGGGAATTGTTCTCTTACTAATTTACGGTTAGAGACTAATGGGATGGGGTCTTCAATAACACTGCTCTTTAACCCGATTTACAGTGAAATGTGATTTGGAATTTATAAATCTTTTTATTAAGATTTAATAGAGATTTTCCAAAGTAAAGTTTTCCAATTTAATATATTAAATTGGAATTGAATGGAATTCGATTTGATGATAATCGATGTGAACTTCTATGGAGGAAGACTGTTAATACATTTGGAATTTAAAAGGCTTTGTCGTTATTCTATTTATATTATTAGTTGGATACGGAAATTGATATCGATTATATATTGATTTATTTTTCCGTGAAGATTCCATAATTAATGGAATGTGATTTGGGTTTATCGTGAACTGTGTTTTAAATGACATTAGTTCTTTAACCCAATTAAAGATAAGATTAATTTCTTAACTTTGAATAATCATTTAGGAATGATTTTTGAGATTAAAACTTAATATTTACCGATAACACCGTGGTGTTAAATATGGAGTATTACTAGTTTTTCTCCATGGGATGAATAGGTTGGGGTGGGGAAAATAAAAGAAATGATTATTTTGTTGTGATTCGCTAATCCCGACTAGTTTGGAAAACCTTGATATGGTTTGAATTGATATTCAAATGAAGATTAAAGAATAAACATAAATGAATTTATCTTTGATAAAATTAATGGGAATCTTTGCCTAATGATGTGAATATTTGAATAAAGAATATTCTGGATTGGAATGAGGCGTATGTTGTGTTTTTATAGCACTTGTTTATTATACGCGAGTTATTCAGAAAGACTGGGTTTATCCCATTCTGAATAACTGATTCGACGATATGTCGAGGATAAAGATGGTGGTTGAAGACCAGAGGTCTTTACATCATTTGGATGATTGCTGATGTCTTGATTGGGCTGTACACCCAAGACAAGGTAATAAGTGGTGATCGTTGCAGACGTACTTGGAGATCGACCGGATATGCGAGGACCTCTCTCCTGTATTGGACATACGGGATGAGGAATAAGGTGCCTCCGGCTTCATTTAGACCCAAAACGAACTTGTAAATGAATGTGTGTACGACATCGGATTTCATTCTATTTGATTGATAGATATCAGTTGCATATGGTGAATTTCCTGTATGGCATGCTGAGATACAAAGGATCATGACTTCTGATGAAAAGCAGAGTCTTGTGGTTGATGATCAAAGCATGGCTTTAATATAGCATAGCTTTGTGTATAACATTGATTCGCGAGCCTCACACCCCGGTGTGAACAAGAAATGGGAGAGAACATCAGGGAGGACATGCGTTTCCTTCTAGCTAGGGGTGGTGTCTGGGTTTTACATGCCCAGACGTTTTACTTATGTGGATAATGGATAGCGATGCGCCTCGGATGTATCGTGTAACGACCCGGAAAATCTGAACCAATTTAAAAATTTTAAATTGGCTAAAATAATGGATTCTGAATATTTAAAATAAATATTTTAAATAATAACGATGTAAAGTAAGTTTGAATCGACATTCGAAAACGAATATAATTAATTCTAATTATAAACAAAGCCTGACATGGCGCGGTAGTTTCAAAATTTGAATTCAAACTTTGACTGACTGTACCGGGTGCAAAACAAAATGGATTTGAGTGAAACCAAAAATATTTAAATCTGTTAGCGAATACCTTTCTAACGAATCTGAAAAATCGAAGTTTCATAGCGGAAAGCAAAAGTTATGGCCAAATGAATTTTCAGAAAGGTCGCTATGGAATTTATATAGCCCGTGAAATTGGCCATTTTGCAAACGACCTCGGAATTCGACGAAACCACTTTTGTTGGATCCGGGATGTGAAGTTATTGCTAAGTTTCAAATTTCATAATTTTTGAAGCTAGTATGTGAGCGTGGCAAAGGAAAACGTGTTTTGGTCAATTAAAGTTAAATTGGATTGACCAGAAATGGTCCATTTTTCAAACGGTCTCAGAATTCGACGAAACTAGTTTTGTTGGGACCGTATCGTCAAAACATAGCTAGATTTATTTTTTTGGAATTTTTCGAATCAGTTTGTGGCCCTGGCAAATTGAAATGTACGTTCAAATTAAATATTGAATGTTTTATATTTTAATTTGAAGGAAAACTGACCGAAACAGTCGAATGGGCCTTCGAAACATACCCCATTGTGTTCGGAATGGGGGTAAAACGCTAGGGACGAGAGTCGTTGGGTTTGTATTGGTGTTCGTGTGTGGAAATGGGTATTTTCGAATTTTTAAAATATATAAATAAATCTAATTGGTCAAAGCTGTTTCTCTCTCCCCGTAATCTACCCCGACGCACAGCGGAAACCTTAAAATTCCTTCTCTCCTCGATTCCTCCTTCCACACTCAGTAAAATCAAGTGCTCCAGCTAGGGATTTTGCAGAGCACCTCTCAAGCTTCAAATCCATATAGGACTTGCATTTTTCCGAAGTGTATTTGAAAAGAACCGCGCGTGGGAAGTTCGGAGCTTTGAAGCTCCGCCGTTGTAACAACCCGTATTTTCCATAACCTGTTATAACGTAAATCGAGGCAGAATTTAATTTAAAAATCTGAACCAAGGGAAACGGGCTATGCCATTGCGTTCGTCTCGGAAAAATACGCGAAATAGAGTCCGAGTTTTCGAAAATCGGAGTCCGTATGACCCGATTAAGGCCCAACGAAGTTTTCAGAAAAATTCAATGTAAAAACAGATTTCAAATTCAAGTTTGAATTGGGAAAAATTACGGCAGTTTGGGCCAGGCGGGAAAATTCCCGCCAGAGCACCCAAGTCGACAGCCCTGTCGACTCGGGAGTCGACTTGGTTGGACACAAGTCGACAGCCCTGTCGACTTGGCTGTCGACTTGGTCCAGCCGGGCAGTTCTGCCTGGTGCACCATTTTGGGTTTGTGTTGAGTTTGGGGGCCAGATTCGGTTTTAAGGGCTGAGATTGGAACTAGGGTTTAATCCTAAGGCTAGAACTAGTCCTAATCTCTATAAATAAGGCCCTAACTTAACCCTAAATCATCATTATTCATTCTAGTAACTAAACTATGGCAAAATCAATCCTCTCATGGCCTCCACTCTCTTCATAAAATTCCTAAATCAATTTCTATGAGAGATTTTCCATGCATACAAGTGTTTTCAAACTTGTATGAGCATTATTAGCTTGCATTCAAGTCAAGTTTCCATATTTATATCATAAAGCAAGAGTTTTGATCATTTTGGCTTAAGGGTTTTCTATTAAGGCTTGCATTTTGGGTTTAATTGGTTGCATAAGGGCTTTGTCATATTTCCTAAGCATTGTAAGCCATATTCTACTTTCATACTTAAACTTTAAAGTTAAATGTATGATATGCAAGTTTATATGCAAGTTTACTATGCTATGATATGCAAGTTTATCAAGTTGTGATATGCAAGTTTATATGCAAGTTTACTATGCCATGATATGCAAGTTTATCATGTTGTGATATGCAAGTTTATATGCAAGTTTACTATGCTATGATATGCAAGTTTATCATGTTGTGATATGCAAGTTTATATGCAAGTATGCCATGTTATGATATGCAAGTTCATCATGTTATGTTATGCAAGTATGCCATGTCATGATATGCAAGTTTATCGTGTTATGTTATGCAAGTTTGATATGCAAGTTTGTCATATGATATGCAAGTTATGTTATGGAAGTTTGGGTTGAACATTTTTGTTCAAGCTATCATGTTATGCAAGCTTATCTTGGGTTTATGAACATAAAGCTTCAAGCTTTATGCCAAAGGTTGCATTTTGGCAATATGTAAGTTATCATATCTCTTATGATAACTTGCATGTGAGGCTAGATGCAAACTTATGGCCATTTTTACATGTCATTTATCACCATGTATCACCAATATGCTAAGTTTGGTCTTATGCATGCTTTTGAGGCCTAAAAATGTAATATGCAAGTATATGAACATATGTACATTTCATATGCCACCATGTTGAACTTGTGGCTTCAATACCTTTATGTCATGATTATGCCAAGTTCCCTCTTTCTATCCTTTATGCGCTATTGCGATATGTAAGCGATGGGATTGCGTTTGGGGTTGGGTAAACTTAAAAGACATAAAAACATAAGCTTGGGAATTTACCTATTAAGTTAGGTCTACCCATTGGGAATTTACCTATTAAGTTAGGTATACCCAATTGCTTGAAAATTTGTAACATGTTTTGGGAAACATGATGGACATGACACTTAGAAAAGATAAGTGTGACCAACTCGAGGTTGGGTTGAGTTTGTAGCGTAAACATACCCGGAACCGACCGGCTTAACTAGTTGCTACAAACAATAGGACCCAATGTGAGAAGTTGGCCATGTTGTACCTTGAACCCGAGGTTAGACCAAGTTGTGGTGTAAAGCTACCCGGACCCGCCCGGCTTAACCAGTAACCACAACAAGGTCTAATGTGAGAGGTTAAGGCGCATTAAATTAATTAATGCCTCATGATTAGGGTTAAGTCATGGTCCACTTAACACGTAACCAATTTGGGCTTGGTTGATTAATCGGGGTTAAGTCGTGAACTCATCGTTACACTTAACCAAGTTAATCCATGATTAGCAAGAGGGTTAAACCGTACTTAATCCACTAGAAAATCCTAGCAATGGGGGCCCACTCCAGCAGTAATCCCAAGTTTGTATCATTAAGACCCTAGGGACTAGGCTAGGGAGGGGGCACGATTACTGGGCCGGAGGTAAGCGACCAATAAACGACGGCAGGGTGGTACGCCGATGTAGTTCCGGACGGACTATGGTCGTGCACGTAGTCCGTATTTGGAGAAGTCAAGCATGGGTACCAGTAGATCGAGACTGTCCACTCATGTTTATGGTGTCCAGGGGTTGGCACCCTAGGGCTTGATACACCCGAAGGGTGGAACCGGCACAGTTCGACTACAATTATGTTTGGGCCGTATTGACACCAACACGTGACGAGTTAGGCTTAGGGAGCCGATCGACTAGACCGTTTGGTTGGACCTTGTGTTAGGGTCACTTCATGTTATTGGACCTTGTATTAGGGTCACTTCATGTTATTGGACCTTGTGTTAGGGTCACTTCATGTTATTGGACCTCGTGTTAGGGTCACTTCATGTTATTGGACCTTGTGTTAGGGTCACTTCATGTTATTGGACCTTGTGTTAGGGTCACTTCATGTTATTGGACCTTGTGTTAGGGTCACTTCATGTTATTGGACCTCGTGTTAGGGTCACTTCATGTTATTGGGCCAAAGCTTGGGCCAAGGGATCAATACTTGTTATTCAAGTCATGTTAGCTTGCTAGTACACCTGTGGTGCAAAACCCTTAAACCTGATTATGCGATGACACCTTTATCTACCTTGTCAGTTAATCATCATGCTAGTATGTTGTTATCCTTATGTTCATCCCTGCTGCTCATGCCAGTTAACTTTATCAGTTTACATTGATTGTAGTAGGGCTTACTCAGTCTTTTTGACTGACCTGTTTTCTTTCGCCTCTTTTCTTCCGTCCCCCCCCCCCCCCCCCCCAGGTTCTCAGGGTGGGAATAGTGGAGCTTAGCTTGGATTTCTGATCGCTTGCTTCTGGGATTTTAGCTCATGTTCGGTCTTGACATGAAGCTAGCTATGGTTATCACTTATTTTGGGGATAGTACTTATGTATTTCAGTTTTTCAGCAATGTTGTTTTATCTAGACTTGTTTATTTGGAAAGCTATGTTGTACCAGACTTGTTTGAAATAGTATGAGATCTTCCGCTGTTTTATCTATGTTATTTATTCTGTGTACATATATACATATGTTCTTGTTCTGCCTTGATATATCATTATGCATGTTTACCTGATTCAAACGCCCCTCCAAAGTCAGAGTGCTTGCAAGAGACACCCTGGCGGAGGTGGGGTGTTACATTTGGTATCAGAGCATATGGTTTACGAGAAGGAACAAAAAGGTTTTTAGAAAACTTTTGGAAAACTATTTTCAAAATCGAGTATAAAGTATTTTCCAAAGAAAAGTCTAGTTTGTTTTAAAGGCTATTCCCCAAAAAGCCATTAGCAAAATTCCTTCGTTTTTCTCCATTCTGAATCTGTCTTTTTCTTCGTTTTCAGTATGGTCGATAACTTTGCTATTCCGGAGGGAGTACACGTACCTGTTTGGTATAGGAGACTTTTGGAGGCTAGGGCGACCGAAGCCGGCCCCGCAGATGTTCCTCCTCCTCCTCCTTCAGTAGTTAATGTTCCTCCTCCCCCTCGGCATCCACAAAAGGATTTCGCGGAGATTTGCAAAGACCTCAAGGCGATGGGTTGCAAGAATTTCATTGGAACCGAGACTTATGTAGAGGCAAGGAATTGGTTGAAAGAAACCGAAGATCTTTTTACCTTCTTTGATATAGATGACCGTAGGAAGGTTTTATTAGCAGTGTGGTTGCTAAAGGAAGAAGCTGCACGTTGGCGGGTGGTCACCACTGCTACTAGGCCGATTGAGACTTGGGATGACTTTCGGGGAAAGTTTGGACTAAGGTTCCTATCACTGAAGCAAGGGGGCATGACTATTAGGGAATACATAGATAAGTTTAATCAGCTGGCTCGGGTCGGTTTAGACTTGGTTAACACAGCTCAGAAGAAGGCCCTATACTTTGCTCTAGGATTAAACGAGCCATTACATGGTTTGGCCATGTCTCATATACCCCTGGGGGCAACTTTCGAGAGTTTAGTGAATATGGCCCTACTCAATGATGAGAATAGGAGTGACAAGAAGGAAGTCAAGGTGAATGAGTCTCAAAACAAGAAAATGGAGCCCAAAGAGGAGATGAAAAAGAAGGAGGAGAAGTCTAAAGATAAGAAGGAAAAGAAGTGCTTTACTTGTGGAAGCTCGACTCATCTAAACAAGGATTGCAGGAAAAGGAAGGGCACTTGCTTTAACTGTGGAGAAATGGGACACTTCACTAGGGATTGTCCGAAGAAGCGAGGGCAAGGCCAGGGTCAGACTCAGCGTGCTGGACCTTCAGGAGGGCAAGTTCATGCTCTCAATGCCGCTCCAGTTCCCGATCGAGGTAGTATTTCTGTTGAAAGTCTTGTTTACATTTCTGATTTTCCTGTTCGTACCTTGTTTGATTTTGGTGCATCGCATAGTTTATTTCATCTGATCTAGTTGTAAGTTTGCACCTAAGTACTAGTCTAGTTAGTGATCCCGTGTGTGTTTCAAATCCAATTGGGGGTTCCGCCCATTTGTCTATTATCTACGTGGATTTGAAAATCTCTATCTTGAGTATAGAGTTCTCGCGTGATGCTTATATTCTCGGTTTCATGGGGTATGGGTTGATTTTGGGCATGGATGGGTTGTCCAGTTGTGGAGCCATCCTTGATTTTTGAGCATAGGGTTGTGAGGCTTATGACTCGCCTCGGTAATACCCTAAAAATTTCTAGTAACCCTATGAGTCCCGTCATGTTGTGTTGTCTTGAATCCCTCAACTCGTCTACCGATAGTTTGTAATCGGTGAGGGTGGTCCGAGAATATCCTGATATCTTGGGTGAAGTGAAGGGGGTTACCCCTAAGCGAGAGATTGATTCCCGCATTTATCTGGTGGATAATGCAAAGCCGGTTTCTTTGCCCGTTCGGCACATGGCTCCGCGTGAAAGGCGGGAGCTAAGTAAGCAAGTAAAGGAGTTGCTTGAAAAGAACTTCATTAGACGAAGCATATCTGAATGGGGAGCGCCTGTGGTATTTGCTACCAAGGCAGATGGTTCTCTCCGACTTTGTGTTGACTATCGAGAGTTGAATAAGCTGACTAAGAAGAACAGACACCCGTTACCGAGGATTGATGATCTCTTTGACCAGCTTGTCGGTGCTTCTGTTTTCTCTCAGCTTGATCTTGCTACTGGATTCCATCAGCTCAGGGTAGCTGAAGATCGTACAGACAAGACTGCGTTCAGGACTCCAGATGGATTCTTCGAATGGCTTGTCATGCCGTTCGGCTTGACTAATGCACCCGCATATTTCGTGGACTTGATGAGTAGGGTATTCAGGGAGTTCTTGAACAAGTTTGTCGTGGTCTTCGTAGATGATATTTTGATCTTCTCTAAGGATGAGGAAGGGCACGCAAGGCATCTCGTGGAGGTGATGGATACGCTTAGAGTGCATCAGTTGAAGGCCAAGTTCTCCAAGTGTCACTTTTGGAGAAGGGAAGTTATATTCCTTGGGCATATAGTATCTAAGCAAGGCTTAGCGGTGGATCCCGCTAAGGTAGTTGCAGTTCAGGATTAGAAGACTCCAAGGAATGCAACTGAAGTAAGAAGTTCTCTCGGTTTAATTAGTTAGTTAGCGTCCCTTGAGCTTAGACCTACCCTTCTGGATCAAGTAGGGACTTCATAGAGGGAAGACCCGCAGTTAGTCGAGATCATGGACAAGTTGATTCGAGGCGAGATGGTAAGTCACCTCGCTATAAATGACAAGGGATGGCTAAGACGCGACGAGAGAAAGAAGGTTCTTGAAGATGCACATCACCCGAGGAGGTGGCCGAGTTTGTCCCAAGGTGCATGTTGTGCCAACAGGTTAAAGGCCGAGTCATAGAAGCCCGGTGGGCTATTACATCCATTGGAGGTCCCCGCAATGGAAGTAGTAAAGCGTCACGAAGGATTTCGTGGATGGACTGCCTAGGTCAAGGAAAGGGAATACGAGCATGTGGGTCATAGTAGGTAGACTCACGAAGGGTGCTCATTTCACTCCGGTAAAGAGTGGAAGGACTGCATCATAGCTAGCAACGGATTACTTTCAAGAAATAAAGCGGTTGCACGGGGTTCCCTAAAGTACAGTTAGTAACCATGACTTAATCTTCACTAGCCAGTTTTGGGATAGTCTACGAGAAGTCATGGGCAAGCAGCTGAATCTAAGCACGGCCTATCATTCGCAGGCGGATGGTTCATTGGCAACGTGGATTGGTATTTTCGAGAAAAGTACTGCTGCGTGGAATACTTTATGGTAAGTAAACGAGATCCAGGATTCACTAGTGAATTTTGGAGAGCTTGCATGAAATCATGAGGTCATGGTTATGTGTAAGCCAAGAATGATAGTAGAGTAAGTGAAAGAGGAAGACGAGAGGCGACAATGAAATGGGTTCCAACTCATATTTGGAAATAAGAGTTAAGAAGCTAAGAAATCATGAGGTAAAAGACGGTCAAAGCACAGTGGAGTTAAGCTCAAGGAAACGTGACTTAGAAGATCGAAGGCTAGATACGCGCATCGTATCTCTTTCTAAGAGTATATCCTTGATCCTTGTTTTCCTGTGGAACTTACTTGCATGGTATCTTTTACGTATATCCTCTCGGTCCCATTCTCGGTCCTATTTCTGTCGGGAGGTATGACTTATTGGCTAGTAATACATGTCAGGGTTTGAAGGGGTCCGTTAGGTTAACTAAACCTTTTGGGCTTTTATAGAATATGGGTTGGGTTAGTAAGGGATTTCTTGTAATCCGAAAGAGGAGTATATCCTGCTTATCTTCCCGATCTCTTTGTAGCATATCTTTTGCTATCCATGTTTGTCTTGATTATCTAGTTTATCGCGTTAATCTTGTCATGAGAACCTTAGGTAGAAACCCTTTGGATGAAACATGTGTTTGAAACATGTTATGCTTGATGGTTGCAAGTGGTTGCAAGTGTTTGCAAGTGGTTACTCGTGGATGCATTATACACGTTAGGCACTAGATCGGCTCACACACTCCTCATATTGCATATGCATGAGTGTTTATGCTTATTCATGGATGAAAATTTTTGTGTTATCACATGGATGTTGCATATGGATGTATGTTATGTGCACACATATAGATGTTATACATTATGTTAGGAATTGCATACATATGGATTCATTTCACTAACATAATTGGCATTGAAGATATTTGCATTAGATAAGTACATATACACACACCTTTGCATATGTTCATACAACATTTAGAATCTTGTAAGGACAATGATTGCTCGTGGATGATGTTTTGAGTAGATGGATGATTGGATGGTAGGATACGTTCTTCCTAACTTGAAGATTTCGGGGACGAAATCCTTTAAGGAGGGGAGAATGTAACAACCCGTATTTTCCATAACCTGTTATAACGTAAATCGAGGCAGAATTTAATTTAAAAATCTGAATCAAAGGAAACGGGCTATGCCATTGCGTTCGTCTCGGAAAAATACGCGAAATAGAGTCCGAGTTTTCGAAAATCGGAGTCCGTATGACCCGATTAAGGCCCAACGAAGTTTTCATAAAAATTCAAAGTAAAAACAGATTTCAAATTCAAGTTTGAATTTGGAAAAATTACAGCAGTTTGGGCCAGGCGGGAAAATTCCCGCCAGAGCACCCAAGTCGACAGCCCTATCGACTTGGGAGTCGACTTGGTTGGACCCAAGTCGACAGCCCTGTCGACTTGGCTGTCGACTTGGTCCAGCCGGGCAGTTCTGCCTGGTGCACCATTTTGGGTTTGTGTTGAGTTTGGGGGCCAGATTCGGTTTTAAGGGCTGAGATTGGAACTAGGGTTTAATCCTAAGGCTAGAACTAGTCCTAATCTCTATAAATAAGGCCCTAACCTAACCCTAAATCATCATTATTCATTCTAGTAACTAAACTATGGCAAAATCAATCCTCTCATGGCCTCCACTCTGTTCATAAAATTCCTAAATCAATTTCTATGAGAGATTTTCCATGCATACAAGTGTTTTCAAACTTGTATGAGCATTATTAGCTTGCATTCAAGTCAAGTTTCCATATTTATATCATAAAGCAAGAGTTTTGATCATTTTGGCTTAAGGGTTTTCTATTAAGGCTTGCATTTTGGGTTTAATTGGTTGCATAAGGGCTTTGTCATATTTCCTAAGCATTGTAAGCCCTATTCTACTTTAATACTTAAACTCTAAAGTTAAATGTATGATATGCAAGTTTATATGCAAGTTTACTATGCTATGATATGCATGTTTATCATGTTGTGATATGCAAGTTTATATGCAAGTTTACTATGCTATGATATGCAAGTTTATCATGTTGTGATATGCAAGTTTAATATGCTATGATATGCAAGTTTATCATGTTGTGATATGCAAGTTTATATGCAAGTATGCCATGTTATGATATGCAAGTTCATCATGTTATGTTATGCAAGTATGCCATGTCATGATATGCAAGTTTATCGTGTTATGTTATGCAAGTTTGATATGCAAGTTTGTCATATGATATGCAAGTTATGTTATGCAAGTTTGGGTTGAACATTTTTGTTCATGCTATCATGTTATGCAAGCTTATCTTGGGTTTATGAACATAAAGCTTCAAGCTTTATGCCAAAGGTTGCATTTTGGCAATATGTAAGTTATCATATCTCTTATGATAACTTGCACGTGAGGCTAGATGCGAACTTATGGCCATTTTTACATGTCATTTATCACCATGTATCACCAATATGCTAAGTTTGGTTTTATGCATGCTTTTGAGGCCTAAAAATGTAATATGCAAGTATATGAACATATGTACATTTCATATGCCACCATGTTGAACTTGTGGCTTCAATACCTTTATGTCATGATTATGCCAAGTTCCCTCTTTCTATCCTTTATGCGCTATTGCGATATGTAAGCGATGGGATTGCGTTTGGGGTTGGGTAAACTTAAAAGACATAAAAACATAAGCTTGGGAATTTACCTATTAAGTTAGGTCTACCCATTGGGAATTTACCTATTAAGTTAGGTATACCCAATTGCTTGAAAATTTGTAACATGTTTTGGGAAACATGATGGACATGACACTTAGAAAAGATAAGTGTGACCAACTCGAGGTTGGGTTGAGTTTGTAGCGTAAACCTACCCGGAACCGACCGGCTTAACTAGTTGCTACAAACAATAGGACCCAATGTGAGAAGTTGGCCATGTAGTACCTTGAACCCGAGGTTAGAACAAGTTGTGGTGTAAAGCTACCCGGACCCGCCCGGCTTAACTAGTAACCACAACAAGGTCTAATGTGAGAGGTTAAGGCGCATTAAATTAATTAATGCCTCATGATTAGGGTTAAGTCATGGTCCACTTAACACGTAACCAATTTGGGCTTGGTTGATTAATCGGGGTTAAGTCGTGAACTCATCGTTACACTTAACCAAGTTAATCCATGATTAGCAAGAGGGTTAAACCGTACTTAATCCACTAGAAAATCCTAGCAATGGGGGCCCACTCATGCAGTAATCCCAAGTTTGTATCATTAAGACCCTAGGGACTAGGCTAGGGAGGGGGCACGATTACTGGGCTGGAGGTAAGCGACCAATAAACGACGGTAGGGTGGTACGCCGATGTAGTTCCGGATGGACTATGGTCGTGCACGTAGTCCGTATTTGGATAAGTCATGCATGGGTACCAGTAGATCGAGACTGTGCACTCATGTTTATGGTGTCCAGGGGTTGGCACCCTAGGGCTTGATACACCCGAAGGGTGGACCCGACACAGTTCGACTACAATTATGTTTGGGCCGTATTGACACCAACACGTGACGAGTTAGGCTTAGGGAGCCGATCGACTAGACCGTTTGGTTGGACCTTGTGTTAGGGTCACTTCATGTTATTGGACCTTGTGTTAGGGTCACTTCATGTTATTGGACCTTGTGTTAGGGTCACTTCATGTTATTGGACCTTGTGTTAGGGTCACTTCATGTTATTGGACCTCGTGTTAGGGTCACTTCATGTTATTGGACCTTGTGTTAGGGTCACTTCATGTTATTGGACCTTGTGTTAGGGTCACTTCATGTTATTGGACCTCGTGTTAGGGTCACTTCATGTTATTGGGCCAAAGCTTGGGCCAAGGGATCAATACTTGTTATTCAAGTCATGTTAGCTTGCTAGTACACCTGTGGTGCAAAACCCTTAAACCTGATTATGCGATGACACCTTTATCTACCTTGTCAGTTAATCATCATGCTAGTATGTTGTTATCCTTATGTTCATCCCTGCTGCTCATGCCAGTTAAATTTATCAGTTTACATTGATTGTAGTAGGGCTTACTCAGTCTTTTTGACTGACCTGTTTTCTTTCGCCTCTTTTCTTCCGTTCCCCCCCCAGGTTCTCAGGGAGGGAATAGTGGAGCTTAGCTTGGATTTCTGATCGCTTGCTTCTGGGATTTTAGATCATGTACGGTCTTGACATGAAGCTAGCTATGGTTATCACTTATTTTGGGGATAGTACTTATGTATTTCAGTTTTTCAGCAATGTTGTTTTATCTAGACTTGTTTATTTGGAAAGCTATGTTGTACCAGACTTGTTTGAAATAGTATGAGATCTTCCGCTGTTTTATCTATGTTATTTACTCTGTGTACATATATACATATGTTCTTGTTCTGCCTTGATATATCATTATGCATGTTTACCTGATTCAAACGCCCCTCCAAAGTCAGAGTGCTTGCAAGAGACACCCTGGCGGAGGTGGGGTGTTACAGCCGTGGCCACGTCAGACCACCAAAGTGGACCCCACTTCCGGCGCCTGAGCGCCTCTCCTCCCCCTTCGACCTCGCGCAACCCGATCGTGGAACCATTGCACGGATTGATCGAAAAATCCAAACCTAGTTTGGAACCAATTCAGAAAAGGTTCGGCTAATTTATTTTGAATTGATTTTTACACTTTTAAGTGTTGCAAACTTGTAAAAATCATATCTTTTTCGTTTCTTGACGAAATTCAATGAAACAAACTACGAGTCAGTCATGAGACTGGTATGAGAAATCTACTCAACACATTTTTAATACGGCTAATCACAGGACCACACACTTTTGTGGAACGGGTTTACTCCATTGGATTGCCAGTGCTTTAGAACAAATCATTCTTTTAAATATCGCAATGCTTTTTATAAAAATGAAGCCATTATAAGACTCGGTTCCCATCACACAATGCAACGCAAACCGGAGGATAGAGTTTTATCTTATAATGGCCAAAATATGCTTGATACGAGTAAAACAAAAGCATTTAATATTATTACTAGTGTTTACAAGTTTCAAAACAATTTTGAATCATAACTATCAATCCTAGACGGGATGGGTACCATATATCATGTCTCCATATATATATACAATCAAAACCGCACAGTCACGTATTTGGAAATTGGATTTCTGTCATGAACCAAGGCAAAAGATAGTCCGTACCGAATTCGAGACGCTCTAGCCCGCCCCTCAGGATCAGAACGCATCGACCCTTGGAGCGACAGGGCCGGTCCACCGATGTGGATTAAAATTCCTGAGCACTACGTTTCCCCGCCCTATGGGGCGTAACTGAGCCAACGAATGACTCCATCGGTCTTGGATCGAAAGATATATCTGAGGCGCCTCGCTATCCATCATCCACATAAGTTAAATGTCAGGCCGTGTAAAAACACCGACACAACTCCTAGCTAGAAAGAAACACATGCCCTCCCTGAGGTCCTTCTCCCGTTTCTGGTTCATACCGGGGTGTGAGGCTCGTGACTTCACGTTATACACAAAGCTACGCCACACAGGAGGTGCTTTGATCATCGCCACAAGACTTTGCTTTTCAACAGAAGCCCTGATCATTTGCCACTTAGGCATGCCACACTAGCAATTCATGCCATGCGACTGATGTCCATCGATATACAACCTCTGAGCTCGTGCATTTCAGAGAACGGCGTTAAGCAAAGGAATAAATTCTCCGCCGCCAAACAGATGTATATTTAATAGAGATCAATCAACACAGAATAAAATCCAATGTCAGACACACAGTCCATTTATAAGTCCATTATAGGTCTGAACGAAACCGGAGGCTCTATATACCTCGCAAACCCATCGATCTCCACGTACGTATGGACGATCACCACTCATTATCCATATTTCGGGATGCCTCCCAATCAGGACATCAGTTGCCATCCAAACGAGGTGAAGATTTCCGGTCTTCAACCACCGTCTTCATCTTCGATTTCTTATCGTCGATTCAGTTATTCAAAATGGGATAAACCCGGTCTTTCTGAGCAACTCGCATATATAATAAACACGTGCTACATAAACACTACATACGCATCATTTCAATTCATTAGTCACTAACCGTAAAACAGTAAGAGAACGATTTCCCAAATATTAACCCCGAAGGCCGAAACCAACATCAGATCAAAATCCAAGAAACCATTCGACTTAGCCAACCTTCAGTTAGTTTCTAAATTTCACATCCATATCGTTTATAATATTTTGTAACGATTTATCGCTATTTTTATTTATTTTAAAATAGCCAATTTATTCAAAATGACGCTTCGGGCCATAACGTGGTCGTGGCGCTGTTTTTCTTCAGATTTGATTTACACATATCTGAAAATCTAACCGTTGGATCTTCACAAAATTTATATCATTAGAAAGATCCTTTCAAAACGAATCCAACGGTTCCAGTTTCGGGAAAATCCGACGGTCAGATCTCCCGGTATAATCGTTTGAAGTTTCAATTTCAAAATACGAACTGCAGCATCGTTATTCGGTTTAATATAATTATATATATATATATATATATATATATAATCGATTCTGGCACTGATTTTCTTTAGATTTGAATTAAACATTCCAGATAATCCAACCGTTGGATTTTTACAAAGTTGGTGCCGTTGGAAAGATATTTCCAAAGGAAACCCAACGGTTGCGGTTTCGGGAAAATCCGATGGTCGGATCTCCCGCACTAATCGTTTGAAATCACGGTTTCAAAATACGAACTGCAGCTTCGTTATTCGATATATTTCAATTCTATATATATATATATATATATATATATATATATATATATATATATAGATATATATATCGATTCTTCGATTTCAAAACTATATGATTTTCATACATTTGATAAAAATGATATTTTTATCTAACCGTCTTCTATTTCAACACTTCACTATTTTTAACAATTCATGTATATAGTATAAATGTGATTTTTATTGTAAAACGATTTATTTCAAAACACGACTATTTTATATAGGTAATATAGGTGATAAAAATAGGATTTTTATTATAAAACAATTTATTTCAAAACCAGATTATTTTATATAGTTCATATTGATGATAAAAATATGATTTTTATTATAAAACAATTTCTTTCAAAATATGAATACCACTCAACACATGAATTTCAATTCAACGAATGAATTTCGATTCAACACATGAAGGTTTTCTATAGCTTAAATATATAGATAAAAAGGTGATTTTTATATTTAAAACACGAATACCATTCAACACATGAATTTCAATTCAACGAATGAATTTCGATTCAACACATGAAGGTTTTCTATAGTTTGTATATATAGATAAAAAGGTGATTTTTATACTTAAAACACGAATACCATTCAACACATGAATTTCAATTCAACGAATGAATTTCGATGCAACACATTATGGTTTTCTATAGTTTGTATATATAGATAAAAAGGTGATTTTTATATTTAAAACACGAATACCATTCAACACATGAATTTCAATTCAACGAATGAATTTCGATTCAACACATGAAGGTTTTCTATTCAACAGATGAATAATTCTTACACATGAATATTATTCAAAATTTCGATAGTGTAACGGCAGGGTAGTTAAAACCGGGACTGTCCCTAGTACGACTCCTGTAACACCCCACTCCCGCTATGATCACTCACAATGGGAATGCCATAACATCGGTGGAGTATTTTAGTGAATATAGAACAGAAAAATTACAACAAGACATATATAAATAGTACTTGAAATTTTAAAACATCATCTCATAATAGCGGAAGTAAAACATGTCTGGTTACATCATAACCCACAATAAAAGTCAAGTACAATATCCATCAAAATAAAGAAGTACATAATCCCACTCTCATACAATAGCCAAAACAAAAGAAAAGATAACTGGATAACTGGAGCTTTACATCTATCCAAGCTCCTAAAGACTGGAACAGCAATCCGATCAAGCTCCACTACTGCTAGGATCCACCGTAGGACCTGAGGGTTGGGAAAAAGATAAAAACAACGGGGTCAGACATAAGTCTGAGCGAGTCCTATAACTTTAACAATACAATCGTTAAAGTAACCAGAGAAGAAATAAATTGATATACGGTAACATATAGGGATGAACGGCTATACTAAGCAGTCAACTAAACTAAGATAAAAGATAAAGACGCATCTACCCTTCCTAAGGTAAATTACTAAACTGCACCACACCAGTCGTTCCTAACTTAAAGGTTGATCCCACCCATGGACTTACAAAATTAACTTAATAGTACTTGCGTACCCCTAGGTGACCAAGTAGACGCCACGAGGCCCTACAATCCATTAGGTGTACACACTACTCCCCATTCGATCGGCTCCCTAACGTAGATACCCGTGCTGGCCCCACCATGGGGTGTACCATTCCCCAACGTGGCAACCCGATAATTACCGGTGCACGGCTTATATCTACACGATGCAACAACGGCTTACCTACCAGCCCGGGCCCACTCACGCATATGAAGCCCGTTGGACTTGCGTTGCCACCGCTAACCCGTTTGCCTCTTACAGTCAAACCCAGTATGCGTGTCCCGTCCTCGACATGGGTCGAGCCCACAAAGATACGTATGGGTTACTGGTTGAAATGGGCCTCCCACAAGCTACCCACCTAAGCTTGTCCCTTTTTCTAGTGTATCCCACTTAACCCTTTAATCATGTTTTAATTACATGTTCCACTTTGGTTAAGTATTCTAATCGTATTTTCTATTGCCACCCAAGGCAACCCACTAGGTTCCTTATGCCACCCAAGGCACCCACTTAACCCCTCATGCCCCTCTACATGCTAATATGGTTAAGTGTTTCTTAATTAATTAATTAAGATCGTAACCTTTGTAAAGACCTCTCACATTAGACTGTCTTTTATGACCGCTGGTTAAGCCGGTTGGGTCCGGGCAGCCTTATGTCATAACCGAGTCTAACCTCGTGTCTTTACATTAATCACGTATTTAGTTTGTGCCTAAGACCTCTCACATTGGGCTAACATTTGTAGCAACTGGTTAAGCCGGTTGGGTCCGGGCAGTTTTACGCTACAACTGAGTCCAACCTCGTGTCTTAGTCAATTAATTACACCTAATTAATCACCCTCATAATTTATATTAATTATCCCTAATTAATCACACATTTTTAAGAATATGGGTAGACCTAACTAAATAGGTAAATTCCCAACTCCAAAGTGTGGGTACACCTAACTTAATAGGCAAATTCCCATCACATAGTATGGGTACACCTAACTTAATAGGCAAGTTCCCATACTATGTCCATTTATTTTATGTTATGCATAATTATGTTAATTTCACACAATCTTATTAATTTATGCATTGAATTAACCCCATCGTTCCCACGTAATCTCGTTCTCATGACATAACACATATAAAAGGTGTCAACTTACATATGTATGAACATGTTTCAAAGGTGCCATCTTGCATATTAACAAACACATAATTTGCATGTGAACTTGCATAACATGTCACATATCTTGCATATAATCTTGTATAACATGTCACATAACTTGCATATAATATGTCATATAACTTACATATTAACTTGCATAACATACTTGCATATTAACTCATAAACTTGCATAATGTCATCATGAACTTGCATATTAACAAACATGTAACTTGCATAGCATATCTTGCATATTACCATACATGTAACTTGCATACTAACAAACATGTAACTTGCATATTAATAAACATGTAACTTGCATAGCATATCTTGCATATTAACATACATGTAACTTGCATAGCATATCACCATGAACTTGCATAACATGCATATGATCACATAGCCCACAACTTACATATTTAGCATCATGCAAACACAACATACATCATATTAAACTTGCATAAACTTACATACTCAACATGCATAAACATAGGATTAATACTAACATCATATCATATGATTCAAGACTCATTAATCCACATACAAAACCATAAATCTCATCACATCTCATCTACTTAGTTTAACAAAAGATCATCAAAGTGATAGAAACTCACTACTAGCAAATTTGCACTTTAAATGAAGAAGATTAAGATGCTAAGAATGGATTAGAGGTTGATTAGAGAGTGATTAGCTTGCAACCCTCTTCATTGATTTGTGGAGGCCATGATCAAGTTTCATTTTGCCATAGTTTAATTACAAGATTTAATTATGAATGAATTAGGGTAGGTTTAGGGTGTATTTATAGATTAGGTGAGTGTTTTAGGCCCTTAGATTAACCCTAGATTAGATTAGGACCCTTAGATTTAGGAAGTCTCTAGAACCAGCCCTCTAAGCCAGCCTAGAACCCAACCTGGTGCACCCAGGTTCACTGGACGCCGCACCCCTGTCGACAGGCAAGTCGACACCCCTGTCGACAGGCCTGTCGACAGCCCTGTCGACATGGGTAGGGCGGGAATCTTCCCGCCTGACCCCGCCTGTTCCATTCCAAAATCTGCAAATTTAAATTATTAAATCTGTTTTTAGTTTTGAGTTTTCTGCAAACTTCATCGGGCCATAACTGGGCCATACGGACTCCGATTTTCGAAAACTCGGACTCTATTTTGCGTATTTTTCTGAGACGAACGAAATGACGCAGCCCGTTTCCCCCAATTCTCACATATGAGATTATTTATTCTGTAATTAGTGAATACTAGTATTTATTGAAATTCGGGGTGTTACATTCTCCCCTCCTTAAAGGATTTCGTCCCCGAAATCTCTAAGCTAAGGAGAACGTATCCTACCAACCAAACAACCATCTACTAAACCATCAACTACAAGCAACCATTATCCTTAGAAACTTCTAATGATGTATGAACATATGCAGAAAGTGCGTGTATATGTCCGTATACTAATGCAAAATCAGGCGGTCTACTGATTCAGTCGACCTCCTTAATGCAAACCATGATAGTGCCATGCATCCAATATGTATGCGAAACCCTATTGACACATACAATTTCTATATGCGTGCACAACCATACACAAAAATGCATCATCCATATGATAACACAGTCATTATACATCCATCAATCTAACTACCACATCCATTTGTGCGATATGCAACATGAAGTGACTGAGCCGATCTAGTGCCTAATGTGTGTGTATATGTATCCACGAGCAACCACTAGCAAACAATTGCATCCACATGCATCCATCAACCATAACATGTTTCAAACACATGTTTCAACCATAGGTTTTACCCTATCTAAAGGTCATAGGTACTAGCGAGAGGATATACTAAAGATAAGATAAGTACTAGACAAGCGATAAAGGAGAAGTTAAAAGACATACTCTCAAAAAGAAATGGATACAAAGAACGCATCTTCTCTTCCGTCTCCCAAGTAGCATTGCTTTCGTCATCTCCCCATTGCACTTTAACTAGCTGAACTTCCCTGTTCCTCAACTTCCTAGTTTCTGACCCAAGGATGCGAGTAGGAGCTCGTCGAATCGTCGCATCACGCTCTACTTCTACCTCTCTAAGCAAGCTCGGCTCTACCACCTCTGCGGTCTCATGTAAGCACTTCCTCAAATGTGATACATGGAATACATCATGAACACCACTAAGTCTGTCGGGCAACTCCACCCTATATGCCATCCGTCCAATCCTTTCCTTAATAGGAAATTGCCCAACAAACCTCGGTGCTAACTTCCCAACGGACCCAAAGCGAACAACATTTCTCAATGGAGATACTTTGACAAAAACCATGTCCCCAACCTCAAACTCAAGATCCGTCCTTCTCCGATCCGCATAAGATTTCTGTCTATCTTGCGCTGCCTTCCTCCTTCTACGAATCAAATCAATCTTCTCTGAAGTCTCTCTAACCATATCTGGCCCAAGAAAGATCTTATCCGTAGATTCCCACCAACATGTAGGAGATCGACAAGGCCTTCCATAAAGAGCTTCGAAAGGTGCCATGCCAATACTAGACTGAAAGCTGTTATTGTATGCGAACTCCACCAAAGGAAGATGTTCTTCCCATGTACCTCCAAAATCCAAGATACAAAGCCTCAAGAGATCTTCTAAGATACGGTTCACCCTCTCGGTCTGACCGTCCGTCTGAGGATGATATGCGGTGCTCAAACACAACTGAGTCCCTACCGCCTCTTGCAAACTTCTCCAAAACTCACTAGTGAAGATAGGATCTCGATCACTTACAATGCTAGATGGTACGCCATGCAATCTAACAATCTCTCTAACATAGACTGAAGCAAGCCATGGAGCGGTCCTCTTACTCTTCACGGGTATAAAATGGGCACTCTTGGTAAGTCTGTCTACCACAACCCAAATTCCCGTATTGCCCTTTCTCGATCTCGGTAACCCATCGATGAAATCCATCGAGACACTATCCCACTTCCATTGCGGAACTTCCAATGGGTGTAGCAACCCACCGGGTTTCCTTTGCTCCGCTTTGACTTGTTGGCACACTAAGCATCTAGCCACATACTCAGCCACATCTTCCTTCATACCGGCCCAGAAGAAAACTCTCTTCATATCTTGGTACATTTTGTCTCCACCGGGATGAATAGTCATTCTTGAACGATGTGCATCATCCAAAATAGCCTTCTTCAAACCCTCATCTTGCGGTACACAAAGTCTACCGTCTCTATGCAACCATCCCCTATCATCTATGGTGTATCTACCCAAATGGCTGGACGACTCCCCCCTTATAAGCTTCTCTACCAACACAACCAACTGTGGGTCGTCTCGCTGAGCCTCGCCAATCCGTCCCAAGAGAGTAGGTCTAACCTCCAAGGATGCCAACAAACCAGGTACAAAGTCAACAGAAGGTCTGAAGTCGAACAAAGAAAGAAACTCCAAGCTTCGCCGTTCCACGAACAATGGACTCAAAGATAGCCTTTTTCTACTCAAGGCGTCTGCCACCACGTTACCCTTGCCAGGGGTATACACTATCTCGAAATCATAGGATGCTAAGAACTCCATCCACCTTTGCTGTCTTAAGTTTAAATCCTTCTGAGAGAATAAGTACTTCAATGATTTATGGTCAGTGAACAACTCGAATCTCTCACCAAGAAGATAATGGCGCCAAGACTTAAGTGCGAAAATAATCGCGGCCAACTCTAGATCATGGGTAGGGTAATTCTTCTCATGCACTCTCAATTGCCTTCCTCCATAGGCTATTACCCTTCCCTCCTGCATCAAGACTGCGCCTAATCCTGTCCCACAAGCATCGGTATAAACAACAAACGGCTTACTCCCATCTGGAAGCACTAAAACTGGGGCGGTGGTCAAAGCTCTCTTTAACCGTCGGAAAGCATCATCACAATCTACGTCCCATGAGAAAACCAGATTCTTCTTCGTCAAGCGGGTTAATGGGGCTGATATCTTCGCGAAGTCTTTGATGAACTTCCTATAATATCCTGCCAACCCCAAGAAACTTCTTACCTCGGTAGCATTTTTAGGAACTTTCCAATCCTGGATAGATACTATCTTTGCGGGATCCACAGCTATCCCTTCCTTAGAGACCACATGCCCTAAGAATCGCACTTCTCTTCTCCAAAAATGACATTTAGAGAATTTAGCTCTAAGACTATGTGCTCGAAGAGTCTCCAACACTTCTCTGAGATGTAAGGCATGCTCTTCTTCACTCTTGGAAAAGACCAAGATGTCATCCACAAAGACCACTACAAACTTATTCAGATACTTTTTGAACACTCTACTCATTAGATCAACAAAGTATGCAGGGGCGTTTGTCAACCCAAATGGCATCACAAGCCACTCATAAAAATCATCCGGAGTCCGGAAAGCAGTCTTCTCTATACTGTCCTCCGCCACTCTCAACTGATGAAACCCTGTAGCTAAGTCCATCTGCGAGAACACTGAGGCGCCAACCAACTGATCAAAGAGATCATCTATCCTCGGTAATGGGTGTCTATTCTTCTTTGTGAGCTTATTAAGTTCTCTATAATCCACACAAAGTCTGAGGGACCCATCCGCCTTCGTGGCAAACACTACTGGAGCTCCCCACTCCGATATACTTCGTCTTATGAACCCCTTCTCAAGCAACTCCCCTACTTGCTTATGAAGTTCTCTTCTCTCACGAGGAGCCATGTGGCGCACTGGCAAAGACACTGGTTTGGCATTATCCACCAAATAAATTCGGAAATCTATCTCCCGTTTCGGAGGCAAATCCTTCACTTCTTCAAACACATCCGGATATTCCCGGACCACTCTTACAGAACGCAAACTCTCGACCGAAGCATCGAGCGATTCAAGATAACTTAGCAACACAGATTCCATGGGATTACAAGAGATCTCGAGAGCATTACCCAAGCGGGTCATAAGCCTGACAACTCTTCTTTCACAATCAAGAACGGCACCATTACTGGATAACCAGTCCATGCCCAAAATCAACCCATAGCCCGTGAAGCCCAATACAAAAGCATCACATCTAAACTCAACGCTAAGTATAGAAATCTTCAAACCCAAACATATCATAGACAGATATATGGAGCCCCCAATTGGGTTTGAAACAACCAAGGGATCATCAACTAGACTGGTGTCTAAGTGCAGTGACTCAACTAACGATGATGAGATAAAAGAATGCGATGCGCCAGAGTCAAACAAAGTACGAACTGGATGATCAAACAGAAAAACCAGACTTTCAACGGAAATAGTTCTACCTCTCTGCTGAATCGGTGGAACTGAGAGAGCCTGAACTTGCCCCCCTGACTGAGGTGGTGCTATAAGAGCTTGCACCTGACCTCCTGAGGTAGACCCCGTCCTCTGCCCCTTCTTTGGGCAATCCTTCTCAAGATGTCCTGCCTCTCCACAATGAAAGCAACCGGTCTTCTTCTTTTTGCGACAATCCTTGCTGAGGTGGCCTGGTGTCCCACAATTGAAGCACTTCTTCTTCTTCTTCTTCTTCTTCTTCTTGTCACCATTACCTTTTCCACCCTTGCCTTGTTGTTGTTGTTGCGGTTTCTTCTGATCCCCCTTCTTCTCTGGTGCCTTAGAATTCTTATCATCCTCATGCATAAGTGCCATGTAGACAAGCTTCTCAAAGGTGACCCCCATTGGTATGTGAGTCATAGCTATTCCTTGCAATGGTTCATTCAAGCCTCTAACGAACCTCAAAGCCTTCTTCTCCGGTGTATTCACCAACTCTATGCCAAACCTTGCTAATTGATTGAATTTGTTGACATATTCTTTCACCGTGAGATTCCCTTGCTTTAAATTCAAGAACTTCTCCATAAACAGATTCTCTTCCGCCCTTGAGAGAAACTTAGCCCCAAACCTTTGCTTGAAATCTGCCCAAGATTCAACAGGGCGTTCTCCATTAGTAACCTCCCACCAGAATGAGGCTTCTCCCTTCATTAACCAAGCCGCCAACTTGACTTTCTTTCCCTCTTCCACTTCAAAGATATCTAGCAACTCTTCCACTTCCTTAAGCCAATCTCTAGCCTCTACGAACGTCTCTGAACCTAGAAAAGGTTTTCCTCCTATAGCCTTGAACTCTTTACAAATCTTAGCAAAATTATCCACTCTAGGCTGAGGAGGAGGAACGGTTGCCTCTGGTGTAGTAGCATTGGCTGGACCCGCAGCAGCGGCCCTAGCCTCTTGTAACCTCCTATACCATAGTGGTATAACTAAACCCTCCGGGATGTTAAGATCTTCAGCCATGCTGAAACGAAAGAGGAAAGATTCAAAAAGGAGATTCCGAAAGATAAAGATATGGCTATTGGGGATTATGCTTTTCTTTTTCAAAAACTTTTCTCTTAAAAGACATGTTTTTGAAAATACTTTTTCCAAAAATAATACCTTTACTATTTTCTAAAAAATATATTTTTCTCAAAAAAATTTATCTGTTCCGGTAACCTTAAGCTCTGATACCACGTGTAACACCCCACTCCCGCTATGATCACTCACAATGGGAATGCCATAACATCGGTGGAGTATTTTAGTGAATATAGAACAGAAAAATTACAACAAGACAGATATAAATAGTACTTGAAATTTTAAAAGATCATCTCATAATAGCGGAAGTAAAACATGTCTGGTTACATCATAACCCACAATAAAAGTCAAGTACAATATCCATCAAAATAAAGAAGTACATAATCCCACTCTCATACAATAGCCAAAACAAAAGAAAAGATAACTGGATAACTGGAGCTTTACATCTATCCAAGCTCCTAAAGACTGGAACAACAATCCGATCAAGCTCCACTACTGCTAGGATCCACCGTAGGACCTGAGGGTTGGGAAAAAGATAAAAACAACGGGGTCAGACATAAGTCTGAGCGAGTCCTATAACTTTAACAATACAATCGTTAAAGTAACCAGAGAAGACATAAATTGATATACGGTAACATATAGGGATGAACGGCTATACTAAGCAGTCAACTAAACTAAGATAAAAGATAAAGACGCATCTACCCTTCCTAAGGTAAATTACTAAACTGCACCACACCAGTCGTTCCTAACTTAAAGGTTGATCCCACCCATGGACTTACAAAATTAACTTAATACTTGCGTACCCCTAGGTGACCAAGTAGACGCCACGGGGCCCTACAATCCACTAGGTGTACACACTACTCCCCATTCGATCGGCTCCCTAACGTAGATACCCGTGCTGGCCCCACCATGGGGTGTACCATTCCCCAACGTGGCAACCCGATAATTACCGGTGCACGGCTTATATCTACACGATGCAACAACGTCTTACCTACCAGCCCGGGCCCACTCACGCATATGAAGCCCGTTGGACTTGCGTTGCCACCGCTAACCCGTTTGCCTCTTACAGTCAAACCCAGTATGCGTGTCCCGTCCTCGACATGGGTCGAGCCCACAAAGATACGTATGGGTTACTGGTTGAAATGGGCCTCCCACAAGCTACCCACCTAAGCTTGTCCCTTTTTCTAGTGTATCCCACTTAACCCTTTAATCATGTTTTAATTACATGTTCCACTTTGGTTAAGTATTCTAATCGTATTTTCTATTGCCACCCAAGGCAACCCACTAGGTTCCTTATGCCACCCAAGGCACCCACTTAACCCCTCATGCCCCTCTACATGCTAATATGGTTAAGTGTTTCTTAATTAATTAATTAAGATCGTAACCTTTGTAAAGACCTCTCACATTAGACTGTCTTTTATGACCGCTGGTTAAGCCGGTTGGGTCCGGGCAGCCTTATGTCATAACCGAGTCTAACCTCGTGTCTTTACATTAATCACGTATTTAGTTTGTGCCTAAGACCTCTCACATTGGGCTAACATTTGTAGCAACTGGTTAAGCCGGTTGGGTCCGGGCAGTTTTACGCTACAACTGAGTCCAACCTCGTGTCTTAGTCAATTAATTACACCTAATTAATCACCCTCATAATTTATATTAATTATCCCTAATTAATCACACATTTTTAAGAATATGGGTAGACCTAACTAAATAGGTAAATTCCCAACTCCAAAGTGTGGGTACACCTAACTTAATAGGCAAATTCCCATCACATAGTATGGGTACACCTAACTTAATAGGCAAATTCCCATACTATGTCCATTTATTTTATGTTATGCATAATTATGTTAATTTCACACAATCTTATTAATTTATGCATTGAATTAACCCCATCGTTCCCACGTAATCTCGTTCTCATGACATAACACATATAAAAGGTGTCAACTTACATATGTATGAACATGTTTCAAAGGTGCCATCTTGCATATTAACAAACACATAACTTGCATGTGAACTTGCATAACATGTCACATATCTTGCATATAATCTTGTATAACATGTCACATAACTTGCATATAATATGTCATATAACTTACATATTAACTTGCATAACATACTTGCATATTAACTCATAAACTTGCATAATGTCATCATGAACTTGCATATTAACAAACATGTAACTTGCATAGCATATCTTGCATATTACCATACATGTAACTTGCATACTAACAAACATGTAACTTGCATATTAATAAACATGTAACTTGCATAGCATATCTTGCATATTAACATACATGTAACTTGCATAGCATATCACCATGAACTTGCATAACATGCATATGATCACATAGCCCACAACTTACATATTTAGCATCATGCAAACACAACATACATCATATTAAACTTGCATAAACTTACATACTCAACATGCATAAACATAGGATTAATACTAACATCATATCATATGATTCAAGACTCATTAATCCACATACAAAACCATAAATCTCATCACATCTCATCTACTTAGTTTAACAAAAGATCATCAAAGTGATAGAAACTCACTACTAGCAAATTTGCACTTTAAATGAAGAAGATTAAGATGCTAAGAATGGATTAGAGGTTGATTAGAGAGTGATTAGCTTGCAACCCTCTTCATTGATTTGTGGAGGCCATGATCAAGTTTCATTTTGCCATAGTTTAATTACAAGATTTAATTATGAATGAATTAGGGTAGGTTTAGGGTGTATTTATAGATTAGGTGAGTGTTTTAGGCCCTTAGATTAACCCTAGATTAGATTAGGACCCTTAGATTTAGGAAGTCTCTAGAACCAGCCCTCTAAGCCAGCCTAGAACCCAACCTGGTGCACCCAGGTTCACTGGACGCCGCACCCCTGTCGACAGGCAAGTCGACAGGCAAGTCGACACCCCTGTCGACAGCCCTGTCGACATGGGTAGGGCGGGAATCTTCCCGCCTGACCCCGCCTGTTCCATTCCAAAATCTGCAAATTTAAATTATTAAATCTGTTTTTAGTTTTGAATTTTCTGCAAACTTCATCGGGCCATAACTGGGCCATACGGACTCCGATTTTCGAAAACTCGGACTCTATTTTGCGTATTTTTCTGAGACGAACGAAATGACGCAGCCTGTTTCCCCCAATTCTCACATATGAGATTATTTATTCTGTAATTAGTGAATACTAGTATTTATTGAAATTCGGGGTGTTACAGCTCCTCGCTCTACCTTAAAGCCTCGCAGCTTTTGACAATGGGGAATCATGCATCTAGTTCGCACGCAGGGGCCGATGGATGGTTTGGTCTTTATACAGACTAGTTTTCACCCCATAGGGCAGGGAAACGTAGTGTTCAGGCATTTTAATCCACATCGAGTGGACCGCCCCTGACGATCCAAGGGCCCACCTGAGTCTGGGCCCTGAGACATGGTAGGCTAGATTGTCTCGAAGCGGTAAGGACGATCCCTTGCCTTGGTTCAAAGACGGAAATCCAACTTCCAATACGTGACATTTCTGTTTTAATTGTAGAACCTAGTATTGGCCACATGATATATGGTACCCATGTCGTCGATGATTGATACATTTATATTTAAAGTTGTTTTATACAATATGCACTTATAATAGTATCAAATGATTTGTTTTAAACGTACCAAGCATGTTGGGCTATCATAAGGTAAAATCCTATCCTCCGGCTTGCGTTGCATTGTGTGATGGGAGCTGGGTCTTATAATAGCTTCATTTTTCAAAAAGCATTGCACTGTTTGTTTTATGCACTGGTATTCTTGGGAGAAAACCCGTTCCGTGTTATAAGGGTGGTCCCTATATTTACTTTATTTTAAAGTAAAGATTTAAATAATTGTTTTAGTTCTCACACCAGTCACATGACTGGCCTGGAGTTTATTGTTTTAACATAAACTCTGGGTGTCCCTATTTTCCACACGGGCAACTAGTAGTTTTGGTCTTTTAGATTTATTTTCATAGGATCCTGGTTTACAGCTGGAATGATACTCGGAAAGCTCTCTATCCGTTTATCTCTTTCAGTTGTGTTATGTATTATTTTCCAATGCTATGTAATGTAATTTAAATATCTGATATTTATCAAATGTATATTATTTTTAATACTCTGTATATTCTTGTACTCTTATGTAAATTGTTGTATTAACAATGAAATGTTCTTCTGTTTGTGTTCTGATTTTTTGTGTTCTCAAATCAATCCGGGCTTTCCTTCACGGGGAAGTTCGGGTCGTTATAATTCTCCTATGAAACATAACAAGAAGTATAGTTAGAGATGTATTCTGTCTCTTTAATTTCTAATTCAAATATATATATATATATATATATATCTTATTTTATTTTAATAATTATTTATACAAAACTAAAACGCTAGAATATGTTTCCCTTTTTTAATATGGGGCTTTAACTCATAGACATTTGTCTATTTTATAACCAATGTTGATGTATATAATATTTCTTAACTTTTTGTTTTTCAATTATTATTTGTCTAGCATAACAAGCATTAATGTATGTATAATATTTGCATGTCAATTTATTCAATTATTACCGAACTTTTCAAATGTGATATGATTATGTTTGTAATATTTTTTTGAACATTATATGTTTTTTGATAAATTTGGGTACCATACGATTTTTACTTGGTATAAGCCTAAATTATCTCTTTAGCATCAATATTTCATTACATATGACTAAAAATTATTGTGGGTATCATAATTTTTTATATATTCCAGAACGTAACCAATACCGACTCTAGTGATAAAAGAAGACACACGACCTAAGACTAATTAATTTGTATATGGCAAGTTATTAAATGTATTATTGCATGATTAAAAGACGCATAAAAAAAACTTAAAAATGACGCAATAAAATCTTTTGGTAAAAAATTAATCTAGCAAAAAAGGTCCTTGCAGCAAAAATCGCTATTTAAACTATGATTAGTGCTGCACACAACCCATATTCAATCCTACCCAACCCACCAACTCGACCTAACCCATGTAAACCCAACCCAACCTATCCTAGTTCGGGTTGGATATGAGTTACAATTTGTAACCCATACTACATACGGGTCGGGTTTGATATTTTGTATAACCCAACCTTATTTTAACCCAACCCAACCCTATTTTAAAAACCTAATTTAATATCAACCCACTAAAAATTAGAATAGTATAATCCTAGAATAATGTTTATGTATTCTATAGTAAATATACAAAAAAATCATGTTTCATGTCAATTTAAACTAGTTAGAATTTGGAAAATATATTTTAAAGAGCATTTTAATGTATTCCAAAATGAAATACTCGTTCTACTATGTAATAAATTAATTTCATATGATGTGTCTTGCAATAAAATTATAATAAAATATGTCTTATAATGAATCAGCTATTTTTAACGCATCATGCTAGCTAAAATTTAATATATTATCTCGGATATTTTAATATTTTCTTTTAAAAAATTCCCTCATATTCTCATTTTTTATTATATTCATGCAACCTAACCCTACTGAACCCGACCCAACCCATACGAGATGGATTGCGCTTGGGAGCTTGCTTTCGACGTTGATAGTGAAAAGCTTTCTATTGATTTTTCTTTTATTTTTCGGATATCCTATCTGTTCTGCCCTATCGGATGACTTTCTTGCCAACATGCAACATTCTATTGGGCCAGGGAATCATGTGAAAGTACACATCTTCCTAGAATCTATCAATATTGGATCTGACTTTTTCATTTGGTATTGAATCACCGGAGGAGCTGCCCAAATCTGACGAATAAAATCTAAGGTTAACTTTTTTATACCCTAAAGGGAAAGTTCAACCCACATCCAACCTCATATAGGATCGGATATGGGTTGAACTACATTCAACCCATACCTATGCGGGTCGGATGATGTATTTGGTCTAACCCGATCCAACCCATACTTTGTGCAGCCCTAACTATAATCGTTCTTTTCAGAACAAAAGGAAACACCTACGCAAAAAACACTAATCCCTCCAAAAAAACCTAGCTCTCACTTCATCATTACTAATAGCCTCTCCTTCACTATTATCGATAGCCTTTGCATCCAAGTTTATACTTCAAGAGAACGCTGACAGAAAAAAACCTATCCAAGAGGAAGGAAAAAAAAATTGGTTCTTCATCAGTGCATGGATTCCGCTTAATTAATATTGATAGCCCCTTCTTCACCATTATTGACAGCCTTTGCATCTTTAGGTATGTAATTCTTGATTTCTTTACCTGGTCGTGTGTTTTTTCAATTCGATTTTTTTTAAACTATATTTTGATTACGCGAACGTCAATTGGTCATCAATTGTAACTACAAGGTGAAAGTTATTTGTTTACTTGTAGATCCAAATCAATAATCTTTAATGGCGGCAACACTCAAATAGTGTCAAACAAAGTTATTTTAAGATTGTTCTTTTTGTCATTTGCCATATCATTTTAAATCCGCTTGAATTATAATATATACGTAACAATGTAAGTGGTTGTGTATGTCTTCAAATTACCGACACTACAACAAAACACGCTTTTCGCAACAAACAAAATCTGCTACAGTATGCCTATTGCAATAGGCAAGTGGTCGTCTCTACAGCCGGAGTTATAATAAGTCGGTCCCTTTTTCCAACTGTTATTTCCTGTTGCGGTAGACTTTTTTGCAACAGACTTTTGTTGTTGCAACAGATCCTTTTGCAACAGTATGTCATGCCCGTTGCGATAGATTCATAAATCTATAGAAATAAGTATTACAGCTCATAGATATTACATGTTAAATGTATTTGTCTTAGCAATAGTGTATATCACAGAATGAAATAAACAAATAAAAAATTTATTTTAACAAAGTTTTAATAATACGAACAATTACAACAAAAATTTCTACAATTTTCATACACCATTCATGTATAACAATTTCTTCTCTCACACAACACATTTTTTTCGAATAGAGTATTTTCTAACCATATTTCTACTCTATCATGCATATACTATAACAAGAGAATAAATATCATCTGTTGACTAGAACAAATCTGCAGTTCATGCTCCAAGTTTGCTGTCGATCAAGAACATGCACATGCCTGTCCAGGAATATGTATGTAAATTACAGCGAACTCTACATCAAATAAAAATCTAGAACTAACAACACGTTTTGTGCTTCCTTGCAACCCATTGATGTGCAATACTGCAAAATCCAACTTTTTTAATTGACTTTTTTTAGATGAATCTATGATGCTTTCTTAACAAAAAAAGAAAGTAAATTACCTGACGACACTACAACAAAAAACACTTTTCGCAACAGGCCATATCTGTTGCAGTAAACCTATTGCAATAGGCCAGCACCCGTCTATATAGCCGAAGTTGCAAAAGGTCAGTCCCTTTTCGCAACAGTTTTGACCTGTTGCAACAAGATGTTGCAATACATTTTTTTGCAATGGGCTTTTGTTGTTGCAATAGATACTTCTACAACAGTAAATGCCTGTTGCAATAGATTCATAAATCGTTAAAAAAAATATCACAGCTTATACATATTACATGTTAAATGTTTTTTTAGTAATAGTGTATATCACAAAATGAAATAAACAAATAAAATTTTTATTTTAACTAAGTTTTAATGGTACAATAATTACAACAAAAATTTCTATAATTTTCATACATCATTCATGTACAACAATTTCTTCTCTCACACAACATTTTTTTTACGAATAGAGTATTTTCTAATCATATTTCTACTCTATCATATATGTATACTATACATTACACCATATCTGTTGATTAGGCTGTGTTTTTAGCCGTATCTAAAGCTCTTGGACACGGTAAAAAGCTATATCAAAAAGTGGCGTGTCTAATTATTAGATACGGCTATAGGCCGTGTCTAACTTAAAATTTGACACGCCCATGTTGCTGTATCAAAAGGTAAAATAGAAACGACCCGCTGCCGTATCTAAAGGGCAGCTAGATACGAATGTAAACTGTAGCTAATTTCCAATGGACGCTGCTTGAATATATTTTAGAAACGGTTTTAGACCGTATCTATGATGTCAGGTAGCCATGGCCTTAAACCGTATCTTATTATATATACGTATATATGTATATATATATATATACATACATACATACAAATTATATATATATATATATAAACAGAAACTACAACATATGTTTTCCATAATACAGACCATATCACAATTTATACAAAGCATATATAGCACAAATTATACACAAAGCATAACAAGAATTTTCATAACACAATTTATAGAATGTCATACAATTATTAAACGAAAACTGTCACAGATGTTTCATCTGATTACAAAGTCTGATATAACTGAGCTGGTTATTGAAAGTAGCAAATTTAATCAAAGAAAAAAATATATGATAAAACTGCAGGATCAGACCGGGAAGATTGAGCGTGCTGATCGTGTTGTGGTCCACGTTGCTGTAAATTAAAGCAATGATGAGCAGATGCTCATATTGAATGTACAAAATTTATATGTTTCAAAGCTTGCGTTGATAAGCATAAGCTAGATGTATACACATGAATTATCAACGGATCAATCAGTTTGTAAAAACATTAACAAGTAATATTCGTGTGTGCATATCGTGTCTCATGTGTATGCCACCGAAGAGAGTTCATGAAACTAATGCAAACACAAGTGTCATGGAATTCTTATTTCATAAGTAAACCAAGAGTCAAGTGTAAAATTATATATACCTGGTCCAACGTCTAAAGATAGTGAATCAGGGACTTCACATGACACACAAACCCACCCACTCCGACTTCATCAAAGGTCTCTGCAAATTGACGATTCAGTTTGGAGGGTTTCTCATCTAGTAGCAGTATACTGTCCAAAACCACATTTTCATGTGTAGGTGGTACAGGAATCCCATGGCATCTGGATGACGCAGGATCTCGACAGACAGTACCTGTTGCAATAAAGTCGAGAATTTCGAAGGATGGTTTAATAAAATATGCTTAATTTTATTAAAACAGGAAAACTGGAGTACGTATCCATTAGACTTTAAGCACTCTCTTTAGATCAGAGTGCAATAGAATATGCAACACCCTTTGATTTTATTAATAAAACATACCTGTTGCTATTATGTCTAGATCAGAGTTGAGAATTTCACATCGTTGATTGTTCACTGCATTGGTCGTATCTTGGATCGGAGAAGGAACACCCTTTAATGCAGTGATGGGTGTACTGCTGCGTCCTCCATCCGACATAGTTAACCGTGCCCGAGTTCCTACCATATTGATCAGAACCTCCATTTTTCCAGACAAATTTCCCACTGTACCCTTCATATCAGTCATCATACCCTCCAAGCTTCCCACCCTCATTTTCAACTCATCATTGTCTTCACGAACATGTTTGAATCGTTTCTGTGCAATGGCACAAGCCTTAACATGGGTCTTTGGTATGATGATCCCAACAACGTGGCTCCTACCCCTTGTATCCTTACCCAACACTTGTGATAAGATATCTTCATCAACAGGAAATTTTTCTTCATCACTATCGGTGATCTTTTCCTTCAATTTGGCAATTTGATCATGGGATAAAAATTAAATGTGTTTAGACCAACATTTACTTGTAACAACTTGTAACTATAGTATGTTACTCCTAACTGAATAAATTCAATCCAGACATAGCACCATAACAATAAAAACACGTAATGAAGAAAATGTCACGAGAAACTAATTAATCACAATTATGAAAAACCTGAAAGCCTAAAATGAAAGTCCAAACAATAGACTGCTCGATGTTAACTGTAATAACCATAATACAAGTAGAAACTTACGAAGTACGCAGACGTGGCATCTGATATGCTACCATCTTTTTTCCTGTGTGTCTTCTCCCATACTTGACGTAGGTTGATATTTGCAGATGGACTTGCAATGATCTGCAATATATTCCAGTTCATGTATATTCTCTCCCTTAATTGTGTTTTTGTACTACTGTTGAAAGAAAATGATCAAATAATTTACCAATTCGTGTTCTACTCTAGCGTGACTTTTACGTCCTGCATGGTGGGCATAACTTAGACTGGATCTATTTTTTTGCCTGTCGTCCTTCTTCCGCTTGCTTCAGGCGTTGCTTCATTCTTTATGAACTCGTTCCAATCATCTTGAAAAGGTGGACAATGTTTCATCCGTTCTTCGTCATTGTCGAAAATGTCATAATAAGTTGCTCTCAAGTTTTTCTTGTGTCTCCTAAAAGCCTCGGCCATTCTTTTTGAAAATTTTTCCTTTGAAAGCGGCTCAAGCATATACATTTTCTGCAAAAATTAAGAGTCAGAGATTGTAAAAATAAACTGTAACATTTACATGTAATTTTTCACAAATTTACCACCAACTGGTTCCAGATGTCGCCTTATATGTTTTGGGTACTTTATCCCAACCTGTGTAAGAGATCGGCACATAAGATCGTACTAGTTTGCCAAGCGTAGTAGCGATTTTTGGAGCGCTTTCTGAGACTGGAATACCAAGTAGTTTTTGTTCAACTTGTTGATCTTTCAAATACGACGCATGTGATGATGTTGGATTTTGTGACGTATTTTCCTGCGAAATTGAAGCAACATTAAGAATCATGACAAACACCATGAATAAGAATATTATTCACATTTGTTACTGATCATGTTCTCTATTACAATTTCACTCATGCATACACCATGAATATGAAATAGTTAAAAGAAATAATTAAAGCATAATGGATTGCGATCAGAAAGTGTAAGTCATGACATTCCAAATACATATGATTCTCTGGTAAAAAAAGCATTCAACAATTCATAGGTTAACACATGAGTTGGTTAGATCTTCTAGTATTTCATTGTCTTCAAAAGCTAATTGATAGACGGTAGGAGATCAATGTCATCCACATCTGTAGTCAACCGTTTTGGTGTATGCAAAACCATAGACCAGCTGTCATTTTCTAAATCTTTTGAGTAGAACACTTGCCTCGCTTCTAATGCAAGAATAAATGGCTCATCATTCACGTTGTCCCTGTTCCTTAATTTTCCTAAATTAACCATGATCAGGTTTGAAGCGGGATCTATTTTGCAACCATTGATCTTATCCTCGACTTTTACCCAATCGCAATAAAAAACTGTTTGTTTGAAATCAATGTAATCCAACTCAAGTATCTGCTGAATGACTCCGTAATACGTTGTTTCTGCTTCCTTATAATTTTTATCTTTGCCACTCGCTCTAAATTTTGTAATTGCTCTCATGCATACACCGCTATCCTGTATTACCATACGGTCTTTGTACATTTTCGTGGGAAAAAAAAAACCCATTCACTTGGTACTTCGTATAACTAAGCGTCGTGAAATTCGGCCCGTGTATTAGCCGCCAAAGAGTTGGGTCTACATCGCTGCAATTCAACAACTACATAAAACACAAGAAGAAAAATTAAGCATGTTCACGATGGTGTATTGCAAACTTATAAAACCGTGAAATACTGTAGATGATGTAATACCTCATTACGTAACCATATAGTAAAAGGTTTAACGACTTCGACAGTTGTACCTCTACCTCGTGGTTGAAATTTAGTGCTTTTCACATAGGAGTTGTACCTTCTATACGTAGATAACACATATTGAAATGAATATATAAATTGAATTAACAAAATGGAAATTCGAAACCTACATCATGAACTTACTTCTTCCATGGATCCAATCCATCATACTTACTTAGGACCCATCTACGCACTTGTTCGAATTGCACTTGGGTTAAACTTATATCTTCACCATTATCCAAAGGTATCTCACCAGCAAACTCATCATCCTCGTCTAAAAATGCTTCGCGGGTATGTTTATGGTTGCCATAACCTCCGTTTGAGATATATTCCATGCAATAAAGGCTAGCTTCTTGTATGATATATCCTTCTGCAATACACCCTTCAATGTATCTTTTGTTGCGCACATACCCTTTATATGTTTTCATCAACCTATAATTGTGATCAATTATAACTTGCACACGATAGCCATTTATACCGAATAATAATGTACATAACTGAAATTAGTAATTTACCGTTCAAAAGGGTACATCCATCTATATCTGACAGGGCCATTAACCAATGCTTGATCGACTAAATGAACCATAACATGGATACTGATATCAAAAAATGCAGGTGGAAAATGTTTTTCAAAAACACACATTGCTTCCACCAACATAGCCTTTGCTTTTATAAGGTGTTCCCTATTGATAACCTTCGAGCACAAAATGTCAAAGAATAGACTAATATGATGAATAGCATTTCGTAGATCCTTATGTTGTGTATAAGTATATTGAAGCAATACCGGAAGCATATGTTGCATTATGACGTGGTAATCATGTGACTTCATATTTCTTAGTCCGAGAGGATTGGTGCATACGTTGTTGCGGAAGTTAGAGGAGAATTTGTTAGGTACTTTCAAATTTGTCAATATGATGCAAAATCTTTTCTTTTCTTCTTTTCTCAAGGTGAAATTTTCCTTTGGTATGATTGTTTTTTTGGTTTCGGGATCTACCCTCACCCACAACTTTTGTTTTATACCCATGGTTTTCATATCCTTACATGCATTGATGCCATCTTTTGACTTCTCTTTATGGCCCATAATGGTGCTGATGAGATGCTCTGCGACATTCTTCTCCGTATGCATAACATCAATATTATGTCGAATCATATTTGCTTTCCAATATGGTAAATCAAAAAAGATAGACCTCCTATACCAAGCAGAAACATTGTCACCTTCTTCAACGGCCGACTTTTTCCTTTTTCGACCAACTTCTTCTTTGTGTTTACCGATTTTCATTTTGACATTCGCTACTCTCTTTTCAATTCCAAAACCATTCGATGGCCTTTTAGGACGACTAAGTTCTTGTTCATTGTTGAAATTTGTCTTGTCGTATCGAAACCTATGTCGGTTAGGAAGATATATTCGATGTCCCATAAAACACATCTTCTTACTTTCAGGAAGATGATAAGAACAAGTGTTTTCCCCACAAACGGGACATGCAAAGTAACCGTGAGTTATACATCCCGATAAAGTCCCAAGAGCAGGGTGATCATGGATCACCCACAACACTCTAGCTCTCATTGTAAACTCGGATTTACATGATGAATCATATGTAACAACTCCTTCCCATAACTGCTTTAACTCATCTACCAACGACTCTAAATAAACATCAATATCCTTCCCCGGTTGTTTTGGCCCAGAAATCAACAGTGTTAACATTGAAAACTCCCGTTTCATGCACATAGACGGAGGAAGATTATACGATACTACAATTACCGGCCAACAACTGTAAGGGTTAGTAAGAGAAGCATTCGGACAGAAACCATCTGTTGTTATTCCAAGTGTGACATTTCGTGGCTCGACTGCGAATGTTTTGTCAAAGGAATCCACGACTTTCCATTAAGAAGTGTCACATAGATGACACATTGCGTTTGGATCAGACTTAGCACGATCATGCCAGGTCATTGCATCTGCTATCCATGGTACAGTATACAATCTCTTCAATCTAGAAATTAATGGAAAATGTCTTAATGTCTTTCGTGCTACTTTGTTTCCGTTTCTCTCGTCGTTAAAAGATGTCCTATATCTTGGTTCTTTGCAATTTGTACAAGAAATTCTATTCGCATCACCTTTCCAATACAACATGCAATCATTGATGCATGCATCATAAGTTGTGTAATTCATCCCAACTTTCTTAATGAACTTCTTCACGTCGGGGTATTTTGTCGGCAGCGTGTTACCTTCGGGGAGTAGCTCCTTCATTAGTTCGAGTAGTGCAGTCACACCATTATCTGAGAAGCTGTATTGGGTCTTCAAGCTATTCAGTTTCACAATGGCATACAACTTCGTTATCCCTTTTGGACATGAAGGATACAGTGGCTCTTTTGCGCTTACATAAAGTGGTGTATACTTCTTACTTTCATTGGCCTGCCAATTGCCATCATCCGTACACTGCTCTCCAAATTAGCATGATCAAACAACGGATTTTCAGGTTGAAAATCATGAAATCTATTTGCATCATTGACTAGATCTTCCATCACAATATGTTCAGTCTCGTCAGTACTTGTGGAATTACTAATTGGTTGTTGTTTTCCCATCTCCACCCTTTTTTCCCCATGAAAATACCACATGCTATATGATTGGGTAAAACCCCATCTAAGCAAATGAAAATGAATTTCATCTAATTTGAACGTCTTCATATTTCGGTACCGATTGCAAGGGCATAAAAACACCCCTTTCTTACCACCGTTTTCTTCAACAAAACAAATAAACTTTTTCACCCCATCAATATAGTATGGAGATCTTTGATTAGATTCATTTATCCACTTTTTGTCTAAACCGAATGACATGTTGCCAGCCTATAAATTCAAAAATTGTTACAACTTAAAAATTGCATCAATCACTGGATGTTTTCATTGGCAAGTTGGTTTTTTTACTGAATAACCTAAAATTAGTTTTATTTACAGGAATGGGTATGGCAGTTATTGGGAAACAAAACATTTCCAACAGCAATTTAACAAACAAAATTCAAGGTTCATATTTTACATATTCAGTATCATGACTAGCTAATTTAATACAAGGAAATAGATCAAATAATATGTGCACTAACCATGGTGTACTATGACTAACTTGAAAAAACCCTAACTTTCTTCAACTTTCAACCTTGCTTTGTAACCGCCCTTGGGTAAAAACCAATAAATAGCTCTCTGGCCTACAATATGTGGAGCATGAATTGAAATAATACCACAAAAAATATTGATTACAAAAAACTGAATCAAACCCAAATTTTACCAGCAATAGAGACGTACGATTTGCAGGCAATGACAAAGAAGCAGATATGAGCAGACAACTATCGGATTTCTGTAATATTTTGGGAGCAATTTTCAAAAATGGAAAAATGGCACGGGTTACAATATTAGACAAGGGAAATAGAAAAAGGGAGGGAAATAACCTGAAAGGATTAAAAAATTGGAGGGATGGGTGTGCTTTTTCAGGCAAAAGTTTTACACAAAAAAAGCACAAATTTGAAACGGCCAACAATCGAGTCATATTAACCGATCCGGAGCATTCGCGATGGATGGTCAGATTTGGGGTACTTGTGGTGGTGTGGATCGCAAATTGTTGTTTGATACGGACCTGAGCATTATCAAATTTGATACGGCTATTAGCCGAATTTTACGCCTGCATCCGTGTGTGCCAAATTGGCTGATATGGTGTAGTGATAACAAGAGAATAAATATCATCTGTTCACTAGAACAAATCTGCAGTTCATGCTCCATGTTTGTTGTCGATCATGAACATTAGTCCATCCTTTTGTGATCTCCATTAGAATTTCTAGAATTGTGGTCTGCTACAAAAACATGCAATTATTATATACAATATCAATAAATTAACAAGAGACAACTGACAGTGGTTAACTTAATAATTTTGTAAGTACTCTTTTTCCTCATTTTTTTAGTTCTCTCAGCGAAAGTAGCATGGATGTAGATGTTGCAAATACAAAAGTGACTAACGATAGCTCTTTGCATCTTGATAATAATAACACAGTCAATAAATTTACTAACATGGGAAAAGAATTGAGTGATAACATCATAGAAATACCTGCCGAGTATGTTGAAACTTTTCAGTCACTTCTACAAGCTGTGTTGTTTCTCCAAATGAAAGGAAGTCAGCTTAAATGCAAACCTTTGCTCCTCAGCAAAGGAAACAAGCGAAAAGAATTCATTGCTTCCTATCTTGGCATTATTGCTTCTGATCTTCTGGTGCGGTCTTCCTTTATCTGAGATAAATACTAATATACTATATTAACAAATATAGAAAGCTACAATGAAAAATGTGGTACTAAATATAGGTTTACATAATCAAGCTGTAAGTGTTTTAGAGTAGTATCTAACGCCATGGGTACATCCTATGGATCATGTTCGGCTCAACTGATATGAGTGAGTAATTACAAAATGTACTGAGAATAGAACCATAAATATAAACCTATAGCATATATCTTTTTTGAGTTAAACATTTACCTGTACTCATGCTGCTTCCATTTGGTGATTGTCCAACGATTGCTACACTGCTGCACTTTTTTTTTAAAGGGCTAAGGAGACAATTATAATGTAAGAAGTACAATATTTGCATTACAATTAAAAGAAACGTGATCATTTATGGAACAAAAATAAAAAATTACATAAATTATTAAAAAAAATGAAGGAATACTATTGCAAATGACATGCTCATCCCAACACTTCTTTTATAAAGTTTGGGGGTGACTTATCAGTCTACTTGACTCTGCAACAAATGATATGTTCCCAATGAAAGGGGCAGTGGACCAAACGCCTTTCGGAACGTACAGAGTGGTGTCGCCGTCATGATGGAAGTGCTCGATTCTGTAAATGGTTTCCATGAACGCCTTGGTGTTGACTGTCTGACCATCTCCTACGTCGTCAAAGTCGGTTACGGATATGGTTTCGGGACGAGTTCTGAAAGGGACAATGTTGGAGTAGCTGGGTTGTATAGAAGATACTGCAAGGTGTAGGCTGAGGATGGTAAGGAAGACGATGAGTGGTGAGACTAGCACTAATGACGGGAGCATCTTTGGTTTTTCTTATTTGGTATACTGACTGAGCTTGGTATTTCTCTTTTTTGTAGGTTTTACTGAAGGAAAAAGAAAAGAATCGTTCTTGAATGTCTCTATGGTGGGAAGAAGGGAAATGAATTCAACGGCTATTTACTTATTTTCTACTTTTGGATTAAGAAATATAGGAAGTATAATTAATAATATAAAGAATTAGCAATGAAGATTCGTGTTTGTTTTAACCAACTTATTTATGTCTACTGCTATACTATCATTGGTATGTATCACTTACACATTTCCTATTTTAATCTCAATTGATAGCTTATATTTGGGTAAATTCATATCATTCAATGTTGGTGCTTGTGAAAGTTGATGTGTAAGTAAAGAATCAGAACATTGTATAAGATTGATAACTACAAATGATGTGTACAATTCATAGCACAGATCTAAACATTATTGTATGTTCCCCTTCCTCACTTATTTGATAACTACAAATGATACTTGCAAAAAAGATTACTCGATTCTAGAGTTCCTGCATCCCCAAAAAATAGGCATGCAAAATGATTCAAGTATATTAAAGTTCCCAGTGAAGCTTCTCGAAAATGAATATAACGACAATTGGCCCGACAAAGTCACCAACAGCGGAAGTACCAATCCAGTAGACTAACAATCAAACAAAAAGAAAACTAACACCATTCACTTGTCTCCTCCAACAAACTCCATCAAAACTGTCATCAGTGCAAACATCAAAAACTCCTCATCATCTTCCATTGCCAGCCTCTTCCAAACAAAAACTGAAATCAAATCTCACTGCATAACCAAAGCACTGACTTTCTCTATCAATATCGCAATCCAAGTTCACCTTCATCTACAACCATAAAAACAAAATTGTTGTAGACATAAATTGGATTATCAAAATTTAGAGAAAAAATTAACCTAGAACTAATAACTTTATCGAAAAACTTTCCCAAAGCAATAACTTCATCGAAAAAAATTAACCCATAACTAATAATTCATCGGAAAAAAATTAACCCAGAACTAAAAATAGATCCAACAGCGGATCCTTTCTGATCGTTTGAACAAGCTCAAGAGTTGAAATACAAAAATTTGAGGGTTTAACATAGCAGAGCTGAAATTTGCTAGATATTAAATCCATAAGTTATGGAGACTAACCTCGAAAATCGCAAATGAAAATATACATCTGTGCAAACAAGAGTGCAATCTCCAAATTAACAAGAACAAGTTCAGTATTTAGAATCATCGAGGAGAGCTCGCAGGTAGGGAAGTCGAGAGGAGGAAGTGAGAGGGCGGAGGAGGATAGGCGACAGGCTAGGTTGGATTAGGAGGGAGCCGCTTTTATCTATTTGGAGTCCATTCAGAACTAGGTTTAACAAAAAATCGTTTAGGGAGGAGGAAGAGAAAAAAGGGTCAATACCAACATTTTGGCGGATGGACAAAAATTTAAAGGAGAGCCAAAATTTTTGCGGATGGAGCGAAATTTTGGCAGATGGACAAAAGTTAAAAGGAGAGCCAAAATTTTGAAGGATGGACAAAAGTTAAAAGGAGAGCCAAAATTTTAGTGCATGGAGCAAAATTTTAGCGGATGGAGCAAGCGTACGAAACCAGAAAAGTCAAATAAATGTACTACAATTAATTTATTAAGCATATATAAAAGCAACACTTTTTAGAAAAAGGCTATATATTAATAATTAAAATTAATAATATAATATTATTATTCAATGTATTTCTTTTAATAGTTTTTGAATATTTAGTAGCAATATCACTTAATACAGAAACAACTATGGATTCAAATTTACAATTTTTAGAAAATATTTCATAATGGAGCGAAAATTTTCGTTACTCAGAACTAAATTACTTGTAGGCACCGAAGAAGATAGTTACAAAATATTATGTTTAAAGAAAATTAACTTGAAACTTGAATTTTTTTTTTACTTTTGGGAGAACTACAAAATTTTATTTTAAAAATTTACAAGTGTTGTAATTTATAATATTTTAAAACTTACTTCAGAAAATTTAATAAGTTCAAATTTTTATTTTTGAATTTTGTGAAAATTTTAAATTTTGTTTTTAAATTATATGAAATATTAGATATAATTTAAATTAATCTATTAAGTGCTAAAAGCAAAATTAAAAAATTACTTTTTAATTATTAAGGATTTCTTACTATTCATCAATATATAAACTAATAATTTAATATCAATTTTATTCAATAATTATGTTCATTAATTGTTGATTATAATTAGTAAATGTTAAATGTAATTTACTAGATGTTAATAATTGCTATAATAAATTGTTACAACTATAATTTACTAATTATTGAAAATGAACTATTGTGTTTATTATTTTATTTCTTCTATTTTTTACTAAAAAATGACATTATCCATCTATAATTTTACATTATTTATACAAAATTTAATATTTTATAATTTTATATCAATTTAAAATGTAATTACTAATAGTAAATTAGTTGGTAACTATTATAAATATTTTATTAATTATTAGTTGGTGATTAGATTTATTAATTATTACTTATTACTTCGTATCTTCGTATTTAATATTTAGTTATGTTTACCAAAGATGGGAGAAAAAATAATTTTCAAATGTATGTTTTTTGCAACTGGTTTTACCAGTTATAAAAAGAGCCAGATATTGCAAGTGGAGAAAACAGTTGCTAAAGATATATTTTTGCAACAAACTTGAAAGTACAGTTGCAAAATATATGTCTATTGCAACTGTTACGTAAGTGCAGTTGCTAAAAGTATATTTTTTGCAACTGGAAGGAAAGCTCAGTTGCCAAAAATATACTTTTCGCAACAGAAAGAAAAGGCCTGTTGTTAAATCTCATCTATTGCAACTGCTACAGAAAGTCTGTTGCTAAATACCATTTACTGCAACATTCATTAGTGGCCTGTTGCAAATAGCTAGTTGCAATAAGGTATTTTTCTTGTAGTGTGAGGACAAAATCAATTGCAATGAACTTGTCCTTCATCTTGAACAGAAGAATGTTGCTGCTAACCAAAACGATCATCATTTTCATAAAGAATGCGCACTTCGTAGAGACACCAACAAACCTCCTAGCGATGCTTCAGAATATGAGCGCACCTTGAAAATGACAAAAACACACCCATCACTACAACAAAAAAGACATCAATAATCACGTACGCATATAGAGTTGCTTACTAAAATTGTAAGAAGTTTTCATATTGATGTTATTTTACCGCTAATGAAAAAAGGAAGAAAACATCAACTAAATTCGATGAATTTTCAATCGTTGCATGCTGGTGTAAGTACCCATTAGATCTATATTAGTCTTCACATGGTTGTTTACATTTAAATTTGTATTTCTATATTAGTATATTAGTTACTGTAAACGAAATTCAATCAATTGTTTAGCGCATACTTGTTTTAAAAATAAGCAATAGAAAACAAATAAATCCATACTGAGTAGGTATGAGTTGCATATTTTGCAATTTAAAATTATACTTATATTTTATCAAGTATTGAAACATTAATGAGTTTACTGAATAGGAATAAGGATGCTACATATGTCCAACAAATGTCTAAATAAGTTATCATATTGTTTGCAACTTCTATCTCAAATGTCTACAGGACTAAGGATGTTAAATATGTCCAACAAATGTCTAAATGGGTTGCCACATTGTTTACAACTTCTATCTCAAATCATTAAAATGAGTAGAATAAATCCAGCAAATGTCTAAATGGCACCGCTGATGTTCACTACAACCCCTGTAGCACTGTTGCTATTCACAACAGCCTATATGCTGATGTTTACAGCAATGCAGCGAGCAGCGATACCGATCGTCATCAACAAAAAACAACACAGCCTATTCTAAACAGGTATACTAGTTACTGTGAAATAGACGATATGTACTGGGCTTGAATAAATTTGTTTGTGGGAGTACAGATGTAGCGTGCATGGCGAAAAAAAATATCAGCCTTACATTTGCACGCAGAAAAAATAACACTAGAGAAAAATAACATCTGACAGATGTGGTACTGACCTGGGAGAATACAATGGTTGATGGCGATCCACTCTGGGAATGTAAATCCCGAAAAACAACAACGAATATTGGGGGGTTATTCTATTGTGTAATAATGATTTGAACAATATAGCACCATATGGACACATTCACTAACACATAGGAACACTGTTTGCGCACGCAACAATTCCAACACACATCTAAACAAACACATATATACAAATATATACAAACAAAAACATGTATATAGTTATATATAAATCCACTACATCTAGAAGGGGACTGCTTATAATATGGTACCTGGAACATCACGAATTCCCATATATCAACTACGAGCATGACAACTCTGAGAGGATTCCCATATATCAACTGCATTAGAGTTACAGATATTTAAAATTGCTTTACTAACACAAACTTAGAAATAGCATAGATCAACTACGAGGATGAATTCCACTCTTTAGAGGAATCGTTACAAACAACATCGAAAGGGTAATGGAGAAATGCTTAGACTCTCAGTTAACTCTTAAACTTTACGACTTCCCACAGGGCCATGCTGAACATTATCAATCTCATATCGATTATGCAAATTCAGAGAGGATTCCGCCAACAATAATTGCCTCAGTTGGAAAAAAAAGCTAAAATGAAGGAAAAAAATTCCATCATTAGCAAAGTAGTAGGTTTCGTTTGTTTTTTATAAAAAGTTCTGAATGTAAATTCTGATTTATAAATCAGAACTTTATAGCTTGTTTGTTTTTTGTGTTTATTCTGAACAAAACTATCTATCAAGACAAAATTATTCAGAACATTTTTTGTGTTTATTCTTTGTTCTGAATGCTGTTTTTTATTCTGAATGCTGAATGAAAACAAACATGTATTTGATTATTCAGAACTTAATATTAAACAATCAGCAATCAGACTTCACAGTTCAGCAATCAGACTTCAGAATTCAGCATATTAAACAAACAGAGCTAAACAGATCCAAATAGGAATTCACTTAGCATAGATTGATAGATAATGAAACTGAAAACAATCAAAGGATCTTATTGGTGGAAATCAGGGGGGTCCATATGGACCCCCCTGATTGGTGGAAATCAGGGGGGTCCATATGGACCCATCTGATTTCCACCAATAGGGTCAAGTGTTTTGTTCACCTCACTTAAAAGTGAGGTGAACAAACTACTACACCAATCAAAGGCTCAGAAGAAGCATGAACAATGATTACGTGATGATGTGGGCAGAGAAGATTGAAACTGAGCAGAGAAACAGAAACTATACCTAAATCGATCAAAAAACCAACACGCAGGACGACGAAACTGGTAGGCAAAGGCGATGGAAAAAGGGCAAGGAAGGGACAGACAGGGCATTTAGCAATCAAATTAAAGGAGATGACATGTGGTAGATTGGGGAAAAGACTGCCAGAAATAGAGACAAATGAGGTAAAAAGACAGAAGGGGCCGATCAGGAAGAAGTAACACGTGACGTTTCAGATTAAGATAAGATGATAATTTAAAATACCTCTAAGATACCTCTTCCCAAAAGAAAAACCACTGCATCTACGAGACTGCTTATAATCACACCCAGATGACTGCTTACCTTCATCACAAAAACTGACTAAAATAGACTAGACTCATTAGAAATCAACTCCTTCTCAAAGGAGGAAGAACAAACCATACACCCTTTAGCAATATCTGTTGGAAACAAATGACTGAGTCACGTACTCTGTTGCTTTCTTGAAGACGATTCGGCGATCTGGTCGGTGGTGCAAAACCAGTTCGTACTTTCGCCGCCGCCTCTAGGATAAAACAGCCTCTCCGAAATTAATAACTGATTTGTTTTGCACAAACAAACCAGTGCAGATTTGCACTTTCTGATTTTTAACTGTTCGAAAATTTCTTAAGAATATTTTTAATGGCGGAGGAAGAGAAAAACAGAATTTTTTTCTATATAGATCTCGTCTGATCTAATGATAATATATAGACGAGGATTAAGTTATTCGAAAATACTGGTCAGTGGAGGAAAATATGATCTGCGAAATACTTGATCAAAATTTTTACCGCTTCATATTAAAGTCGGTTCAGAAATATCCGGATTTAAAAAAAAAACAGGTTCGAAAAATGCAGTGTTTTCTGGATCAAAAATATAAGTGTCTACACCACATATCCAAGGCCCAAAGCCCAAGCCCAAGCCCGAACCGAACCGAACCGAGACGAGCCGGGCCGGGCCGGGTCGAGTCGGTCGGTCGGTCGGTCGCGCGCGCGTGTGTGGTTGTCATGATGCATGGGCTCCCTCCTCACAACAAAGCATGTATTGGGAGCTCCAAGGCCCCATCAAAGCTTCTTAGAAACAAGTATAAATACTTGCTTCTTTCATATAACCCCATGATGTGGGACTATTCACATTAAGGAGCCACTCATACACTTATTCAAATATTTTAATAATTCACACATAAATTTCCAACAATCCCCCACTTGAATTTTTAAAATATTATCGAGCAGTTTCTAAAAAACATAAGACTGTGCATAAACAAAGGTGTCATCCGACTTGAACCTTTTCATAGTGAGTAAGATTCAGTTTTTACTAGAGTGACACGTAGTCTTGAACTCTATTCCTGACATCAAACCACACACAATCTTTTCTATAGTGCAATCAAATAAGCCTGTGCATTTATGGCCATGCACGTCTATCCCAGTTTAGTGAACGCTCTAGAAGTTTTGCCCAAAACTACATAGGAAACGGCCTCATTTCCACATTCACATAGGTGAGTCTATCAAGAGTACTCCTGAAGGTAGGTACTCCACTCCAAATAGAGTATAGATCTCATTAAGAGTTTCTATTAACTCATCCTCTATCACTTCAGGTATACATGCTTCTTAATTTGTTAAATAGCATGTTCAACTTCTATCACTACACAACTTGTTTTTACCCATTGAACCTATTTCTTGGGATCTCCAGTTATTTAGGTCGGGTTACCATTGTGTGTGACTCAATAATCTAAAGGCAATAGTCTCATTCTTTTAGAAGAATTATGGACTTTCTCTCTTGACAGTCCTTTCGTCAAAGGATCTGCCAAATTTTCTTCACTACGTACGTAATCTACTCTAACGGTACCTGTAGAAAGTAGCTCTCTAACCGTGCTATGCTTACGATGTATTTGTCGTCTCTTACCGTTATAATAACGGTTCTGAACTTTTGTAATAGCCGCGGTACTATCGCAATGTATCAACACAGCCGGTATCGGTTTTTCCCATAAGGGAATCTCAGCTAGCAGATTTCTCAAATACTCTGCTTCTTCACTAGCTGTAGCTAGTGCTATCATCTCAGATTCCATAGTGGACTGAGCAAAAATAGTTTGTTTCTTGGATTTCCAAGAAACAACTCCTCCAGCGATGCTAAATATATAGCCACTGGTCGCTTTAGAATCATCAGATAAAGTATTCCAGTCTGCATCTGAGTATCCTTCAAGTACAGCTGGAAACTTTTCATAATGTAATCCAAGGTTCATAGTTCGTTTAAGGTATCTCATGACCCTTTCAATAGCATGTCAGTGCTCTATACTAGGTCTACTGGTAAACCTGCACAATAATCCCACGACATAGGCAATGTCGGGTCTAGTACAATCAGTGGCATACCGAAGGCTGCCAATGATGCTCGCATAATCAGACTGTCTTACACCTTCACCAGTGTTCTTAAATAACTTTACATTTGGATCGTATGGTGTACATGCAGATTTACAGTCAAAGTAATTATATTTCTTTAGTATCTTTTCAATGTAATGAGACTGATCCAAAGAAATTCCCTTTTCTGACCTAGTAATTTTAATACCAAGGATTACACTCGCCTCACCTAGATCTTTCATATCAAAATTGGCACTTAATAAGGATTTGACTAAATTTATGGCATGAATGTTTGACCCAAAGATGAGTAGGTCATCTACATAAAGGCATATAATAGTGCAAATGTCATTCTTATATTTGTAATAAATGCATTTGTCACTTTCATTAACTTTAAAACCATTTGAAATGATTAAGTTATCAAAATTTTCATGCCATTGCTTAGGTGCTTGTTTTAAACCATATAATGATTTATCCAATTTGCATACTTTATGTTCTTGACCATGTACTACAAATCCTTCAGGCTGGTCCATATAAATTTCTTCGTCTAATTCACCGTTCAAAAAAGCAGTTTTAACATCCATTTGGTGTATTAGTAAATTATGAATGGAAGCAAGTGAGATTAATACCCGAATGGATGTTATTCTAGTTACAGGTGAAAAAGTATCGAAGAAGTCTATATTTTCTTTTTGTCTAAAACCTTTAGCTACTAGTCTTGCTTTGTATTTATCTATAGTACCATCAGGTTTTAGTTTCTTTTTAAGTACCCATTTACAGCCTATAGATTTACAACCAGGGGGTAAATCTGTCAAATGCCAAGTCTTATTGGATTCAATAGAATCCATCTCATCATTTATAGCCTCTCGCCAGAAATCGGCATCTATTGAAGATAAGGCCTCTTGGAGGTTTAAGGGATCCTCCTCTATAGTAAAAGCGCTAAAATCCGAACCAAAATCTTTTACGGTTCTTGCTCTTTTACTTCTTCTAGGTTCAACTTCAGAACTTTTATCAAGTTCTGTTCTAATAGGCGTACTTGATGTGCCCCCACTATTCCTTAATTTAAAAGGAAATTTAGTTTCATAAAAATCGGCATCATTTGATTCAATTATATTATGTGCATTTAGATCATAAAATCTGTATGCTTTGCTATTAATAGCATAGCCTATAAATGCACATTCATATGCTCTACTTGCCAATTTTATTCTCTTAAGGTCTGGAATGCGAACATATGCTAAACAACCCCAAGTTCTAAAGTACGAGACATTGGGTTTATGATTCTTTAAAATTTCATAAGGTGAAATTTTATTCTTAGATTTGGGGATTCTATTCAGAACATAGCATACAGTTAATAAAATATCCCCCACCAATGTTTTGCTGCACCAGAATTTAGTAGGACGGCCACTACTAATTCGGTAAAAGTCCTATTTTTTCTTTCAGCTTTACCGTTCATTTCAGGTGAATAGGGTGCAGTTCTCTCATGTACAATACCGTGTAATTTATAGAAGTCCAGAATTGAATTAGATTCATATTCTGTTCCTCTATCACTACGAAGTCTCTTAATTTTTCTATTTACTTGATTCTCAATTTCAGTTTTGAATGTTTTAAACATTTCAAAAGCATCACTTTTATTTTTCATAAGATATACATATGTGAAATCAGAACAATCATCGATAAAAGTGATAAAATAGTGATGTCCATGTCTAGTCAAAGTACCATCAAGTTCACATATATCAGAATGAATCAAGTCTAAGGGTTCAGATTCTCTATCAACAGACTTGTGAGGTTTCTTTGTGATTTTTGCTTGTGTACAGAATTCACATTTATCAGATTCAGATTCTGCTATCTTAGGTATCATATCTAGAGTGCTCATGTTATGAATTATTCGCTTATTAACATGACATAATCTAGAATGCCAAATATTAAAATCACACAACATATAAGCAGAATTATCCACTTTATTAGATTCAACATTTAATTTGAACATTCCCTCACAAGCATAACCCTTTCCTACAAAGTTTCCCTTATACACAATGGTATACAAGTCAGCCCCAAAAAATTGAGTAAACCCTGCTTTATTAAGGAGATAGCCAGAAACCAGATTCTTCCTCATCTCTGGAGTATGCAAAACATCTTTGAGGATCACAGTCTTTCCAGAGGTAAACTTGATCTCCACGTTTCCAACCCCTGCAACTTTAGTGGTGTGAGAATCTCCCAGCAACACTTTCTGATCTTCAGCAGCCGTGTATGTGGAGAACATAGCACGATCATAGCAGACATGGCGAGAAGCACCAGTGTCTACCCACCAATCCTCTGATCCACAAACCAGGTGAATCTCAGTAATCATAGCCATAAGAGGCTCCTCTTCAGTCAAGTTAGCCTGTGGTACAGAGCTAGGCTTGTTCCGACACTTTCGTGCCATATGACCTGGTTTTCCACAGTTGTAACATAGAAACAACTGTCCAGAGTCATTCTTTTGGGCTGATTTTTGCTGTCCTTTTGGGTTTCCTTGCGGATTCCCATTCTGTTTGTTGCGTCTGTTCTGATTCTTGAAAGACTTCTGATTTGGTTTCAGAACTGCGGGTTTGGTCTTTTTAGTGTTGTTGTTTGAAACAAACAACACTTCCTCTTTCTGGTCCTGTTTGCGTGCTGCCTCCTCAACGCGAAGGCGAGTGACTAAACTCTCTAAGGAAAATTCCTTAGTCTTATGCCGTAAGAAATTCTTAAAGTCTTTCCAACCTGGGGGCAGTTTGTCAATAATAACAGCAACTTGAAACTGTTCATCCAAAACCATACCTTCGGAGATGATCTCATGAGCTATTTTCTGCAACTCATGAGACTGCATCTCTACTGACCTATCGTCTGTCATCTAGTATTTGAGATGGCGGCTCACAGCATACTTCTTTGCCCCTGCCTCCTCTGTATCGTATTTCTTCTGCAGTGCTTCCCAGATTTGCTTCGCTGTCTTGTCCTCTGAGTTGTAGTAATCATACAGATCATCGCTCAATCCGTTCAGAATAAAATTCTTGCATAGATAGTCCTGTTCTATCCAGTTCTGCTGCTGTTTTGATTATTCAGTCCAGGATGTCATCTACGCTTCATCACTTCCATCAGGTTTATCTGGCAACTGCGGTTTGTCGGTGGTTAGAGCAGCAGCCACCTTCCTCATCGTCAAGTAGAACTCCATCTTCTGACGCCATCGTTTGAAGTGTAGCCCTTCGAAACGAAATGGGGCAGCTGTCACCAATGACTGGAATGCAGATGGAGGAGCAGCATCATCTACAGTTGTTGTCGAAGCCATTGTTTCTGATCGTCTTCAATTTGTTGGAAACAAATGGCTGAGTCACGTACTATGTCGCTTTCTTGAAGACGATTCGGCGATCTGGTCGGTGGTGCAAAACCAGTTCGTACTTTCATCGCCGCCTCTAGGATAAAACAGCCTCTCCGAAATTAATAACTGATTTGCTTTGCAAAAACAAACCAGTGCAGATTCGCACTTTCTGATTTTTAACTGCTCGAAAATTTCTTAAGAATATTTTTAATGGCGGAGGAAGAGAAAAGCATAATTTTTTTCTATATAGATCTCGTCTGATCTGATGATAATATATAGACGAGGATTAGGTTATTCGAAAATACTGGTCAGTGGAGGAAAATAGGATCTGCGAAATACTTGGTCAAAATTTTTACCGCTTCATATTAAAGTCGGTTCATAAATATCCGGATTAAAAAAAAAAAAACAGGTTCGAAAAATGCAGTGTTTTCTGGACCAAAAATATAAGTGTCTACACCACATAGCCAAGGCCCAAAGCCCAAGCCCAAGCCCGAACCGAGCCGAGCCGGGCCGGGCCGGGTCGAGTCGGTCGGTCGCGCACGCGTGTGTGGTGGTCATGATGCATGGGCTCCCTCCTCACAACAAAGCATGTATTGGGAGCCCCAAGGCCCCATCAAAGCTTCTTAGAAACAAGTATAAATACTTGCTTCTTTCATATAATCTCATGATGTGGGACTATTCACATTAAGGAGCCACTCATACACTTATTCAAATATTTTAATAATTCACACATAAATTTCCAACAATATCCAACTTCAACAACTCATGCCCATATATTTAGTGAACATATCAGAGTGGAGATTCCAAAACAGATTACAAAAGCTTGTTAGTAGTTTTTAAAAACTGTAACATAATAAATAAAACGATCCTAATAGCATACTATTTTATAAATGGCTGCACCGGATACTTGCAATTGTTTTGTCGACTTGGCGTAAAAAATTATTTATCCAAGAAGCAAGAACTGATACCAAACATTCTTCTAAGAATTATAATAGCTTACCATTAGGCTTTGACAACTAATAATTTATTATCTATGCCAAACACAAAAGAATAGGGTATGAAGCCGCAAGCAGTATTAGTAGGGGTGGGCTTACCATTAGGCTTGTTCATTTTCGTTTTTCTCATACATATTTTCTCAAACATTTCTAGGGCGTTATGTAAAAGAGTGAGCAAATTGTACTCTAGAATTCGTTGATGAGGATGATGCAGTAGAAGGTCAGATCGTGGTCGGGCACACCGTTGTGGAGGGAGATTTGGGCGAGAGTGACCAAGGGGGCATCGACTAGGTCGGAGCAGTTGAGGCGTTACATTCGACTCCGATCTGGCAATAGTAGGAGGTGCCGGGCAGTACAGGCCCAGATGTGATCAGACATAGGGGAGGAGGGGCCTGGAAGGATCTGTGGTTGAGGGTGGGGAGGCATAAGTCGCTGTCCTTGAGGACGTGGTTATCGGAGTTGAAATGGTGGCTTGACAGAGGGTTAGGCAACAATTTTCACCAGGATTACAGTGTTTCCTGAGAAAATGAGAGTGCGTGAGCGTGGAGAGGAAGAATTGGATATAGTGCGATGTGAAAATGATGTAAGCACTGTGACTGAGTGGGTGGAATAAAGCATGAAATGAAACGAAGGTGCGATGGAGGGAAAAACGTGCAGGAGCGTGAAAAATTGGGAATGAAATCGGCTAGAATGATTCAAGTCGAAGTGGATTAATTTGCGCATTAATCTTGATGCGTCCGATTAGTAATGTATACTTTTTGGAGCAAATTAGTTTAAAGGACAAACATATAATAAACTTTTAAAATTAGGACGCAACTTTAAGAAATTAGGCAGAAGGACAGTCGCCATATTCTTTTTTTATTTCCTCCGCCCTCGATTATCAGCAGCCGTCGTCGCCTCAATTATCAATAGCCAAGTCATCACACTCCCTTCCAAGCCGCTGCCGCCGCCGCCACCTCTCCAATCCGCCGCCGCTTCTTCAAGCCACCGCCTTCGCCCTAACCTTCACTCCACTCCTGTCGCTGACCTCATGCCCTAGCCGTCATCCGACCGATCAACGCCTGAAGTCAACGTCATTCATTTCAAACCTGGCCGCTGCCGTTCAAGTCAACGATGCCAATCTGCTATTAAATTTAGCATTTCAGTCGAATGCTAACTGTATTTAGCATTTTATTCGAATGCCAATCTGATGTTGTATTTCTACTTCCGTATTACAAATTCTTTTCAATGCTAACTGTACTTAGCATTTCAGTCGAATGCTAAGTACAATTTCCTTTTTTTTTAACCTTTTTACATTAGTTAACATTTCAGTAAAAAAAATAAAAAGTGAAAAAAGGAAACGTTATGTAATTTGAATATATTTTCTTTTCTTTTTTCAGTTCAGGTCAAATACATCCAAACGTTGAAACTATAGTTGTACTTATCATTTTTTTTTTACAATGTAGTGTTCATTTTAAAAAAATGATAGATGTACTTATCATTTTATTTTTAAATGGTAGTTGGACTTATTGTTTTATTCAAGCTTAAATATGATAGTCTAATAAATCATTTTCTTTCTTACATACATTTTTTCCATATAGCTCTTTTTTCTTTTTCTTTTTTACATATTCAATGATACATATTTTTGAAATGATAGTTAGATGTAGCTTTTTGTTTTCAGGTCAATGACAAATAAATTTGGTAAATATTACTTAAACATAACATTTTCCCCACCTTATTTTAAAGCTTTGATGTTTTTGCTGACAATTATATTTAAATTTTCATATGAAACTTGCATATAGCATTATTTTGATATGTCAAATTTTTTGTCTACTGCTAATTCAATCTAGCATTTTAACAATTTCTAAAAAATTATAATGCTAATGTATTTTAGCATATGTGTTATGTTAGTCTAAATTCAATGCTAATCTAATATAGCATTGTTTTATTGCTATAAACCATAGATTTCTACAGTAGATAACACTACTGTTCAATACTGAATTAATCTAGCATTTTCAAAAAGATTTATTTTTCATCGTTGACTGCATCGTCTACTTTATAACAATATTAAAAAAGTTAAATTCAACTATCATTTAGAATATTATACACATGCTTGGTCACTTTCAAAAATACAATGTAAAATTCAATTTGTCATATCTATACATGTTATAGTTCGCTTTAAAAATATAATGCTATATTCAGCTATCATTTTGCATATTCTATACATGCTAGTTCACTTTAAAAATACGATGTTGAAATTAACTATCATTAATTATGTTTTATACAGGGTAGCTCACTTTATAAATGCAATGCTATATTCAACTATCATTTACATATTGTACATATGTTATTTCATGTTAAAAAATACAATGCTAAATTCAACTATCATTTACCACTTTAAGAATGTAATGCTATATTCAGATATCATTCATTATATTATATACATGCTAGTTCACTTTGAAAACACAATGCTATATTCGTATATCATGTTCTATAATGTTAGTTCACTTTAATAGAGCATTTAAGTAATGATAGACATACATAACATTGAAAAAAATGATACACAAACATAACGTGATATATTTACATTTGAATATGTTACTTTGTTGCTTATTGTATTATGTCGCAATGATAAATGATAGAGAAAAATAGCATTGGGCATTTGATTGATGATAGGCAAAAGCAAGATGAATAGCTATAGAATAATGGATAAATATATCATTGAGGAAAAGACTTCCCCACGCAAGGCATAATCGGGTACCTATGACACGTAAAAAACTTCCGCACGCAAGGCCTAATCGGCTACTCCAGCAACGATTCTGCACCCAGTAGGAATTAATTAACCAAGCGGGTTACCCGTGACACGTAAAAGACTTCCGCACGCAAGGCCTAATCGGGTACCTATGACATGTAAAACACTTCCGCACGCAAGGCCTAACCGGGTACTCCAGCAACGATTCTGCACCCACTAGGAATTAGTTAACCGAGCGGGTACCCGTGACACGTAAAAGACTTCCGCACGCAAGGCCTAATCGGGTACCTATGACACGTAAAAGACTTCCGCACATAAGAAACACTTCCGCACGCAAAGCCTAATCGGGTACTCCAGCAACGATTCTGCACCCAGCTGGAATTGGTTAACCGAGCGGGTTACCCATGACACGTAAAAGACTTCCGCATGCAAGGCCTAATCGGGCACATATGACACGTAAAAATCTTCCGCACGCAATGTCTAATCGGGTACCTACGACACGTAAAACACTTCCGCACGCAAGGCTTAATCGGGTACCTACAACACGTAAAACAATTCCGCACGCAAGGCCTAATCGTGTACCTATGACACACAAACACTTCCGCACGCAAGGCCTAATCGGGTACCTATGACATGTAAAACACTTCCGCACGCAAGGCCTAACCGGGTACTCCAGCAACGATTCTACACCCAGTAGGAATTAGTTAACCGAGCGGGTACCCGTGACACGTAAAAGACTTCCGCACGCAAGGCCTAATCGGGTACCTATGACACGTAAAAGACTTCCGCACACAAGGCCTGATCGGGTACCTATGACACGAAAAAGTCATCTGGACGCAAGACCTAATCGGGTACTTCAGCAACGAATCTGCACCCAATATGGATTAATTAACCAAGCGGGTACCGATGACATGTAAAAGACATCTGGGCACAAGGCCTTATCAGGTACTTATGACACATAATATACGTTCGGACGCAAGGCCTAATCGGGTACTTCAGCAATGAATCTGCATCCAATAGGGAATTATTAACCGAGCAGGTAGACACGTAAAAGACATCCGGACGCAAGGCCAAATCGGGTATATATGACATGTAAAAGACGTCCTGACGCAACACCTAATCGGTACTTCAGCAACGAATCTGCATCCAGTAGGGATTAATTAACCGAGCGAGTACCGATGGATTAATTAACCGGGCGAGTACCGGTGAGACGTAAAAGACATCCGAATGCAAGGCCTAATCAGGTACCTTTGAAAACCAATCTATACCGAAAGCATTTCGTTTAACCGAACGAACTAAAAGAGTGCAAAGGAATGAATGAAATTGAATGAATAATAGTAAAAAATATCATTTATTCTTTTAATTGCATTAAATGTATCGAATGTACCATACAATAATCAATCTATCATTTGTAGTATTATATTAGTTCATTACAAAGTATCAAATTGAATGGAATGTGCCGAATGATAGTTTAAAATTTCATTTTTAGTTTTAAAGTGCATTATAGTACATCAAATGTACCAAATGATATGTAAAAATTTCAATTCTATTTTTAAAGTGCATTAGAATGTTTGAATGTAGCGAATGATAATTAAAATAGTTTAATGTGGTGTTTTACTTGAGAAGTTCACTATCATGTTTTAAAGATTTAAAATGATATTTTAATATAGCATTTTAATAACCAAGTCCATTATCTTGTTTGTAATACGCAAGTCTATAATCTAGTGTAATATAATTATTATGAAGTTCACCATCATGTGTATGATATTAAAAAAATAGTTTAGTGTAGCATTTTTAACCAAAGTACAGTATATTTAGAATATTTAAAATGATAGTTTAATATAGCATTCTAGTTATGAAGTACATTACCATTTGATTTATGATATGTGCAATATTCAAAATACAGCAACTCAATGAGCAAGCAAACAAACAACTGATGCATTATGGTTTATGCACAGTTTCTCATTTTTTGAAACATATAAGTAATTTTATCACATCAAAATCAAATGTACACATAACAAAAGAGCACAATCATCATGAAACAACATGATGCAGCAATGACACAAGTGATGCAACAACAACAGCAAAACAGAATATAACGTTCAGTTATACATTATACATATAGAATCAAAATGATAAGTTCATATAGCATTTGTTTCTTAGTTCATTTCAAAACAACATAGTTAATCGTCATCGATACCTGTAGCACCACCACCATCGACCTTAACCTCCACTCCATTGTCGTTGTTCATCTGAAATCGGCCATCAACATTATCTCTTGAGTAGTCGTCGTTATCGTCTGATGGAAACAGTACATCGTCTTCACCAAAGGACTGTTAGCGTATTGAATATGCAACTGTAGGGTAATATAGTCTTTTTATGTGTTTTATTGTTTGCCTATATATAAAGGCCTCTTTGGTTATTTTAGGGTTTGAGGCTTGTATTATCAGCCTCCATTTTTCTGTATCTCATTTGTCTATTCAATCAATAAAGATGTTGCCTTCAAATTGTTTATTGTTGTATCTCTCTCCTCTCTGGATCTGAATTCTAACATGGTATCGGAGCGAGGTTAGAGAGGGGAGAGAGAATGAAAGAAATAGAGGGTTAAGTAAGTTTTCAGTGTTTGTTTTTCTGATTCCGTTTAGATCCCGGATCTATTTTTCCATTTCGTTGTTATTTGTCTTTTCAATTTGAAAATCCTAAACGGTTCGATTGGGCGACTAAAAAAAAAAATCTCGCCACAACCAGGATTCGCAAATAGAACGCGATCGAGATACGAAAACTGCCGAGTTCTAGTGGTAGGCGGGTTTGGTGTTCGTTCTTGTTTTCAATTAGGTTTGGGATTTGGCAGAGGGTTTGCGGTTGAACTGAGGGGGCGAAGTGCATGGAAGTGGTCGCGGACTGAGGGTGGTCGAGCGGATTTGTTTACGGTAGATGTTCCAGGCGAGGCGATTGACCTGGGTTTCGAGTTCGTGGGATCTGGGATCGATTTGAGAGAGACTGGGTTGGCAAGCAGTAGCGTGATTTGAGCGAAGGCGAGCAATTATCAACGATCGATTGACTGTATTGCATCGCTGATGCCGTGGAAAGAGAATATGACGATTGCAAAAGTGTTGGAAGAAGCGTATAAGTACATCAAGTTTCTAGAAGCTCAGGTGATCCATGCTTGTTATGTCGTTCGAGAGTTTCACAGCAGGAGAAGTGCGGTTGTTGCTAGTGTAATGTGCACAAATGTGATTGTATTTGTAGAAGGATGTGAGAGTAGTTTGTACTTGTTGTTTGCATCTGGTGGAAGGGGGTTTGCGGTTTTGACTGTTGTGGTTTGAATGTAGTTTTGATCGGAGAGGGGGTTACGAAGTGATGCAGTTGGTATTTGAAGATGACGGAGGCGTGATTATGGTAAGGTTTTGGCTGAGCCGCAGTTTTTGATGAAGTGGGTGTATGGCAGCAAATAAGTGAGTGGTATGGTTGGTTTGTGGAAATTGCGTATGGAGTGGAATTTGAGATGATATGTAATTGCAGGTGGCTGGTGACTCTGCTGGGGAGTGACAATTGAATGCTGTGTTTGTTTTATGTACAATGATGGATGGTGTAGCAGTGGTGTAGCCGAGGGGATGCTGGAGTGCAGGGATGTCGGTTGATTGAGCTATGGTAGTAGTGAGGCGTTTGGTTATGTGGTGATTTTTGTGGAGGATTGAAGGTGGTTGCAGGTTTGATGATGCTGGACGGTGAAGACAGTAGGTGATTTTTGGTTTTCTGTTAGTTTTTTGGTAATGGCAGAGATGTTCTGTGTTGATGGCATATGTTGTAGAAGTTGTAATATGGTGATGTTTGGTAGAAGTAGTAGTGAGGTGAAGTGTTTTTAACAGTAGTTTGCGATTGGATGGCTTTGTGTTTGTAAAGAGGAGCACAATTTCAGAGGAGTTTGGAAGTTGGTTCTCGGCGAGGTGTAAGAGTTTTGGATTGTTGGAGTTTTTTGTGTTGTATGGGATTGTATGTGTTGATGTCTGTATCGGTAACCCTGTTTATTAGGAGGGCAATTGACGTTGATTGAAGGTGGTAGGTGGTTACTGCAGGTATGTTTGGAGGATGCAAACATATGCTGACCATCCCTATTGATTTGGTTTTGTTTTTTTTTGTTTGTATGTTTGGGGGATGCAAACATACAAAACCATCCCATTTTTGATTTAGTTTTGTTTTCGTTTGATATGTTTGGGGGATGCAAACATATAAACTCATCCGGAGACCAGTTTTGTCATTTGGCCACTCAGATCTTTTTCTTATCGATCAGATTGAAGATTGTTTTGGATTGTTGAGTTGATGTTAAGTTTTTGGTATTTTCTATTTGGCAGTTTCTTCACAGCTTCTATCGGCAGCTTCTATTTGGCAGTTTCTTGTCTACTTCTTGTGGCAGCTTCTATTTGGCAGTTTCTTCTCTACTTCTTTTGGCAGCTTCTATTTGGCAACTTCTATTTGGCAGTTTCTTCTCTACTTCTTTTGGCAGCTCTTCTATTTGGCAAACTTCTATTTGGCAGTTTCTTCTCTACTTCTATTTGGCAAACTCACGATTCTCCGCATCGTGAGTTTGAGGGGGGATGTTAGCGTATTGAATATGCAACTGTAGGGTAATATAGTCTTTTATGTGTTTTATTGTTTGCCAATATATAAAGGCCTCTTTGGTTATTTTAGGGTTTGAGGCTTGTATTGTCAGCTCCATGTTTCTGTATCTCGTTTGTCTATTCAATCAATAAAGATGTAGCCTTCTAATTGGTTATTGTTGTATCTCTCTCCTCTCTGGATCAGAATTCTAACAAGGACGACCGTCGTCTTCGCCTGAAGGAGCACCGCTGACGCCTGTGGTTGCGCGGCCGTCGCTCGTTCTGTGATGCGGCGCCGCCTCTTCGACTGAAGCCGTCGCCTCCAGTGCGATTGATTTGAGAAGAGATTTGAGTGCGAGATGGAAGAAACACCCGATTTAATAATCGGCCAAATAATTTCCTTCCGTTAAAAATATAAATTTTGTGTCCTTCTGACATAAAAATTATACCCGCGTCCTTAAGCCAAAAAACTAAACGATGTATTTCCTTAAGCCGATTTTCCCACCAGATTTCTTTTCTTTTTTTTTTTTGAAAATCTCTTTCTTCGCCATTGATTTCTAAAGCATTATTGTAAACATTATTCTTTGAATTTGGAAAAAAATCATTAATTTTGTGAATATTATTATGTTTATTTTCGAAAATTTTAAATCTCTTGAAATAATAAAAAACAAATATAATTAATAACCATAAATATCAAATATCAATTACAAAATAATAAATTTTACTTTTTGATTATTAAATATCAATTACTAGTTCGTAATTTAAATTTGCCTTAATTATTGATTACTACTTACTTTGAAGGAATTATTTAATAGTAATTACTAACTACTGATTATTAAATATTATTTCTTACTAATTGATTATTACTTGTTAAATACATTATATGATGAATATTTATTAATTATTTAATATTTGTTGTTAATTGGAATTATTATTTATTAAATGTGATAATAATTGTTAAATATAATTTACACACTATTAATAACTAACCATGATAAATTATTAAAGGATTAATTCATTTCAATTAATTATTATTACTTAATACTTATCAAATTACAACTAAACATTACCTATTACTTCGTACTTTTGTATTTAAAGTTAATTATGCTTACTAAAGGTGGGGAAAAGAATATTATTTAAAAGTCTATTTTTTGCAACTGGATTTACCAATTGTTAAAAAACACAATTTAATGATCATTAATAATTAAATATACTATTAGAAATATAAAAATAACTATTAATGATAGCCAGAAACTATTAATTAATTCATAAAAATACCTTTGTCAAACACAAATTATAAATTAATTCATACAAGAAATTATTTCTAACTATCAATTACTCCTTAATAGTAATATTAATCAATTACCATGTATTTATTTATTATGAATTTATTAATTATTTAAGTTTTTATTATTTATTTAATATTTAAACATATTCATATTTCAATTCAATTATTAATTATTATCCATTAGTTTTTTATTATTAATTTATTATTATTTAGTAATTATTTATTTTATTATTTTTAAATGTTAATTATTATTTGTTAATTATTAATTATTACTATTTAATTATCAGTTATAAATATCACTTTATAATACTTATATTTTATTATTAATTTGTTGAATTTCTGCTGAAAACTAGAGATAGGGTAAGATATTCTACTGTATAATATAACTTTTCAGTTATTGTAGTCTTAACAAATAGCTAAACAGAAATCAATTTTTTATAGAATCAGTATGCATTTATCGTGGAAATGCAAGGCGCCAATTCACTCTACCTTTCATGTTTTCTATTCTCTTACATATTTGGTTATTATTGTTGGGATGAAAAACTGTTCTTGTACATGTAAATATAACCCTAGATTTGTACTTATGTGCGCGTACGTACACGTATATACCATGTATTACACAGATGCAATTCTTTATTATTTCCTACAAATTACCAACTGGGTATTTCTACTTATTATTAACTTCAGTATCAAGTAACATTAATCTGTTAAACTGAAAACTAAGTTCTGCTTATTAGCTTCAATATTTACGAAAAGCGTGTATAAATTTTGTTTTAGTAAATGTAATTTTTTTTCTATAGAAACAACGTCATGACATAACATCATATTTACAGTTCAGAAACTGGTAACCAAGTTATATTTATAAAATAACAAAACAGAATGTATGAAATGCTAGCATAATAGAGAAGTTTCCATTAACTTTTACAACAATTGCATGGCCCATTTCCAATTTTCTTTAAGCGTAATGGATAAACAACTCATCATCTACAACAATTTGACATATAATCAATCCATTCGGTCAAGTAATCGCTCTACATTTTCATTCAAGCAGTCTGGATTTCTTCGTTTTTCCTACATATTATGAACTGTAGGTATTTGGGACAACATCCACTCAGTACATTGCAGTATCTAATAGCATTAGTATGTATAAATATTTTACAAGAAAATGCATTTTTCTGTGAAAACAATGTCCTGATGAAGATTAGTTATATATTTATTGTTTAGCAACTGTTTAGCCTAGTTATATAATGAAATTCACAAAAGTTAAAAACATGCCAAGATTACATAAGATAAATTTAGTTCAAGATTGGAAATCTTAAGAAATGGGGATTCAATGATACGAATTATAACATTGCCTAAAAAATCTATTTATTAAAACTATAAATCTTTAAAAATCATGTGTTCATACAGGCAGTAATGTCTCAAAAGATGAAGATGAGTAAAGATTAATCAAAACGAGTGATATAATTCCAAAGTTGCTTGTAGCACGAACACAATCAATGGTCACCAGACATTGTCGTTGCCTCAGGTGCTTCGATAATTGTGATAGAATATTATAAGTTAAGTACATTTTGTCAAAACCTAAATTAAACTCTAACTCTTGTTATTTGAGTATGTTCACTGTTACTGAATAAAGAATGTGTTAAAACATGCATTTTCAATGCCAAATACATGTGCATATGCTTGATATTCCATATACTTGTAATTTGGTATATTGTAAACTTTAATTAATATACATCTTTTAAAACCCATAATTGCTAAAATTAAAAGCCATTGAAACTATTTACTTTTCAAAATATTTTTCCTATTAACAGTCACTCTTTTGATCGCTGGCCTTACAGAAAACTTTTGGATATAATGAAGTACTGTTTTGAGACTGAGAATGTTCAACAGATTTTGTAATGTAAAAAATGAACGTGTCTTGAAAAGTACTGATGGATACAAATATATACAGTTTCTTTTAGGGCTTTGGGATGAGCATTAGACAAAGTAAAGAGAGAAATAAAATAGGCCCAGCCCACTATAGCTTGATGTAATATAATCTCTTAATACATAATACAGCCGACAGCGCTATTACTCCCTCACAAAATTTAGGGTTTTTGAAACCCTAATTTTGCCAAATCGAGCTGAAAAGATGTGATTTAGAGCGGCGCCTCAACTTTTTCTCCCTTTAATACACTTCTCTAGCTTGGAACTGCCACTATTGATGCATCTGACGTCTTGTTGGCTTTTATTAACAGGTTTGGTGGATGGCTGTCTTGAACTTCTGGATCTTGAGTTTTGGGAGACTTTCCTTTGACTGTAGTGATGCTCGAGTTGATTTTATCTCCAGTTTCATTCCTCTGTGAGCTGATATGATCGGTGACGTTGAACTCTTCTCTAAATCGGGTATAATTCTTCAGTGATATAGCTTTAGTTAACATGTCTGCTCTTTGGTAAAAGCCAGGTAAATGATTTACTTGTAATTCTCCTCTCTGCACTGATTCTCTGAAAAAATGAACATCTATCTCTATATGTTTGGTTCTGGCATGTAGTATTGGGTTTTTAGTCATATACGCAGCACTTCTATTATCACACCATAGAGTTGGTTTTACTGTAGGTTTCATTTTGAGTTCTGACAGTAGAGACAGTAACCATTTAATCTCAGCTGTTGCATTCGCTATACTCCTGTATTCAGCCTCAGTGCTTGATCTTGAAATTGTGGGTTGTTTCTTTGAACACCAAGATATTAAGTTTTGACCAAAATATATACTGTAACCACTGGTTGATCTACGATCATCAGGATCTGAAGCCCAGTTTGCATCTGCATATCCAGTTATGTGTAAATGTTGACTGGCCTTTAGTTTTAGTCCATAGTTAAGAGTTCCCTTTAAGTAGCGTAGAACTTTTTTGATTGCCTTCCGGTGTATGTCTGTGGGATTCTGCATAAATTGAGAGAGCTTATTCGCACTATATGATATGTCAGGATGTGTTATTGTTGCATACTGAAGTGCACCAATAATACTCCTGTATTCAGTTATGTTTGAAATGGCCTCTCCCCCATACATAGAATAATTCTAACTGCTTACCACAGGAGTAGGTTGGGGTTTGGCATTTATCATTTTTGTTTTAACAAGTAACTCAGTTATATATGTTCTTTGGCATAGAATTATTTCTGAGTCAGTTCTGGAAATTTCTATGCCTACAAAATAGTTCAGTTCTCCTAAATTTTTAATGGAAAACTGTTCATCTAAGTACTGAGTTAACTTGTTAATATCATCAGAATTATTTCCAGTTATGATGAGGTCATCTACATATACTAGTATGTAAATAGTTGTGGAGCTATTTATTTTGGTGAATAATGAACAGTCTGATTTGGTAGACTGATATCCCAATTTGATTAACGTATTTTCAGTCTATCAAACCAGACTCGAGGGGCCTGTCTAAGGCCATAGATAGCCTTATTCAGTTTATATACTAGGTTTTGATTGACATTGTAGCCTTGTGGTTGCCTCATATATATTTCCTCCTCAAGGACACCATTTAAGAAAGCATTGTTAACATGTTTGACATGCCATTTTTTACATAAGGCAATAGTGAGAATGAGTCTAATGGTGGTAGGTTTTACTACAGGTAAGAAAGTTTGATTAAAATCAAACCCATATTCCTGAGTAAAATCCTTTGCCACTAACCTGGCCTTATACTTATTTATTGATCCATCTGGTTTTCTTTTGAGTTTGTATGTCCATCTGCACCCAACAATATTTTTATTGACAGGTGGACATACAAGCTCCCAGGTTTTATTTTTGATGAGTGCATTATACTCCTCATCCATAGCTTTCTTCCAGTTTTTGTTTTTGATTTCTTGTTCAAAAGAATCAGGTTCACAATCATTGGATGAAGCTATATATGCCTTTGGTTTGAAAATACCACTTTTTGCTCTAGTAACCATAGGATGGCCGGTCTGAATTGGCTGTTCAGATGATGGTGAGTTGCTGTCATTATCAGAATCTGAAGAATATTCTGACCTTGTACTTTGTGAACCTGTGTTTTCATATAACCCTTGATTTTCTTAATTTTCAGGATTGTGCATGGCGAGGCTGGGTTGTTGTGATTCATCACCTTATTCAGAGTGAGTTTGTGGTGTTTCATTGGGCTCAGCAACCTCACTTTCACCATTATTGCCCCAATTTTTAGAATAAATTGGGATCTCAGTTATTGAAACACCTGGATTTCTTACCTTACTTGTAGTTGATACTGTTTTATTGCTAAATGGAAGCACAGTTTCATCAAATACAATGTGTCTGCTTATATATATTTTTTTCAACCAAACACTTGTATCCCTTTTGTCTAGTGGTATACCCCAAGAAAGTACATGGTTTTGATATGTAATCTAACTTTTTATATTTGTAGGGCCTTAAGAAAGGAAAACACAGACATTCAAAAGGTTTTAAGCTGTTATAATCTGGTTTAATATTATACAAATTTTCTATTGGTGTTATATCCTTCAGTACCTTTGTTGGTTGTCTATTAATTAATTAAACAGCTGTACTGAAGGCTTCTGGCCAAAACTTTAGAGGTAGTTTTGCTTGTGCTAGTAAAGTTAAGCCAGACTCAACAATGTGTCTGTGTTTTCGTTCAACTAGCCTATTTTGTTGTGAGGTATATGGACAAGTTATTCTGTGAACAATACCTTTCTTAGTGAAATACTGATTTAGACTCTTGAATTCACTTCCACCATCAGACTGAATCATTTTAATTAGAGTATTAAACTGTCTTTCAGCCATAGAAATGAAGTTTGTGACAACATTAATAGTTTCAGATTTGGCTTTCAGAAAATAAATCCAAGTGTATCTTGAATTTGCATCAACAAAGGCAATGTAGTACTTAAAACCAAAGTCTGAATTTATAGGAGCAGGACCCCATAGGTCAGTTGTAATTAACTGCAGTGGTTTAGTGTATATAGTTTCAGAGTCAACAAATGGTAATCTATGACTTTTACCAACTTGACAATACTCACAAATATATGGTAAAGAGATATTATTATACTGAATATTGTTTTCATCTAATATTTTCATAACAATCTTAGCACTTGGATGTCCAAGTTTATAATGCCAAGGATCAAAGACATTTTTGGTGCTCTCAGCCTTGTCAAGAACATTCAAATTACAATATTTTTCTTTTTTTCCCACACTGTCATTTTTGACAGTATTGAACTTGTAAAGGGCTCCTGTCATGTTACCCTGTAAAATGGGTTCTCTACTTAGAATGTCCCTAACTAGGCAATATTTAGGATAAAATTCAAAGAAGACATTATTGTCGAGAGAAAACTGAGACACACTTGTTAGATTTTTCTTGATCTTTGGAACTCTTAGTAGATTGTGTAGATATAACTGTCTCTTACCATTTAAACTAGCATTGCCAATATGAGTAATATTAATACTTTTGCCATTGCCTAATAAAATGGAATGATTACAATTTGTAGTCTCTGCATCCTAGATTTAAACTGTCAAGATTATTTGTAATGTGGTGAGTAGCTCCAGAGTCTGGATACCAGCTACCATCTTGCACTGTTTCAAGTTTTGCAGTGTCATTTTGATTTCCAATTTTGCTGGAATTATCTTGGCCGTTGTTATCAGATTGAGATAGGGCCATGTTCACACTAGGATTACCATTATTCCTCTGGTTCTGATTAGCAGTTTAGTTAGTATTGAATCTGAAGTAGCAGTTCAAAGTTGTGTGACCCAACTTTTCACAAATTTGACATTTTGGCCTGTTGGTATTGGTCCATCTACCTCTGCCACTTCCTCTTCTTGCACTACCACCCCTTGGGTAAGACAGATCATTCCTGTTAATATTACTATTCTGAATTTTATTTTTGAATCCAGTAGTAAAGTTAACAGAATAGTCCATTTCTTGAGATTTCTTGGCATTTATTCTTGCCTCATGAGAGAGTAGGATAGAATGAACTTCATCAATAGTAGGAACCACCTTTTGAGATGTTATAACAGCAACAACAACTTCAAAAATTTGTTAAGACCATTGACTAAGTATAACACTTGATCACTATTAGATACTCTGTTTTCAGTAGCATTAAGTAAATCACACAGTCTTTTAACTTTTGCTATATACTCTCTCATGGACAAGCTTTCCATTTTAACACTTTGCAATTGATTCTTGTAATGAAGTACTTTAGAAAAACATTGATTATTGAATTCTTTTTCTACTGTAGTCTAGATATTGTATGCAGAGATACATCTAACAACCTGTGGTAACAAACTTGCACTTATGGATGACAATAACCGAGAACTAATAAGTCTGTCTTGTCTATGATACTGAACATATTTCTCATTAGCAATAGTCCTGTTGTTAGCATCAGTAATGTATTTTGCTGGTATATCGACAATGCCAAGTATGTAACCTTCAAGGCCATATCCTTGAATGGCTGTCTCGACTTGTAATTTCCAGAGAAGATAATTGTCTTCTTCAAGATGTATTCTAATTAATTGACTCTTGAGACTAATAACTGTCGTTGTTGATGGATTTACAGGACCAGCTCCAGCAGAAACGTTCTGGCCACTGTCTGATGCTGACGAGGGTGTTGTCTCAACCATCGTAAAATGCAGATGATGGCAGGAAAATCAAGAATTCAGAACAGAAAATGCCACTATCAATCAAGAATTTAAGAAATTCTCGAATAGGTATGTAGCAGCCAGAGAATCTAATGATGAATACTAGTTAGATCAACAAATACCTTGTTCTGAAGGTTTCTCTAGGCGATGCTTCTAACTTGTTTTGATGATTTTCTTGATTCTTGATTTATTTCTTGGTGATCTTTGCTACTAAAATCAAAAGGTATATTGTAATAGTTCAGTTGCAGCCTGAAAATTCTGTTTTTAGGCGAGGCACTGAATGAATTATGATGTATCTTCTCTCAAATGATGAGGAATCTTCTCTGATGAGCCATATCCATGTGATGATGATATATTCTAATGGATATGTGGATAAACTGATCACTTGATTCAGTATTGCTTCAGCATCTTGTTGTGCCGTGAGGCGATTTTTAACTCTGATACCAAGAAAAGTTTTGGATATAATGAAGTACTATTTTGAGACTGAGAATGTTCAACAGATTTTGTAATGTAAAAAATGAACGTGTCTTGAAAAGTACAGATGGATACAAATATATACAGTTGCTTTTAGGGCTTTCGGCTGAGCATTAGACAAAGTAAAGAGAGAAATAAAATAGGCCCAGCCCACTATAGCTTGATGTAATATAATCTCTTAATACATAATACAGCTGACAACTCTATTACTTACCACTAGCCTGACCACTCTTTTGATTAGTTGGGTCGGAGCTTGGTTTGGCCAGGGCGTTAACTTGGTGGACCAGTGGCTCAGTACACCCTAGGTAGCCTAGTCCCCCTTATAAGAAACTAAAATATGACTTAATTATTTGTAATTGCATTCATGGTTTTACCAGATGGTTAATCACATTTATATTTATTATTGAAAATAGTGTTATGGCAGTTGGTTGTTCTGTAGGATGTCTTCGATTCTCTTTTGTGTCTGCTTGCTAGCTATTTTAAGAGATAGACTTACAAAGTGCTATATGCGCTGAACTTGTATTCTAAAATCAAAACCTGATACACATACACATTGAATATTAATCGTGTATTAAGTAGAAAGTTTTATTCTTCATACTTGAAGTTATGTTACTGTTAAATTAAAGTTATGGTTTCTTTGTTTATTTGACAAAGAGATTACCTAGACCAAAATGTGAAAAAAGTAACTCCAAATGATTGGAGCATAAATAGTTAGCATGAGCATTGATATCAAAAAAGTTTCTCAATTTTGATTGTTTTATATTTGCAAACAATAGTGTTGCTGAAAACATATCTAGTATAGCTAGTTGAAAAAGGGGTTGCTGCTGTTAGCAACAACAACAAGCAAAAAAATATTATTTTTCATTTTTTGTACATGAAGTTAACAAACATATGACTTACTATGAGTCTAGATAGATGCTTAAAGGAGCACTTAAGTTGATTAAATATATGTTAGAAATGGACAATCATATTTGTTTTATTTTTCCTTTTAAGTACCGCTATGTGTTGTTGTTATGCGACAACTTTGTTTTTATGTAGGAATAAGGAAGAAAATATGAATGGTTGGCATGTTATCTAAATATTTACATATGAAAGATCTCATACATTCATTTTGAGTAAGCACTGTTGGAAATACTCTTAGTTTTTAAGGAAACAATTAATTGTATTGATAAATTAGCAATTGTATTAATGAATGGAATAAATTAAAAGAAAATCTATAGTTCCTATTTTACAGAATTCTAGATAAACGCTTTCCTAGAATCCTCTAGAGAAGTGTATTGCATTATAAAAGCAATGTAATCAGACTGATGTAAGCAATCAAGTTTGAATAAAGTAAGTTATTTCCTCCTCATATTAAATCTTCCAAACTTCTTCTTCTAAAATTGCTAACAATGGTACTAGAGCAAGGTTTAATAATCAAGAAACATGACAAATGGAACATCACTCTTTCAAGTTACTTTATTGCAAAAAGATAATTATGACAGTTGGAGCATCCGCATAAAGGTGTTGCTTGGATTGCAAGATGCATGAGATATTGTAGAAAATGGGTATGAAGAACTCGCTGATATTTCCATCTTATCCCAAATTAAAAGGGATAATTTAAAAAATTTAAAGAAGAAGGATTAAAAGGCTCTTATGCTCATTTATCAAAGTTTGGATAACGCTATGCTCGAGAAGATAGCAAATGCAAAAACAGTAAGGAAACATGAGTTATTTTGGAGAATGCTTTTAAAGGAATTGATAAGGTGAAGAAACTTGAACTACAAACTATGCGAGGTGAGTTTGAAGCTTTACCTATGAAATCATCAAAATCAATTGATGAATATTTTTCTCGAGTTCTATCTATTGTATATCAAATGAAAAGATATGGATAAAACATGGAAGATTCTATAATTATCAAGAAAATTTTACGATCTTTAGATTCAAAATTCGATTACACAGTTATGGCAATTGAAGAATCTAAAGATATAGAATCCATGACCGTTGATCAACTTTTGGGTCCACTTCAAGCCCATGAAGAGAAATTAAAGAAAAAAAAGTCAAAGAAGACTCATTGGAGCAAGCACTTCAAACAAAGCTCACCTTGGAAGAAAATGAAACATTTAAAGATGGAAGAAGTCATTGCCAAAGAGGAAGAGGTCGAGGACAAAGCTATGGAAGAGGTTGTTATAAATCTTTTAATAAGGAGGAGAGAAACCAAAATGCATATGCTATAAGAGGTGGAGGAAGAGGAGGAAACATAAGGGGAAATGGAAGGCCAAGGTATGACAGATCACAAATAAAATGTTATAATTATGATAAATTTGGGCATTTTGCTTCAGAATGTAGATCGACCTTTTACAAAGTTAAAGAGAGAACAAATTATGCGGAAAAATATGAAGAGGATTCAACACTTTTTTTGACACATAAAGGAGATGAAAGCAATGAGTATCATACATGGTATTTGGACTCGGGGGCAAGCAATCAAATGTGTGGAAGGAGAAGCATGTTCATAAAACTTGATGAATCGGTAAATGGAAACATTCTTTTTGGAGACAACTCTAAAATTCCAGTTGAAGGAAAAGGAAATATACAAATTTGCTTACAGAATGGAAAGAATGATTTTATTTCTAATGTTTATTATGTTCCTAAAATAAAGACAAATATTTTTAGTTTGGGGCAACTTTTGGAGAAAGGATATGATACACATGAAAAATAGAAATCTTTTCATAAGAGACGGTAAAGGTGATTTAATTACTCAAGTGGAGATGTCAAAAAATAGAATGTTTCCACTAAATATTTCCAATAATGTTGCAAAATGCCTAAAATCATGTTATAAAGATTTATATGGCTTTGGCACTTAAGATTTGAACACCTTAATTTTGGGAGCTTATCTTTGTTAACAAATAAAAACATGGTGAAAGGTTTACCATCAATAAATCATGAAAACAAATTGTGTGAAGGTTGCATATTTGGAAAACAATCAAGAAAGTCTTTTTCAAAACAATCAACTACAAGAGCCAAAGAACCATAAGAATTGATTCACACTGATATTTGTGGCCCCATAAAACCATGCTCACTTGGAAAAAGTAAATATTTTGCACTTTTTATTGATGATTTTAGTAAAAAAACATAGGCTTATTATTTCAAAAAGAAAAAATCAGATGTATTTGATGCTTTTAAGAAATTCAAGGCTTTAGTAGAAAATGAAAGTGGTTATAAGATCAAAGCCATGAGATCCGATCGAGGTGGAAAATTTACATCAAAAGAATTTAAGAGGTTTTGTAAAGAAAATGGAATTCATTGTCCACTGACAGTCCAATACACTCCACAACAAAGTGGAGTTATAGAAAGAAAAATTAGATCTCTTCTCAACATGGCGCGAAGTATGTTGAAAAGCAAAAGTGTTCCAAAAGAGTTTTGGGCCGAGGCTATCGAATGAGAAGTATATTTAGCAAATCGTTCTCCAACTCGAAATGTGTGGAACAGAACGCCTGAAGAAGCATGGTGTGGTAGAAAGCCTTGTATATCCCATTTGAAAGTATTCGGGAGCATTGCATCTGCCTATGTGCTGGATCAAAGACGCTCAAAGTTAGACGATAAACGTGAAAAATACATTTTCATTGGCTATGATTCACGGTCAAAAGGATATAAGATGTATAATCCTATTAATGAAAAGGTGGTTGTTAGTCGTGATATGGAGTTTGATGACAAAAGTGCTTGGAATTGGAAAAAAAGGAAGATGATTGAAAATTATTTCTGCATTATGAAGAGGAGTGCAATGATGATGTAGAAGAAGAGCCCATTAGTCCAACACTGTCATCTCCTTCAACAATCCATAAAGAATATTCATTTGATGAAAGCTCAAATGAAATACCACCACGCATGCGATCATTGCAAGAATTATATGAGGTAACACCAATTTTTGATGATACTGCATTATTTTGTCTTTTTGGAAATTGTGAACCAATAGGTTATGAAGAAGCAAAACAAGACAAAAGATGGAGGAAAGCCATGGATGAAGAAATCAAGGCTATTGTAAAAAACAGTACATGGGAGTTGGCTACATTACCAAAAGGACATAAAGCTATTGGTGAAAAATGGGTGTACAAAGTGAAGAAGAATGCTAAAAGATTCAAAGAAAGGTTGGTGGCTAAAGGATACAAGCGAAGAACACGTATAAACTATGATAAAGTGTTTGCTCTTGTTGCCCACTTAGAGACAATAAGGTTATTAATAGCCGTAACTGCTCAAAACAAATGGAAAATACATCAAATGGATGTGAAATCTGCTTTGCTAAGTGGTAAATTGGAGGAGGAAGTTTATTTGGAGAAACCACCTGGTTATAAAGTTAAAGGACAAGAAGATAAAGTTCTAAGATTGAAGAAGGCGCTGCACGGTTTGAAGCAAGCCCCAAGAGCATGGAATAAAAGAATTGATAATTATTTTTTAGAAAATAATTTTATAAAATGCCCCCATAAACATGCTCTTTGCATAAAGAAAAATGAAAATGAAGATATTTTAATTGTATTTTGTATGTGGATGACCTGATCTTTGCTGGAAATAATCCAAAAGATTTTGATGACATTAAGGAGAAAATGAGTTTAGATTTTGAGATGATGGACGTTGGACTCATGTCATACTATATTGGAATCCAAGTGATTCAAAGTAAGCATGGTATATTTATTTCTCAAGAATCATATGCAAATGAAATATTGAAGAAATTCAATATGGATGGAGGCAACCCTGTAAACACAATAGTAAAATGTGGTACAAAACTCTCAAAATGTAAGCAAGAAGAGATGGTGGAACATACCCTATTCAAGAGCATAGTTGGTTTTTTGAGATACTAAACATGCACAAGGCCAGATATGCTATATGGTGCGGGCCTTATTAGTCGTTACATGGAAGCTCCTACATTTGAAGACGACGAAAAGAATTCTTCGATTATTAAAGGTACCGCTAATTTTGGGTTGTTGTATTCACATTCTAATAATTTCAATTGATTGGTTACGGTGATAATGATTGCGCTGGAGATGCTGATGACCGTAAAGGTACAACTAGATTTGATTTCTTTCATGGGAGACACGACATTTACATGGAGCTCAAAAAACAGCCAATTTAAAATTTTTATTTTGGCAATTTTAATGAATTTAGAATATTTAAAATAAATTATTTTAAATAATGACGACGAGAAATTTATTTTGAATAGAATTAGAACGTATATATTCATTTGAATCGTCGTTAGAATATAAAATATTTATTTTTAATTATAAAAGAAATTGAAAATGGCGCGGTAGTTTGAAAATTCGATTTCCAATTTCAAATGAATGTATAGGATTCAAATTAAACTGGATTTTAGCGAAACCAAAAATATTTGAATCTATTTGAAAATATCTTTCCAACAAATCCGAAAAATTGAAATTTTATAGCGGGAATAAAAAGTTATGTCCAGTTGAAAATTCAGAATAGTCGCTATGGAATTTTGGCCCTTAAAAATGGAAATTTTGCACACGACCTCCGTTTTCGACGAAACCACTTTTGTTGGATCTGGGATGTCAAGTTATTGCTAGATTCCAAAATTCGTAATTTTCTGAATCAATATGTGAGCGTGGCGAAGTAAGACGTGTTTTAACTGTTTTAGTCAATTTGGATCGACCAGAAAATGGCCATTTTTCATACGGTCTCCAAATTTGATGGAATTAGTTTGTTTAGAACCTCATCGTTAATACGAAGCTAGAAAGTATTTTTTGGGAATTTTTAGAGTCCATATATGGCCTTAGTAAATTGAAACATGCGTTCAGATTCAATATATAGATTTATATGTTGATTTTTACGGAAACTGATCGAAACAGCCGAACTGGCTTACGATACATATCCCATTGCATTCGGGATGGGGGTAATTAGTCAGGGACGACAGTCGTTGGGTTCGATATGGGGTTCAAAAATTAAAGTTTCTTTTTTGAATATAAAATAGAATTAATATATATAATTATATAAACTAGTCAAAGCCCCTCTCACTCTCCCTCTCTTCAGATTCAAACACGAGATTAAATAAAAAAAACCCGCCTCCATCGTCGATCTGCCATCGCCTTCCCCTCCGACAGCCGCACCCCCTCCGTCGCCTCCCTCTCTACCTGTCCATCAATCGCTCCCCCGATTCGATGACACCGCGAGCCCCCATCCAACCCTAGTTGATGCAACCCCACAAAACCCGCCATTGCTCCATCCATCCCTCCACCAAACCTCATCACCGCCTTCACCTACTCCATCGCCGCCCCTCCTCAGTTCGTACCTGAACCCGTTCGCTCCTCTGCGATGTCAGCCAAAGCCCTTGCTCCACCGCATCCGCCATCACCTCGATCAGCGTTAGGAAGTCCGATGTGGCGCGTGTTTCCAGACCTAGGTTTGGAGGAGCGGTTTTATAGAATGAGGAGTGTACAGTGAGATGATTAAGCTTAAGGTGAGAGTTTATTTAAATATTACATTGTTTATATTTCAGAAATTAATATAAACATTGTTAAAAATCTGAAATTTATATATAGGTTATTGTTTTAAAACTGAATTTTATTATAGAAACAAAAGATAAAAGATGAGATTTTGTTTAAAAAATAATAATAATGATATTATGAATTCTTTGATATGAAAAGGTACGATTTTTAAAAGTAAAACGATTTGATTTATAAACACGAAAAGAAGTGATTTTTGAAAATATAAAGAAGTGATTCTTTTTAAAATATAAGGTTGAGGTTTTATAATGAAGTAGCGGAGATAAAAATATGATTTTTATATAATAGAGAGTATAAAAAAAATATTATTTTTTTATAGGTAGCAAATTAAAAATATGTTTTTTTATCTATGAACAGCGTGAAGAAGATTGCGTTGGAATTTGGAATAGAATCCAAACCAGCGTCCGTTAAAGCACGGCAGAGTGGAACCCCAAAGGTGAGAACTTCTCACTTTTATTTTATTTTCTAGTTAAAATATATACTATGATGCAGACGATGCTTAGCAGCACCCGACACCCGCCGTCCTCAGACCATGGATGACTTGTTTGTTTGATTGATATGTTGTGAAAATTGATTGTGTGATGTGGAATGGAATAAAATATTTTATAGTCAAAAATATAATTTTTTAACGCGTATATGAATAAATAAATATTTATAAACAAATCGGACAATTTGTTTATGTACACACATTTGACTGATATTGATTGGGACGATAAATTTTACACATAGCCCAACTGCACAAATAAAGTTCATTATTTGTTGATTGAAACCCCACATGGGTATTGGGATGATATTTGACATACACTAATCCCAATGGTTAGTTGTATGTCAATCGATTGGTTGACAAACTGTTATAGGCGTTAAATATTTATATTTGATGCTTATGCAGTGTAAGATGCACTTTGGGTGATAGTTGACTGCGTTTGATTGTTGTAGTATACATGTGGTGTATGAAACCCATATAATTGCATTATATGGTAATTGACTGTGTTTGATTCCAGTTCAGAAAGAATGAATATTTTAAAATAACGATTATTTTAAAATAATATAATATTCTGAAAAGAATCAAAATCTGATTTTGATGTCCGATTTGGGATGGACACGAAAATATTTAAATACATAAAGCCGTGTTGATTAGATTAACGCCATATTGATGTGAACGATATTTATATCGATTTTATTTACGTCTATAATGAATATCAAAAAGGAATTGATTTCAAAATATAATGCTTTTAAAATACTATCATTTATATATCGATGATAAGGAATATTCAATCATGACTAGAAATTGAATATGAAGTTGAAATCGTTTAGAAAACGAATTTAAAACGATTTATAAAATACGTCGTAAATGGAAATCGACGAAATATATATAATATATGTATTATATATAAATATAATGGCCTGAATACACTACAACAAAAACACCATATTACAACTTTAATTTTACAACGGTGGTAAACGCACCGTTGTAATAAATGGGTTTTTACAACGGTGGTTAAAGCACCGTTGTAATAATTGGTTTTTTACAACGGTGGTATAAACACCGTTGTAACTACAACAAAAACACCATATTACAACTTTAATTTTACAACGGTGGTTAAAGCACCGTTGTAATAAATGTTTTTTACAACTTTTTTCCAAAAAAGTTGTAATAAATTTATTTTTAACAACTGTGTTAGTAATTATTTTCATTAAATGTAATATGACTATATTTTAATATTAATTATTTTCATTAAATAATTTTTAATAATTAATATTTACAACTAATTAGTAATTATTAATTAATAACCTATATATTAATATTAAATATTTAATTAAAAATACTTCAATAAATAAATAATTCATGCTAATAATTAGTAATTGACAACCAATTAGTAATTATTAATTAATAATCAATAAATACATATTTAATATTTAATTAAAAATACATCAATAAATAAATAATTCCTACTAATAATTATTAATTAACAACCAATTAGTAATTATTTAATAATAATCAATATATAAATATTAAATATTTAATTAAAAATAATTAATTTATAACTACTTCATTATTAAGTACTAGTAATTAATTAGTAAGTAATAACTAATGAGCGGTTAATAATCAATTAATTAATGATCAATAAGTAAATAACAATTAATAAATATTTAATTTATAATTAATCATGACTATTAGTAGTAATTAATATTTAGCATATAAAATTTTTTAATAAGTAATCGTTGTTGAAAGTTTTTCCAAAATTTTTTGTCAAATATGATCCCTACGAAGGGGGGGTCCAGGGGGGGTGGCAACCCCCCAAGGTGGGGGTGCGGGGGCAACGCCCCCGCTAACGGGGTTCGACCTCGTATATTTTGTGTACTGTTGAATTTGAATCTTACTCAAAATTTAACAACAATCGTTAATTAAGTAACAATTATAAGTTAAAAATCAGTAGTAAATAATAATAACAATTATAAGAAGAAAATAGTTAGCAATAACAGTAATAAAACCGGTGTTAATATCCATTTTACACATAATAAAAAACAAATCTATTTAATTTTTAATATCAAATAATTACAATTAAGTACTTAATAAGTGAATATATTTTTTAACAACTGTGTTTTTCTTCCAATAATAATAAACAAGTTTCATTTTGGCTTCCAACGCATAAGTCAAATTTCATTTTGGCTCCACTATGTTAGATCGCAACCGTCACAGGTAACAAGGACTTCCAACGCATAAGTCAAATTTCATTTTGGCTCCACTGCGAAATTTTGGCTCCAAAATCATTTTTTTGGGCTCGTAGGCCCTTTAATTTCCCAACACAGTTTTTATTCCCGATGAGCATAAACCCTCATCTTCTGAACCACGCCGCCTATTCTCTTTCTTTCTCCATCTCACGTTCTTCTTTTTCTTCCCAAATTCAGTAATTTCGTACTAAATTCGAAGGAAGGTTTAAGGATAACAAGTTGATCTTATTCCAGCTGGCGTCTCTTAACCCTAAATCCAAATCGATCTGCCCAAATTCTCCTTCCTCACGGTGGCGTCTTCCTCAAGGTATTAGACTTCCCACTTCGGTTAGATTGCGTAGCCTTTTTTTTTAACTCCGAAACTAATTCAGCTTTTGAAGATTTTGTTGATCTTATTAATCAAATTCTGAGTTTTATGTTAATCTTGTGATACTAATTATCAACTTTTTTCTGAAATAGAAGCAGCTTTATTGTGGAGGCGACACCAACTCGGCAACGACATGAGGGGACTGACGACGACAGGCACCGCTTCAGCGCGACAAGGGACAACGCTGAGCAAAATGCGAAGCCATTAATTTGTAAGTTCAATTTGATTTCCATTTTGCAATTTTAATTATGCTGGAAAAATAGCGAATGAATTGGGTTGATTTATGCTGCAAATTGCCTAATTGCATAGTTGGCAGAGGAGGATTATGTTGTGCCAAAACGGATTATGTTGATTGTTGGGAAGTGGAAACTCAAATTCTATTTTTTATTGCCAATTACAATTGGCAGCAATTTGCAAAATTGCAAAATGAAAAAAATTGAATATGTCAGTTTTTAATTGGCACCAATTGCCGATTATATTGCAAAATTGCAAAATGAAAAAAATTGAATATGTCAGGTTTTTAATTTACAGTAGGGTGATTAAATATGAGTTTGTTCATTATTTACAGAACTTCATTTGCAGGAACATGGTTGGAGAAGGACTTCACTTGTTCAGCTGAAGAAATGGATATATATTTTGGCATCTTTATGAAAGCACATAACCTGTTCGACCTAATGCCTCAACAGTTCCTGCTTCTGAATCTTGTAATCATTATTTGTAATGTAATGAAGAATTGATATATTACCGTGATGATGTATGATTCAGTTTTTGTATTTTGAATATAAAGTTGTAATCTTTTTTGTATGAATGGATCCGTTGCATTGAATTTATATCAATTTGTTTTCTGTTTATTCAGCTTTTGTTGCTTTTGCAAAATTTATTTTTTTTAAAACCCAAAAGTCTATCACAACGGTGCATAACTGTTGTAATAAAGTTTATTACAACGGTGGAAAAAAGTTGTAAAATATACATATTACAACGGTGTTGCAACAGTGCAAAAAAGTTGTAAAAGATATTAGTCTATTACAACTTCTTAATACACGACGGTTTGCCCACCGTTGTAAAATGTATATTACAACGGTGTTCCACCGTTGTAATAGGGTCATTTTGTTGTAGTGATAGAAAGCGCCGCGCTGCGGCAGTTTGTGAATTTTGACCATTGACTTCAAACGAACATTACGGGAGATACGACCGTCGAATTCTCGTCATTGGGTTCGTCTCGAAAAGAGCTTTCTAAAGAATATTAGATATTTGAAATCTAATGGTTTGATTTGGAATTATGTCCAAATCAAATTTGGAAAAGGTTGTTGTAAGTGCAGTTCGATGGCCGTTTATGGAAATCGACTGTACGGGCCTCGATAAAATTATTAAAAATATTAATAATTAGTGTAAAATCTTAATAAGTGATTTGGAAAGAACTGGGATGAAAAATTGCATATTTGAAAAGATAAAAACAGATTTTTATCGAAATGAACTAGTTTTGAACTAGAATTATAATTCAATTATTTTTAAAGTAAATAAATTGGTTTTGAAATGGTTTTAAAAATAACCTGAATTTCCAATATATAAATTGGAAATGGATTTGAATCGAAATTGTCTTCGGAATAGTTCGATGTTGAATTTCGTGATTATACAGATATTGTTATGGAAATTTGAAAGATATATATATATATATATATTGTTATTTCCAATACGATATTTGTTGATTTCAAAATTTGATATTGAATATAAGCCGATATATTTTCTATTCATAGCCTTGTATTTAATATCAAATTGGGTTGTGGGATTGTCGTGAATGATATCTTTAATATTACTGTTCTTGAACCCAATAGAGTTAAAATTAGAAACTGACTGAAGATTAGCTAAGTTGAATGGTTTCCTGGGTATTGATCTGATTTTGGTTTTGGCTTTCGGGGTTAATACTTAGGGAATTGTTCTCTTACTAATTTACGGTTAGAGACTGAAGGGATGTGGATTGGGTTTGTTGTGAACTGTGTTTTAGCGACATTCGTTCTTTAACCCGATTTACAGTGAAATGGGATTTGGAAATTATAAATCTTTTGTTAAGATTTAAAGGAGATTTTCCAAAGTAAAGTTTTCCAATTTAATATATTAAATTGGGATTGAATGGAATTTGATTTGGTAATAATCCAAGTAAGCTTCTGTAGAGGAAGACAGTTAATATATATGGAATTTAAAAGGCCTTGTCGTTATTCCATTTATATTATCGATTGGATATAGAAGTTTATATCGAGTATATATATATATACCGATTTGTTTTCCATGAAGATTCCATTGTTAATGGAATGTGATTTTGGGTTGTCGTGAATGGTATCTTTAATACTACTGTTCTTACACCAAATGGAGTTAAGGAATTCAGAAACTAACTAGAGATCAGTTAAGTTGAATGATTTTCTGGGTATTGATCTGATGTTGGTTTCGGCCTTCGGGGTTAATACTTAAGGAATTGTTCACCTGCTAATTTACGGTTAAAAGGTGATGAAATGGAAAGTGATTTTGGGTTTGTCGTGAACCGTGTTTTAAATGACATTGGTTCTTTAACCCAGTTAAAGGCAGCATATGATTTGCCGGGTTAAACAATCGTTAATATTGATTTCTGGGAAGATTAAAACCAAGTGGAGTTTTAATGCATCTTTAATTAGATTGAAATGATATCCAAAGGAAGATTAAAGAATAAATCTAAAGAATTTATCTTTGATAAAATTAATGGGAACCTTTCCCAAAGTATAAGAATATTTGAAGAAATGAATATTCTGGATTGAAATGAGGTTTATATTGTGTTTTTAGAGCACTTGTTTATTATATACGCGAGTTATTCAGAAAGACCGGGTTTATCCCATTCTGAATAACTGATTCGACGATGTGTCGATGATAAAGACGGTGGTTGAAGACCAGAGGTCTTCACATCGTTTGGATGATTACTGATGTTTTGATTTGGGTTGTACATCCGAGACAAGGTAATAAGTGGTGATCGTCCAGGCGTACTTGGAGATCAACGGATATGCGAGGGCCTCTCCGTTGTATTGGACATATGGGGAAGGAATAAGCTGCCTCCGGTTTCGTTCAGACCTAGAACGAACTTGTAAATGGATGTGTGTCTGACATCGGATTTCATTCTGTGTTATTGACTGACATCGGTTGCATAGCGTGAATTGCCTGTGTGGCATGCTGAGGTGCAAATGATCAAGGCTTCTGTTGAAAAGAAGAGTTTGTGGTTGATGATCAAAGCACGACCTTTGTGGCGTATCTTTGTGTAGCGTTAATTCATGAGCCTCACACCCCGGTGTGGACCAGAAACGGGAGAGGACTTCAGGGAGGGCATGTTTTTCCTTCTAGTTAGGAGTGGTGTCAGCGTTTTGCACGCCCTGGCATTTTATTTATGTGGATGATGGATAGCGAGGCGCCTCGGTTATAACGGTCAATCCAGGAATGATGGAGTCATTTGGCTTATTGACGCCCCATAGGGCGGGGAAACGCAGTGTTCAGGCATTTTAATCCACATCGAGTGGACCGGCCCTGATGATCCAAAGGCTTGACAGAGTACTTGCCTGAGATACAGGCTAGAGCGTCTCGAAGCGGTAAGGGTGATCCCTTGCCTTGGTTCACAGATGGAAATCCAACTTCCAATACGACATTTTGCGGTTTTGATTGTAGAGCCTAGTATTGGCGATATGATATATGGTACCCATGCCGTCTATGATTGATACTTATGATTTAAATTGTTTTGACACTATACACTTATAGTAATAATTAAATAGGAAATTTTCAAGCATTATTTGGCTATTATAAGGTAAAATCCTATCCTCCGGCTTGCGTTGCATTGTGTGATGGGACATGGGTCTTATAATAGCTTCATTGTTTTTTATTTAGCATTGCGCTGTTTGTTTTATGCACTGGTTTTCTTGGGGGTAAACCCGTTCAGTGTTATACAGCGTGGTCCCTTGATTTACATAACTTTAAAACCAAATTAATAACTGTTTTAGTTCTCACACCAGTCACATGACTAACTTGGAGTTTATTGTTTTAACATAAACTCTGGGTGCCCCTATTTTCCGCACGGGCAGCTAGTAGTTTTGTTTTTGTAAATTTATATTCACAGGACCCTTGTTTACAGTTGGAATGATATTCAGAAAGCTATGTATCTGTATATTCTTTTCAGTTTTGTTTTGTATTATTTTTCCGCTGCATTGTAATCTGTAAATCTCTGATATTTTGGAAATGTGTAATATTTATTCATACTCTGTATATTCTTGTATTCTAATGAAACAATAAGCAATGAAATGTCCTTCTGTTTATGTTCTGATTCGTCTTGTTCTCAAATCAATCCGAGCTTTCCTTCACGGGGAAGTTCGGGTCATTTCATTTTGGTATCAGAGCTTTGGTTTACAGAGCTCGAGAAAAGACATATTAGAACCGAATGAAAGAATTCATCAGAGATTGGATTAGTAATATCCAATGAGAATGACTCATTAGAGATGGGATCAGTAGTATCCTAGAATGAGTCGGAAGAGAGTTGTTTTCAAATAAAGATGAAAACTATTTTTGTTTTGAAGATTTAAATTATATTATTCATATTTGAACATTATTTTTATATTTATTTGGACAATCAAGTATATAAAGATTTTGCATATACGTTTATCCACATGTATTCGAAGTTTTAATATACTGGATAGATATAGAATCATAATCTTGTCGCCCGGAGATGGTTCTGATGATTGAAGCTTCATCATCAGAATTTGTGTTCGAGTTTCAAAAAGTGGAATATCTATATGATTCCAATTGGCTGGTGGGAGAACCAAAACTAGACAGGGCTATTGTGTGAATTAGCATCAAAAACATGATTTTCAGTATATATGTCAAAATTATGAATTTGAAACGTTAATCCACTAATTGATTGATGGTTGTGTTGAGTGATTATTCATTTAAACCATTATGAGAATGTACAGTAAATTTAGGCCAAATTGAATCAAATATTGAACTATATTGAAAATTGTTTGGAAATGCATGCATGTACGTATATATGAGTGAACAGGTCATTGCAAGGAGGCTACAGCAGATGAATAAAATTGTATGCCCGACAAATAGGTACATGTTTACTAATTTCTTGGGTTTTGGATGATTTTATGAGCCGATTGGATAGATGCTTGGCTGTTTCTTTTTCTTTTTGGATTGGAGAGGCCTATATGTCAATTTCGGGATTTTCGCAGTGCTCCCCTACAGGGGAGGTTATGGCGAATTTTTTTGAAAATTTAGGATGTTAGCCAAATTTTAAAATAATGAAAGTTCTTAGAAACTGAAAAGTTGAAGAACTTAAGCCATAATTAAAATAATGAAAGTTGAGTTGGTTAGTAAAACAACTTTCAGCTCCGTTAATTTTAGAGGACGAAAAGATTTTTAGTGTGGGAGATTGTAATAACTCGGAAAATCTAAACCAATTAAATTTTTTTATTTTGGCAATTTTAATGAATTTAGAATATTTAAAACGAATTATTTTAAATAATGACGACGAGAAATTTATTTTGAATAGAATTAGAACGTATATATTTATTTGAATCATCATTTGAATATAAAATATTTATTTTTAATTATAAAAGGAATTGAAAATGGCGTGGTAGTTTGAAAATTCAATTTCCAATTTCAAATGAATGTACAGGATACAAAATAAACTGGATTTTAGCGAAACCAAAATTATTAGAATCTATTTGAAAATATCTTTCCAATGAATCCAAAATATTGAAATTTCATAGTGGGAATAAAAAGTTATGTCCAGTTGAAAATTCAGAATAGTCGCTATGGAATTTTGGCCCTTAAAAATGGAAATTTTGCAAACGACCTCCGTTTTCGACGAACCAATTTTGTTGGATCCGTGATGTCAAGTTATTGCTAGATTCCAAAATTCGTAATTTTCTGAATCAATATGTATGCGTGGTGAAGTAAAACGTGTTTTGACAATTTCAGTCAATTTGGATCGACCAGAAAATGGTCATTTTTCAAACGGTCTCCAAATTTGATGAAATTAGTTTGGTTAGAATTGTATCTTCAATACGAAGCTAGAAAATATTTTTCGGGAATTTTTAAAGTCCGTATGTGGCCACAGTAAATTGAAACATGCGTTCAAATTCAATATATAGATTGATACGTTAATTTTTACGGAAACCGATCGAAACAGCCAAACTAGCTTACGATACATATCCCATTGCGTTCAGGATGGGGTAATTAGTTAGGGATGATAGTCGTTGGGTTCGATATGGGGTTCGAAAATAAAAGTTACTTTTTGAATGTGAAATAGAATTAATATATATAATTATATAAACTAGTCAAAGCCCCTCTCCCTCTCCCTCTCTTCAGAGTCAAACACGAGATTAAATAAAAAAAACTGCCTCCATCGTTGATCTTCCACCGCTGTGCCTTCGTCACCGCCTTCCTCTCCGGTAGTCGCTCCCCCTCCATCGCCTTCCTCTCTCCCTGTCCATCAGTCTCTCCCCCAATTCGATGACACCGCGAGCCCCCACCCAACCCTAGTTGACGCAACCCCACAAAACCCGTCGTCGCTCCATCCATCCCTCTGCCAAACCTCACCACCGCCTTCACCTACTCCATCGCTGCCCCTCCTCAGTTTGTACCCGAACCCGTTTGCTCCTCCGCGATGTCAGCCAAAGCCCTTGCTCCACCGCATCCGCCATCACCTCCGACCTTTGTTAGGAAGTCCGACGTGGCACGCGTTTCCAGACCTAGGTTTGGAGGAGCGGTTTTACAGAATGAGGAGTGTACAGTGAAGATGATTAAGCTTAAGGTGGGAGTTTATTTAAATATTACATTGTTTAAATTTCAGAAATTAATATAAACATTGTTAAAAATCTGAAATTTAGATATAGGTTATTGTTTTAAAACTGAATTTTTATTATAGAAATAAAAAGGTAAAAAGATGAGATTTTGTTTAAAAAATAATAATAATGATAATATGAATTCTTTGATATGAAAAGGTTTGATTTTTAAAAGTAAAACGATTTGATTTTTAAACATGAAAAGAAGTGATTTTTGAAAATAAAAAGAAGTGATTCTTTTTAAAATATAAGGTTGAGGTTTTATAATGAAGTAGCGGAGATAAAAATGTGATTTTTATATAACAGAGAGTATAAAAAAATATTATTTTTATATAGGTAGCAAATTAAAAATATGATTTTTAATGTATAAACATCGAATTAAAAATATGATTTTATCTATGAACAACGTGAAGAAGATTGCGTAGGAATTTGGAATAGAATCCAAACCATCATCCATTAAAGCACAGCGGAGTGGAACCCCAAAGGTGAGAACTTCTCACTTTTATTTTATTTTCTAGTTAAAATATATAGTAGGATGCAGACGGTGCTTAGCAGCACCCGACACTTGTCGTCCACAGACCATGGGTGACTTGTTTGTTTGATTTATATGTTGTGAAAATTGATTGTGTGATGTGGAATAGAATAAAATATTTTATAGTTAAAAATATAATTTTTTGACGTGTATATGAATAAATAAATATTTATAAACAAATCGGATAATTTGTTTATGTACACACATTTGACTGATATTGATTGGGACGATAAATTTTACATATCGCCCAACTGCACAAATAAAATTCATTATTTGTTGATTGAAACCCCACACGGGTATTGAGATGATATTTGACATACATAATCCCAATGGTTAGTTGTATGTCAATCGATTGGTTGACAGACTGTTATAAGCGTTAAATATTTATATTTGATGCTTATGCAGTGTATGATGCACTTTGGATGATTGTTGACTGTGTTTGATTGTTGTAGTATACATGTGGTGTATGAAATCCATATAATCACATTATATGGTAATTGACTATGTCTGATTCCAGTTCAGAAAGAATGAATATTTTAAAATAACGATTATTTTAAAATCGAATATTTTAAAATAATATTCAGAAAAGAATCAAAATCTGATATTGATGTCCGATTTGGGATGGACATGAAAATATTTAAATATATAAAGCCGTGTTGATTAAATTAACGCCATTTTGACGAGAACGATATTTATATCGATTTTATTCACTTCTATAATGAATATCAAAGAGGAATAGATTTCAAAATATAATGTTTTTAAAATACTATCATTTATATATCGATGATATGGAATATTCAATTTTGATTAGAAATTGAATATGAAGTTGAAATCATTTAGAAAACAAATTTAAAACGATTTATAAAATACGTCTAAATGGAAATCGACGAAATATATATAATATATATATTATATATAAATATCTTGGCATGAATAGAACGCGCCGCGCTGCGGCAGTTCGTGAATTTCGACCATTGACTTCAAACGGACATTACAAGAGATCTGACCATCGAATTCTCCTAAAACTAGAACCGTTGGGTTCATATCAAAAAGAGCTTTCTAAAGAATATTAGATATTTGAAATCTAATGGTTTGATTTGGAATTATGTCCAAATCAAACTTCGAAAAGGTCGCTGTAAGTGCAGTTCGATGGCCATTTATGGAAATCGACTGTACGGGCCTTGATAAAATTATTAAAAATATCAATAATTAGTGTAAAATCATAATAAGTGATTTGGAAAGAATTTGGATGAAAAATTCCATATTTGAAAAGAAAAAAATAGATTTTTATCGAAATGAACTTGTTTTGAACTAGAATTATAACTCAATTATTTTGAAAATAAATAAATTGGTTTTGAAATGGTTTTAAAAATAACCTGAATTTCCAGTATATAAATTGGAAATGGATTTGAATCGAAATTGTCTTCGGAATAGTTCGATGTTGAATTTCGTGATTGTACAAATATTGTTATGGAAGTTTGAAAGATATATATATCGTTATTTCCAATACGATATTTGTTGATTTCAGAATTTGATATTGAATATAAGGCGATATATTTTCGATTCAGAGCCTTGTATTTAATATAAAATTTTATTGTTGGTTTGTCGTGAATGGTATCTTTAATAATACTGTTCTTGAACCCAATGGAGTTTAGAAAACTAGAAACTGACCGGGGATTAGCTAAGTTAAATGGTTTCCTGGGTATTATCTGATGTTGGTTTCGGCCTTCGGGGTTAATACATAGGGAATTTTTCTCTTACTATCTTACGGTTAGAGACTGAAGGGATGTGGATTGGGTTTGTTATGAACTGTGTTTTAGCGACGTTCGTTCTTTAACCTGATTTACAGTGAAATGGGATTTGGAAATTATAAATCTTTTGTTAATATTTAAAGGATATTTTCCAAAGTAAAATTTTCTAATTTAATATATTAAATTGGAATTGAATGGAATTCGATTTGGTAATTATCGAAGTAAGATTCTGTAGAGGAAGACGGTTAATATATATGGAATTTAAAAGGCTTTGTCGTTATTCCATTTATATTATTGGTTGGATATGGAAGTTTATATCCAGTATATATATATATATATATCGATTTGTTTTCCATGAAGATTCCATTGTTAATGGAATGTGATTTTAGGTTGTCGTGAATGGTATCTTTAATAATACTGTTTTTAGACCCAATAGAGTTAAGGAATACATAAACTAAATAGATATTAGTTAAGTTAAATGATTTTCTGGGTATTGATCTGATGTTGGTTTCGGCCTTCAGGGTTAATACTTAGGAAATTGTTCACTTGCTAATTTACGGTTAAACGCTGATGGAATGGAATGTGATTTTGGGTTTATCGTGAACCGTGTTTTAAATGACATCGGTTCTTTAACCCAGTTAAAGGCAGTATATGATTTGCTAGGTTAAACAATCGTTAATATTGATTTCTGGGAAGATTAAGACCAAGTGGAGTTTTAATGCATCTTTAATTAGATTGAAATGATATCCAAAGGAAGATTAAAGAATAAATCTAAAGGATTTATCTTTGATAAAATTAATGCGAACCTTTCCCAAAGTACAAGAATATTTGAGGAAAGGATTATTCTGGATTGGAATGAGGCGTATTTTGTGTTTTTAGAGCACTTGTTTATTATATACGTGAGTTATTCAGAAAGTCCGGTTTTTTCCCATTCTGAATAACTGATTCGACGACGTGCCGAGGATGAAGACGGTGGTTGAAGACCGGAGGATGATTACTAATGTTTTGATTTGGGTTGTACACCCGAGACATGGTAATAAGTGGTGATCATCCAGGTGTACTTAGAGATCGACGGATATGCGAGGGCCTCTCCCCTGTATTGGACAAGGAATAAGGTGCCTCCAGTTTCGTTCAGACCCAGAACGAACTTGTAAATGGATGTGTGTCTGACATCGGATTTCATTCTATGTGATTGATTGACATCGGTTGCATAGTGTGAATTGCCTGTTTGGCATGCTAAGGTGCAAATGATCAAGGCTTCGGTTGAAAAGCAGAGTCTTGTGGTTGATGATCAAAGCATGGCCTTTGTAGCGTAGCTTTGTGTAGCGTTAATTCGCGAGCCTCACACCCCAGTGTGGACCAAAAACGGGAGAGGACTTCAGGGAGGGCATGCGTTTCCTTCTAGTTAGGAGTGGTGTCAGCGTTTTGCACGCCTTGGCATTTTACTTATGTGGACGATGGACAGCGAGGCACCTCGGTTATATCGGTCGATCCGGGACCGATGGTGTCATTTGCCTCATTGACGCCCCATAGGGCAGGGAAACGCAATGTTCAGGCATTTTAATCCACATCGAGTGGACCAGCCCTGATGATGCAAAGGCTTGACAAAGTACTTGCCTGAGACACAGGCTAGAGCGTCTCGAAGCAGTAAGGACGATCCCTTGCCTTGGTTCACAGATGGAAATCCAACTTCCAATACGACATTTTGCGGTTTTGATTGTAGAGCCTAGTGTTGGCGACATGATATATGGTACCAATGCCGTTTATGATTGATACTTATGATTGAAATTGTTTTGACACTATACACTTATAGTAATAATAAAATATGAAATTTCAAGTATAAAGCATTATTTGGCTACTATAAGGTAAAAGCCTATCCTCCGGCTTGCGTTGCATTGTGTGATGGGACCTGGGTCTTATAATAGCTTCATTGTTCTTTATTTAGCATTGCGCTGTTTGTTTTATGCACTGGTTTTCTTAGGGGTAAACCCGTTCCGTGTTATACGGCATGGTCCCTTGATTTACCTAACTTTAAAAGCAAATTAATAACTGTTTTAGTTCTCACACCAGTCACACAACTGACCTGTGTAGGATATTAATTAACCCTAAAGGTGGGCGTGAATAGGGTTTATCGCAAATTTTCACAGAGTAATTAAATAATCACAGCACAGATAATAATCAGAATAAATGCGGAAAATAAATAACACACAGATATACCTAGCTTCGGCAAAACACTGCCTACTGCTGCATTCCCCTAGGTTTCTACTAGAAGTTAAAACAATCTTTACGCTTACAATCCCATGTAAACCCGCGACACTCTCTCCCAACTGTTCTTAACCCTATGCTCAATACCCTGCAATGGTTTTTATCCTCGAAACCAGATTTCCCCGAAATACGAATCCCGTAATTCGTCTCCCAAGTTTTAGAGACAAACTAGAAAACTCTCACTCGATTACAATTTGAAGTTAAAAACGAATAAAAATAAAAATCCCTAAGACAAATTTAAAACCCTAGGAATTAAAATTAGGGTTATCCCCTTTAGTTGAAAAAACTTGGCCGGCCTCCTTTGTAACACCCCACCTCCGCCAGGGTGACTCTTGCAAGCACTCTGACTTTGGAGGGGCGTTTGAATCAGGTAAACATGCATAATGATATATCAAGGCAGAACAAGAACATATGTATAGATGTAAACAGAGTAAATAACATAGATAAAACAGCGGAAGATTTTCACAACCATTTCAAAACAAGTCTGGTACTACATAGCTTTCCAAATAAACAAGTCTAGATAAAAACAACATCAACAGAAAAACTGAAATACATAAGTACTATCCCCAAATAAGCGATAACCATAGCTAGCTTCATGTCGGAACCGTACATGAGCTGAAATCCCACAAGCAAGCAATCCGAAATCCAAGCTAAGCTCCAGTATTCCCTCCCTGAGAACCTTGGGGGGGGGGGGAACGGAAGAAAAGAGGCGAAAGAAAACAGGTCAGTCAAAAAGACTGAGTAAGCCCTACTACAATCAATGTAAACTGATAAAGTTAACTGTCATGAGCAGCAGGGATGATCATAAGGATAACAACATACTAGCATGATGATTAACTAACAAGGTAGATAAAGGTGTCATCGCATAATCAAGATTAAGGTTTTGCACCACGGGTGTACTAGCAGACTAACATGACTTGAATAAACAAGTATTGGTCCCTTGGCCCATGCTTTGGCCCAATAACATGAAGTGACCCTCATACGAGGTCCAATAACATAAAGTGACCCTAACACAAGGTCCAACCCAACGGTCTAGTCGATCGGCTCCCTAAGCCTAACTCGTCACGTGTTGGTGTCAATACGGCCCAAACATAATTGTAGTCGAACTGTGCCGGGTCCACCCTTCGGGTGTATCAAGCCCTAGGGTGTCAACCCCTGGACACCATGAACATGAGTGCACAGTCTCGATCTACTGGTACCCGTGCATGTTTTCTCCGGCTACGGACTATGTGCACGACCAGAGTCCGCCCGGAACTACACCGGCGTACCACCCTGCCTTCGTTTATTGGTCGCTTACCTCCAACCCAGTAATCGTGCCCCCACCCTAGCCTAGTCCCTAGGGTCATGATGATACAAACTAGGGATTACTTCTGGAGTGGACCCCCCATTGCTAGGATTTTTCTAGTGGGTTAAGTACGGTTTAACCCCTTTACTAATCATGGATTAACTTGGTTAAGTGTAACGATGAGTTCACGACTTAACCCCGATTAATCTACCAAGCCCAAATTGGTTAAGTGTTAAATGGACCATGATTTAACCCTAATCATGAGGCATTAATTAATTAATGCGCCTTAACCTCTCACATTAGACTTTGTTGCGGTTACTAGTTAAGCCGGTCGGTTCCGGGTAGCTTTACACCACAACTTGGTCTAACCTCGGGTCCAAGGTACCACATGACCAACTTCTCACATTGGGTCTTATTGTTTGTAGCAACTAGTTAAGCCGGTCGGTTCCGGGTAGGTTTACGCTACAAACTCAACCCAACCTCGAGTTGGCCACACTTATATTTTCTAAGTGTCATGTCCACCATGTTTCCAAAACACATTACAAGTTTTCAAGCAATTGGGTAGACCTAACTTAATAGGTAAATTCCCAATGGGTAGACCTAACTTAATAGGTAAATTCCCAAGCTTATGTTTTTATGTCTTTTAAGTTTACCCAACCCCAAACGCAATCCCATCGCTTACATATCGCAATAGCGCATAAAGGATAGAAAGAGGGAACTTGGCATAATCATGACATAAAGGTGTTGAAGCCGCAAGTTCAACATGGTGGCATATGAAATGTACATATGTTCATATACTTGCATTAGGCCTCAAAAACATGCATAAAACCAAACTTATCATATTGGTGATACATGGTGATAAATGACATGTAGAAATGGCCATAAGTTCGCATTTAGCCTCACATGCAAGTTATCATAAGGGATATGATAACTTACATGTTGCCAAAATGCAACCTTTAGCATAAAGCTTGAAGCTTTATGTTCACATACTCAAGATAAGCTTGCATAACATGATAACATGAGCCAAATGATCAACCCAAACTTGCATAACATAACTTGCATATCATATGGCAACTTGCATATCAAACTTGCATAACATAACTTGATGAACTTGCATATCACATCATAGTAAACTTGCATAACACATCATAGTAAACTTGCATAACACATCATAGTAAACTTGCATATCATACATTTAACTTTAGAGTTTAAGTATGAAAGTAGAATAGGGCTTACAATGCTTATGAGGACTCAAATGAGTATAGCAAATATAAGAAAGCCCTTATGCAACCAAATAACCCAAAATGCAAGCAAAACCCTTGAGCCAAAATGATCAAAACTCTTTCTTTATGATGCAAATATAGAAACTTGACTTGAATGCAAGCTAATGATGATCATACAAGTTTAAAAACACTTGTATGCATGGAAAATCTTATAGAAAATTATTTAGGAATTTTATGAAGAGAGTGGAGGCCATGAGAGGATTGATTTTGCCATAGTTTAGTCACTAGAATGAATAATGATGATTTAGGGTAGGTTAGGGTCTTATTTATAGATTAGGCAAGTGTTTTAGGCCATAGGATTAAACCCTAGTTCCAATCTTAGCCCTCAAAACCGAATCTGGCCCCCAAGCTCAACACAATCTCTAAATGGTGCACCAGGCTAAACAGCCCGGCTGAGCCAAGTCGACAGCCAAGTCGACAGGGCTGTCGACTTGGTCCAACCAAGTCGACTCCCAAGTCGACAGGGTTGTCGACTTGGGTGTTCTGGCGGGAATTCTCCCGCCTGGCCTAATCTGACCTATTTTCCAAGTTTCAAATTTGAATTTGAAATCTGTTTTTACTTTGAAATTTTCAGAAAACTTCGTTGGGCCTTAATCGGGTCATACGGACTCCGATTTTCATTTTCGAAAACTCGGACTCTACTTCGCGTATTTTTCCGAGACGAACGCAATGGCATAGCCCGCTTCCCATGATTCAGATTTTAGAATTAAATTCTGCCTCAATTTATGTTATAACAGGTTATTGAAAATACGGGTTGTTACATTCTCCCCTCCTTAAAGGATTTCGTCCCCGAAATCTTCAAGTTAGGAAGAACGTATCCTACCATCCAATCATCCATCTACTCAAAACATCATCCACGAGCAATCATTGTCCTTACAAGATTCTAAATGTTGTATGAACGTATGCAAAGGTGTGTGTATATGTCCTTACCTAATGCAAATATCATCAATGCAAATTATGTTAGTGAAATGAATCCATATGTATGCAATTCCTAACATAATGTATAACATCTATATGTGTGCACATAACATACATCCATATGCAACATCCATGTGATAACACAAAAATTTCATCCATGAATAAGCATAAACACTCATGCATATGCAATATGAGGAGTGTGTGAGCCGATCTAGTGCCTAATGTGTATAATGCATCCACAAGTAACCACTTGCAAACACTTGCAACCACTTGCAACCATCAAGCATAACATGTTTCAAACACATGTTTCATCCAAAGGGTTTCAACCTAAGGTTCTCATGACAAGATTAACACGATAAACTAGATAATCATGGATAGCAAAGAGAAAGATATGCTAACAAAGAAAAGAGATTGAGAGTGTACCCTCAAAAAGGAATGGATAAAGCCCACGCATCTTCTCCTCGGTTTCCCAAGTCGCGTCTTCTTCGGCTTCACCCCATTGAACCTTCACCAATTTGACCTCTCGATTCCTTAGTTTCTTGGTCTCCGTCCCCAAGATACGAATCGGAGCTCTCCTCAAGGTAGCTTCTTTTTCCACTTCCACATCTTTCAGAACACTTGGCTCAACAACCTCTGCTGATTCATGTAAACACTTCCGTAGATGCGAGACATGAAAAACATCGTGTATCCGGCAAGCTTCTCGGGCAACTTCACTCTATAAGCCATCTGCCCGATCCTCTCTATAATAGGGAATGGTCCAACAAACCTCGGTGCTAACTTCCCAACGGCTCCAAATCGGACCACATTCCGCAAAGGAGAAACCTTCACGAAAACCATATCCCCAACATCAAACTCCAAATCAGTTCTTCGCTTATCAGCATAGGATTTCTGTCGGTCATGGGCCGTTTTCATTCGTCTCCGAATCAACTCGATCTTCTCGGATGTATCTCTGATCAGATCAGGCCCAAGTATAAGCTTATCTGTAGTCTCCCACCAACATGTAGGCGACTTGCACGGCCTCCCATATAAAGCTTCGAATGGTGCCATCCCTATGCTTGCCTGATAACTGTTATTATATGCAAACTCAACAAGAGGAAGATGGTCTTCCCAAGTACCACCAAAATCCAGAATACAAAGCCTCAACAGATCCTCGAGTACCCTATTCACCCTTTCGGTTTGACCGTCCGTCTGTGGGTGATAAGCAGTACTTAGATTCAACCTCGTGCCCATGGCTTCTTGCAAGCTATTCCAGAACTGACTTGTAAAGATTGGGTCATGGTCACTGACTATACTAGAAGGGACTCCATGAAGTCTCACAATCTCACGAAGATATACAGACGCTAGCCAAGATGCGGTCCTCTTGCTCTTTATCGGAATGAAATGAGCACTCTTCGTAAGTCTATCCACAATAACCCAAATGCTCGTATTCCCTTTCCTTGACCTTGGTAGCCCATCGATAAAATCCATGGAGATACTCTCCCACTTCCATAGTGGAACGTCTAGAGGATGCAATAGCCCACCGGGCTTCTTTGACTCGGCCTTAACTTGTTGGCAAATGATACATCTAGAGACAAACTCTGCCACATCCTTCTTCATCCCAGGCTAAAAGAAAATATGCTTCACATCTTTATACATCTTATCTCCGCCTGGATGTATAATCAACTTAGAGCGATGCGCTTCCTCAAGAACTTTTCTTACTAGATCTTCTACCATTGGAACACATAACCTTCCGTCTCTCCTCAGCCAACCCTTGTCATCAATAGAATATCGAGCGAGATGACTAGACGCCTCTCCTCGAATCAGCTTATCCATAATCTCAACTATCTGAGGGTCTTCTTTCTGCGAAGCCCCAACTTGATCAAGAAGGGTAGGTCTGAGTTCCAGAGATGCTAAGGAACCGGTCATCGACTCAACCGCCAAAGAGAAATCAAAGGTTGCCACATACTCTAAATTCTTCATTTCAACGAATAGAGGACTTAGGGTCAACCTTCTTCTACTCAATGCATCAGCTACCACATTCCCCTTGCCAGGGGTATAAGCTATCTCAAAATCGTAGGACGCCAAGAATTCCATCCATCTTTGTTGCCTCAGATTCAGATCCTTCTGAGAAAAGAGATACTTCAATGACTTGTGATCGGTATAAAGCTCAAATCTTTCACCCAGAAGATAATGGCGCCAAGCCTTGAGTGCATATACTATTGCTGCCAACTCTAAGTCATGAGTGGGATAATTCTTCTCATGCAATTTGAGTTGTCTACCGCCAAAGCATATCACTCTTCCTTCTTGCATCAGAACAACTCCTAACCCCGTGCCACATGCATCGGTGTATACTGTAAATAACTTCCCTCCATCGGGCAAAGCTAGAACAGGTGCTGATGTGAGAGCTCTCTTGAGTTTCTGAAAAGCAAGCTCGCATTCTATGCTCCAAGCAAAAACTAAATTCTTCTTCGTCAATTTAGTGAGAGGAGCGGAAATCTTCGCGAAGTCCTTGATGAACTTCCGGTAAAAACCCGCAAGACCTAGAAAACTTCTCACTTCGGTTGCATTCCTTGGAGTCTTCCAATCCTGAACTGCAACCACCTTAGCGGGATCCACCGCTAAGCCTTGCTTAGATACTATATGCCCAAGGAATCTAACTTCCCTTCTCCAAAAGTGACACTTGGAGAACTTGGCCTTCAACTGATGCGCTCTAAGCGTATCCATCACCTCCACGAGATGCCTTGCGTGCTCTTCCTCATCTTTAGAGAAGATCAGAATATCATCTACGAAGACCACGACAAACTTGTTCAAGAACTCCCTGAACACCCTACTCATCAAGTCCACGAAATATGCGGGTGCGTTAGTCAAGCCGAACGGCATGACAAGCCATTCAAAGAATCCATCTGGAGTCCTGAACGCAGTCTTGTCTATACTGTCTTCAGCTACCCTGAGCTGATGGAATCCAGTAGCAAGATCAAGCTGAGAGAAAACAGAAGCACCGACAAGCTGGTCAAAGAGATCATCAATCCTCGGTAACGGGTGTCTGTTCTTCTTAGTCAGCTTATTCAATTCTCGATAGTCAACACAAAGTCGGAGAGAACCATCTGCCTTGGTAGCAAATACCACAGGCGCTCCCCATTCAGATATACTTCGTCTAATGAAGTTCTTTTCAAGCAACTTCTTCACTTGCTTACTTAGCTCCCGCCTTTCACGCGGAGCCATATGCCGAACAGGCAAAGAAACCGGCTTTGCATTATCCACCAGATAAATGCGGAAATCAATCTCTCGCTTAGGGGGCAACCCTAACTTCATCAAAAACATCCGGATACTCTCGAACCACTCTCACAGACTGAAGAGTTTCCATTGACGAGTCGAGTGATTCCAGATAGCACAACATGACGGGACCTCTCGGATCACAACAAATTTCTAGGGTGTTCCCGAGGCGAGTCACGAGCCTCACAACCCTATGCTCACAATCAAGAATGGCTCCATATCTGGACAGCCAATCCATGCCCAATATCAATCCGTATCCCCTGAAACCAAGAACATAAGCACTGCACAAGAACTCTACACTCAGTATAGAGATCCTCAAATCCCCACATATCATAGACAAATGGGCGGAACCCCCAATAGGATTTGAGACACAGACGGGATCATCTACCAAGCTAGTACTAAGGTGCAAACTGTCAACAAGATCAGATGAGATAAAGCTATGCGATGCACCAGAATCAAACAAGGTACGAACTGGAAAATCAGAAATATATACAAGGCTCTCAACAGAAATACTACCTCGATCGGGAACTGGAGCGGTACTGAGAGCATGAACTTGCCCTCCTGAAGGTCCAGCACGCTGAGTCTGACCCTGGCCTTGCCCTCGCTTCTTCGGGCAATCCTTACTGAAATGTCCAGTCTCACCGCAGAAAAAGCATTCACCATTCTTCCTTTTCCTCTTCTTACAGTCCTTAATAAGATGCCCAACTGAACCGCAATAATGGCACTTCCCCTTGACGTTCTTGCCCTTGTTGTTGTTTCCCTTGTTGCCTTGACTCTTGTTCTTGTTCTGGTTGCCTTGACTGCTTTGACCACTTGGATTACCCTAACTTCCTTTTCCCTGGGAATCAGTCTTCTTGGCTTGAGTATCATTCATCTTGGTCTCTTTCTTGACATATCCCTGAAGTAACGCCATATCAACCAAACTCTCAAACGTGGCCCCATGGGGAATATGTGACATGGCCAATCCCTGCAACGGCTCATTTAATCCTCTAGCAAAACGAAGAGCCTTCTTCTGAGGAGTATTCACCATATCTAAGCCAAAACGAGCTAACTGATTGAACTTGTTCACATATTCTTTGACAGACATATCTCCTTGCTTCAAAGTTATGAACCTCTCCATTTGCAGATTCTCCTCAGCAGAAGATAGAAACTTAAGCATGAACCTTGCTCTGAAATCGGCCCAAGTCTCAACAGGCCTAGTACCATTGGTGACTTCCCACCAATAAGCGGCTTCATCCTTCATAAGCCAAACCGCCAACAAGGTCTTCCTCTGATCGTCTAACCCAAAGATAGCAAATAAATCCTCGGTCTCTTTCAACCAATTTCTGGCCTCTACAAAAGTCTCAGTGCCTTGAAAGTTCTTGCCACCCATTGCTTTGAAATCCTTGCAAGTCTTTGCGAAGTCAGCTTGAGGATGCTGAGGGGGAGGAGGAAGAGGAACCTCAGCGACAGGAGGAGGAGGAACATTAGCGACAGGAGGGGGAGGAATATTAATGACAGGAGGAGGAGGAACATCTGCGGGGCCGGCTTCGGTCGCCCTAGCCTCCAAAAGTCTCCTATACCAAACAGGTACGTGTACTCCCTCCGGAATAGCAAAGTTATCGGCCATACTGAAAATGAAGAAAAAGACAGATTCAGAATAGAGAAAAACGAAGGGATTTTGCTAATGGCTTTTTGGGGAATAGCCTTTAAAATAAACTAGACTTTTCTTTGGAAAATACTTTATACTTAGTTTTGAAAATAGTTTTCCAAAAGTTTTCTAAAAACCTTTTTGTTCCTTCTCGTAAACCATATGCTCTGATACCAAATGTAACACCCCACCTCCGCCAGGGTGACTCTTGCAAGCACTCTGACTTTGGAGGGGCGTTTGAATCAGGTAAACATGCATAATGATATATCAAGGCAGAACAAGAACATATGTATATATGTAAACAGAGTAAATAACATAGATAAAACAGCGGAAGATTTTCACAACCATTTCAAAACAAGTCTGGTACTACATAGCTTTCCAAATAAACAAGTCTAGATAAAAACAACATCAACAGAAAAACTGAAATACATAAGTACTATCCCCAAATAAGCGATAACCATAGCTAGCTTCATGTCGGAACCGTACATGAGCTGAAATCCCACAAGCAAGCAATCCGAAATCCAAGTTAAGCTCCAGTATTCCCTCCCTGAGAACCCGGGGGGGGGGGGGGGGGAACGGAAGAAAAGAGGCGAAAGAAAACAGGTCAGTCAAAAAGACTGAGTAAGCCCTACTACAATCAATGTAAACTGATAAAGTTAACTGTCATGAGCAGCAGGGATGATCATAAGGATAACAACATACTAGCATGATGATTAACTAACAAGGTAGATAAAGGTGTCATCGCATAATCAAGATTAAGGTTTTGCACCACGGGTGTACTAGCAGACTAACATGACTTGAATAAACAAGTATTGGTCCCTTGGCCCATGCTTTGGCCCAATAACATGAAGTGACCCTCATACGAGGTCCAATAACATGAAGTGACCCTAACACAAGGTCCAATCCAACGGTCTAGTCGATCGGCTCCCTAAGCCTAACTCGTCACGTGTTGGTGTCAATACGGCCCAAACATAATTGTAGTCGAACTGTGCCGGGTCCACCCTTCGGGTGTATCAAGCCCTAGGGTGTCAACCCCTGGACACCATGAACATGAGTGCACAGTCTCGATCTACTGGTACCCGTGCATGTTTTCTCCGGCTACGGACTATGTGCACGACCAGAGTCCGCCCGGAACTACACCGGCGTACCACCCTGCCGTCGTTTATTGGTCGCTTACCTCCAGCCCAGTAATCGTGCCCCCACCCTAGCCTAGTCCCTAGGGTCATGATGATACAAACTAGGGATTACTGCTGGAGTGGACCCCCCATTGCTAGGATTTTTCTAGTGGGTTAAGTACGGTTTAACCCCTTTACTAATCATGGATTAACTTGGTTAAGTGTAACGATGAGTTCACGACTTAACCCCGATTAATCTACCAAGCCCAAATTGGTTAAGTGTTAAATGGACCATGACTTAACCCTAATCATGAGGCATTAAATAATTAATGCGCCTTAACCTCTCACATTAGACTTTGTTGCGGTTACTAGTTAAGCCGGTCGGTTCCGGGTAGCTTTACACCACAACTTGGTCTAACCTCGGGTCCAAGGTACCACATGACCAACTTCTCACATTGGGTCTTATTGTTTGTAGCAACTAGTTAAGCCGGTCGGTTCCGGGTAGGTTTACGCTACAAACTCAACCCAACCTCGAGTTGGCCACACTTATATTTTCTAAGTGTCATGTCCACCATGTTTCCAAAACACATTACAAGTTTTCAAGCAATTGGGTAGACCAAACTTAATAGGTAAATTCCTAATGGGTATACCTAACTTAATAGGTAAATTCCCAAGCTTATGTTTTTATGTCTTTTAAGTTTACCCAACCCCAAACGCAATCCCATCGCTTACATATCGCAATAGCGCATAAAGGATAGAAAGAGGGAACTTGGCATAGTCATGACATAAAGGTGTTGAAGCCACAAGTTCAACATGGTGGCATATGAAATGTACATATGTTCATATACTTGCATTAGGCCTCAAAAACATGCATAAAACCAAACTTATCATATTGGTGATACATGGTGATAAATGACATGTAGAAATGGCCATAAGTTCGCATTTAGCCTCACATGCAAGTTATCATAAGGGATATGATAACTTACATGTTGCCAAAATGCAACCTTTAGCATAAAGCTTGAAGCTTTATGTTCACATACTCAAGATAAGCTTGCATAACATGATAACATGAGCCAAATGATCAACCCAAACTTGCATAACATAACTTGCATATCATATGGCAACTTGCATATCAAACTTGCATAACATAACTTGATGAACTTGCATATCACATCATAGTAAACTTGCATAACACATCATAGTAAACTTGCATAACACATCATAGTAAACTTGCATATCATACATTTAACTTTAGAGTTTAAGTATGAAAGTAGAATAGGGCTTACAATGCTTATGAGGACTCAAATGAGTATAGCAAATATAAGAAAGCCCTTATGCAACCAAATAACCCAAAATGCAAGCAAAACCCTTGAGCCAAAATGATCAAAACTCTTTCTTTATGATGCAAATATAGAAACTTGACTTGAATGCAAGCTAATGATGATCATACAAGTTTAAAAACACTTGTATGCATGGAAAATCTTATAGAAATTTATTTAGGAATTTTATGAAGAGAGTGGAGGCCATGAGAGGATTGATTTTGCCATAGTTTAGTTGCTAGAATGAATTATGATGATTTAGGGTAGGTTAGGGTCTTATTTATAGATTAGGCAAGTGTTTTAGGCCATAGGATTAAACCCTAGTTCCAATCTCAGCCCTCAAAACCGAATCTGGCCCCCAAGCTCAACACAATCTCTAAATGGTGCACCAGGCTAAACAGCCCGGCTGAGCCAAGTCGACAGCCAAGTCGACAGGGCTGTCGACTTGGTCCAACCAAGTCGACTCCCAAGTCGATAGGGCTGTCGACTTGGGTGTTCTGGCGGGAATTCTCCCGCCTGGCCCAATCTGACCTATTTTCCAAGTTTCAAATTTGAATTTGAAATCTGTTTTTACTTTGAAAATTTCAGAAAACTTCGTTGGGCCTTAATCGGGTCATACGGACTCCGATTTTCGAAAACTCGGACTCTATTTCGCGTATTTTTCCGAGATGAACGCAATGGCATAGCCCGTTTCCCATGTTTCAGATTTTAGAATTAAATTCTGCCTCGATTTATGTTATAACAGGTTATTGAAAATACTGGTTGTTACATCCTTTTATTTGCTTTACTCCTTTTCACTTAAGTCTGATCACTTTATTACTGTAGAAATGGCGGCTCTAGGGTTTCCTTCTGAAATAGAAATGGCTACTGTGATTAGGGTTTTGATTCTGTGATTCTGAAATCCGACGCTCTCTTAAATGATGTTCTCGAGTTCCAATTGCAAGCTCTTCTTCAATTTAGTTGATAAAGTTCTGATTTGGATCCAAGTCTTCTCCTCTCCTGGTAGATTTTAATTTGAGATTCGATTTTTAATTGATGCTAGAACTTGGATGGGATTAAAAGCCTGTGATGATTGGTGTTTATTTATAGGGTACATAGATCCCTCTAGAATAATAATTCTCTGATTTCGACTAATGATTTGGTCGTGGTATATACGGAAATATTGGAACTTTAAATCATCGTATGTTCTGGAATTTCTGATTAAGTCTGATCTTTGAAACCCTTGATTTGAAACTTACGACATATATATTTTTCCTGGAAATTAGGACTTGAGCAAGTTTTCTGGAACATATGATTTTCTGGTTTGCAAAAACTTTGTCAATTCATTTGAATGGATTTTTTAAATGCTTTCCTGATGATTTCAAAAACAGAATAGAAATTTCTCTTGATTTTGTTGAGAGCAGTCTTGTTGATTATCTTTTAACTGATACTTCACTTGATATTTGCCTTTTTACAAAAACTTGATCATTGAATTTGATTTAATACTTGATTGATTTTGTTTAGACTGATAAGAACAGTTGCTATTGTAGAGTTCCCACTGAACGGATGCTTTGATTTCTGGTACTTCAAATCTTTGAAACCTTGCATGACTTACTTTGATAAGAACAGATATTATGCTCGATTTTGCATATATGATCTACTTCGTTTTGATACCGCACTTGAATTTTGTAGTCGGCATGCTTGTGAAGTGCCACTTTCACTTGCTTGCTTTCCTTTGAACTTTAACACACTGAAAACTGATAATTGCTATAAACTAGAAGACTGATGCTATAATTTCTTTTCCATTCTCTGGATTGTGGTATTGCACTGCTTGACCACATTGGCTTCACACTTCACCTTGTTCATGTATTTTGGCTTGAGCTTTATTTGACTACACTGCTCTTGCTCTTCGACATGTATATTTGAATTAATACTGCACTGTCTTCATACTGCTTTGATGTTTACCTGATTTTGTATTCACCCTGTCTTGACCACTTTACCTCTTCTCTGGTCCACTGTGCATACTTGAAAAAGTACTTTGAAACTATCATGTTGTTGAGTCATGCTGTCTTTGCCTTGTGCACAATTTTATGTGTCATGTGTATGTATGCTGCCACTTTAACTTGTACATGCTTAATGTATTCTTATGCTGCAGAATTATGTATGTCATTTGTGTTGCTTGACCATTATAAAATGTTGTTGTGCACCATCGAGTTTACTTGTTCATGGCTTGACTATTTGGCTGTTGTCTTGTAAACTGTTTTGAATTGTGCTCGGCCCCCTCTGGTCATTCTTGAAACTGTGAATCACTTTCACTTGTTACTAGGTCACTTTGCACTGCAATACACTATCATTCTTATATTCTGGCATTTTGCACTTGTATCCTCATATATAATCTGCTAGCTTGACCATTTTGTAGCTGAGTTGTAATTGACCATTCACCATACTTGAGTTACTTTCTAACGATGTCCATTGGTACTTGTAGTGATCATTTTGCTTGAGACTGTGCTTGCACCATTGTACATGCTTTCATTACCATGTCACTTGTATTTGCACTACTGCTTATGGATTTTTATGATATTTCACTTGCATACTTGTAATGTTCATGGCTCGTCTATGACCATGTATTGCTGCATCCACTTTGTAATTGCTATAATTCATGTATATGCTACCTGTTTTTGCATGCACCAGTGTTGGATTGATTACTTGCTTTGTATACTTGCATCACCTTTGAATTTTATTTTGCTTTTCGACCATTTTGATTTTTCATTTTTATTTGCACTTTTTGGCTCGACCATTTGCACATTGATTTGCACTGGGTCGAGAAGGTCCATGTGGCTACTCCTCAGTTACTCGCTGATTGGCGAGGCAGTGCACACGTATATATTTATACATGTGTGTACATGCAGTTATCAGTCAATTTTCCTGTCCCTGCATATCAGACCAAGTCTAGAAAAATGATGAGAAACACAACGCAAATCTAAGGCAAATAAAATTTAAAAATAAATTTTTATTTGCTTTTATTTATTTTTATTGCAGTCTACTGTGTGTGTTCTTCTGTATGTGACAGGTATGAAGATGGACTGACTGAAAGCTGTGAAGACAGAAGGCTGAAAATGACTGAGTGTCAGTGTGTGTATATATGTAAGACACAGTGTTTGTACAACTGAAAGAATATGTAATGAGGAATTTCTGTTTTGAATGTGAACGTGTATGAAAATTGTATAGTTATTTGTAATAAACAGATGTGATTGAAATAAAATGTTATTTTATTGTGCTCAATTTAATCTGTCTATTTTTATTTGAATTCCTTCAATATTACAGCTTCATGTGTGAGGTTTCATGTCAGAAATATTCAAGACTATTTTAATTTTAAATAGTGGAGTGATGTATATGTACTATTTCAATTGCTGAAATGAAATATTTAGTTAAATAGAAAATACTATTTGAATATCTAATTCTGTATGATAATATTCTATTCAAATAAATATTTGTTTCTTTGTGTAATATGAAATATAAGATAGTACAGTTTACAAACACATTTATAAAATAATATATATATATATATGTCTGTTATCATCAAACAAAAATCATATCGTTATACTCAACAATCTCCCCCTTTTGATGATGACAAACATATAAAAGATTTTGAATGTTTTAAATGTATTTGAACGTGAAATATATTACTCCCCCTATTTGTATGCTACCCCTACAACTAGACTCCCCCTATATATGTGGAAAAATATGAATAATGAAATCCAATTGACCTTTCTCCCTTTAGATATTTAATTTCAAATCTTAAAATATTTTTGAATTAAATACTCATTAATCAAAATCTTGACAATTCTCCCCCTTTTGTTATCATCAAAAGGATAATAGAAATCGAAACAATGATGAATATGGACTAAAATATAAATTCAAATCAAGAGAGAGATTATATATCGTAAAACCCATTTAATCAAACAAAAATCATAATAATCTTTAAATCAGAAGCAAATTTCACTTTCAGAATGAATGGATTTACGATGGATTTTATAGAATGAGGAGAGTTCAGTAAAAATTGAATATTTGAATATGAATTTTGAAGATTTTAAATATGCTCAAAATGTGTTAAGCACTTGTTAACCATGCATAGCCCAAAGGTCTTTTTAATGGGGTTAGTAGTAACTTAATTTTATCCTCTCTAATGAGTTCCATCCATGCACAACCCAAAGGTCTTTTAAGTGAGAATGGAAGCACATAGAGATTAAGGTAATTCACCCATGCATAACCGCGAGGACTTTTAAATGGGAGTGAATACCAAGGATAAATTAGTTATATATTTTTTTATTTTTAATTCCATGAATAATTAGAACTCCCTAAATTAAATAAAACCATGATGAATGACAGAAATATGGTAGATATAAAAGATGGTCGTGAAATAGGCTCTAATTCAAAGATATTATAAAATCTGTCCAATTATCATGAGATTTAAAATAATATCTCCTCTAATTATGAATTATACCATAGTCACAATTCATCACAATTTCATAAATCTATCAATAATTTTGATGAGTCTCAAAACGGTTCAAATTAATCAATAATTTCAATTTTTGAATAAATAATCAAAAATAATTTTAAAATTGAAAATATCAATTTCAAGAGGAGTTTTTGAAAATATCAATGCAAGTTGAAAATTAATTTCAAAAATCAATCAGTAGAATATGAAATTATCTAATTTTTCTAATGCTGATTGTCCATAGACAATTTTGAAACAACTTATATATTTAATTCAAATTGTCTATGGAATTTTAAAGATATTTAATTACTGATTTTTCAACTCATCGTCCAATCACCAAATCAAATCAATTTCCTTATCAGAGCAGCACAAGATCATTTTCGAAGCAAGAATCACAATTGACATTCTCAGAGAATTCTTAGACAAACAAAAGAAACAGTCAACGATCAAATCTGAAGATAATTATTTGAAATCACCAAAAAAAATCAATTTTTTTTATAATCCAAGAATTTCAACAATCCATAACAAATGATTTCAAAAAAAAAACAAGTAAAAAATTAAAGAGAATAAAAGAAATAAAACTAAAAAAGAAAATAACTAAAAAGGAAAAAAATGAGTTTAGAGATCATACCATAATCAATGTGATCCAATGAATCTCCAACTCTGAATCTATGGTTAAGGAACTCCAAATAATTCGATATATGAATCAATTTGAATTTTATCTCACTTAAGCACAGCTGTTCCTAAGCCTCCCACGGTACCTAAATGTTTATATGATCGAGTGGTCTAACAAAAGTTGTTTTACCACTCTTATCTTCGTTACATGTTTTGGTACCCAAACCCGTTTATATAACAATCCATTACTATTCACTGGCGTACCCTTTGGAACCCAAATTTGTTTAGATTTGTTTAAATTTATTTTGTTATTTTTTGGAATCCAAACAGATTTAAATGAATTGTTTTTAAACGAGTTATCAATTTGTTTATGATTTAAAAACCCTTTGAAATTATTAAATTTCAAAAATTCAATTTTATCATTTCCAAAGCCAATTGAAGGATTTTTAAAATCATTAAAATTTTGTTTTTCAACTTGATCAGATTCAAAACCAAGTCCCTTTTTATTCTGAACAAAAAATTGATTTTTTAACAACATATTCAACGATTTCTCTCCTTTAGAAAATTTAGCCAAAACTGACTCAAGTCGTTGAATTTTAAATTTAAGATCGCTATTTCTTTCATTAAATTTGAACAACGATTAATAGCGATTTTCCACTTTTCAGCATCAGTTTGTTTTAAAATCAAATTTTCGTTTTCAAGTGCTTTGATTTTAGCATTGGATTTGGAAATTTCAATTTCAAATTGTTTTCGCTTTTCAAAATCAAGTTTTTCAGATTCTCTAAACTTTTCAATCTCCTTTTCAAAATCATGATTTTCATTTTTCAAATTCATGATTTCACTTTTAAATAACTCAAGATCAGTTTTTAATTCAAAAAATCATTACTCAAAAACTGACATTTTTCACATTCTGAAAATGGTGAATTCTTACCCTTATCAAGTTTTCTTTCTATCCTATTATTTTATTGAACTAGTTTTGATCTATCAGATTTCAATTTCTTAACTTTTAGTTCAAGAGAATCAACAGTTTTCATGAGGTCACGACACATTAGAATTAATTCTTTATAGGTAAAATTCGATACCTCACTAGAATCCTCTTCACTTCCTTCCGAATCAGATTGAGCCATAAGACACGAATTAGCTTCTTCTTCATCACTTTCAGAAACTTCTTCTCCTTCCTCGTCATCCCATGTAGCAGCAAAAGCCTTCTTCTTCCTTCTGAACTTCTTCCTCTTTTCATTTTTAAGCTGTGGGCAATTTGGTTTGATATGTCCGGGTTTCTTGCAATTGTAGAAAAACACTTCATCGTCTGAACTATCTGAACTTTCGGACTTGTCAGTTTTTTGAATTCTTCTTTCGTGGTTTGTATTTTCCTTTGGCCCACTTTTTCAAAACCATGGATAGCTCTTCAACGGGGTCATCATCATTACTTTCAACAGAATTTTTTAGAGCGATCGTCTTTTTCTTTGATTCAGAATCCTTTCGTTCTTCTCTTGCTTTTAACTCCATCTCGTGAGTAATCAGATTTCCGATCAACTCTTCCATGCTTACTTTATTCAGATCTTTTTATTCTTGTATCGCCGTCACCTTAGCTTCAAAATTCATCAGTAGCACTCTCAATATTTTTCTGATCAATTCCACTTCAGTATAGGTTTTTCCAAGAGCTTTTGCATTGTAGACTAGTGACGAGAAGCGTCCATACATCTCTTTTATATCTTCGTCTCTTTGCATAGAGAAATTTTCATATTCATTGCTGAGTAGAGCAAGACGAGATTCCTTCACTTGAGATGTACCTTCGTGTGTGACCTCCACCGTATGCCATATTTCCTGCGCAGTCTCACAGTGAGAAATTCGATTAAATTCATTTTTATCAAGAGCACAGATTAAAGCATTCATCGCTTTGGCATTAGTTGAAAATAGTTTTTTATCATTAGCATCCCACCTGTCTTATGATTTAGGAATTTCAACACCATTAACAATAACAGTGGGAGATCTATAACCTGTTTCAATAATATCCCACACATAATAGTCGACTGAACTCAAATAAATTTTCATCCTAGCTTTCCAATATGCATAATCGGCTCCATTAAACATTGGTGGCCTAGCTATGGACTGACCCTTAGAAAAAGCGTTATTAGACAAATTCATGACTCTAGAGTTAAAATAAAATAAAAAATACCTGATCTGATACCACTTGTAGGATCTAAATTAACTCTAGAGGGGGGGTGAATAGGGTTTATCGCATATTTTCACAGAGTAATTAAATAATCACAGCATGGATAATAATCAGAATAAATGCGGAAAATAAATAACACACAGATATACCCTGCTTCGGTAAAACCCTGCCTACTACTGCATTCCCCAAGATTTCTACTAGGAGTTAAAACAATCTACGCTTACAATCCCCTGTAAACTCGCGACACTCGCTCCCAACTGTTCTTAACCCTACGCTCAAAACACTGCACTGGTTTTTATCCCCGAAACCAAATTTCCCCGAATTACAAATCCCGTAATTCATCTCCCTAGTTTTAGTGACAAACTAGAAAACTCTCACTCGATTACAATTTGAAATTAAAAACGAATAAAAATAAAAATCCCTAAGATAAATTTAAAACCCTAGGATTTAAAATTAGGGTTATCCCCTTTAGTTGAAAAAACTTGGCCGGCCTCCTTTTATTTACTTTGCTCCTTTTCACTTAAGTCTGATCACTTTGTTACTGTAAAAATGGCGGCTCTAGGGTTTCCTGCTGAAATAGAAATGGCTACTGTGATTAGGGTTTTGATTCTGTGATTCTGAAATCCGACGCTCTCTTAAATGATGTTCTCGAGTTCCAATTGCAAGCACTTCTTCGATTTAGTTGATAAAGCTCTGATTTGGATCCAAGTCTTCTCCTCTCCTGGTAGATTTTAATATGAGATTCGTTTTTTAATTGATGCTAAACTTGGATGGGATTAAAAGCCTGTGATGATTGGTGTTTATTTATAGGGTAAATAGATCCCTCTAGAATAATAATTCTCTGATTTCGACTAGTGATTTAGTCGTGGTATATACGGAAATATTGGAACTTTAAATCATCGTATGTTCTGGAATTTCTGATTAAGTCTGGTCTTTGAAACCCTTGATTTGAAACTTGCGACATATATATTTTTCCTGGAAATTAGGGCGTGAGCAAGTTTTCTGGAACATATGATTTTCTGGTTTGCTAAAACTTTGTCAATTCACTTGAATGGATTTTTTAAATGCTTTCCTGATGATTTCAAAAACAGAATAGAAATTTCTCTTGATTTTGTTGAGAGCAATCTTGATGATTATCTTTTAACTGATACCGCACTTGATATTTTCCTTTTAACAAAAACTTGATCATTGAATTTTATTTAATACTCGATTGATTTTGTTTGGACTGATAAGAACAGTTCCTATTGTAGAGTTCCCATTAAACAGATGCTTTGATTTCTGGTACTTCAAATCTTTGAAACCTTGCATGACTTACTTTGATAAGAACAGATATTATGCTCGATTTTGCATATATGTTCTACTTCGTTGTGATACTGCACATGAATTTTGTATTCAGCATGCTTGTGAAGTGCCACTTTCACCTGTTTGCTTTCCTTTGAACTTTAACACACTGAAAACTGATACTTGCAATAAACTAGAAGACTGATGCTATAATTTCTTTTCCATTCTCTGGATTGTGGTATTGCACTGCTCGACCACATTGGCTTCACACTTCACCTTGTTCATGTATTTTGGCTTGATCTTTATTTGACTACACTGCTCTTGCTCTTCGACATGTATATTTGAATTAATACTGCACTGTCTTCATACTGCTTTGATGTTTACCTGATTTTGTATGCACCCTGTCTTGACCACTTTACCTCTTCTCTGGTCCACTATGCATACTTGAAAAAGTACTTTGAAACTATCATGTTGTTGAGTCATGCTGTCTTTGCCTTGTGCACAATTCTATGTGTCATGTGTATGTATGCTGCCACTTTAACTTGTACATGCTTAATGTATTCTTATGCTGCAGAATTATGTATGTCATTTGTGTTTCTTGACCATTATAATATGTTGTTGTGCACCATCGAGTTTACTTGTTCATGGCTTGACTTTTTGGCTATTGTCTTATAAACTGTTTTGAATTGTACTCGGCCCCCTCTGGTCATTCTTGAAACTGTGAATCACTTTCACTTGTTACTAGATCACTTTGCACTGCAATACATTGTCATTCTTATATTCTGGCATTTTGCACTTGTATCCTCATATATAATCAGCTAGCTTGACCACTTTGTAGCTGAGTTGTAATTGACCATTCACCATACTTGAGTTACTTTCTAATGATGTCCATTGGTATTTATAGTTGATCATTTTGCTTGAGACTGTGGTTGCACCATTGTACATGCTTTCATTACCATGTCACTTGTATTTTCACTACTGCTTGTGGATTTTTATGATATTTCACTTGCATACTTGTAATGTTCATGGCTCGTCTATGACCATGTATTGCTTCATCCACTTTGTAGTTGCTATAATTCATGTATATGCTTCCTGTTTTTGCATGCACCAGTGTTGGATTGATTAATTGCTTTGTATACTTGCATCACCTTTGAATTTTATTTTACTTTTCGACCATTTTGACTTTTCATTTTTATTTGCACTTTTTGGCTCGACCATTTGCACACTGATTTGCACTGAGTCGAGAAGGTCCATGTGGCTACTCCTCGGTTGCTCGCTGATTGGCGAGGCAGTGCATACGTGTATATTTATACACGTGTGTACATGCAATCATCAGTCAATTTTACTGTCCCTGCATATCAGACCAAGTCTAGAAAAATGAAGAGAAACACACCGCAAATCTAAGGCAAATAAAATTTAAAAATAAAATTTTATTTTCTTTTATTTAATTTTATTTTTGTTGCAGTCTACTGTGTGTATTCTTCTGTATGTGACAGGTATGAAGATGGACTGACTGAAAGCTGTGAAGACAGAAGACTGAAAATGACCGAGTGCAGTGTGTGTATATATGTAAGACACAGTGTTTGTACAACTGAAATAATATGTAATGAGGAATTTCTAAATTGAATGTGAACGTGTATGAAAATTGTATAGTTATTTGTAATAAACAGATGTGATTGAAATAAAATGTTATTTTATTGTGCTCAATTTAATCTATCTATTTTTATTTGAATTCCTTCAGTATTATAGTTTCATGTGTGATGTGTCATGTTAGAAATATTCAAGAGTATTTTAATTTTAAATAGTGGAGTGATGTATATGTACTATTTCAATTGTTGAAATTAAATATTTATTTAAATAGAAATTACTATTTGAATATCTAATTCTATATGATAATATTCTATTCAAATAAATATTTGTTTCTTTGTGTAATATGAAATATAAGATAGTACAGTTTACAAACACATTTATAAAATTATATATATATATATGTTTGTTATCATCAAACACAAATCATATCGTTATACTCAACAACCTGGAGTTTAATGTTTTAACCTAAACTTTGGGTGCCCCTATTTTCCGCACGGGCAGCTAGTAGTTTTGGTTTTGCAGATTTATATTCACAGGACCCTGGTTTACAGCTGGAATGATATTCGGAAAGCTCTGTATCTGTATATTCTTTTCAGTTGTTCCTTGTATTATTTTTCCGTTGCATTGTAATTTTAAAATCTCTGATATATAGGAAATGTGTAATATTTATTCATACTCCGTATATTATTGTATTTTGACGAAATTGTTGTAGTAAGCAATGAAATGTCCTTCTGTTTGTGTTCTGATTCGTCTTGTTCTCAAATCTATCCGGGCTTTCCTTCACGGGGAAGTTTGGGTCGTTTCAGAGACATTCTTGGAGTTAAAAAACCAAGCTTACGGGGGAATGTAGGAAATAATCTTGGTTCTTAAGGAAACAATTAATTGTATTGATAAATTAGTAATTGTATTAATGAATGGAATAAGTTAAAGGAAAATATAGAATTCCTATTTTAGAGAATTCTAGATAAACGCTTTCCTAGAATACTCTAGAGGAGTGTACTGCATTATAAAAGCAATGTAATTAGGCTGATGTATGTAAGCAATCAAGTTTGAATAAAATAAGTTATTTCCTCCTCATATTAAATCTCTCAAACTTCTTCTTCTGAAATTGCTAATAAGCACCAGTGCACAAACACTATTTGGATTTTTTTTGGGTAATGGTTGCATATAGATTAAGCTAATTCAAATGAAAACACAGAATAAATTTTCTATTAGTTAAACGAGTTATATATATATATATATATATTATCAACCATATGTCGTGTAGCCAGTTCTTTTTCTAATATATAAATTCTTTGACAACATATTTTGGGAAATATATAAACAAGACAAAAATGAAGCTGTGCTAAGAAGTAAAGAACAGAAATTCTGAGTTCACTGATTGGACCAAACAACATACAAACTTTAACAAGGGATTTATTATTTGTTCTTACGGCTCGTAAATTGAAGAATAACAAGGAATGCTCTGAAATGTCAAATATTTTAGTAGTAATCTATTCTTTTGGGGTAACTTCCAGATTACTATGTTCTCGATAACTCACCTTGCTCTTCATACTTTTCTTCGCCTTCGATTTGATTAATGAAATAAATTAACCATGTAGGATTTGTTGTGACTTCAATTGTTGAAATTGCTTTAAATTAGAGAATTCCCTCTTCTACAACAAAATGCTTATTTCTTTATGGTTACTCAAAGTTTGCCCTATTGAACCTTGTCCTGCTGCAATTCTGTAAATTGTGAACACATCTAGTAGATGCACCTCGATTTGGCATAACTGTTCATTCGTGCGCCAGATTGCAATGTGTGCACATTTGAATGTATAATTTAAGGTTTTGCTTCTTGTTGTGAACTAGGTTGCATTTATTATGTAGTTGATTCAGTATGTTAAACTTTTTTATCATCCTTGCATGGTGTGTGCATGTGAGAGAGAATTATGAGAATAAGTATTCATAAAAAGATTAAATACTCTATAACATGTGCAGATATTGCTTTTATTGCGGCGAAACATCTACGACCATCCATGAAGGAATTTTAGCATGAGTAAATGAATTTTTGTCCACGTTCACATCGATCCACGATTCGATTAAGAATTTGATGTTCGATGAGTTTCAGGTAAAAAAATGTTTCTCAAGTAACATTTTTTGTACGCACTATTTTTCTATATAATGCCATTCACCCGACCAGCGATCGCTTTAATAATGCTTCAGCTCAATATTCGACAAGTACTGCATACGATCGAAAATATACATATGTAGAAGTACTAATAAATATGAAACGTATATTACAGGAGTAGCATCAAGCTAAAATGGATAAACTACGTGGTCAAGGCTTTGAAATAACATATAATATCCAAGAAGTTTTTAGTGCCCTTAGCATTGGAAGATGAAGGGATCCTAGGCCTAGCTATGGAAATATGTGCCCAAGGTAATTATTTAAGACTTCAATAACTATGCTGTGGACTATTTATTTTGCAAATGGACATGCTTTACACAAGGAAAACTGTCATATTTAAGAAATTTAAATAGGTCTTAGACAATCATGTATTTTAACACCCCCTCAAAAACTTTCCTAATATCTTACTCTTCTAAAAAGGTTGGTTCTATGAAAATGTTAATACATATTGTTTAGTGGAAATTTATGTTAAGGGCTTACCATTGGGGTCTAATTTTTTTCCAGGACACGACATCGTCGGAACTAGTTTTAAGGACAAAAATTAGTGCGCTCTTTATTTCATAAACCCTTTCCTTTCTCAAATTGTAAAATCGATCTTCATTAAACATAAGATTTTAAAAAATCACATGCTCCAAACAAATACATTAAGTTGATTTTCTTTGTATCTCATGATTCAATTATTCCTATTTGAGGAATCGATTTTCATTCCTGTTATTGCCAAACGATTTATTTTGTCGCGTATATTGGATCTAAACATTCGCCTGATGATGCACATTTGTAGCGTATCTCATGAATCGTTTTTCTATTAGATCTTTTTTTTTTTGTTTTTGTGGACTTTGACGTAGTGAGAAGTTTTGTTCCTGTGCATGGATGTAATTCAGTGACATAACTGACGGTGAAACTTTATTGACAGGCGTTCTATTGTTCTTAATGATGATTTTGTAATGGCTGGTGTTGAAACTTTAATAATGAATTTAATAATGAATTTCTAATGGCTGATGATGTTATTCGGAAAACTTGGAATGAGTTTGCAATCTGTAAAATGGTTCTACTGTTTTTTGAAGAAAGATAAATCATTTAATCTTTTATTGATAATATTTTAAATTTACTGATGATTTTGTAATATGTGATGTTGAAACTTTAATGATTAATTTGCTAAATATATACATTTATCATATTTTCTTAGAGATATATTTTGACAATGAAAACACGTTTATCATTTTATGTTTTATTGACAGCTTAAAAAGATAAATGTGTTTATCTTTTTAAAATAATGATTGACATTTTAGCTAGGGCTGATATCAGAAACTGAATTTCTGACATATGGCTCCAATATCTTGTTGTAAGTGGTTCTGAGATGTCTCTTGCACTTTGGTAAAACCATGATTAGCTTCATCTCTTGTCCAGCATCCTGCTTTAAATAAAAAACTATCTGAAAAAACAAGGGAAAAAAAGAAGACAATAATATACATTTGTGAATTCTAGTTTGTTTAGCGTCAGTGCATTGCTTTAAAAAAATCACTTTTCCTTAATAGAAATAAAAAGACTGAAAATAGAACTTTTGCATAAAACCATTCCTTTGTTTATTCACACTACATGTCTCTCTATTTTATTACATTACTGTATCTGTTCTCCGTAGAAGTTTTGTTATCATTATGTTGCTCTTCTCTATCTTAATTTTGTGTTATTTTCTTTCATTGTTAGTTACAGCCGTTTGTTTGTTAAAACTGGTATTTGCATTACACTTTCACCTGTCAGTACTCTATTCATAATTTCAGCTACCTCTTCAAAAAAATTTGCAAATCTATTCACTGTCTTAAAAATTCTAAGGTATCAAAATGGTTAAAATTGATTTTCACTTCATTATGTAAATTATATTTTAATAACCAGATCATTTTTTTAATTCGATACCTATAATCATTTAATCATCAAATATATGTAAGCATACCATTTAAACAAACTCATTACTACTAGTCTATTCATTTCATGTGTAAGCATACCATCTAACCAGCCTCGTTACTATTATACTATTCATTTCATAAATTCCACGGTAATTAAACACTTCAAGGCACCATTTTCAATAGAAAAAAGATAAATGGTTTTATCTTTTTCTCAGGAAATCATATAACTTATACTTTTAATAGAAAAAAGAAAAATGATTTTATCTTTTTCCCAGAAAACCATTTAATTTGTAACGACCCGGGGATAAAAGTCGACGCTCGAATTTTCGACAATAAAAAACAAACCCGTATCACTTGCCAAAAACCCAAGTATCGAACCCTCAGATTGTCATGAGAAAGAATTTAGAGGGTGAGAATAGAAAGAAATAATATTAGAGTAGAAGAAAGAAGAAGAACATCAGAATCTCACAGCGGAACGAATAAAATATAATATCAAATCTCTTTATACAAAAGAAACTGTAGATACGTACCAATCATTAGAGTACAAAATACATCAATCACAGCGGAAATAATCTCTATATAACTAGCGGTGAAGCAACATGCTTCCAACTCCTGAAATTCCTAGCGAAACCTAACCTGGAACATACTCGGTCTGACCCGAGCACATTTGATTTAAAACAAAATACACCGGGTCATTATGGAATACTATCAGTGATAAATTCACAGAACACACAACTTGTTTAACTTTGGAAAATCCTTTATGAAATCAAAGGATAATAGTAAGACCAGCCCACATATAAACACGGACGGTTTTTACCTTACTATAACCCAAAATGTTTTTGAAGTCATACTTTGATCTGATATTATCATAATGTCTAAATACAAATAAATAACAATCTACAGGAACGCTTGCAACTCACGCTCCCCATATATAGTATACAATTGAAAACTGCGGGCGCTTACAGGAAATTGGATTCCGACCTTGACAAGGTATGGGTCCACCTGCCGATAGTGTATCTCTAGAGGCGAATACACTGGGTTCAACAAGAACGTCTTGCAACCCGGCCCTCACATGACCGACCACTCATTTCTCTTGAGTGTATCAAATGTATATCACCGACAGTTGGGATCAGCAACCGCCTGCCCGAAAAGGGACAGCATCGAATATAGATTAAAGAAGAAAATGGAATTTCTCTAGATAGGTGATCATACACCCTAATGGGAGTTACCCACATAGCCATGCTGCCTGCCCGATTTTTGTCATTTCCCGGTTAATGAGGCTTGAGGCTATAATTTATCTCCAGAACATCTGGCCATCCTTCACTTTGAATGCCACATCATTATATCCACCATATATCACTAATTGATGTCCACAAAAATATTCTGTTCGTTAAGCTAGAGAAGTGCCCCTCTCCGCCACTAACAGAGATACGTTTGTAAAAATCAACGTACGTGACCCCTTTGGAAATATTCTGTCAGACACTCGTCCATACAAGTCATCCAGGAACAGGATGAACCAAAGGCACCCTCCTACCGCATCCTTATGGGAATCACCCCAAGGATCAGTAGCGAGTAGTCCTTGCAACCCATGGATTCAACGACGACAGAATCACAAATCAAATAACCCTGGTTGCAAGCCAGAGAAATTCGACGAGTAGTCCTTCCGCTTATGAAGATCCACAGTCTTCACTTGCTCCGTCTTCAATCGACGTCTTCACGTATTTGCTGGTCAGAATGGTTTCGAATATAAATTCGATCCCGGTCTTTCCGTGCCAACAATCGTATTTGGTCAGGTTTGATAGTCGGTGTTTTTACTATCAAATAATAGATGTGTGAATAACATGAGTTTCTGATTTAGCATTTGACCTTACTCGGCCCCTTTAAAATATATGTAAATACTTAATGATATAAACCAAATTTCTTCTAATTAACTCTGACTGGTTTACTTTGATGATTAACTCTAACTTGACTAATTCGACTTATTTAACTCAACTGGATTAACTTGACTCGATTACTCCTATTGATTAACTAATATTGACTTAACTCCATTCGCTTGACTCTAGGTCGCAGCGATCACAATGGTTACGCCTGATTCCCTCAGGAAACATCCGACCCCCGTAGGCTATCTGCAGCCCTGCGAATTACGCCAGCAGTCGTGCGAAATTGAAACTCTTCCTGAATAATTATGGTTTGACTAACTCCAACTTAAATACGATATTCGATCAACTCTAATTGAATAAACAAATATTCGATATAATTTGAAAATAATATTCTTATTTCTTTTGAAAACAAATATTGGAATATTGTTAATATACTAAAACCTCGCATCAGGGTTCACTATCCCTCATAGGGGATAACCCGATTCCAACATCTTCACTTATCCCAAACTAATACCATTCCTCGATAATAGTGAAACCGATCAAGCTGGGGTATTTTAGTTACCTCTCAGACCTTAATCGACAACGTTCTTACCTCAGAATAAGTACCAATTTGAAACTTAAACACCTCACAAATCTTACTTACTATCTTGATTTCAAATTTGGTTTTAAAACCTGTCTCTTATATTTGAAATCCTTGCTCCACACCCTTTTTCCCACCACTTGTTTTAGATTTAAGTCTAACCCATTATCATCCTTTAGTCTATCGCTAATCTCTTTATCATCCTTCTTCGTCATTTCAATCCCATTGAACCTTCTTTACTTAAATTAGAAATTAAGTAAAAACTGATTTTAAACCCTAAATATACTTGACAATACAATTTACCCATCGCATTTGACACATGAATTATAACTCTCTTTATAAACTCTTACTTCTTTGATTAACCCACAATGTAGCTTTATCATTTCTTAATTGGATCTTCCCCAAAAAAATCAATACTTTTAATTACTCTTTATTCCAAATAATAATTCTTTACCTTGGATTATTGTTAATCGAAGATTAACTAATAATTAACACTACACCATTCAATAACTTCCTTAATTTATATTTAATTGGGATTAACTAATTTTATAACACTAAACAACTCAATATTTTCTCAATTTACAGTTAATCAGAGATTAACTAATATTTTACCGTCTTTGTTAAATTTACAACAAATCAATTCCATTTTTCAATTTTAATTAAAAACGGTTGAATTCATCGACAGCTCATGCCAGTTAACTATTAACTGATTCCATTTGTCATTTCCCTTTTTAAATTAAATAAATAAATTTATTAATTTAAAAACACTATTTAATTGTTTAAAAACAATTATCCTGGTTTACCAACTCGTAGGTAATCTCTTGGATTTCTACTTTTACAACTGGCCTATACCCTTTAAACAACTTCCTTAATAACTCGATTAAATTATTTATAAAATTCCAACTTAAATTCTCGTATAAAATAATTGAACACTTTAATTCAGTTATAAATCAATTTATAACTCTAAAACCACATCAATTCACCTGACGGTCGAACGACGGTTAAAAAGTACTTTTTAGTCCATTCACTGTCAAATACCAAATCAACACTGTCGGTTGATTTAAACACAACAACGGTGAATATATATTCGACCATCAACATTCAAACAGGGTTTGGTGTCAGTCAGAGCAAACAATTCATATATATGCACAACAACCAAAAATATAGTTTATTTAAGGAATCCGGTCGGATCCCTCCAACATGTCCTTTTCTGCATCACAGATATCAGTTGACAACAATATACGAATTAAATAATGGACATAGTATAAATAACTGCAACCAACGAACAATAACAACCAATTTGCATTCATCGCATCCAATCAACCAATTTAAACTGTTAACTGAAAAATATAGTTTACTGTGAATGTACCACATCACAGGATTCCAGAAGGTGTGAGAATTAACTCACAAGAGTTTGTTCTGGCCGACGGTTGACGCGTTTGTTGCTTTTAATTTGGGACGACTATTCAAAATTAGTTGAATTCCCAACAGTGTCAGATTGACTCCCAGTCAGTGCCATCGGATAGGTCTCATCCCTGCGATCCCAACGGATCCAGTTTCGTCAGATTCCGTTAACGTATGAACAAGTTACGTTGATTCGAAGTTTGAATATATTATACGAATTTTAATTAATTAATAAATAAATAAATAACTTAATTACCTTTAATTAATTACTTCGCCTTGTCGTCCTCGTATGCGTCAAAAACGCGTTTTCTCCTTCTCTTCCCTGTGAAACCCGACTTTCACCATTCCCCCTCCTTCTTGTCTCGTTCAACATAAAAAACACGGTGCCCTCACCCGATTACTGCCCATGCTATTGACCACCTGGGACCGCCACTGACCCCTGGTCCGACGCGTCGCTCCTCGACGCCCCCTACCATAAGTCTCCGACCCCAACACTCCCTCCACCGCCTGAATTTTCCGTTTCCCTAAATCCATTTAACCCAAAAATTGCACCACCTCCGATCACCAGGGCCAACGCCACCACCGCCGATCAAACCCCCTCGCCACCCAACACCAACCCCGACAGACCCCCGACACCATCACTGATCAACCACGCCGGAAAATCCACAAAACCATTCTCAGCTTTCGAAAAAAATCCCCTCCGTTCATCTTTTCGCCCCGACCACCACAGAGCATTTCAGACCTCGAGACCAGAACCAAATCGAAGCCTCAGCTCTCCTCTTCCAAACCCCAAGGTCCCGGCCTCTAAAATTGGATAATTTCCTTGAATTTGGGCAAAGAACGAAATCAGTTTTCTTCACTATTCAGTCGATTCCGGCCAACTCCGACCACGATAGGTCCCCAACTTTTTACAGCGGGTAGATATCGACCCGATCTACACATTAGTTTCAGGATCCCCTTGCGAATTCATGACAGATTTTGAGATATAAATTGATTTGTGTTCGAGGGCTTTTTTTGCAAAATTTGTTGAAGAATTCTGATTTTGGTGGCTAGGGTTAGGAGTTTAGGTGTTTATATAGTGTGGAGATAATATATTTTAAGTTGATGTGACGAGCGACGTTGACTAACGATATTTTATTTCGTACCTATCGCATTTTCGAACGTTGTTTATTCGCTGCTGCGCTCACATACAAACCCCGTTTGAGATGCGAATGGACGGCGTAGTATAATTTGACGATACGGTCCTAATGAAACTTGTTTCGTCTAATTCCGAGTTCATTTGCTCGAATGGCCCTCGTTCACGTTCAAACGGTCGTTTTTATTTACATTTTATTTTGCCATGCTCACAAATTAACCCCGATTGACGCGCCACTTGAAATCTAGCAATAATTTACCGTTGCGGTCTCAATAAAATTTATTTCATCGAAAACTGAGGTCGTTTGAATAAAGTCCCTTTTATAACTGGCCAATTCAAATAAAATAAACCAATTTTAAAGTACCTCAATATAATATTATTAAAATATTGAAATTGGCCATACCCGACCAGAATTTGACGCTCTACCAAGAAAAATATCCCGAGTTGAATTCCAAGCCAAATCGATAGATAAAATATTTAAAAACCTTTACTTTATATAAACGCAGCGCTATATGTATAAAGGGAATTCCATAGCGTTTTTTCCAAAATTTTATTTGGACATAAAATAAAATCTACAACACAAAAGCTCGATTTTTCTCTTTCATTAGAAAGATATTGTCCAACCGGTCCCGACGTTTCTTGTTTCGAGGAAATCCGACTCGTTTTGGGCCCTGTACGGCCGTTTAAAGTTCAAAATGCCAAATCGCGAACTACCTCGCCGCTGCAACTCGTTATTTAATTAAAATATAAAGTAAATGTTATAACGTCTTTTTAATAACGAAATCGCCATATAATCTAATATAAACCATATTTAACCACTTTAAATTGCTCGTTCATGTTATACGACAAAAATCAACATTTTCCAAATATCCCGAAATTAAATATTATTAATTATTCAAAATAAATAAATATTCAAATTAAAAATGGTTAACTCAATTATTTACACTCTAGTCAATATTTTAAATAAATAAAACATTCAATAAAATGGCCAGAAAATACGGGACGTAACATTCCTTCCCCCTTAAAATAATTTCGTCCTCGAAATTGCTAAGGTAGAAAAGAACGTTATATCCCATTATATTTATAAAAACAATCAAATTCAAAACTCGATTGTTATCTTCAAATCTAACCCAATTGGTTTTAAAACCAATTTATTTCAAATAAAAGGATTTTCCAAAAAAATTCTAACATCTTAAATTTTCGAAAATTTTTGGTAGAGTTTCCCCTGTACGGAGGACATCTGCAAAATCGCAGGCTCAAGAAATAGATATACATCGACTCTCATGGCCGGAAAAACTCAAAATCAAAACTCAAAATCCAAACAAAACCCAAAAATTTCATATTTGCGTAGGCGTACCTTTTTGCGAGCGTTATTACGCGATAAGCGATATTTTATACTCGAGCTTGCTTAGTTATAACGCAGCTCTTATTCACTAGATTCAATTCACTCCAGAATTATCTTGGATGGGTTTTTAAAGCTGAATTTGCATTCTGTACCTGTTCTGAACTCAAATGAATTCATTAGTCCTCAAACAAATGTTAATTATGTTCAAAACATCCATATCATACATATCATCCATATCACACACAATTCAATCCACACGAGATTATAACTACGTCTTTACCAATTCATTTATCTCTTTAATTATCCCTTCGGATTTATTAATCTGGATTGATTTATTCGAATTATTTATTTCAGATTGGTTTTAACCAAGTTGATTCATGCTCAGGTTTACATCCATGAGATCGAACACACCATCCAAATATATCACACAATCAACATCAACAAATCCAAATAATTTTGCCCATACTATAATAATCATCACTTTTATTTTATTATAAAATAAATTGGGCAAAAATAATTTTAAAAATAATTTTATATCAAATCACAAATACGCGCTCTCGTATATATACTCAAACTCAATCTAGGGTATTACTGACCCCATCTCTTTTGAGTCACACCATAGAACCAAGGTTACCTCTAAACCAGTAGCTCTGATACCACTATAACGACCCGGGGATTCGAGTAGGCTTTTCAACCATCCTCTCCTCCCCCAAGGAAGAGGGCTAACCTCCCCCCCCGTGGCTTATAGAGGTACCTCAGAACTGCTTTTACGGCCAGCCTCTCGACTCGACTAACCCACATTGTCAGGAGATGTAGGGGTAAGAGTCTCCCGTTCGCCACCAAACGCGAAGCGAGAACCCCTATCATCCGTACCAATTAAGCAATTAGCTCTGATACCACTGTAACGACCCGGGGATAAAAGTCGACGCTTGAATTTTCGACAACAATACACAAACCCATATCACTTGCCAAAACCCAAGTATCAAACCCCCCAGATTGTCATGAGAAAGAATTTAGAGGGTGGGAATAGAAAGAAAGAAGTATTAGAATAGAAGAAAGAAGAAGAACATCAGAATCTCACAGCGGAACGATTAAAATATAATATCAAATCTCTTTATACAAAAGAAACTGTAGATACATACCAATCATCAGAGTACAACATACATCAATCACAGCAGAAATAATCTCTATATAACTAGCGGTGAAGCCTACTGTTTCCAACTCCAGAAATTCCAAGCGAAACCTAACCTGGAACATACTCGGTCTGACCCGAGCACATTTGATTTAAAACAAAATACACCGGGTCAGTCTGGAATACTATCAATAATAAATTCATAGAACACACAACTTGTTTAACTTTGGAAAATCCTTTATGAAATCAAAGGATAATAGTAAAACCAGCCCACACATAAACACGGATGGTTTTTACCTTACTATAACCCAAAATGTTTTGAAGTCATAATTTGATATGATATTATCATAATGTCTAAATACAAATAAATAACAATCTAGAGGAACGCTAGCATCTCATGCTCCCCATATATAGTATACAATCGAAAACCGCGGGCGCTTTTTGGAAATTGGATTCCGACCTTGACAAGGTATGGGTCCGCCTGCCGATAGTGTATCTCTAGAGGCGAATACACTGGGTTCAACAAGAACGTCTTGCAACTCGGCCCTCACATGACCGACCACTCATTTCACTTGAGTGTATCAAATATATATCACCAACGGTTGGGATCAGCAACCGCCTGCCCGAAAAGGGACAGCATCAAATATAGATTAAAGAAGCAAATGGAATTTATCTAGATAGGTGATCATACACCCTAATGGGAGCAACCCACATAGCCATGCTGCCTGCCCGATTTTTGTCATTTCCCAGTTGATGAGGCTTGAGGCTAGAATTTATCCCCAGAACATCTGGCCATCCTTCACTTTGTATGCCACATCGTCAGATCCGCCAGATATCACTAATTGACGTCCATAAAAATATTCTGGTCGTTAAGCTAGAGAAGTGCCCCTCTCCGCCACTAACAGAGATACGTTTGTAAATATCAACGTACGTGACCCCTTTGGAAATACTCTGTCGGACACTCGTCCATACAAGTCATCTAGGAACAGGATGAACCAAAGGCACCCTTCTACCGCATCCTTATGGGAATCACCCCAAGGATCAGAAGCGAGTAGTCCTTGCAACCCGTGGATTCAACCACGACAGAATCACAAATCAAATAACCCTGGTTGCAAGCCAGAGAAATTCGACGAGTAGTCCTTCCGCTTGTGAAAGATCCACAGTCTTCACTTGCTTCGTCTTCAATCGACTTCTTCACGTATTTGCTGGTTAGAATGGTTTCGAATATAAATTCGATCCCGGTCTTTCCGTGCCAACAATCGTATTTGGTCAGGTTTGATAGTCTGTGTTTTAAGTATCAAATAATAGATGTGTGAATAACATGAATTTCCGATTTAGCACTTGACCTTACTCGGCCCCTTTAAAATATGTGTATATATTTAATGATATAAACCAAATTTCTTCTGATTAACTCTGACTGATTTACATTGATCGATTAACTCTAACTTGACTAATTCGACTTATTTAACTCAACTGGATTAACTTGACTCGATTACTCCTATCGATTAAATAATATTGACTTAACTCCATTCGCTTGACTCTAGGTCGCAGCGATCACAATGGTTACGCCTGATTCCCTCAGGAAACATCCGACCCCCGTAGGCTATCTGCAGCCCTGCGAATTGCGCCAGCAGTCGTGCGAAATTGAAACTCTTCCTGAATAATTATGGTTTGACTAACTCCAACTTAAATACGATATTCGATCAACTCTAGTTGAATAAACAAATATTTGATATAATTTGAAAACAATATTCTTATTTCTTTTGAAAACAAGTTAATATACTAAAACCTCGCATCAGGGTTCACTATCCCTCGTAGGGGATAACCCGATTCGAACATCTTCACTTATCCCAAACTAATACCGTTCCTCGATAATAGTGAAACCGATCAAGTTGGGGTATTTTAGTTACCTCTCAGACCTTGATCGACAACGTTCTTACATCAGAATAAGTACCAGTTTGAAACTTAAACACCTCACAAATCTTACTTACTATCTTGGTTTCAAATTTGGTTTTAAAACCTATCTCTTATATTTGAAATCCTTGCTCAACACCCTTTTTCCCACCACTTGTTTTAGATTTAAATATAACCAATTATCATCCTTTAGTCTATCGCTAATCTCTTTATCATCCTTCTTCGTCATTTCAATACAATTGAACCTTCTTTACTTAAATTAGAAATTAAAAAAAAACTGATTTTAAACCCTAAATATACTTGACAATCCAATTTACCCATCACATTTGACACTTGAATTAGAACTTTCTTTATAAACTCTTACTTCTTTGATTAACCCACAATGTAGCTTTATCATTTCTTAATTGGATTTTCCCAAAAAAAATCAATACTTTTAATTACTCTTTATTACAAATAATAATTCTTTACCTTGGATTATAGTTAATCGAAGATTAACTAATAATTATCACTACACCATTCAATAACTTCCTTAATTTATATTTAATTGGGATTAACCAATTTTATAACACTAAACAACTCAATATTTTCTTAATTTATAATTAATCAGAGATTAACTAATATTTTACCGTCTTTGTTAAATTTACAACAAATCAATTCCATTTTTCAATTTTAATTAAAAATGGTTGAATTCATCGACAGCTCATGCCAGTTAACTATTAACTGATTCCATTTGTCATTTCCCTTTTTAAATTAAATAAATAAATTTATTAATTTAAAAACAATTATCCTGGTTTACCAACTCGTAGGTAATCTCTTGGATTTCTACTTTTACAACTGGACTAAACCCTTTAAATAACTTCCTTAATAACTCGATTAAATTATTTATAAATTTCCAATTTAAATTCTCATATAAAATAATTGGACACTTTAATTCAGTTATAAATCAATTTGTAACTCTAAAACCACGTCAATTCACCTGACGGTCGAACGACGGTTAAGAAGTACTTTTTATTCCATTCACTGTCAAATACAAAATCAACATTGTCGGTTGATTTTAAACACAACAACGGTGAATATATGTTACACCATCAACATTCAAATAGGGTTTGGTGTCAGTCAGAGCAAACAATTCATATATATGCACAACAACCAAAAATATAGTTTATTTGAGGAATCTGGTCGGATCCCTCCAACCTGTCCTTCTCTGCATCACAGGTATCAGTTGACAACAATATACGAATTAAATAATGGACAGAGTATAAATAACTGCAACCATCGAACAATAACAACCAATTTGCATTCATCGCATCCAATCAACCAATTTAAACTGTTAACTGAAAAATATATTTTACTGTGAATGTACCACATCACAGGATTCCATAAGGTGTGAGAATTAACTCACAAGAGTTTGTTCGGGTCGACGGTTGACGCGTTTGTTGCTTTTAATTTGGGACGATCGTTCAAAATTAGCTGAATTTCCAACAGCGTCAGATTGACTCCCAGTCAGTGCCATTAGATAGGTCTCATCCCTGCGATCCCAACGGATCCAGTTTCGTCAGATTTCGTTAACGTATGAACAAGTTACGTTGATTTGAAGTTTGAATATATTATACGAATTTTAATTAATTAATAAATAAATAAAATAACTTAATTACCTTTAATTAATTACTTCGCCATGTCATCCTCGTACGCGTCAGAAACGCGTTTTCTCCTTCTCTTCCCTGTGAAACCCGACTTTCACCATTCTCCCTCCTTCTTGTCTCGTTCAACATCAAAAACACGGTGCCCTCACCCGATTACTGCCCACGTTATTGACCACCTGGGACCGTCGCTGACCCCTGGTCCGACGCGTCGCTCCTCGACGCCCCCTACCAGAAGTCTCCGACCCCAACACTCCCTCCACCGCCTGAATTTGTCGTTTCCCCTAAATCCGTTTAACCCAAAAATTGCACCACCTCCGATCACCAGGGCCAACGCCACCACCGCCAATCGAACCCCCTCGCCACCCAGCACCAACCCCGACAGACCCCCGCCACCATCACTGATCAACCACGCCGGAAAATCCACAAAACCATTCTTAGCTTTCGGAAAAAATCCCCTCCGTTCATCTCTTCGCACCGACCACCACAGAGCGTTTCAGACCTCGAGACCAGAACCAAATCGAAGCCTCGTCTCTCATTTTCCAAACCCCCAAGGTCCAGGCCTCTAAAATTAGATAATTTCCTTGAATTTGGGCATAGAACGAAATCAGTTTTCTTCACTGCTCAGTCGATTCCGGCCACCTCCGACCATGATAGGTCCCCAACTTTTTACAGTGGGTAGATATCGACCCGTTCTACACATTTGCTTCAGGATTCCCTTGCGAATTCATGACATATTTTGAGATATAATTTGATTTGTGTTTGAGGGCTTTTTTTTGCAAAATTTGTTGAAGAATTCTGATTTTGGTGGCTAGGGTTAGGAGTTTAGGTGTTTATATAGTGTGGAGATAATATATTTTAAGTTGATGTGACGAGCGACGTTGACTAACGATATTTTATTTCGTACCTATCGCGTTTTCGAACGTTGTTTATTCGCTGCTGTGCTCAAATACAAACCCCGTTTGAGATGCGAATGGACGGCATAGTATAATTTGATGATACGGTCCTAACGAAACTTGTTTCGTCGAATTCCGAGTTCGTTTGCTCGAATGGCCCTCGTTCACGTTCAAACGGTGGTTTTTAATTACATTTTATTTTGCCACGGTCATAAATTAACCCCGATTGACGCGCCACTTGAAATCTAGCAATAATTTACCGTTGCGGTCTCAATAAAATTTATTTCGTCGAAAACTGTGGTCGTTTGAATAAAGTCCCTTTTATAACTGGCCAATTCAAATAAAATAAACCAATTTTAAAGTACCTCAATATAATATTATTAAAATATTGAAATTGGCCACACACGACCAGAATTTGATGCTCTACCAAGAAAAATATCCCGAGTTGAATTCCAAGCCAAATCGATAGATAAAATATTTAAAAACCTTTACTTTATATAAACGCAGCGCTATATGTATAAAGGGAATTCCATAGCGTTTTTTCCAAAAATTTATTTGGACATAAAATAAAATCTACAACATGAAAGCTCGATTTTTCTCTTTCATTAGAAAGATATTGTCCAACCGGTCCCGACGTTTCTTGTTTCGAGGAAATCCGACTCGTTTTGGGCCCTATACGGCCGTTTAAAGTCCAAAACGCCAAATCACGAACTGCCGCGCCGCTGCAGCTCGTTATTTAATTAAAATATAAATTAAACGTTATAACGTCTTTTTAATAACGAAATTGCCATATAATCTAATATAAACCATATTTAACCACTTTAAATTGCTCGTTCACGTTATACGGCAAAAATCAACATTTTCCAAATATCCCGAAATTAAATATTATTATATTATTCAAAATAACAAAATATTCAAATTAAAAATGGTTAAATCGATTATTTACACTCAAGTCAATATTTTAAATAAATAAAATATTCAATAAAATGGCCAGAAAATGCGGGACGTTACATAATTTTATGCTTTTTAACAGAAAATCCAATAGGGCTTATATATACAACCTTGAAAATCACATTGCCCTTCTATTGGTTATAAAAAAAACCATACTTACATGTATATACATATATAAAAACATTTCCAGGTTTGTACGCACATATATATATTCACTTGGTTCATAATACCTAGCCAATATATATATATATATATACACACATATATATATATATATAAGACCGAATAGATACAAGCATACCATTTAACCAACCTCATTACTACTCAACTATTCATTTCATATGTAAGCATACCATCTAACCAACCTCATTACTACTGGACTATTCATTTCATAAATTTCATGTTAAATAAACACTTCAGGGCACCATTTTTAATAGAAGAAAGATAAACAATTTTATCTTTTTCTTGGGAAATCATATAACTTATACTTTTAACAGAAAAATGATAAACGATTTTATCTTTTTCTCAGGAAATCATATAACTTATACTTTTAACAGAAAAAATATGATTTTATATTTTTCTTAGAAAACCATTTAATTTTATGCTTTTTATCAGAAAATCCAGAAAGGCCTATATATATATATATATATATATATATATATATATATATATATATATATATATATATACAACCTTGAAAAAACACATTGCCCTTCTATTGGTTATAAAAACAAAACCAATACTTATATGTGTATATATAAACATTTCCAGGTTTGTACACTAATACCTAGTCAATATTACACATACACACACACACACACATACCCGCGCGCGCGCACACTCACACACACACGTATATATATGTGTGTATATATATATATATATATATATTATGATCAAATAGATACGAGCATACCATTTAACCAACCTCATTACTACTGGACTATTCATTTCATATATAAGCATACTATCTAACCAACCTCATTACTACTGGACTATTCATTTTATAAATTCCATGCTAATTAAATACTTCAGGGCGCCATTTTTAATAGAAAAAGAAAAAGGATTTTATCTTTTTCTCAGGAAATCATATAACTTATACTTTTATCAGAAAAAATAAACGATTTTATCTTTTTCTCAGGAAATCATATAACTTATACTTTTAACAGAAAAAAGATATGGTTTTAACTTTTTCTTAGAAAACCATTTAATATTATTTTTTTAAACATAAAATCCAATGAGGCCTATATATATACAACATTGAAAAAACAATTGCCCTTCTATTGGTTATAAAAACAAAACCAATACTTATATGTATGTATAAACATTTCCAGGTTTGTACGCACATATGTATTCACTTGGTTCATAATACCTAGTCAATATTACATACACACACACACACACACACACACACACACACACACACATATATATATATAAGACCAAATAGATACAAGCATAACATTTAACCAACCTCATTACTACTGGATTGTTCATTTCATATGTAAGCATACCATCAAACCAACCTCATTGCTACTGGACTATTCATTTCATAAATTCAATGCTAATTAAACACTTCAGGGCTCCAATTTTTATAAAAAAAAAGAAAAACAATTTTATCTTTTTATGAGGAAATCATCTAACTTATACTTTTAACAGAAAAAGATAAATGATTTTATCTTTTTCTTAGGAAATCATATAACTTATACTTTTAACAGAAAAAGATATAGTTTTATCGTTTTCTTATAAAACCATTTAATTTATCCTTTTTAATAGAAAATTTTATAAGGCCTATATATACAACCTTGAAAAAAATACATTGCCCTTCTATTGGTTATAAAAACAAAACCAATACTTATATGTATATATATATATAAACACTTCTAGAATTGTACGCACATATGTATTCACTTGGTTCATAATACCTAGTCAATATTACACACATACATAAATATATATATATATATATATATATATATATATATATAAGACCAAATAGATACAAGCATACCATTTAACCAACCTCACTACTACTGGACTATTCATTTCATATGTAAGCATACCATCTAACCAACCTCATTACTACTAGACTATTCATTTCATAAATTCCATGCTAAGTAAACACTTCAAGGCGCCATTTTTAATAGAAAAAGATAAACGATTTTATCTTTTTCTCAGGAAATCATATAACTTATACTTTTAACAAAAAAAAGATAAATGATTTTATCTTTTTCTCAGGAAATCATATAACTTGTACTTTTAACAAAAAAAAGATATGGTTTTATCTTTTTCTTAGAAAACCATTTAATTTTATGCTTTCTAACAGAAAATCCTATAAGGGCTATATATACACAACCTTGAAAAAACACATTACCCTTATATTGGTTATAAAAACAAAACCAATACTTATATGTTTATATATAAACATTTCCAGGTTTGTACGCACATGTGTATTCACTTGGTTCATAATACCTAGTCAATATTACACACACACACATATGTGTATATATATAAGACCAAATAGATACAAGCATACCATTTAACCAAACTCATTACTACTGGACTATTCATTTCATATTTATGCATACCATCTAACCAACCTCATTACTACTAAACTATTCATTTCATAAATTCCATGCTAATTAAACACTTCAAGGCATCATTTTTAACATAAAAAGATAAACAATTTTATCTTTTTCTCAGGAAACCATATAACTTATACTTTTAACAGAAAAAAGATAAACGGTTTTATCGTTTTCTCAGGAAATCATATAACTTATACATTTAACATTAAATCCTATAAGGCATATACATATACAACCTTGTAAAAACACATTGCCCTTCTATTGGCTATAAAAACAAAACCAATACTTATATGTATATATATAAAACATTTCTAGGTATGTACGCACATATATATTCACCTGGTTCATAATACCTAATCAATATTACATATATATACATACATACATACATACATACATACATTATATATATATATATAAACATTTCCAGGTTTGTACGTACATATGTATTCACTTGGTTCATAATATTTGATAGCAAATAATATAATCATTAATTTTGAAGTCTATAGGTAAAATGTAACACCCCACCTCCGCCAGGGTCACTCTTGGAAGTACACTAGCTTTGGAGGGGTGTTGGATAAGGTAAACATGCATAAAGAGATCACAAGACAGAACATATAAGTAAAACAGAGTAAGTAAAGTAGAGGATAAAACTACTATTTCAAAACCATAGTAAACTTACATCAAAAGTACTGAGTCATTATTTTCCAACTACTACAAGTCTAGAAACATAAACTGAAAACTGGAAATAACATAAAGTAAACTATCCCCCAAAGTAGAAGTGGTAAAGCCATAGCGAGCTCAAGTCCAAACCGTACATGAACTATCCAGTAAGCAAGCTAAAGATCCAAGCTAGGTGCTAGTGTTCCCACCCAGAGAACCTAGGGGGGGGAACGGAAGAAAAGAGGCAAAAGAAAACGGGTCAGTCAAAAAGACTGGTAAGTCCTACCTAGTATTAGTATAAAAACTAATAAAGTTAACTGGACATGTAAAACAGAGATGAAACATAGGATGATAACTGGCATGGTGAAAAGTTAACAAGATAGATCAAGTGTGGCATCGCATATACAAGGTTAAGTTGCACCAGGTGTACTAGTATTCTAATCCATGTCAACTATAAACAAGAAATGATCCCTTGGCCCAAAGTTGGCCCAACATCATGAGATGACCTAAATCAAGGTCCAACTACTCGGTCTAGTCGATCGGCTCCCTATAAGCCTAACTCGTCGTGTATCAGTGTCATACGGCTTAATCATGGAATGTAGTTAACTGTGCAAGGTCCACCCTAGGGTGTATCCAGCCCTAAGGTGTAAACCACAGACACAATTCAAGCACGCACAGTCTAAACCTACTGGTGCCCATGTTCAACTCCGGACTTAATGTGCACGACCATGGTCCGCCTGAACAACCGGTGCACCATTCAGCTGTCTCTTTTGGTCTCTTACAATCAGTCCAGTAATCGTGCCCCACCCTAGCATAGTCCAGGGTACCCATGATACTCCCAAGTGGGTTACTGCTGAAAAGGACCATGTAACTAGGATTTCAAGCGGGTTAAGTGTGGTTAACCCTATCCTAACCATGTATTGAGTTGGTCAAGTGTATCCAAGCAGTTCATGACTTAACCCTATCAATACATCGTGTTTAATTGGTTAAGTATTCAAGTAGTCCATGACTTAACCCTACCAACCCATCGTGTTTAATTGGTTAAGTATTCAAGTGGTCCACGACTTAACCCTACCATGTGGCATTAATTAACTTAATGCACCCCAACCTCTCACATTAGACTTTGTTGCGGTTACTAGTTAAGCCGGGCGGGTCCGGGTAGCTTTACACCACAACCTAGTCTAACATCGGGTTTAAGTGCGATGTGACCAACTACTCACATTGGGTCCTATTGTTTGTAGCCACTAGTTAATCCGGTCGGTTCCGGGTAGATTTATGCTACAAACTCAACCCAACCTCGAGTTGGCCACTTTCATGTTTTCAAGCATAAACACATGTCAAACTTTCATGTCATATTTTCAAGTCATGTTTTTATGTCATTTTAGTTTACCCATAACGTAACCCCATCGCATGTAAGTTCGCATAAACGCAAATAGATCTCAAAGAGGGAACTTAGAAGCATGACATAATTAATAAGGTTTGGCCACAAGTTAAACATGGTGGCATATGAGGCAAATGTGTTTATAAACTTGCATATTACATTATAAGCCTCAAAACATGCATGATATCAAACTTTAGCAAAATAGGTGAAACATGGTCATAAATGACATAGGATGATAGCTAGTGATTCGCATATAACATCATATGCAAGACAACATAAGGGTTATGAGAGTTTCCATGTTGCTTTATGCAACATTTCAAATCAAAGCTCATAGCTTTCTATGCACAAAGTCAAGGTGATAGCTTTACAAACATGCATAGAATAAATCTATGCATAACATGATTGAATCAAAGCACAATTCATACTTAGGCCCAAACTCAAACTTGCAACATGTCATATTTAACTTCGTAGTTAGAATCTAAGAGTAGAATAGGGCTTACAATGCTATGAAGACTTATAAAATAAAAATAAGATTGAGACGAAGCCACTAGCAACTCTAAAAACCCCCAAATAATAAGCTCCAATGAAAACCCTTGAAAAATATGAAGAAGATCCTTGCTTTGATGAAGAAAGATTGAACTTTGGCCTTGAATCAAACTTAGAAACTCTCAAACAAGCTTAGAAACTCTCATATGGATGAAGATGGAGACTATGACAAGAGGGTGGGGGCCATGATAAAACATTTTGGCATAACCTAGTTGTAGGATTGATTTATGATGGTTTAGGCTAGGTATTAGGGTCCTTTTATAGACGTTTAGGTTAGTTTAGGCCATAGGATTAACCCTAATTCAGATCTGAGCCTTTAAAATCCGTCACAAGCCTTAAAACATGTCTTGAGGAACAAGTCAGGTGCACCTAGGCCAAACTGGCCGACCACCCAAGTCGACAGGGGTGTCGACTGGGCAGTCGACACCACCTGGGGTGTGTCGACTCCCAAGTCGACTCCCCTGTCGACTTGGGGGTGGCGGGAATTTTTCCCGCCTGTCCTGCTTGGCTGAATTTGAATTCTGAATTCAAATTTGAACTATTTTTGAACTTGAAATTTTCTGAAAACTTTGACGGGCCATAACTTGGTCATACGGACTCCGATTTTCGAAAACTCGGACTCTATTTCGCGTATTTTTCCGAGGCAAACGCAAGGGCACAGCCCGTTTCCCTTGATTCAGATTTTATCATTTAATTCTGCCTTGATTTATGTTATAACTTGTTATTCAAAATACGGTTTGTTACATTCTCCCCACCTTAAGGGATTTCGTCCCCGAAATCTTCTAGTTAGGAAGAACATATCCTACCATCCATCATCCATCTACTCAGAACATCATCCACGTGCAGTCATTGTCCTTAAAAGATTCTAAATGCTGTATGATCATATGCGAAAGGTGTGTGTATATGTACTTATCTAATGCGAAAATCAGGAGGTTACTGATTCAGTAAACCTCCTTAATGCAAAGTATGTTAGTGAAATGAGTGCATATGTATGCAAATTCCTAACATAATTCATAATCTCTATATGAGTGCACATAACATTCATCCATATGCAACATCCATGTGATAGCATAACAAGTTTCATCCATGAATAAGTATAAGCACTCATGCATATGCAATATGAAAGTGTGTGAGCCGATCTTAGTGCCTAATGTGTATCATGCATCCACGAGTATCCACTTGCAAACACTTGCAACCACTCGCAAACATCAAGCATAACATGTTTCAAATACATGTTTCATCCAAAGGGTTTCTACCTAAGGTTCTCATGACAAGATTAACGAGATAACAAGATAAACATGGATAGCAAAAGAAAGATATGCTAACTAGGAAAAGAGATTGAGAATGTACCCTCGAAAAGGAATGGATAAAGCCCACGCATCTTCTCCTCGGTTTCCCAAGTTGCATCTTCATTGGCTTCACTCCACTGAACCTTTACTAACTTGACTTCTCGATTCCTCAGTTTCTTGATCTCCGTTCCCAAGATACGATTCGAAGCTCACCTCAAGGTTGCCTCTTTCTCTACCTCCATGTCTTCAAGAATGCTAGGCTCAACTACCTCGGCTGACTCATGTAGGCACTTTCGGAGATGCGAGACATGAAAAACATTGTGCACTCCGGCCAGCTTCTCGGGCAATTCCACCTTATAAGCCATCTTCCCAACTCTTTCTATGATAGGGAAGGGTCCTACGAACCTTGGTGCCAGCTTCCCAACTGCTCCAAAACGAACCACATTTCTCAAAGGAGAAACCTTCACAAAGACCCTATCTCCAACTTCAAACTCTAAGTCTGTCCTTCGCTTATCTGCATAGGATTTCTGTCTGTCTTAGGCCGCTTTCATCCGCCTTCGAATCAACTCAACCTTCTCGGATGTGTCCCTTATCATGTCTGGCCCAAGTATAAGCTTATCCGTCGTCTCCCACCAACATGTTGGTGACTTGCACGACCTCCCATATAAAGCTTCGAATGGCGCCATCCCTATGCTTGCTTGGTAGCTGTTATTATAAGCATACTCCACTAGAGGAAGATAATATTCCCAAGTACCACCAAAGTCAAGAATGCATAGCCTCAACAGATCTTCTAGTACCCTAATCACCCTTTCGGTTTGGCCATCCGTCTGTGGGTGATAGGCCGTACTTAGATTCAATCGCGTACCTATCGCTTCTTGCAAACTATTCCAAAATTGGCTAGTGAAGATTGGGTCATGATCGCTGACTATGCTAGAAGGAACTCCATGCAATCGTACTATCTCTCGAAGATAAACAGATGCTAGCCATGATGCGATCCTCTTGCTCTTCACCGGAATAAAATAAGCACTTTTCGTAAGTCTATCAACTATGACCCATATGCCAGTATTCCCCTTCCTTGATCTCGGCAATCCATCCACAAAATCCATAGAGATACTTTCCCACTTCCATAGCGGGACCTCCAATGGATGCAATAGCCCACCGGGCTTCTTCGACTCGGCCTTTACTTGTTGGCAAACAATGCATCTAGAAACAAACTCTGCCACATCCTTCTTCATCCCATCCCAAAAGAAAATGCGCTTCATATCCCGGTACATTTTATCCCCTCCAGGATGTATGGTCATCCTCGAGTGATGCGCCTCCTCAAGAACTTTATTTACTAAGTCTCCCGCTCGTGGGACACATAGTCTTCCATCATGCCTTAGCCATCCCTTGTCATCAATAGTATATATAGCGAGGTGACTTGACGTCTCACCCTGGATCAACTTGTCCATGATCTCGACTATCTGCGGGTCTTCCCTCTGTGAAGCCCCAACTTGATCAAGAAGTATAGGTCTAAGCTCAAGGGATGCTAATGAACCAGTCATCGACTAAACAGCCGGTGTGAAATCAAAGGTTGCCAAGAACTCTAGGCTCTTCATCTCAACAAACAAGGGACTCAAAGTTAATCTTCTTCTGCTTAGCACATCCGCTACAACATTACCCTTGCCAGGGGTATAAGCTATCTCGAAGTCATATGATGCCAAGAATTCCATCCACCTTTGCTGCCTTAGATTCAAATCTTTCTGCGAGAAGAGGTACTTGAGCGACTTGTGATCAGTATGTAACTCAAACCTTTCGCCTAGAAGATAGTGGCGCCAGGATTTGAGTGCAAAGACGATCGCCGCCAACTCCAAATCATGAGTGGGATAGTTCTTCTCATGAACTTTGAGTTGCCTACCCCCAAAGCATTTCACTCTCCCTTCTTGCATCAGGACAGCGCCCAATCCCGTGCCACATGCATCGGTGTACACGGTAAACAACTTCCCTCCATCGGTAATGCTAGAACTGGAGCTGTGGTGAGGGCTTTCTTGAGCTTTTGAAAAGCAAGCTCACACTCTAAGTCCCATGCAAAGACTAAGTTCTTCTTCGTTAACTTAGTAAGAGGAGCTGAAATCCTAGCGAAGTCCTTAATGAACTTTCTATAGTAGCCTGCCAGCCCGAGAAAGCTTCTCACTTCAGTTGCATTCTTCGGAACTTTCCAGTTTTGTACCGCCACTACTTTAGTGGGATCCACAGCTATGCCTTGCTTAGAAACTATATGCCCAAGGAACCGAACTTCCCTTCTCCAGAAATGGAATTTAGAGAACTTGGCTTTCAACTGATGAGCTCTAAGCGTATCCATAACCTCCTTGAGGTGTGTAGCATGTTCTTCCTCGTCCTTAAAGAAGACCATAATATCATCCACGAAGACAACCACAAACTTGTTAAGGAACTTCCTGAACACCCTACTCATCAAGTCAACAAAGTTTGCGGGTGCATTAGTCAAACCGAACGGCATGACTAGCCATTCAAAGAATCCATCTGGAGTCCTAAATGCAGTCTTATCAATGCTATCCTCAGCCACTCTAAGCTGATGGAATCCAGTGGCTAGATCGAGCTGAGAGAAAACAGAAGCCCCAACAAGCTGGTCAAAGAGATCATCAATTCTCGGTAACGGGTGTCTATTCTTCTTTGTCAGCTTGTTCAACTCACGATAATCAACACATAGACGAAGCGAACCATCCGCCTTAGTAGCGAATACCACCGGAGCACCCCATTCTGAAATGCTTCGCCTAATGAAATTTTTCTCAAGAAACTCCTTGATTTGCTTGCTAAGCTCCCTTCTTTCTCGCGGGGCCATGTGCCTAACAGGAAATGAAACTGGCTTGGCATTATCAACCAGATAAATACGGAAGTCTATCTCACGTTTAGGGGGTAACCCCTTCACCTCATCAAAAACATCAGGATATTCTCGGACCACCCTCACAGATTGAAGATTGTCAATAGACGAGTCGAGGGATTCAAGATAACATAACGATAACATAACATGATGGGATCCAGAGGGTTACAAGAAATCTCTAGGGTATTTCCAAGGCGAGTCATAAGCCTCACTACCCTATGCTCACAATCGAGAATGGCTCCATAACTGGACAACCAATCCATGCCCAAAATCAACCCATATCCCATGAACCCGAGAACATAAGCATTACATGTGAATTCTACGGTCAAGATAGAAATCCTCAAATCCATACAAATCATAGATAAATGGGCGGAACCCCCAATTGGATTTGAAACACTAACGGGATCCTCAACAAGACTAGTACTTAGGTGCAAACTTTCAACAATGTCAGAAGAGATAAAGGTATGCAATGCGCCAGAATCAAATAAAGTTCGAACAGGAAAACCAGAAATATAAACAAGACTTTCTACAGAAATACTACCTCGGTCCGGAGCTGGAGTAGTGTTGAGAGCATGCATCTGCCCTCCAGAAGGTCCTTCTCGCTGAGTCTGTCCTTGCCCCTGTCCTTGCTTCTTTGGGTAATCCTTACTGAAGTGTCCAGTCTCTCCGTAATAAAAGCATTCTCCCAACTTCCTCTTCTTCTTCCTACAATCTTTGGCTATGTGTCCAACGATCCCACAGTAGTTGCACTTTCTTGTGTCCCTTGCCTTGTTATTGTTGGCCTTGTTACCCTTGTTTTTCTTGTTGTTCTTGTTGTTCTGATTGCTCTGATTGCTCTGATTTCCTCCCCACTTGGAGTCCGCCTTCTTGGTTTGAGTCTCATTAGGCTTGACTTCTTTCTTGCCATTCTTATCATCTCCCTGAAGCAATGCCATGTCTACTAGGCTTTCAAAAGTGGCCCCCATGGGTATATGAGACATGGCTAAACCTTGTAATAGCTCATTCAACCCTCGTGCAAAGCGTAGAGCCTTCTTCTGGGTGTATTAACCATGTCCAAACCAAATCGAGCAAGCTGGTTAAACTTATTCACATACTCCCTCACTGTCATGTCCCCTTGCTTCAAAGAAATAAACTTCTCCATTTGAAGGTTCTCCTCAGCAGATGATAGAAACTTAAGCCCAAACCTCATCCTAAAGTCGGCCCAAGTCTCTATAGGCCTAGTAGCGTTGGTGACCTCCCACCAATAAGCAGCTTCCTCTTTCAATAGCCATACTGCCAACAGAACTTTTCTACGGTCTTCCACATCAAAGATGGCAAAGAGGTCTTTAGTTTCTTTTAACCAATTTCTTGCCACAACAAAAGTCTCTGTCCCAATAAAATTCTTGCCATACATCGCCTTAAAGTCTTTGCAAATCTTTGCGAAATCCGTTGGTGGACGCTGAGGAGGAGGAGGAGGAACCTCAGTTACGGTTGGAGTGTTTGCTGGGCCTGCATCGTTGGCCCTAGCTTCCAAGTACCTCCGGAACCATCCTGGAATGGTTACTCCCTCGGGAAGGTTAAGATCGGCCATGCTGAAAAAGGGAAAAGATAGATTTAGAACGAGGAAACAAAGGGTAGTGCTAATGGCTTTTGGGGAATAGCCCTTTAAAATAAACTAGACTTTTCTTGGAAAATACTTAATTGGTTTTGAAAATAGTTTTTCAAAAGGGTTTTAAAGCTTTTGTCCGGTCTAGTAAAACCTTATGCTCTAATACCAAATGTAACACCCCACCTCCGCCAGGGTCACTCTTGCAAGTACACTAGCTTTGGAGTGGTGTTGGACAAGGTAAACATGCATAAAGAGATCACAAGACGGAACATATAAGTAAAACAGAGTAAGTAAAGCAACGGATAAAACTACTATTTCAAAACCATAGTCAACTTACATCAAAAGTACTGAGTCATTATTTTCCAACTACTACAAGTCTAGAAACATAAACTGAAAACTGGAAATAACATAAAGTAAACTATCCCCCAAAGTAGAAGTGGTAAAGCCATAGCGAGCTCAAGTCCAAACTGTACATGAGCTATCCAGTAAGCAAGCTAAAGATCCAAGCTAGGTGCTAGTGTTCCCACCCTGAGAACCTGGAGGGGGGGGGAACGGAAGAAAAGAGGAGAAAGAAAACGGGTCAGTCAAAAAGACTGGTAAGTCCTACCTACTATTAGTATAAAAACTAATTAAGTTAACTGGACATGTAAAACAGAGATGAAACATAGGATGATAACTGGCATGGTGAAAAGTTAACAAGATAGATCAAGTGTGGCATCGCATATACAAGGTTAAGTTGCACTAGGTGTACTAGTATTATAATCCATGTCAACTATAAACAAGAAATGATCCCTTGGTCCAAAGTTGGCCGAACATCATGAGATGACTTAAATCAAGGTCCAACTACTCGGTCTAGTCGATCGGCTCCCTATAAGCCTAACTCGTCGTGTATCAGTGTCATACGGCTTAATCATGGAATGTAGTTAACTGTGCAAGGTCCACCCTAGGGTGTATCCAGCCCTAAGGTGTAAACCACAGACACAATTCAAGCACGCACAGTCTAAACCTACTGGTGCCCATGTTCAACTCCGGACTTAATGTGCACGACCATGGTCCGCCTGAACAACCGGTGCACCATTCAGCCGTCTCTTTTGGTCTCTTACAATTAGTCCAGTAATCGTGCCCCACCCTAGCCTAGTCCAGGGTACCCATGATACTCCCAAGTGGGTTACTGCTGAAAAGGACCACGTAACTAGGATTTCAAGCGGGTTAAGTGTGGTTAACCCTATCCTAACCATGTATTGAGTTGGTCAAGTGTATCCAAGCAGTTCATGACTTAACCCTATCAATACATCGTGTTTAATTGGTTAAGTATTCAAGTAGTCCATGACTTAACCCTACCAACCCATCGTGTTTAATTGGTTAAGTATTCAAATGGTCCATGACTTAACCCTACCATGTGGCATTAATTAACTTAATGCACCCCAACCTCTCACATTAGACTTTGTTGTGGTTACTAGTTAAGCCGGGCGGGTCTGGGTAGCTTTACACCACAACCTAGTCTAACCTCGGGTTTAAGTGCGATGTGACCAACTACTCACATTGGGTCCTATTGTTTGTAGCCACTAGTTAAGCCGATTGGTTCCGGGTAGATTTATGCTACAAACTCAACCCAACCTCGAGTTGGCCACTTTCATGTTTTCTACATGTCATGTCCACGTCCATGTTTTCAAGCATAAACACATGTCAAACTTTCATGTTATATTTTCAAGTCATGTTTTTATGTCATTTTAGTTTACCCATAACGTAACCCCATCGCATGTAAGTTCGCATAAACGCAAATAGATCTCAAAGAGGGAACTTAGAAGCATGAAATAATTAATAAGGTTGGGCCACAAGTTAAACATGGTGGCATATGAGGCAAATGTGTTTATAAACTTTCATATTACATTATAAGCCTCAAAACATGCATGATATCAAACTTTAGCAAAATAGGTGAAACATGGTTATAAATGACATAGGATGATAGCTAGTGATTCGCATATAACATCATATGCAAGACAACATAAGGGTTATGAGAGTTTCCATGTTGCTTTATGCAACATTTCAAATCAAAGCTCATAGCTTTCTATGCACAAAGTCAAGGTGATAGCTTTACAAACATGCATATAATAAATCTATGCATAACATGATAGAATCAAAGCACAATTCATACTAAGGCCCATACTCAAACTTGCAACATGTCATATTTAACTTCGTAGTTAGAATCTAAGAGTAGAATAGGGCTTACAATGCTATGAAGACTTATAAAATAAAAATAAGATTGAGATGAAGCCACTAGCAACTCTAAAACCCCCCAAATAATAAGCTCCAATGAAAACCCTTGAAAAATATGAATAAGATCCTTGCATTGATGAAGAAAGATTGAACTTTGGCCTTGAATCAAACTTAGAAACTCTCAAACAAGCTTAGAAACTCTCATATGGATGAAGATGGAGACTATGACAAGAGGGTGGAGGCCATGATAAAACATTTTGGCATAACCTAGTTGTAGGATTGATTTATGATGGTTTAGGCTAGGTATTAGGGTCCTTTTATAGAAGTTTAGGTTAGTTTAGGCCATAGGATTAACCCTAATTCAGATCTGAGCCTTTAAAATCCGTCACAAGCCTTAAAACATGTCTTGAGGAATAAGTCAGGTGCACCCAGGCCAAACTGGCCGACCACCCAAGTCGACAGGGGTGTTGACTGGGCAGTCGACACCACCTGGGGTGTGTCGACTCCCAAGTCGACTCCCCAGTCGACTTGGGGGTGGCGGGAATTTTTCCCGCCTGTCCTGCTTGGCTGAATTTGAATTCTGAATTCAAATTTGAACTGTTTTTGAACTTGAAATTTTCTGAAAACTTTGACGGACCATAACTTGGTCATACGGACTCCGATTTTCGAAAACTCGGACTCTTTTTCGCGTATTTTTCCGAGACGAACGCAATGGCACAGCCCGTTTCCCTTGATTCAGATTATATCATTTAATTCTGCCTTGATTTATGTTATAACTTGTTATTCAAAATACGGGTTGTTACATAATATTCTGGAGCGAAAACAAAAGTTCTTTCAAATTTTTTTTGGTAGCAGCATCATTTACGTTACCATCAGCGTCAAATTTCTGAGGAGGCTCGAATGCTTTCACAAAGATAAATACTTTTTGAAGTTGTTTCGAAAGTACATTAGCAGTAGATTTGATTTTAATTTTGGTGAGAAAGATGAATTAGCAGCAAATTATCTGCAGATTTGATTTTGTTTCGAAAGTTTATTAGTAGAAGATTTGATTTTGAAAGTATAAAGATGAAGAAGAAAGTGGATTTGAAATCAATTTGGGTATTTTAGCTTTGAGAATGCATACGAGATGAAAAATAAAAGGAAGAAGCAGATGAATAAATTTTGTCCTGGAAAATAATTATTTTAAGGCCATGTCCTAGAAACTAATTAGCACATGAAAGGAAGCCCTTATGGTGAAATGACCCTATTGTTTATTCATATATATAATCATAAAAATATATGTAACCATAAAAATTATATTTGATCTACAACTTAGAGAGTGATCTGTGTAAACATCTTAAACCTGGTATTGCCTTCTTGTTTTAATGTTGTAACAATTCACTTAGGTGATTGTATTTTTTTTATTGTAGTATTTTGAATAAATGTAGTTAATTGCATCAAATTTAAAAGTATATTATGTTGCAATAATTCACTTAGATAGTTACAATGACGAATTCATAAACATCAATAACCGAGTGCATAAAACTTCAATAGCACAAGTGCAACGGAGTAACCATTGTGAATATCGGTGATTTAAGTGAATAAATTTACAAAGCATAATTTATCTAAAACTAAAAATAAATTAAAAAACATTACATCATTTTCTTTAATATTTTACCTATAGTCGAATTGTGTTCCATGGAGTTTGTGAGTAGCATGGTTTGTTCATGTAATCAATTCTTTAACTTGACACTGCATGTCATGGTTATTGAGTCTCCTTAACTTAAACAACATACAAATGCAAGCATATTTTATTGTACAGTAAAAATATACATAATAATTTGCATTTTAATCATGGCATAGTACTATTTGGACCAGAATCAATCAAACATTAAATATCTTATATGGACAATAACATAAATGATTAACCTAACACTTAATATTCTGAATGAACTATAAATCAAAGAATCCCCAATATCTTCTTTCTTTTTTTTTCTTTTTCTCCAAATAAAAAAACCATTTGAATTTGGATTAATTTTGGTGTAGATAATTTTTCTCTCATATAATGTATTTTATATCTTGGGTTTTGGGTTTTGGTTGTATTCCATATGCATATTTTAATATGTTAGCAAAAGGTTCACTTAGATTTATCTATCCTCTCACATCAATAATATCACCCTCATTTTTTTCACATATAAGGTCTAGTTTCATGAATTTTTTTTAAAAATTACCTACAACTTTGTTGCAGCTTCAAGCTGATGCGACATATAAAGAAAAGTGTCCACTACCTATAAAATAGTTGTACACTACTTTTATGCAGCAACACTTTATATACATAGGTATTTTAATAAGATTTTTGTCTAGTGTTAAGTTTAATTAAGTGCTAGGGTATAGAGACGCTACTTACAATGTAAGCGAGAGTCATGCGCAGGAAAGAACTAAGATGAAGAAGGAACTAAAATACACTGAAGGAAAACTTCAAGAACTTAAAGAATTCTTTTTCGTAATTTAAAAGTCTTATTTGTTGGCTCTTACATGGAGATGCAAACCAAAGCCAACCGCTTAAATTTATTCATTTTATGTAGTGTATGAATTTAGTATTTTGTTTAAGCATGTTATGTACCGTACATCATTGTCATTTAAACTTGTGAATGCAACAATATTTGGATTAAAAAATATTATTTATCATATTCAACTATTATGACATTGTTTATCATTGGACTATACTAATCATATTTTTGAATTGGTTTATATGGCACAGATGTATAGTGGTTCAAAATATAAATAGATAGCAACAATGTAGTAGAGAATGCTTAAAAGGTGTATGAAGCATGTAGGAAAATATGAAATTGTATTTATTTACTTGTGTGTCCATGGCGTAGGTAACGCGTAGTAAATAGGGTGTACGAATGATGTAGGATCATGTGGGGGAGTGGTATGACATAGAAATATTTTGGCGTAAAAATGGCATAGGAAATTTGTGTGGGATAACATGGCATAGGAATGATGCAGGAAACATTAGCGCAGGTAGAGCATAGGATACATCTGGCATAGGAAGGGCGTAGGAAATTACACTACGTGTTGAGTTGGAAAGGCATGGATTTTTTTTTGTCACGCTTGCAGAGCGTAGGAAACTTTGGTTTCCTACACCAAAATTGCATAGGAAAACTAAAAGATTCTTGTAGAGGAAAACATAGTGCAATTATGAAATTAATTCTATAATCAGCTATCAACGTTTGTAAAGTGGCATTTTTTTTTTGAATAACGAGTCCGATAAAATAAGTGAAGAAGGTGATTGGATTTCAATTATTTACTCTCTATTATTACTATTCACAAGAATTCTTGATATTAACATTATATATGCATGCCTTGCTCTGGTAAACTGAGGAAACTGTCTAGTATTTCTAACCCTGCATAACGCGAGGACTTTTTAATGAGATTAGAAGAATACTTAGACTTTTATTCTTCTCTTATATGAGTTCCGTTCATGCATAACCATGAGGACTTTTAAATGAGTATAAAAACACATATAAGAGAGGTTAATGTTATCCATCTATTAATAACCCCGAGGACTTTTAAATGAGAGTGAAAACATAACCATGAAGATTCCAGGCTTTATTATTTTCAAAAAATGTATATACATGTATACAAATATATTTTTTGGAAAGAGGGAGTTAAGCAAGAATATCTTAACATCACTTTAACTTTAAAAAATTAAAAAATGTTATCATAAGTACTTTAAAATAACTACTCATTTAAACAAAGATTTTAATTTGGAATCAATTTCCTAGCCATCACTTATGAATCGTCCTGTACACTAGTTTCAAGTTGCTCATAAATCAAACTTTTATTTTGTTATTCATTAAGAGAAGTAACTTTCTAAAAAAAAATAAAATCCCAAAATCGTATGTTATTTCGTCATGCCTATTTCAAAGTAAATTAAAATGAATAAAATTATATGATTAATTATAAAAACCCGAAAATCTGGGCCGGTTTAAAATTTTTATTTTGGCAATTTTAACGAATTTTGAACATTTAAAATGGATTATTTTAAATAATATCGACGAGAAATTTATTTTGAATAGAATTAGAACGTATATATTATATACGTCGTCGTTAGAATATAAATAATTATATATATAATTATAAATAGAATTGAAAATGGCGCGGTAGTTCGATAATTCGATTTCGAACTTCAATCGAATGTACCGGGTGCAAAACAATCCGGATTTTAGTGAAACCAAAAACATTAGGATCTATTTGAGAATATCTTTCCAACGAATCCGAAAAATCGAGATTTCATAGCAGGAATCAAAAGATATGTCCAGTTGAAAATTCTGAATAGTCGTTATGGAATTCAGGCCCTTAAAAATAGACATTTTGCAAACGACCTCGGATTTCGACGAAACCACTTTTGTTGGGTCCGTGACGTCAAATTATTGCTAGATTCCAAATTTCATAATTTTTCGAATCAATATGTGAGCGTGGCAAAAGAAAACGCGTTGACCTGTTTCAGTTGATTTTAATCCACTAGAAAATGGCCATTTTTCCAACGGTGTCAGAATTCAACGAAATTAGTTTTGTTAGGACCGTATCGTCAATACGAAGCTAGAAAATATTTTTCTGGGATTTATAGAGTTAGTATGTGACCCCGGTAAAATGAAATGCGCGTTCAAATTCAATATATAGAGTTTTATGTTGATTTTGACGAAAACTGCTCTAAATGATCGAATCAGCTTACGATATATATCCCATTGTGTTCGGAATGGGGGTAAAACGCTATGGACGACAGGCGGTGGGCCTCGTTTAGAAGTCAAAAATAAAAGTTGCTTTTTGGTGAAAATAAAATAATTAAATAAATTAAAAATTCTCTCTCCCTTCCCTTTAAACCCGTTGCCCCCCCCCCTTCATTCTTCGATTTTAGCAGATAAAAAAAAAGGAAGAAGAAGACGAAGCGGGGAGGAGCCGCCGCCCTCCCCGATGACCCCCTCGCCGCCAGAGGGTGGCGCACACCTCTCCCCCCTCTCTCCAGCTTCTCCCGCTCCTCCCTCCTCGCGACACTCCAATCCCCAGCAACCGCCGCCTCCCTCTTCAAACCCCCAAACCGCCAGTCCCCCTTCCGCCACCGCAACCGACGTCCTCCCCCCCTAAAACCCGATTCGAGCCCCTCCTCCTCCAAACTCTCCCTCCTTGCCAACGTCAGAGCCAACGCCCCCCCTTTGCCTCGAGCCCCGCCTGAATCGAGCCCCCCTCCGATTCCTCTTCTCCCCCATTCGCTGTAAGTTTTTATATATATTATTTAATTTGTTTTATAAAATTTGTTTAGTTTAATTTAAAAAGAATTGTTAAAATCAGTTTTTACCTATGATGTTGGTGAAGAAAAGATTTTATTCAGTTAAAAATATGATTTTTATATTTTTAAAGTTTTAAAAATATAATCTTTACTATGTAGAGGATGTAAAAATATGATTTTGTTTATGTAGAGAATAGAAAAATATAACTTTTACATGATAGGAATATTAGAAGTATCATCTTTATATATGTAGCAAAATAGAAAAGATTAGATTTTTAAAATAGAAAAGACGAGATTTTTAAAATAGAAAAGATTAGATTTTTAAAATAGAAAAGATTAGATTTTTAAAATAGAAAAGACGAGATTTTTAAAATAGAAAAGACGAGATTTTTAAAATAGAAAAGATTAGATTTTTAAAATAGAAAAGATTAGATTTTTAAAATAGAAAAGATTAGATTTTTAAAATAGAAAAGGCGAGATTTTTATACATTGAATAGCGAAGTAAAAATTCGATTTTTATATATTGAATTGCGAAGTAAAAATTCGATTTTTATATATTGAATAGCGAAGTAAAAATTCGATTTTTACATATATAGTGAATAAGGGCAACGAAAGTGAAGAAAGGCGAGAACGACGAAGACTTCTACAAAAGAAGAGTCGAGATGATTGGATAGCTATCGGTGGGAACTTCTCACTCTAAATTTCTTTTTCTATATATATATATTTATATATACTAGGATGCAGACGGTGTTTAGTAGCACCCGACACCACTGTCCACAGACCATGGACTTGTTTGTTTGGTTGTGTAGTTGGTTAGATTATTTGATTGGAATTTGATTGTTTGGTGAAATGGAAATTGATTTGATTGATGTGTGAATGGCGTGGGCCTTCACTAGACCGGGGATAAGGCTAGGCCTTGTCCCGTTTCTAGTATCGTGCCGTTATGCCGCCGAAATTTTCTAAAGTAAGTTAGAAAAATAAAAATATCATTTTTATTTTGTAAATGAACTGAATAGAAATTCATGTGTTAAAATAAAATATTTTATCGTTAAAAATATAATTTTTAACGTGTGTGTGAATAAAATAAAATATTCATTTACAAACCAGACGGTTTGTTTATGTACACTGATTTGATTGATATTGATTGGGACGATAAATTTTACACATCGCCCAACTGCACAAATAATATTCAGTGTTTGTTGATGTGAAACCCCACACGGGTATTGGGATGATATTTAAAGTACACTAGTCCCAATTGTATAGTTGTTTGTTGATCGATAGGTTGACAAACAAGTGGTGTTGTGCACTTTGGATGATGGTTGATTATTTATCGTTGTTGTGATATACATGTGTTGTATGGAATCCATATAATTAACATTACATGGTGATTGATTGGGCCTCACTCCAATCGGGAAGATAATGAATATTATAAAAGAAAAATAGTCATGTGTTGACGATGTTCATGTGTTGAAACTATTTATGTGTTGAGTAAAATATTTTAACAATAAAATTTACATCTTTATCATATTTAAAATTAGAACTACTTCATGGTGGAGTCTAATTAAAAATCAAACGATAGATACCATGATTTTATAAAATATTTTACATAACAAAAATAGTTGTTTGTTGAAAGAAATATAGATTCATGTGTTGAATAGAATATATATTCATTTGTTGAATAGAATAACGAAGTTTTTTTGAAAAATATAAAGCCGTGTTGATTAGAGGCGCGCTATTTTGACGTGAACGATATTTATATCGATTTGATTCGTTTTATAATGAATATTGAAAAGTGATTTCAAATTTTAATATTTTGAAATGAAATTCAAATCAAATTAGATAAAAATTCAAATTGAAATTTTATTGAATCAATTTGAAATGAATTCGATTCGAATAGAAAATGAATTCGATTCGAATTGAATAGAAAGTGAATTTGAATTCAAATCAAATAGAAATGAATTCAAATTGAAATAAATTGAAATGAATTAAAAACGAATTGAAATCGTTTTGAATGAAATTTAAAACGAACTGAAATTGAATTGAATTCAATCTGAAATGAATTTGAATTGAATTAAAAACGAATTGAAATCGTTTTGAATGAAATTTAAAACGAACTGAAATTGAATTGAAATCAATTTGAAATGAATTCGAATTGAATTAAATAGAAGGTAAATTCAAATTGAATTGAAACGAATTAGAATTTGAATTGAATTGAAACGAATTTGAATTCGAATTAAATAAAATTGAAATGAATTCGAATTGAATTGAAATCAAATCGATTTGAAATTGAAGATGAAGTTGAAATTATTTTTCAAACGAATTTAAAACGATTTATAAAACATGTTTTAAAAGGAAATCGACGAAATATATATAATATATATATATATATTATATATATAATGGCCTGAATAGAATGCGCCGCGCCGCGGCAGTTCATGAATTTCGACCATTGACTTCGAATTGACGTTGCGGGAGATCCGACCGTCGGATTCTCCAAAAACCGGAACCGTTAGGTTCGTATCGAAAAGAGCTTTCCAATGAATATTAGAAATTAGAAATCCAACGGTTGGATTTGGAATTATGTCCAAATCAAATTCGAAAAAGGTCGCTGTAAGTGCAGTTCGATGGCCGATGATGGAAATCGGCTGTACAGGCCTTGATAAAATTATTAAAAATATCTATAATTTGTGTAATATCATAAGAAATGATTTGGGAAAAATTGGGCTGAAAATTTCCGTATTTGAAAAGATAAAAATAGATTTTTATCAAAATGAACTAGTTTTGAACTAGAATTAAAATCAATTTATTTTTGAACTAAATAAATTGAATTTGAAAGCGATTTTAAAAATAATCAATATTCCCAATATGTGGATTGGACTTTAGTTGAATCGAAATTATCTTCGGAATATTTCGATGTTGGATTTCGTGACTATACAGATATTGTTATGGGAATTTGAAAGATATATTTTATATCATTATTTCCAATACGATATTTGTTGGTTTCAGAATTTGATATTGAACATACGCCGGTATATTTTCTATTCAGAGCCTTGTATTTAATATCAAATATGATTTGGGTTTGTCGTGAATCGTGTTTTATATGACATTGGTTCTTTAACCCAGTTAAAGACAAAATATTGATTTTTGAGAAGATTAAAACAAAGTGGAGTTTTAATGAATCTTTAATTAGATTAAAATGTGAATTGATTATTTAAATTATCAAATTTGAAAGGTGATCGAGAATGGAGTATCACCAGTTTTGCTCCAAAGCGGTAGTTAAATCTGTAATTAGATTTGAACGTGAAATGGTAATTAATTTTACCGATAACACCGTGGTGTTAGGAATGGAGTATCACCGGTTTTGCTCCATGGGATATATAGGTTGGGATTGGGAAATAAAATAAATAATTACTTCGGTGTGGTCCGCTAATCCCGACTAGTTTGAAATGATATCCAAAGGAAGATTGAAGAATAAATTTAGAAGAATTTATCTTGGATAAAATTAATGGGAACCTTTCCCTAAGAATGTGATTTTGTGAATAAAAGAATATTCTGAATTGGAATGAGGCGTTCGTTGTGTTTGTGTAACATTTGTTTATTATATACGTGGGTTATTCAGAAAGGCCGGGTTATACCCATTCTGAATAACCGATTCGACGAGATGTCGAAGATGAAGACGATGGTCGAAGACCGGAAGTCTTCACATCGTTTGGGTGATTACTGATGATCTCGATTGGGCTGTACACCCAAGATGAGGGAAACAGTTGGTGATCGTCCAGAAGTACTTGGAGATGGATGGATATGCGAGGAAAGTGCCTCCGGTTTCGTTCAGACCCAGAACGAACTTGTAAATGGATTGTGTGTCTGACATTGGATTTTATTCTGTGTTGATTGATCTCTATTAAATATACATATGTTTGGCGGCGGAGAATTTATTCTCTTGCTTAACGCCCTTCTCTGAGACGTACGAGCTCAGAGGTTGTATATCGATGGACATCGGTCGCATGAAGTGAATTGCCAGTGTGGCACGCGTGAGTGGCAATTGATCAAGGCTTCTGTTGAAAAGCAAAGTCTTGTGGTTGATGATCAAAGCACGGCCTGTGTGGCGTAGCTTTGTGTATAGCATGAATTTGCGAGCCTCACACCTCGGTATGAGTCAAAAACGGGATAGTGACTGCAGGGAGAGCACGACGTTTCTTTCTAGCTAGGGTGGTGTCAGTGACCTACCAGCCCTTACATTTATATACTTTTCACCTGTGTGGTTGTTGGATACGAGGCGCCTCGGATATAGGTCTGTAAGGACCGGGAAACGTGTGTTCAGGAATTGCCAATCCTCAAAAGTAAGAGAGGACCGGCCCTGAAGATCCAAGGATCATAGTGGGGTGCTGGGACATTTGCTAGAGTGTCTCGAACGCGGAGAGGAGCTTGCCCCTTGCCTCGACTCATGACGGTAATCCAATTTCCAATACGTGATATTGCGGTTTTAATTGTAGAACTAGTATGGCGACATGATATATGGTACCCATGCCGTCTATGATTGATATTTATGATTGAAATTGTTTTGACACTATACACTTATTATAGTATCAAATAATGTGTTTTAAGCGTATCAAGCATGCTTTGGCTGTTATAAGGTAAAAACTCTAACCTCTGGCTTGCTTTGCATTGTGTGATGGGACCTGGGTCTTATAACAGCTTCATTTTTCTTTATTTAGCATTGCGCTGTTTGTTTTATGCACTGGTATTCTTGGGAGGAAACCCGTTCCGTGTTATACGGCGTGGTCCCTTGATTTACCGAGCTTTAAAATAAAGAATTATAACTGTTTTAGTTCTCACACCAGTCACATGACTGACCTGGAGTTTATTGTTTTAACCTAAACTCTGGGTGCCCCTATTTTCGACACGGGCAGCTAGTAGTTTTGGTTTTGCAGATTTATTTTCGCAGGATCCTGATTTACAGCTGGAACGATTCTCGGAAAGCTCTGTATCCGTGTATTAATTTCAGTTGTGTTTTATATTGTTTTTCCGCTGCTATGTAATTTATTGTAATCTCTGATATTTATTGAATGTAATTTATTCATTTATACTCTATATATTCATGTATCTGATGGAATTGTTGTAATAACAATGAAATGTTCTTCCGTCTGTGTTCCGATGTGTGTTGTTCTCAAAGTATCCGCGCTTTCCTTCACGGGGAAGTTAAGGGTTCTCACAGTTTGGTATCAGAGCTTTGGTTTACAGAGCTCGAGAACAAGACACATTAGAACCGAACGAAAGAATTCATCAGATATTGGATTAGTAATATCCAATTAGAATGACTCGTTAGAGATAGGATCAGTAGTATCCTAGAACGAGTGTGAAGAGTATATTTTTCAATTGAAAACAATTTTGTTTTGAAAATTTAAACCATTTTATACGTATTTGAATATTTATTTATTTTGAATTTGGACAATCCGCTATATAAAAAATTTCATATACGCGTCATGAACGTATATTCGAAGTTTTAATATACCGGATAGATATAGAATTACGCTCTAGTCGCCCGGAGATGATGTTGATAATGACCATGGCATCATCAATATTTATGTTCGTGTTTCGAAGGTGTGATATCTATATATTTCCTATAGACTGGTGTGAGAACCAAAACTAATATAGCTAGAACACATTGTTGTGAATTGGCATCAAAAACATGATTTTCAGTATATGAATCAAAATTATGAATTTGAAACGTTAATTCACTAATTGATTGATGTTTGTGTTGAATGTTTATTTGTTTGATAATTTTGAACCATTTAGCCTAATTATATCAAACATTGAACTATATTGAAATTAGTCGCATTTGCTTGCATATACCTATACTTACATTGAACAGGTCATAGCAAGGAGGCTAGAGCCGAAGAATAGAATTTGTTTGCCCGACAAATAGGTACATGTTTACTATATAATTTACTGTTTTGTTTGGGTGATGATGATTTTATGAGCCGATTGGCTAGCCGCTTGGCTTTTTCTTTTTCTTTTTGAGATCAGAAGGCCTATATGGAAATTTCGGGATTTTCCCGTAGCTCCCGGTGCAGGGGAGGTTATGGCGAAATCTTTCGAAAATTTAGGGTGTTAGCCAAATTTTTGAAAATTTGAAAATTCTCATAAACTGAAAAGTTGGAGAATGCAAGCCAGATCGAACGTAGAGTTGATTAATCAAACCACTTTCGACTTTGTTCCTTTTCGGGGACGAAAAGTTTTAAGTGGGGGAGATTGTAACAACCCGGAAATCTGGGCCAGTTTAAATTTTTTATTTTGGCAATTTTAACGAATTTTGAACATTTAAAATGGATTATTTTAAATAATATTGACGAGAAATTTATTTTGAATAGAATTAGAACGTATATATTACATACGTCGTCGTTAGAATATAAATAATTATATATATAATTATAAATAGAATTGAAAATGGCGCGGTAGTTCGATAATTCGATTTCGAACTTCAATTGAATGTACCGGGTGCAAAACAATCCGGATTTTAGTGAAACCAAAAACATTAGGATCTATTTGAGAATATCTTTCCAACGAATCCGAAAAATCGAGATTTCATAGCGGGAATCAAAAGATATGTCCAGTTGAAAATTCTGAATAGTCGCTATGGAGTTCAGGCCCTTAAAAATAGACATTTTGCAAACGACCTCGGATTTCGACGAAACCACTTTTGTTGTGTCCGTGACGTCAAATTATTGCTAGATTCCAAATTTCATAATTTTTCGAATCAATATGTGAGCGTGGCAAAAGAAAACACGTTGACCAGTTTTAGTTGATTTTAATCGACTGGAAAATGGCCATTTTTCCAACGGTCTCAGAATTTGACGAAATTAGTTTTGTTAGGACCGTATCGTCAATACGAAGGTAGAAAATATTTTTCTGGGATTTATTGAGTTAGTATGTGACCCCGGTAAAATGAAATGCGCGTTCAAATTCAATATATAGAGTTATATGTTGATTTTGACGAAAACTGCTCTAAACGATCGAATCAGCTTACGATACATATCCCATTGTGTTCGGAATGGGGGTAAAACGCTATGGGCGACAGGCGGTGGGCCTCGTTTAGAAGTCGAAAATAAAAGTTGCTTTTTGGTGAAAATAAAATAATTAAATAAATTAAAAATTAAAAATTCTCTCTCCCTTCCCTTTAAACCCGTTGGCCCCCCCTTCATTCTTCGATTTCAGCAGATAAAAAAAAAAGGAAGAAGAAGACGAAGCGGGGAGGAGCCGCCGCCCTCCCCGATGACCCCCTCGCCGCCAGAGGGTGGCGCACACCTCTCCCCCTCCCTCTAGCTTCTCCCGCTCCTCCCTCCTCGCGACACCCGAATCCCCAGCAACCGCCACCTCCCTCTTCGAACCCCCAAGCCGCCAGCCCCCCTTCCGCCACCGCAACAAACGTCCTCCCCCCCCCCCAAAACCCGATTCGAGCCCCTCTCCCTCCTTGCCAACGCCAGAGCCAACGCCCCCCCCTTTGCCTCGAGCCCCGCCTGAATCGAGCCACCCTCTGATTCCTCTTCTCCCCCATTCGCTGTAAGTTTTTATATATATATATATATATTATTTAATTTGTTTTATAAAATTCGTTTAGTTTAATTTAAAAAGAATTGTTAAAATCAGTTTTTACCTATGATGTTGGTGAAGAAAAGATTTTATTCAGTTTAAAATATGATTTTTATATTTTTAAAGTATTAAAAATATAATCTTTACTATGTAGAGGATGTAAAAATATGATTTTGTTTATGTAGAGAATAGAAAAATATAACTTTTACATGATAGGAATATTAGAAATATCATCTTTATATATGTAGCAAAATAGAAAAGATTAGATTTTTAAAATAGAAAAGACGAGATTTTTAAAATAGAAAAGATTAGATTTTTAAAATAGAAAAGATTAGATTTTTAAAATAGAAAAGATTAGATTTTTAAAATAGAAAAGATTAGATTTTTAAAATAGAAAAGACGAGATTCTTAAAATAGAAAAGACGAGATTTTTAAAATAGAAAAGATTAGATTTTTAAAATAGAAAAGATTAGATTTTTAAAGTAGAAAAGATTAGATTTTTAAAATAGAAAAGATTAGATTTTTAAAATAGAAAAGATTAGATTTTTAAAATAGAAAAGATTAGATTTTTAAAATAGAAAAGATTAGATTTTTAAAATAGGAAAGGCGAGATTTTTATATATTGAATAGCAAAGTAAAAATTCGATTTTTATATATTGAATAGCGAAGTAAAAATTCGATTTTTATATATTGAATAGAGAAGTAAAAATTCGATTTTTATATATTGAATAGCGAAGTAAAAATTCGATTTTTACATATATAGTGAATACGGGCAACGAAAGTGAAGAAAGGCGAGAACGACGAAGACTTCTACAAAAGAAGTGTCGAGATGATTGGATAGCTATTGGTGAGAACTTCTCACTCTAAATTTCTTTTTCTATATATATATTTATATATACTAGGATGCATACGGTGTTTAGTAGCACCCGACACCACTGTCCACAGACCATGGACTTGTTTGTTTGGTTGTGTAGTTGGTTAGATTATTTGATTGGAATTTGATTGTTTGGTGAAATGGAAATTGATTTGATTGATGTGTGAATGGCGTGGGCCTTCACTAGACCGGGGATAAGGCTAGGCCTTGTCCCGTTTCTAGTATCGTGCCGTTATGCCGCCGAAATTTTCTAAAGTAAGTTAGAAAAATAAAAATATCATTTTTATTTTGTAAATGAACTGAATAGAAATTCATGTGTTAAAATAAAATATTTTATCGTTAAAAATATAATTTTTAACGTGTGTGTGAATAAAATAAAATATTCATTTACAAACCAGACGGTTTGTTTATGTACACTGATTTGATTGATATTGATTGGGACGATAAATTTTACACATCGCCCAACTGCACAAATAATATTCAGTGTTTGTTGATGTGAAACCCCACACGGGTATTGGGATGATATTTAAAGTACACTAGTCCCAATTGTATAGTTGTTTGTTGATCGATAGGTTGACAAACAAGTGGTGTTGTGCACTTTGGATGATGGTTGATTATTTATCGTTGTTGTGATATACATGTGTTGTATGGAATCCATATAATTAACATTACATGGTGATTGATTGGGCCTCATTCCAATCGGGAAGATAATGAATATTATAAAAGAAAAATAGTCATGTGTTGACGATGTTCATGTGTTGAAACTATTTATGTGTTGAGTAAAATATTTTAACAATAAAATTTACATCTTTATCATATTTAAAATTAGAACTACTTCACGGTGGAGTCTAATTAAAAATCAAACGATAGATACCATGATTTTATAAAATATTTTACATAACAAAAATAGTCGTTTGTTGAAAGAAATATAGATTCATGTGTTGAATAGAATATATATTCATTTGTTGAATAGAATAACGAAGTTTTTTTGAAAAATATAAAGCCGTGTTGATTAGAGGCGCGCTATTTTGACGTGAACGATATTTATATCGATTTGATTCGTTTTATAATGAATATTGAAAAGTGATTTCAAAATTTAATATTTTGAAATGAAATTCAAATTAAATTAGATAAAAATTCAAATTGAAATTTTATTGAATCAATTTGAAATGAATTCGAATCGAATAGAAAATGAATTCGATTCGAATTGAATAGAAAGTGAATTTGAATTCAAATCAAATAGAAATGAATTCAAATTGAATTAAATTGAAATGAATTAAAAACGAATTGAAATCGTTTTGAATGAAATTTAAAACGAACTGAAATTGAATTGAATTCAATTTGAAATGAATTTGAATTGAATTAAAAACGAATTGAAATCGTTTTGAATGAAATTTAAAACGAACTGAAATTGAATTGAAATCAATTTGAAATGAATTCGAATTGAATTAAATAGAAGGTAAATTCAAATTGAATTGAAACGAATTAGAATTTGAATTGAATTGAAACAAATTTGAATTCGAATTAAATAAAATTGAAATGAATTCGAATTGAATCGAAATCAAATCGATTTGAAATTGAAGATGAAGTTGAAATTGTTTTTGAAACGAATTTAAAACGATTTATAAAATACGTTTTAAAAGGAAATCGAGGAAATATATATAATATATTATATATATAATGGCCTGAATAGAATGCGCCGCGCCGCGGCAGTTCGTGAATTTCGACCATTGACATCGAATTGACGTTGCGGGAGATCCGACCGTCGGATTCTCCTAAAACCGGAACCATTGGGTTCGTATCGAAAAGAGCTTTCCAATGAATATTAGAAATTTGAAATCTAACGGTTGGATTTGGAATTATGCCCAAATCGAATTCGAAAAAGGTCGCTGCAAGTGCAGTTCGATGGCCGTTGATGGAAATCGACTGTACGGGCCTTGATAAAATTATTAAAAATATCTATAATTTGTGTAATATCATAAGAAATGATTTGGGAAAAATTGGGCTGAAAAATTCCGTATTTGAAAAGATAAAAATAGATTTTTATCGAAATAAACTAGTCTTGAACTAGAATTAAAATCAATTTATTTTTGAACTAAATAAATTGAATTTGGAAGTGATTTTAAAAATAATCAATATTCCCAATACGTGGATTGGACTGGAGTTGAATCGAAATTATCTTCGGAATATTTCGATGTTGGATTTCGTGACTATATAGATATTGTTATGGGAATTTGAAAGATATATTTTATATCATTATTTCCAATACGATATTTGTTGGTTTCAGAATTTGATATTGAATATACGCCGGTATATTTTCTATTCAGAGCCTTGTATTTAATATCAAATATGATTTGGGTTTGTCGTGAATCGTGTTTTATATGACATTGGTTCTTTAACCCAGTTAAAGACAGAATATTGATTTTTGAGAAGATTAAAACTAAGTGGAGTTTTAATGAATCTTTAATTAGATTAAAATGTGAATTGATAATTTAAATTATCAATTTTGAAAGGTGATCGAGAATGGAGTACCACCAGTTTTGCTCCAAAGCGGTAGTTAAATCTGTAATTAGATTTGAACGTGAAATGGTAATTAATTTTACCGATAACACCGTGGTGTTAGGAATGGAGTATCACCAGTTTTGCTCCATGGGATATATAGGTTGGGATTGGGAAATAAAATAAATAATTACTTCGGTGTGGTTCGCTAATCCCGACTAGTTTGAAATGATATCCAAAGGAAGATTAAAGAATAAATTTAGAAGAATTTATCTTGGATAAAATTAATGGGAACCTTTCCCTAAGAATGTGATTTTGTGAATAAAAGAATATTCTAAATTGGAATGAGGCGTTCGTTGTGTTTGTGTAACATTTGTTTATAATATACGTGGGTTATTCAGAAAGGCCGGGTTATACCCATTCTGAATAACCGATTCGACGAGATGTCGAAGATGAAGACGATGGTCGAAGACTGGAAGTCTTCACATCGTTTGGGTGATTACTGATGATCTCGATTGGGCTGTACACCCAAGATGAGGGAAACAGTTGGTGATCGTCCAGACGTACTTGGAGATGGATGGATATGCGAGGAAAGTGCCTCCGGTTTCGTTCAGACCCAGAACGAACTTGTAAATGGATTGTGTGTCTGACAATGGATTTTATTCTGTGTTGATTGATCTCTATTAAATATACATCTGTTTGGCAGCGGAGAATTTATTCTATTGCTTAACACCCTTCTCTGAGACGTACGAGCTCAGAGGTCGTATATCGATGGACATCAGTCGCATGAAGTGAATTGCCAGTGTGGCACGCGTGAGTGGCAATTGATCAAGGCTTCTGTTGAAAAGCAAAGTCTTGTGGTTGATGATCAAAGCACGGCCTGTGTGGCGTAGCTTTGTGTATAGCGTGAATTCGCGAGCCTCACACCTCGGTATGAGTCAAAAACGGGATAGTGATTGCAGGGAGAGCACGACGTTTCTTTCTAGCTAGGGTGGTGTCAGTGACCTACCAGCCCTGACATTTATATACTTTTCGCCTGTGTGGTTGTTGGATACGAGGCGCCTCAGATATAGGTCTGTAAGGACTGGGAAACGTGTTTTCAGGAATTGCCAATCCTCAAAAGTAAGAGAGGACCAGCCCTGAAGATCCAAGGATCATAGTGGGGTTCTGGGACATTTGCTAGAGTGTCTCGAACGCGGAGAGGAGCTTGCCCATTGCCTCGACTCATGACGGAAATCCAATTTCCAATACGTGATATTGCGGTTTTAATTGTAGAACTAGTATGGCGACATGATATATGGTACCCATGCCGTCTATGATTGAAATTGTTTTGACACTATACACTTATTATAGTATCAAATAATGTGTTTTAAACGTATCAAGCATGCTTTGGCTGTTATAAGGTAAAAACCCTATCCTCCGGCTTGCGTTGCATTGTGTGATGGGACCTGGGTCTTATAACAGCTTCATTTTTCTTTATTTAGCATTGCGCTGTTTGTTTTATGCACTGGTATTCTTGGGAGGAAACCCGTTCCGTGTTATACGGCATGGTCCCTTGATTTACCGAACTTTAAAATAAAGAATTATAACTGTTTTAGTTCTCACACCAGTCACATGACTGACCTGGAGTTTATTGTTTTAACCTAAACTCTGGGTGCCCCTATTTTCGACACGGGCAACTAGTAGTTTTGGTTTTGCAGATTTATTTTCGCAGGATCCTGATTTACAGCTGGAACGATGCTCGGAAAGCTCTGTATCCGTGTATTAATTTCAGTTGTGTTTTATATTGTTTTTCCGCTGCTATGTAATTTATTGTAATCTCTGATATTTATTGAATGTAATTTATTCATTTATACTCTGTATATTCATGTATCTGATGGAATTGTTGTAATAACAATGAAATGTTCTTCCGTCTGAGTTCTATTTTGTCTTGTCCTCAATTCTATCCGTGCTTTCCTTCACGGGGAAGTTCAGGTCGTCACATTATTTTTTTGAATTGAGGAAAAAAAATTGTGCATTATCAAAATAACTATGGAACTCACCCCACACTTGATTTTGACTGTGTCCACATAGTTAACCCAAGTGAAAGGAGAAAAGGAAAAGATTTTTTTTAAAAACATGACCAATATTTATAAGAAACAATTATTATTTACACTATGCTAGAAAATATATTGACAAGAAGCAAATGAAACGACCTTTCAAAGACGGATTCATTTGTCTCTTCAAGTATGAGAGACGCAGCTTAAGCTAAGAAACCAAACCATAAAGATTTCAAAGTTGAATGTTGATTTGGAAAAAGAATGACATTTTATTGAATATCACGTGAGTTGTTTCATTTTCAATGTTTATTGGGGTAGATTGAATAAATGGTTGAAGTTCATGTTCAATTTCACCAATTTGAATTTTAAATTTATCATTAGAAAATTCTTCAGAATTATTCAGTTCAAAATCAAAATGGTGATTTGAATTATCTGCTTTACAATTCAACTCATCTTTGAAAATACAAAAAAATCATGTTCATTTAATTGCTCTTCCTTCGTTGAATTGTCAACAACTTCAATGCATATATCATTTTCAAAATCCAAAGTTGTAATTTTCAAATTTTCAAAATCCGGACAAGGAAGATCAAATTTTAAATTTGGTTCCACCCTCTCAAAAGAATTTAAATCCGAATCAACTACCACATTATTAATAACTTCGTTAAGATCATCATTTTCCATTTTAAAAGTTGTTATTTGACAATCTTCAATTTTTGTAAAAGTCGGATTATTGTTTGACTCATCACATGTTGGGATTTGAATATGTTGCTCACATTAATTTAAAAGTAGTTTTCAAATAGCAAATCTGTGAGATTATCGTAAATTTCGTCCATTTGCACAACAAAATCAAGTTTCTAGCTATTTTTTTGAGAATTTTCACTTTGACATTTTTGAAAACAAAAATTATTAATCGTATCACAATTGAAATAAGTCCAACGCCAAAATCATTTGAAAAGTTGTTCTCATTTTCGTTTTGAGTTTAAAGCTCGTCGTGGAGTTTGAAAATGAATTCATGGGTTATAATCAAAATTATTTAAACTTTGAAGGGAATTAAAATTTTGATTATTTTGAATAATTTGAATCGAGCAATTACACAATTGTGAATCACACCATTCATTTATCCTTTTATTTTGTTGTGTAACGAGTTCAAGTAAAGATTCCTTTCTTGTGTCAAAAGTTGAGGTTTGATCATTATTTTAAAATCTTTGTGGTAAGAAATCCGAATTTTTAGTACAATTGTTGTTAACTTTTCCATATGAATTTGGTGTGAAATTATATTGGCTTTCACAACTATCGTAAAATTCTGACAAATAAAGAAATTGAGACATTTTAAGGAAACAGGTTTTTTTTTGTTTTTTTTAAAGAGAAAGGGAAATAAATATTTACAAAAGAAAACTGCTTCTCTTTTTTATTATTTTTCTTTTTTCAATGTTTTTTCTAAATGAAATGCTTAAAAATAGGAAATAGATTATTTACAAATGGAAATTTTTTTCAAGATTTTATAAAGTGAAAAGGAAAGGTGCAAACACTACAAGAAAAATCGCAATTAGCAGCGGCAAAATCCGTTTCTAATCCATCGCTAAACAGGCATTAGCGACGGATTTCCAACAAAATGATTTTGTCGGTAAAAACCATGATGGTATTTATGTCAGATTTTGCGATGGAATATAGCATGAGTTTTCCGACAGTTTTCCGTCATTTTACTATTTTTATAATAAAAATATAATTTTATTTATTAATTTAATTTTAATTTATTTACCGACTATTTACCGACGGATAAGTAATTTATAATAAATTATTATTTATAAAAGGCGTTGGTAAACCCTTACTAATTGCCAAGGGATTAGCGACGGAATATAAATTGAAGTAAACTTAACCTCACTGTTTTTATTGGTAATCCGCCGCTATTCCCCTTCTGATCTGCCTATATAAATATATATATATATATATATATATATATATATATATACATACATACATACATACATATATTGAACTAACATCATTCAACTATGAACATGGAAATAGCATATTAAAAAAAGCAAAGATAAAATTGCAAGAAAATACATCTATAATCACATTCAAAAAAGAACAACATCCATATTAACATTTAAAAAAGAACATCCATATTCACATTCAAAAAAGAATTGTGATTGATATATATTGTTCTCCTTCATTTAACATTTGATCTACAATCATGGAATTGTTTATAATAGCTACAAGAAGGTACCAACAAAGCAAAAAAATCAAAATGAATTAAATTCTTAAACAGAACAGTTGACAACCTTGTATAGTAATATCATCAAGTTCTCTACGGTTCTTATCAGGTCCTCTGTAACAAAGAATCACAATTAATTTTTTTTGATTCTAATAGTTTACTAATACTTCAACACTATGAAAGCATCAAGAGTTTACCTCAAATAGTCGTCATCCAGTTCCATTGCATCCAGATTAAATGTGCTTGGTAATGTAATGGAATCAAGTGGTGCACGATCTACATTTACTGGAAGATCAATGTGCACCGTTGTGTACACTGTTTTCACATCATCTCGTATTCTTGTACATTCTTGAAATAAGTACTTAACCTTCAATGCAACAAAGCACTATACAATGTCTCTATACAAAGATAAAGAGCAGAAGCAAAAATTGCATAAAGCATTCAGTCTTCATATAATTAAATGCAACAAATGAATTCAGAATACCATCTACCTACAGAGCAAATAACCAGTCGGATGCCAAGCTAGGTCACACACACTACCTTCATGGGCATAAGTAATTTCAACTTGTGGACTATCATGCCTGCATAAAAATTCTAACAGCAATGAGATATACAAGTTATATTTAGAAAAGAATAAAACTGAAACGTGTAATCATGGATAGTTTATCATTTATGAATTTTTGGATGTACCAAATATTGATTTGATCAAATTCCACCTAAAATTTTCATATAGTTTTTCTACATATCCCATTCCCTTTAACCTAGATAACTCAAAAAGGAATTCCTTGTATTGATGTATTAGGATTCATCACTATCTCAAATCTCAACAGCATAACCAGAAAATGCATCAACAAAGATGCAGATGGTCTACAGCACATACCAAAATACCTAAATGTTTTATGTATACACATACAATACACGTCCAAAAATATTATGATTGACAATGAGTTGAATGAAGGAAATTATCATATTTGACAATGAGTAAAATTATGAAACAAGAAATATGATTCAAAAAAACATACCTAATAAGCAAGTGAATGATTGACCCATCATAACTGCCGCTTACAAAGTATTCTTCATGACAAGGATGCCAAGCCAAAACAAGCTCCCACAGAAAGAAAAAATAACACGGAGAAATTTAACTTCAGATTGCTAATTATGTGCTTAGAATACTAGTTAAGTGTAGTTAAGAAGCACGATTCAAGATATTAGGTTTAAACCTTTCCGCACCGCAAAATAAATATTCAAAGGCATTCCAGTTGATGATATACCCATTTCGTAAAATAATAGTGTTTCATGTTGTAACTTGATGCATGAGGCACACCTAATAAAATGTACATGGACACCTCAAAAATTACTGATGAATTATATTCAAGAAAGTCCAGAAGAATCCTCCTCAGTTTCAAAGATATTTGTGTAAACAGATGAAATATCCAGAATATATGTGTCATCATTAACCACCCAAAAAGTATATTACAAATAGAGATAAATCAATCATGGAGAAGCATAAGGTTCTGCAACAACCCGAAAATCTGGGCTAGTTTAAAATTTTTATTTTGGCAATTTTAACGAATTTTGATTATTTAAAATGAATTATTTTAAATAATATCATCGAGAAATATGTTTTGAATTGAATTCGACGTATATATTTATATACGTCGTCGTTAGAATATAAATAATTATATATAATTATAAAAGGAATTGAAAATGGCACGGTAGTTCGATAATTCGATTTCAAACTTCAATTGAATGTACCGGGTGCAAAACAATCCGGATTTTAGTGAAACCAAAAGTAATAAGATCTATTTGATAATAACTTTCCAACGAATCCGAAAATTCGAAATTTCATAGTGGGAATCGAAAGATATGTCCAGCTGAAAATTCTGAATAGTCGCTATGGAATTCAGGCCCTTAAAAATGGACATTTTGCAAACGACCTCGGATTTCGACGAAACCACTTTTGTTGGGTCCGTGATGTCAAATTATTGCTAGGTTTCAAATTTCATAATTTTTCGAATCAATATGTGATCGTGGCAAAGGAAAACGCGTTTGACCAGTTTCAATTGATTTTAATCGACTGGAAAATGGCCATTTTTCAAACGGTCTCAGAATTCGACGAAACTAGTTTTGTTAAGACCGTATCGTCAATATGAAGCTAGAAAATATTTTTCTGGAATTTTTCGAGTTAGTATGTGACCCCAGTAAATTGAAATGCGCGTTCAAATTCAATATATAGAGTTATATGTTGATTTTGACGAAAACTGATCGAAACAGTCGAATCAGCTTATGGTACATATCATATTGTATTCGGAATGGTGGTGAAACGCTATGGACGACAGGCGGTGGGCCTCGTTTAGAGGTCGTATGTAAAAGTCAACTTTTTATAATTAAAATAATAAAAAAAACTTCTCTCCTTTTTTATCAGCCGACCCCCCCCCCCGTTTCTTCAAACCAGAAATCAAAATAAGAAAAAAAACCTAAACTACCGCGATACCCCCCCAGGCGGCGCGCCACCGCTCGCCGACCCCCCCACCCTATGTTGCCGCGATCGACGAAAACCCCCCCCAGGCGCCGCGCGACGCTGCGAAAGCCCTCCCCTTGCGCCACCACAAACCCGCACCCCCCCCCCCCCGACAGCGCCGACGACGGCTGAAGAACCCCCCCCCCCCCCCCCCCCGCCGATTACTGTAAGTCCTCCTCTTTTATTTATTTTAAAGTATTTAGAGTTTAAAATTATAAAATCAGTTCGTAAAACCATAAAAGATTTGATTTTTAAAACCATAAAAGATTTGATTTTTTAAAACTACAAAAAAAAGTTTGATTTTTATATATTGAATAAAAAAATAAAAAAAATCGATTTTTATATATTGAATAGCGAAGTAAAAATTCGATTTTTATATATTGAATAGCGAAGTAAAAATTCGATTTTTATATATTGAATAGTGAAGTAAAAATTCGATTTTTATATATTGAATAGCGAAGTAAAAATTCGATTTTTATATATTGAATAGCGAAGTAAAAATTCGATTTTTACATATGTAGAGAATACGGGCAGAGAAAGTGACAAGAGGCAAGAACGACGAAGATTTCTACCTAAGAAGAGTCGTGGCGTTGGATTAGCAATTCTGTGAGAACTCCTCACTCTAAATTTCTTTTTTTTCTGGTTATATATCTATATACTAGGATGCAGACGGTGTTTAGTAGCACCCGACACCCGTCGTCCACAGACCATGGACGACTTGTATGCTTGTTTGTTTGATTTTGATGTGTAGTTGATTGTGTTATGTGAAGTGAAATGAAATAAAATATTTATATAGTTAAAAATATTTTATAGTTAAAAATAGAATTTTTAACATGTATATGAAATGAAATAAAAATAAACAAATCGGACGATTTGTTTATATACACACATTTGACTGATATTGATTGGGACGATAAATTTTACACATCGCCCAACTGCACAAATAAAATCTTTGTTTGATTGTTTGAAACCCCACACGGGTATTGGGATGATATTTGACGTACACTAATCCCGATTGTTTAGTTGTATGTCGATCGATTGATTGACAGACTGTTATAAGCGGTGAATATTTACGTTTGATGCTTATACAGTGTAGAATGCACTTTGTATGATGGTTGATTATTCATCGTTGTTATTGTATACATGTGTTGTAGAAATCCATATAATTAACACTATATGGTAATGGATTGGGCCTCATTCCATTTTTGAAATAGAAATATTTGAAATAGAAATATTTGAAAATAGAAATATTTGAAATAGAAATATTTGAAAAAGAAATATTTGAAATAGAATATTTGAAAATCGAAATATATGAAGCCGCGTTGATAGATTGATGCCATTTTGACGTGAACGGTATTTATATCGATTTTATTCAAATTGAAGTGAATATTAATGTGAATTGAAATTCGAATTTAATTGAATTGATTTGAAATTCGAAATAAACTGAAATGGTTTGAAATTCGAATAGAATTGAAATAGAATTGAAATTGAAAAGAAATGAATTCGAATTGAAATGAATTTGAATTGAAATTGAATAGAAATTAATTCGAATTGAAATTGAATAGAAATGAATTTGAATTGAATTGAAAACGAACTGAAATTGAATTCAAAATCGATTTGAATTGAAATCAACTTGAAATGAATTTAAAACGAATTGGTAAGGGAAAATTCGATTTTGATTTAATTTGAAAAAGAAGTTGAAATCGTTTGAAAACGAATTTAAAACGATTTATAAAATACGTTTTAAAAGGAAATCGACGAAGTATATATTATATATATTATATAAATAACATAATGGCCTGAATAGAACGCGCCGCGCCGCAGCAGTTCGCGAATTTCGACCATTGACTTAGAACGGATATTACGGGAGATCCGACCGTCGGATTCTCCTAAAATCAGAACCATTGGGTTCGTATCGAAAAGAGTTTTCTAACGAATATTAGAAATTAGAAATCTAACGGTTGGATTTGGAATTATGTTCAAATCAAATTTGAAAAATGTCGCTGTAAGTGCAGTTCGATGGCCGTTGATGGAAATCGACTGTACGGGCCTTGATAAAATTATTAAAAATAGTAATAATTTCTGTAAAATCATAAGAATTGATTTAGAAAGAATTGGGATGAAAAACTCCATATTTGAAAAGATAAAAATAGATTTTTATCGAAATGAACTAGTTTTGAACTAGAATTATAATTCTATTTATTTTTGAATAAATAAATTGAATTTGAAATGGTTTTGAAAATAACCAGAATTTCCAATGATTGCATTGGAATGGATTTGAATCGAAATTGTCTTCGGAATATTTCGATGTTGGATTTCGTGATTATACAGATGTTGTTATGGAAATTTGAAAGATATAGATATATATATCGTTATTTCCAATACGATATTTGTTGGTCGTAGAATTTGATATTGAATATAAGCCGGGATATTTTCTATTCAGAGCCTTGTATTTCATATCAAATGTGATTTGGGTTTGTCGTGAATGGTGTCTTGACTAACACTGTTCTTGAACCCAGTTGAGAAAAGATTAAATCTTTTTATTTAGATTTAATGAAGTGTACCAATTAAATAATATTTAATTGAAATTGAATTGATATTGATTTTTGGGTTTATCGTGGACAGTGTTTTAAATAACACTTGTTCTTTAACCCGATAATTAATGAATGTGATTTTGGATTTATCGTGAACCGTGTTTTAAAATGACACTGATTCTTTAACCCAGTCACAGATTAAAACTAAGTGGAGTTTTAATGAATCTTTAATTAGATTGAAATGATCGAGAATGGAGTATCACCAGTTTTGCTCCAGGCGATAGTTAAATCTTTAATTAGATTTGAACGTGAAATGGTAATTGAATTTACCGATAACACCGTGGTGTTAGATATGAAGCATAACCAGTTTTACTTCATGGTATGAATAGGTTGGGATTGGGAAATTAAAATAAATGATTACTTCGGTAAGGTTCGTTAATCCCGACTAGTTGAATCGAAATTCAAAAGAAGATTAGAGAATAAATTCAAGGAATTTATCTTGGATAAAATTAATGGGAACCTTTCCCTATGAATGTGAAATTTAGAAACTAACTGTCGGTTAGCCAAGCAGAATGGTTTTCTGGATATTGATCTGATGTTGGTTTCGGCCTTCGGGGTTAATATTTGGGAAATTATTCTCTTGATTAATTTACGGTTAGTGACTGATGAATTGGAATGAGGCATATGTTGTGTTTGTGTAACACTTATTTAAAATATACGCGAGTTATTCGGAAAGACCGGGTTTATCCCATTCTGAATAACTGATACGACGATAAGTCGAAGATGGAGACGGTGGTTGAAGACCGGAAGTCTTCACATCGTTTGGGTGATTACCGATGATCTTGATTGGGCTGTACACCCAAGATGAGGGAATCAATCGGTGGTCGTCCAGATGTGCTTGGAGATCGATGGATATGCGAGGAAAGTGCCTCCGGTTTCGTTTAGACCCAGAACGGACTTGTAAATGGACTGTGTGTCTGACATTGGATTTCATTCTGTGTGACTGATATCGGTTGCATAGAGTGGTTTGCCTGTGTGGCATGCTGAGATGCAATTGTTCGAGGCTTCTGTTGAAAAGCAAAGCCTTGTGGTGATGATCAAAGCACAGCCTATGTGGCACAGCTTTGTGTAACGTGAATTCGCGAGCCTCACACCCCGGTTGTGAACCAAAAACGGGAGACAGACTTTAGGGAGGGCATGCGTTTCTTTCTAGCTAGGGTGGTGTCAGTGACCTACCAGCCCTGACATTTATATACTTTTCACCTGTGTGGTTGTTTCTGTTGCGAGGCGCCTCGGTTAGATCGGACGATCCGGGTCCAATGAAGCCATTCGTTGGCTCATTTACGCCCCAAAGGGCGGGGAAACGCATGTTCAGGCATTTTAATCCACATCGGTGGACCGGCCCTGACGATCCAAGGGCCCACCTGAGTCTGGGTCTTGAGGGGCGGGCTAGAGCGTCTCGAATCGGTTGAGGACTATCTTTTGCCTCGGTTCATAGATGGAAACCCAATTTCCAAATACGTGACATTTGCGATTTAATTTGTAGAGCCTAGTATGGCGACATAGTGGGATGGGGCGCTTATGCCGTCTATGATTGATAGTTATGATATGAAGTTGTTTTATACACTATGCACTTATAATAGTATCAAATAATCTGTTTTAAACGTATCAAGCATTCTTGGCTATTATAAGGTAAAAACCCTATACTCCGGCTTGCGTTGCATTGTGTGATGGGAACTGGGTCTTATAATAGCTTCATTTTTCTTTATTTAGCATTGCGCTGTTTGTTTTATGCACTGGTATTCTTGGGAGGAAACCCGTTCCGTGTTATACGGCGTGGTCCCTTGATTTACCTAACTTTAAAATAAAGATTTACAACTGTTTTAGTTCTCACACCAGTCCCATGACTGACCTGGAGTTTATTGTTTTAACCTAAACTCTGGGTGCCCTTATTTTGACACGGGCAGCTAGTAGTTTTGGTTTTGCAGATTTATATTCACAGGATCCTGGTTTGCAGCTGGAACGATATCCGGAAAGCTTTGTATCCGTATATCTCATTCTAGTTGTGTATTGTATTATTTTCCGCTGCTATGTATTTAAATGTAATTTAAATCTCTGGTGTTTCTGTGTAATATTGATTTATACTCTGTATATTCTTGTAATCTGATGCATTGTTGTAATATACAATGAAATGTTCTTCCGTCTGCGTTCTGTTGTGGCTTGTTCTCGAACTATCCGCTCTTTCCTTTACAGGGAAGTTACGGGTCTTTACAGGTTGTATCAGAGCTTTGGTTTACAAAGCAGAGAACAAGGCACATTAGAACCATACGAAAGAATTCATCAGATATTGGATTAATAATATCCAATGAGAGTGACTCGTTAGAGATGGGATCAGTAGTATCCTAGAACGAGTGTGAAGAGTATTTTTGAAAGTGAAAACAAATTTTGTTTTGAAAATTTAAATCAATTATTCGTATTTGATTATTTATTTATATTGATTTGTACAGTCCAGTATATAAAGATTTTGCATATACGCCTTGCAAACGTGTATTTGGAATTTTAATATACTGGATAGATATAGAATCACACTCTAGTCGCCCGGAGATGGTTCTGATGATTGAAGCTTCATCATCAGAATTAGTGTTCGAGAGTCGAAGGTGTGATATTTATATATTTCCAATTGACTAGTGTGAGAACCAAAATTAGATAGGGCCTATTGTTGTGATTTGGCATCAAAAATATGATTTTTGACTATATATCAAAATTATGAATTTGAAACTTTAAATTCACTAATTGATTGATGTTTGTGTTGTTTGTTTATTTGTTTGATAATTTTGAACCATTATGCCTAATTGTATCAAATATTGAATTGTATTGAAAATTTGTCGCATTTGCTTGCATATACATGTACTTACATTGAACAGGTCATAGCAAGGAGGCTAGAGCAGAGAATAAAATTTGTTTGCCCGACAAATAGGTACATGTTTACTATATAATTTACTGTTTTGTTTGGGTGATGATGATTTTATGAGCCTATTGGCTAGCCGCTTGGCTTTTTCTTTTTCTTTTTGAGATCAGAAGGCCTATATGGCAATTTCGGGATTTTCCCGTGGCTCCCGGTGCAGGGGAGGTTATGGTGAAATTTTTCGAAAATTCCGGGTGTTAGCCAAATTTTTGAAGAATTTGAAAATTCTCAGAAACTGAAAAGTTGGAGAATGGAAGCCAGATCGAACGTAGAGTTGATTAATCAAACCACTTTTGACTTTGTTCCTTTTCGGGGACGAAAAGTTTTAAGTGGGGGAGATTGTAACAACCCGAAAATCTGGGCCAGTTTAAAATTTTTATTTTGGCAATTTTAACGAATTTTGATTATTTAAAATGAATTATCTTAAATAATATCATCGAGAAATATGTTTTGAATTGAATTCGACGTATATATTTATATACGTCATCGTTAGAATATAAATAATTATATATAATTATAAAAGGAATTGAAAATGGCGTGGTAGTTCGATAATTTGATTTCAAACTTCAATTGAATGTACCGGGTGCAAAACAATCCGGATTTTAGTGAAACCAAAAATAATAGGATCTATTTGAGAATAACTTTCCAACGAATCCGAAAATTCGAAATTTCATAGCGGGAATCGAAAGATATGTCCAGTTGAAAATTCTGAATAGTCGCTATGGAATTCAGGCCCTTAAAAATGGACATTTTGCAAACGACCTCGGATTTCGACGAAACCACTTTTGTTGGGTCCGTGATGTCAAATTATTGCTAGGTTTCAAATTTCATAATTTTTCGAATCAATATGTGAGCGTGGCAAAGGAAAACGCGTTTGACCAGTTTTAGTTGATTTTAATCGACTGGAAAATGGCCATTTTTCAAACGGTCTCAGAATTCAACGAAACTAGTTTTGTTAGGACCGTATCGTCAATACGAAGCTAGAAAATATTTTTCTGGAATTTTTCGAGTTAGTATGTGACCCCGGTAATTTGAAATGCGCGTTCAAATTCAATATATAGAGTTATATGTTGATTTTGACGAAAACTGATCGAAACAGTCGAATCAGCTTATGGTACATATCCCATTGTGTTCGGAATGGGGGTGAAACGCTATGGACGACAGGCGGTGGGCCTCGTTTAGAGGTCGTATGTAAAAGTCAACTTTTTATAATTAAAATAATTAAAAAAAAACTTCTCTCCTTTTTTATCTGCCGACCCCCCCCGTTTCTTCAAACCAGAAATCAAAATAAGAAAAAAAACCTAAACTACCGCGATACGCCCCCCCCCCCCCCCGGCGGCGCGCCACCGCTCGCCGACCCCCCACACCCTATGCTGCCGCGATCGACGAAAACCCCCCCAAGCGCCGCGCGACGCTGCGAAAGCCCCCCCCCCCTTGCGCCACTGCAAACCCGCACCCCCCCCCCCCGACAGCGCCGACAACGGCTAAAGAAACCCCCTCTCGCCGATTACTGTAAGTCCTGCTCTTTCTTTTATTCACCTATTTGTTTATTTATTTTAAAGTATTTAGAGTTTAAAATTATAAAATTAGTTCGTAAAACCATAAAAGATTTGATTTTTAAAACCATAAAAGATTTTATTTTTAAAACCATAAAAGATTTTATTTTCTAAAACTACAAAAAAAATCGATTTTTATATATTGAATAAAAAATTCGATTTTTATATATTGAATAGCGAAGTAAAAATTCGATTTTTATATATTGAATAGCGAAGTAAAAATTCGATTTTTATATATTGAATAGCAAAATAAAAAAATTCGATTTTTATATATTGAATAGCAAAACAAAAAAATTCAATTTTTATATATTGAATAGCGAAGTAAAAATTCGATTTTTATATATTGAATAGCGAAGTAAAAATTCGATTTTTATATATTGAATAGCGAAGTAAAAATTCGATTTTTATATGCGAAGTAAAAATTCAATTTTTATATGTTGAATAGCGAAGTAAAAATTCGATTTTTATATATTGAATAGCGAAGTATAAATGTGATTTTTACATATGTAGAGAATACGGGCAGAGAAAGTGACAAGAGGCAAGAACGACGAAGATTTCTACCTAAGAAGAGTCGTGGCGTTGGATTAGCAATTCTGTGAGAACTCCTCACTCTAAATTTCTTTTTTTTCTAGTTATATATATATATATATACTAGGATGCAGACGGTGTTTAGTAGCACCCAACACCCGTCGTCCACAGACCATGGACGGCTTGTATGCTTGTTTGTTTGATTTTGATGTGTAGTTGATTGTGTGATGTGATGTGAAATGAAATAAAATATTTATATAGTTAAAAATATTTTATAGTTAAAAATAGAATTTTTAACATGTATATGAAATGAAATAAAAATAAACAAATCGGACGATTTGTTTATATACACACATTTGACTGATATTAATTGGGACGATAAATTTTACACATCGCCCAACTGCACAAATAAAATCTTTGTTTGATTGTTTGAAACCCCACACGGGTATTGGGATGATATTTGACGTACACTAATCCCGATTGTTTAGTTGTATGTCGATCGATTGATTGACAGACTGTTATAAGCGGTGAATATTTACGTTTGATGCTTATACAGTGTAGAATGCACTTTGTATGATGGTTGATTATTCATCGTTGTTATTGTATACATGTGTTGTAGAAATCCATATAATTAACACTATATGGTAATGGATTGGGCCTCATTCCAGTTTTGAAATAGAAATATTTGAAATAGAAATATTTGAAATATAAATATTTGAAATAGAAATATTTGAAAATAGAAATATTTGAAATAGAAATATTTGAAAAAGAAATATTTGAAATAGAATATTTGAAAATCGAAATATATGAAGCCGCGTTGATAGATTGACGCCATTTTGACGTGAACGATATTTATATCGATTTTATTCAAATTGAAGTGAATATTAAAGTGAATTGAAATTCGAATTTAATTGAATTGATTTGAAATTCGAAATAAACTGAAATGGTTTGAAATTCGAATAGAATTGAAATTGAAAAGAAATGAATTCGAATTGAAATGAAATTGAATTGAAATTGAATAGAAATTAATTCGAATTGAAATTGAATTGAAATTGAATAGAAATGAATTTGAATTGAATTGAATTGAAAACGAACTGAAATTGAATTCAAAATCGATTTGAATTGAAATCAACTTGAAATGAATTTAAAACGAATTGGTAAAGGAAAATTCGATTTTGATTTAATTTGAAAAAGAAGTTGAAATCGTTTGAAAACGAATTTAAAACGATTTATAAAATACGTTTCAAAAGGAAATCGACGAAGTATATATTATATATATTATATAAATAATATAATGGCCTGAATAGAACGCGCCGCGCCGCGGCAGTTTGCGAATTTCGACCATTGACTTCGAACGGATATTACGGGAGATCCGACCATCGGATTCTCCTAAAATCGGAACCATTGGGTTCGTATCGAAAAGAGTTTTCTAACGAATATTAGAAATTAGAAATCTAACGGTTGGATTTGGAATTATGTTCAAATCAAATTTGAAAAATGTCGTTGTAAGTGCAGTTCGATGGCCGTTGATGGAAATCGACTGTACGGGCCTTGATAAAATTATTAAAAATAGTAATAATTTGTGTAAAATCATAAGAATTGATTTAGAAAGTATTGGGATGAAAAACTCCATATTTGAAAAGATAAAAATAGATTTTTATCGAAATGAACTAGTTTTGAACTAGAATTATAATTCTATTTATTTTTAAATAAATAAACTGAATTTGAAATGGTTTTGAAAATAACCAGAATTTCCAATGATTGCATTGGAATGGATTTGAATCGAAATTGTCTTCGGAATATTTCGATGTTGGATTTCGTGATTATACAGATGTTGTTATGGAAATTTGAAAGATATAGATATATATATATCGTTATTTCCAATACGATATTTGTTGGTCGTAGAATTTGATATTGAATATAAGCCGGGATATTTTCTATTCAGAGCCTTGTATTTAATATCAAATGTGATTTGGGTTTGTCGTGAATGGTGTCTTGACTAACACTGTTCTTGAACCCAGTTGAGAAAAGATTAAATCTTTTTATTTAGATTTAATGAAGTGTACCAATTAAATAATATTTAATTGAAATTGATTGATATTGATTTTTGGGTTTATCGTGGACAGTGTTTTAAATAACACTTGTTCTTTAACCCGATAATTAATGAATGTGATTTTGGGTTTATCGTGAACCGTGTTTTGAAATGACACTGATTCTTTAACCCAGTCACAGATTAAAGCTAAGTGGAGTTTTAATGAATCTTTAATTAGATTGAAATGATCAAAAATGGAGTATCACCAATTTTGCTCTAGGCGATAGTTAAATATTTAATTAGATTTGAACGTGAAATGGTAATTGAATTTACCAATAACACCGTGGTGTTAGATATGAAGTATAACCAGTTTTACTTCATGGGATGAATAGGTGGGGATTGGGAAATTAAAATAAATGATTACTTCGGTAAGGTTCGTTAATCCCGACTAGTTGAATCGAAATTCAAAAGAAGATTAGAGAATAAATTCAAGGAATTTATCTTGGATAAAATTAATGGGAAGCTTTCCCTATGAATGTGAAATTTAGAAACTAACTGTCGGTTAGCCAAGCAGAATGGTTTTCTGGATATTGATCTGATGTTGGTTTCGGCCTTCAGGGTTAATATTTGGGAAATTATTCTCTTGATTAATTTACGGTTAGTGACTGATGAATTGGAATGAGGCATATGTTGTGTTTGTGTAACACTTATTTAAAATATACGCGAGTTATTCGGAAAGACCGGGTTTATCCCATTCTGAATAACTGATACGACGATAAGTCGAAGATGGAGACGGTGGTTGAAGACCGGAAGTCTTCACATCGTTTGGGTGATTACCGATGATCTTGATTGGGCTGTACACCCGAGATGAGGGAATCAATCGGTGGTCGTCCAGATGTGCTTGGAGATCGATGGATATGCGAGGAAAGTGACTCTGGTTTCGTTCAGACCCAGAACGGACTTGTAAATGGACCGTGTGTCTGACATTGGATTTCATTCTGTGTGACTGATATCGGTTGCATAGAGTGGTTTGCCTGTGTGGCATGCTGAGATGCATTTGATCGAGGCTTCTGTTGAAAAGCAAAGCCTTGTGGTGATGATCAAAACACAGCCTGTGTGGCACAGCTTTGTGTAACGTGAATTCGCGAGCCTCACACCCCGGTTGTGAACCAAAAACGGGAGACGGACCTCAGGGAGGGCATGCGTTTCTTTCTAGCTAGGATGGTGTCAGTGACCTACCAGCCCTGACATTTATATACTTTTCACCTGTGTGGTTGTTGCTGTTGCGAGGCGCCTTGGTTAGATCGGACGATCCGGGTCCGATGGAGCCATTCGTTGGCTCATTTACGCCCCAAAGGGCGGGGAAACGCATGTTCAGGCATTTTAATCCACATCGGTGGACCGGCCCTGACGATCCAAGGGCCCACCTGAGTCTGGGTCCTGAGGGGCGGGCTAGAGCGTCTCGAATTGGTTGAGGACTATCTTTTGCCTCGGTTCATAGATGGAAACCCAATTTCCAAATACGTGACATTTGCGGTTTTATTTGTAGAGCCTAGTATGGCGACATAGTGGGATGGGGCGCTTATGCCGTCTATGATTGATACTTATGATATGTAGTTGTTTTATACACTATGCACTTATAATAGTATCAAATAATCTGTTTTAAACGTATCAAGAATTCTTGGCTATTATAAGGTAAAAACCCTATCCTCCGGCTTGCGTTGCATTGTGTGATGGGAACTGGGTCTTATAATAGCTTCATTTTTCTTTATTTAGCATTGCGCTGTTTGTTTTATGCACTGGTATTCTTGGGAGGAAACCCGTTCCGTGTTATACGGCGTGGTCCCTTGATTTACCTAACTTTAAAATAAAGATTTACAACTGTTTTAGTTCTCACACCAGTCCCATGACTGACCTGGAGTTTATTGTTTTAACCTAAACTCTGGGTGCCCTTATTTTGACACGGGCAGCTAGTAGTTTTGGTTTTGCAGATTTATATTCACAGGATCCTGGTTTACAGCTGGAACGATATCCAGAAAGCTTTGTATCCGTATATCTCATTATAGTTGTGTATTGTATTATTTTCCGCTGCTATGTATTTAAATGTAATTTAAATCTCTGATGTTTCTGTGTAATATTGATTTATACTCTGTATATTCTTGTAATCCGATGCATTGTTGTAATATACAATGAAATGTTCTTCCGTCTGCGTTCTGTTGTGGCTTGTTCTCGAACTATCCGCTCTTTCCTTTACGGGGAAGTTACGGGTCTTTACAGGTTCATTTCTGGTGAGTGCCACTGGTTTAAAAAATGAATTGAATAGTTAAATTATTCAATATATACATGGCTCAGTTATCTAATACGTAACATATCACCTACAACAATGTAAATTAAAGCTACAGAATCAAAAAGCAGTATTTAAAGTTAACTAAGAAACATTCATATGAAAAGTACATGGTGCAGAATAACTTGTAAACATCATGTAGCAACCAACAATGGTTGGAGAATTATCCTATCCCATCTGACAAGAGACTTATGACCAACCAATCTGACATGATCAGCTTGACCTAACTAAATCTTACAACCCAGAAGGAGTTCATCACAAAAATGCATCGAGCGATGGTAAAACCAAAGACCATTTTAGCAAAGGCTATCGCCATGACCACCCGGAGTAACAGTGCAACAACAAGGAGACAGTGATGAACTCCAACCCCACACACAGATCCTGAAGAAAAAAAAAACAGCAAAGCACAAACCTTATATAGGCAAAGAAACAGAGTCCCAATTCTCATCACAGCATAACCATACAACCACAAAACAAACAGACAATTCCCATTTCGATACACTCACCATAGCAAACAAACCAAAAAAACTAACGAACCCCTTAGGCGACGAGGTACTGAAGGTGGATCTGAGTTTGATTTTACAGGGCGAGATAAGGAAAAGGACAAGCTACAAAGGCCATGGATAATGAATAAAGAAAAATAGAAAAAATAACGAGGAAATTGGGGATTAACATACTGAGACGGAGATGTGGGTAACAACTTACGAGAGTAGCAGCAAAAGGAGCAATGTTGGAAAGGCGAAAAAGCAGATCCACGGAAGAAACGTGGAGGCGGCAAACCCTATCTGAGGAAAGACGAATCGCCATGGGCGATACTGCTCCAGATCTAGATAGTGATTTTTGTTCGACGTCTAATTTGGGGACGGGAAACTAGTTCGGAATGGTACGGTGGCATTTCTCCTACCAATCAGAGATGAGTGCATAGATTGCTTATTTGAACCGTTGATTCTAATATTAACCAACAGCGGGATCTTAACATTGAATCATGGTTTGGATCACACAATTTTTTGGCGTAGAAACTTCCATAGATCTGATATGAACTTTAAATTGCAAAAACTACAGGAATTTTTTATTAAAAATGTTATCTACTAAAATTATTGGCTTAATAGTAATTTTTTATTTTTAAATGTTATTTACTGAAATTATATATTAAAAATGAATTGTTAAATATCAAATATAAACTATTAAAAGTTAAATATTAACAAAATTTATCAGTTATTACTAAACAGCAAAATTTAAATATTAAAATTTTATTATTATTTATATAAATTAATTATTACTTATAAATAACTGTTAATTATTAATTGTTAATGTTTGTTATTTAATATTGATTAGTTTCTTTATCAAACCGACTTTGTCGGTTTTTCTTAATTCTGCTGAGCCTTCGAAAACTTGTGTCCGTCTGAAGCTTTATTACTTATAATCGAGGAGCCAGGTTGGAATGACCGGACCGATAAAAGTGGAAAAAAATCAATGGTAGATGGATAAAGTGGAATCAGGTGGAGCCAGAATTTGTAGAAAACAAAGCGGCAAAATTATTGGTTTGAAGGGAAATTTTCAATTGGCGCCAAGATAGAAAATAATTTCAATCCGGAGGGAAAAGGATGGGCTGAAGACAAAATTTCTGCTATTTAAACCAAAAGAATACATGTATATACTAACAAACAATTATGACTAAAGGTAACCTTAAAATGCATATAGATAGTAGAAGTAATAACTAACAATTTTTTTTTAACTTTTTCAATTTTTTTTTAAACTTCTATGAGTTTTCTAAAATGTTAACAAGTAAGAAATTCTAATTAATAAGCAAAAATTGATCGCTAGACAATTAATTATTACTTATTAATTTTTGTTTGTTGATTATTATTTATTATTATGGGTGCAAAACGGTCGAACTGGACTAGACAATAAAATCGAACTGGACACGAACCGAACAATAATTACGTTAAGGCAAATCCTGTTGTCCTAGCTATCATTTCATAAGTATCAACTATAATTATCAACGATAATTATAAAATACAAGTTTCAACTATAATTATCAACTGTAATTATTAAACACAATTATATAAATATTGAATACTATGTATCATTTCATAAAGTATTAAATTTTATTATTAATTATTAAATAATTATTATAATAAACTGATATTTTCATCTCTCGCAAATCTATTGGAATTCTGCTATTTACTATTAAACTTTGAACTTATAAGTTACCAAATATTAATTATATTTATTTACTATTAAACATAATTAATAAATATTAATTATAACTTAGTAATATTTAATAATTTACAATAGTAATTTATTTTATATAATAACTAAAAATAATAAATTATTATTTATAAGTTTTTAAGTATTATAAAATTTACTTATATGGTAATGTTTGAATTTTTTGAATTTCGAAATTCTTTAATATTTATTTAACTTCTTATTTTTAAACTTTAACCATTTTGTTTTTCTTAATTACTAATTATTTATCAAATAATACATACCAATCAATTTCTTAAAAGCAAATATGTATTAATAATTTCTTAATATTAATTTAATTAATCGTATTAAAGACTATTAAATAATCATTGATTATCAAAACAAATTTAATAAACATCGAACAACAATATATTAATTTAAATTTACTAATTAATTACTAAGTAATAACACAAATTTAAAACATTTAATAAATAAAAAATAAAAAAGTTCGTTTCAAATCTCTTGGAAAACTGCAGGAAAATAGCTTCAAAATTATGTCGACGGTGATCCGACTCAATTAGCAACGGAATTTAGCATCAAATATTATGTGACGGTAAAGAGCTGCAATTTCCATTGATTTAGCGACAGAATTAGTATTCGACGGTAATAATTTATAATAAGATGACATATAAAATCCAAAATATTTTCTCTTACAAAGCCCACGGAAATCCGCCGCTAATTAGCGACGGAATTTTCCGCTGCTAAAAATCTGTCGCTAATCTCGGTTTTTCTTGTAGTGAAAATTTATAAAAAGAATTTTTTTAGCAAGATAATGAATTTTTTTATATATGAACCTAATGCAACTATATAAATGCAAATGACCTATTTATAAATTTTCTAAAATTATATAGTGACACTTTGATTAATTTCAACAAAAGATTTTTCAACCAAGTAAAGGATTGGGGTTATCGATGCATCAGGAATCACCGTAGCAATGCAGCCGTACGTTTAAGTACATTCATAGAAACAATCAATATAATATTTACGAATCACCGTAATATTTATAAACTGCTCTATTGTAGTTTATACACCGAGAAATAATTCATTGGAACGAAATCAACTTGTCAGAATATAATTATGCCCTTAAAAAATAAAAATAAAATGAGATGAATGCAAACTAAAATTAAATGTGAACCAAAAATGCGACTACCAATGAATTTATTATTTGTTTCTGGATTTTCTTAAAACGCAAATGCCACCAAACAATTATGCGATTAAATAAAAACAGAGCTAGAGCACGATACCAGACCATGCAAGATTTTATTAGCAAATTATCTTAAGCGGTGATTTCTTTCTATGTAGCAAGCAGTGCCAGTGCAATCCCTTCCTTTTTCGTTTTTACAACCTGAAAGATAGCCCGCAAAGGTTTTCTTTATTTATTTCCGAAAGATTTTTATTAATTTTCTTTTAGAATAAAACAAATCAAAGACAAAGTAAGGCAAAATTGAACAATTTTTTTATACAAACTTCTAACAAAAGCTCAACTACACAGAACACAATGAGTACAAACAAAGACAAACCAAAGATAAACTCATCCTGATATTGACCAAACCCAGATGAAAAAAACCTTTTTTTCTTCTAAGGAATGTAAAAATAAAATAAAATAATTGGGTCACTAAAAAAATTAGAAATACAAAAACAACCAACATTTATAGGTAGCCCAACCCACTTAGAATCAAAAGCTACCACACACCACTTTTAATATAACTGACGTAGTAGAACTAAACCAAAATTAAGATAGCAAAAGGTTGAAAAAAATACGTGAACAACTTTAAAAATGGAAAATCAGCGGTGATTTAGGGCATAGCGGGTTAAAGAAATCGGGTTGCAGTTGAGGGTTTTGTTCAATTCGTGAATAGGTGATGGCGATTTCGGGGATGAGGCAATTTGGGTTATTCGTAGGTGGAGGTTGAAGGCTTTTTTCCAAGTGGTTTCGAGATGGTTTGGCTGTTGTGTTTCGAAGGGTCACAGCTTGCTAGTTTGATGGTGTGCAGAGTGGCTAGAGCCTTGTTTGTGGCTTCTTTGTGGTGAGGTGGTGCGTTTTTATGGTGGCGAATGAGTTAAAATTGGTGTTTTGTGGTTATAATGATGATTGCATGTGTAAAGTGGAAGGCTTTGTAGGAGCTTGCAGTTTTGTCTGGGTATATAGGTTTTGAAGTGGAATGCTGAGTTCTTGTTGATGGTGTTCTAAATGTGTGAGTATGTGTTTGCTTAAGTTGGTCGGTTTGGATTTTGTGCTAGTTAATGGAATGTGGAAGTGGATTTGTGCATTGAAGTGATGTTGTTGGGGCTTAGAAGGGTTAGGATTGCTTTGGTGAATGAAGATGGTGGATTGTATTAATGAAGTCTGATGAATGGTGATTTATTGTAAAGTTAAGTTGGCGACGGATGTGGGGTGGTATTTTGGTGATGATGCCAGTTTGGAGGAATTTGGTTGTGGTGTTGGCAGTTTATGTCTTTTTTGGAGTAGCTGTGTTGATTGTGCATGTTTATGTAGTTGAGGTGTAGTAAGATGAATGTGGTTTGTTATTACTAGGCAGTAAGAGGATGGTGGAAAGAAGGCAGTGGTCGGAGAGGAGCTGAATGTGGTTTTGCAGAGGAGAGAGTTTGTGTAAAAGTGTTGGTCTAAACTTGAGTTGATGCAACTTGGTTGGTAGTGATGTGGTGCGGTTGATTGCAGTTTTGTGAAGGTGAAGTGATGATAGTGTGAAGTAGAGGTTGTGCAGTTTTATGCTAAGTCAAATTGTGTTTTCAATTTGTAAAGGAAAAGTGATGGTTTATGTTGGTTTGAATATGATTATGGAGTAGAATTGTGTATGTATCAGGGAAGATGATGGTGTTTGTATGGTGCAAGATCGACGATAGCTGTGGTTTTTAAATGTGGTATATGGTGTAGTGATTGAAGTGGTCTAGACTAGTGATGTTTGAAGCAGGCAGAGGCAGTAAGAGGGATGGTGTTGTGTATTGACATAGGGAGGTTGGACAGATTCACTACATCATATATGAAAATTTGGCTGTGTTAAAGGTCGTATTTACTGCACTTAGGCACGACTAAAAGCCGTATCAAAAAATGGCATGTTAAATCATTTGATACAGCCGTAAGTTGTATTTGACTAAAAATTTGATATGGTCATGTGTCCGTATCTAAAGTGAAAAAAGATATGGCTATGAACCGTGTCTAGTTAGTAGTAACATATGGGTCTTAACCGTATCTAAATGGATACTAGATACAAATATAAACCGTATCTAAATAATCTGTAGATATGTGTATAAACCATATCCAATTTACACCCTACAGTACTTTCCCATAAGTTAGATACGGTTTTTTTTACCATACCTATGGTGTAATTCAAACACAGTCTTAGGCTGTATCGAATATTATATATATATAATATAAATACATAAATATGTACGCATCTATGTATATATAAACATATTATATATATACACACAATAACTGTAGCACATATTTATCATAACACAATTGATACAAAGCATAACGCTATTTATACACAAAGCATAACATAACTTATATACAAAGCATAACAAGATTTTCATAACACAATTTATACAAAGTCGTACAATAAATGGAAACTGTCACAGATTATTCCTTATGTTCGCTACACCACCTATGCTATCCTTGGCGGCATAGCCATCAATTAGGCGCGTGTAACAACCCGTAAAATCTGGGCCAGTTTGAAATTTTTATTTTGGCAATTTTAGCGAATTTTGATTATTTAAAATGAATTATTTTAAATAGTGTCGACGAGAAATTTATTTTGAATATAATTCGAACGTATATATTGTACGCGTCGTCGTTAGAATATAAATATTTGTATATAATTATAAATAGAATTGAAAATGGCGCGGTAGTTCGATAATTCGATTTCAAACTTCAATTGAATGTACCGGGTGCAAAACAATCCGGATTTTAGTGAAACCAAAAACATTAGGATCTAATTGTGAATATCTTTCCAACGAATCCGAATAATTGAAATTTCATGGCGAGGATCAAAAGATATGTCCAGTTGAAAATTCTGAATAGTCGCTATGGAATTCAGGCCCTTAAAAATGGACATTTTACAAATGACCTCGGATTTCGACGAAACCAGTTTTGTTGGATCCGCAGTGTCGAGTTATTGCTAGGTTTCAAATTTCATAATTTTTCGAATCAATATGTGAGCGTGGCAAAGGAAAACGCGTTTGACCAGTTTCAGTTGATTTTAATCGACTGGAAATTGGCCATTTTACAAACGTTCTCAGAATTTGACGAAACTAGTTTTGTTAGGACCGTATCGTCAATACGAAGCTAGAAAATATTTTTCTGGAATTTTTAAAGTTCGTATGCGACCCCGGTAATTTGAAATGTACGTTTAAAATTCAATATAGTGATTTAAATGTAAATTTAACGGAAACTGATCGGAACAATCGAATCAGCTTACGATACATATTCCATTGTGTTCGGAATGGGGGTAATTATCTAGGGGCGATAATCGATGGGTCTCGTTAGGAGGTCAAAATAAAAAGTTACTTTTTGAAATAAAATATAAATTAAATAAATATTTTTATATACCCTCACCTCACCCCTCTTTCTCCCATTCTCGGTCAACGAAAAAAAACGTGATGCCAGAAACCCGTCGCCCCCTTCCGTTCACCATCGTGACCATCGCCAGGCCGCCGGAGATGCAGCGCCGCTCCCTCCCCCTCAGATCTGCCTCTGCCATCTCCCCTCCATCTCTCTCCGCCTCCTTCTAGCCAAACGCCCAAACCCGAACCCATTCAGCAAAATCGACCGTTGCGCCACACCCTAAGCCCGCCTCCGGCCTACTTACGCATCACAGCACCCCCGACGCCCCCTTGCGCCTCCTCCTTGCCTGCCAGCTCCGATCGTGGGACCCCCACAAATCAAAAATATGATTCTTATAGCTTTCAGCGCTTGTAATTAACACCCTGGCCTCCTTCTCCTCCGACCAAAGACAGTGTGAGTTTTATGATTTTATATGGTAAAGATTAGGTTTTTATATGATAAAGATAGGTTTTTTTTTTTAATTTGAAAAAGATAGGTTTTTATATACGAAAAGCTTATATTTTTAATAATGACGAACTTAGATTTTTTATATATGAAAAGATTAGGTTTTTATGAAGAAAAGTTTAGATTTTTGGTAATGAAAGGATTAGATTTTTAAACAAGAAAAAAGATAAGATTTTTATACATGGCAAGTTAAGATTTTCGTGTTAAAAGAGAAGTTAGAAAAAAGAAAATAGCGTTTTAAAAATATAATCTTTATGTAGATAAAGGTATGATTTTTATCGCATGTTTGAAATAATTAAAGGAAGATAAAAATATGATTTTTATCATATATATAGCAAAGTAAAAATATGATTTTTAGGGAATTTATAAACTGATTTATAAAGGATTTAAACTTCAAAAGGTAAAAACGGATTTTTAAAAGAAGTTAAAACTGATTTTGTTTTAAAGTAAAAATAAGATTTTTATATATTGAAAGTAAAAATAAAAATAGAATTTTTATATATTGAACTTCGATAGAATTTTTATATATTGAACTTCGAAATAAAAATAGAATTTTTATATATTGAACTTCGAATTAAAAATGTGATTTTTATATATTGAAAAGCGAAGTAAAAAATTCGATTTTTACATATGTAGTGAAAGCGGATAACGAAGGTGACAAAAAGGCGAGAACGAAGAAGCTTTATATGAAAGAAGAGTCAAGATGATTGGGTAGCTATCGGTGAGAACTCCTCACTCAAATTCTACTTTTCTAGTTATATATATATATATATATATATATATATATATATATATATATATATACTAGGATGCAGACGGTGCTTATTAGAAGCACCCGACACCCGTCCACAGACCATGGACTTGTTTGATTGGTTGTGTAGTTGGTTAGATTATTTGATTTGGATTCGATTGTTTTGGTGAAATTGAAATTGATATGATTGATGTGTGAATGGCTTGGGCCTTCACTAGACCGGGGATAAGGCTAGGCCTCGTCCCGTTTCTAGTATCGTGCCGTTATGCCGCCGAAATTTTCTAAAATAAGTTAGAAAAATAAAAATATCATTTTATTTAAAGAATGAACTGAATAGAAATTCATATGTTGGAATTAAATGTTTTGTCGTTAAAAATATAATTTTTAACGTGAATGTGAATAAATAAAATATTCATTTACAAACCGAACGGTTTGTTTATGTACACCAATTTGAAGGACATTGATTGGGTCGATAAATTTTACACATCGCCCAACTGCACAACTAAAATCTGTGTTTGATTGTTTGAACCCCACACGGGTGTTAGGATGAAATTTGAAGTTCACTCATCCTGATTGATTAAATATGTCGATCGATCGATTGACAGGCTGTTATAAGCGTTAGATATCTATATTTGATGCTTATACAGTGTAGTGCACTTTGGTTGATGGTTGATTATTTTTCAATGCTATTATATGTGTGTAATGTATGAAAATCCATATAATTAACTTTATATGGTAATTGATTGGGCTTCATTCCAATTTGAAAAATAAAGAATAATATAAAATAAAGGTTCATGTGTTGACAGTACTCATCCATTGAGATTGGTCATGTGTTGAACGAAATATTTTGATAATAACAACTATTTTGAAAAAGAAATATTTAAAATAGAATATTTGAAAATAGAAATTTATGAAGCCGTGTTGATTAGATTGACGCCATTTTGACGTAAACGATATTTATATCGATTTTATTCATTTTGAAATGAATTGAATTGAAAACGATTTCGAAATGAAATGAATTGAATTGAAAACGATTTCGAAATGAATTGAATTGAAAACGATTTTGAAATGAATTGAATTGAAAACGATTTCGAAATGAATTGAATTGAAAACGATTTGGAAATGAATTGAATTGAAAACGATTTCGAAATGAATTGAATTGAAAACGATTTCGAAATGAATTGAATTGAAAACGATTTCGAAATGAATTGAATTGAAAACGATTTCGAAATGAATTGAATTGAAAACGAATTCAAATTGAATTGAAAGCGAATTGAAATGAATTCAAATTGAATAGAAATTTGAATTGAATAGAAATGAATTTTAAAACGAATTTATAAAGATGAATTCAATTTTGATTTGAATTGAAATGGAAGTTGAAATTGCTTTTGAAACGAATTTAAAACTGTTTATATAATTCGTTTTAAATAGAAATCGACGAAATATATATTATATATATTATATATAATATAATGGCCTGAATAGAACGCGCCGCGGCAGTTCGCGAATTTCGACCATTTATTTCAAACGGACATTACGGGTGATCCGACCGTCGGATTCTCCTAAAACCGGAACCGTTGGGTTCGTATTGAAAAGAGCTTTCTAATGAATGTTAGAAATTTGAAATCTAACGGTTGGATTTGGAGATACGTCCAAATCAAATTCGAAAAAGGTCGCTGTAAGTGCAGTTCGATGACCGTTGATGGAAATCGACTGTACAGGCCTTGATAAAATTATTAAAAATAGTAATAATTTATGTAAAATCATAAGAAATGATTTAGAAAGAATTGGGATGAAAAACTCCATATTTGAAAAGATAAAAATAGATTTTTATCGAAATGAACTAGTTTTGAACTAGAATTATAATTCCATTTATTTTTAAATAAATAAATTGAATTTAAAAAGGGTTTTAAAAATAACCAGAATATCCAATGATTGCATTGGAGTGGATTTGAATCGAAATTGTCTTCGGAATATTTCGATGTTGGAATTCGTGATTATACAGGTGTTGTTATGGAAATTTGAAAGATATATATTTATATCGTTATTTCCAATACGACATTTGTTAGTCGTAGGATTTGATATTGAATATAAGCCGATATATTTTCTATTCAGAGCCTTGTATTGAATATCGAGTGTGATTTGGGTTTGTCGTGAATGGTGTCTTCACTAACACTGTTCTTGAACCCAATTGAGAAATGATTAAATCTTTTTATTTAGATTTAATGAAAGGTACCAATTAAATAATATTTAATTGGAATTGAATTGATATTGATTTTTGGGTTTATCGTGGACAGTGTTTTAAATAACACTTGTTCTTTAACCCGATAATTAATGGAATGATATTTTGGGTTTACCGTGAACTGTGTTTTAAATGACACTGATTCTTTAACCCAGTTAACGATTAAAACTAAGTGGAGTTTTAATGAATCTTTAATTAGATTGAAATAATCGAAAATGGAGTATCACCAGTTTTACTCCAGGCGATAGTTAAATCTTTAATTAGATTTGAACGTGAAATGGTAATTGAATTTACCGATAACACTGTGGTGTTAGATATGAAGTATTACCAGTTTTACTTCATGGGATGAATAGGTTGGGATTGGGAAATTAAAACAAATGATTACTTCGGTAAGTTTCGTTAATCCCGACTAGTTTGAATTGATATTCAAAAGTAGATTAAAGAATAAATTAAAGAATTTATCTTTGATAAAATTAATGGGAACCTTTCCCTATGAATGTGAAATTAGAAATTAACTGTCGGTTAGCCAAGCAGAATGGTTTTCTGGATATTGATCTGATGTTGGTTTCGGCCTTCGGGGTAAATATTTGGGGAATTATTCTCTTGATTAATTTACGGTTAATGACTGATGAATTGGAATGAGGCGTATGTTGTGTTTGTGTAACACTTATTTAAAATATACGCGAGTTATTCGGAAAGACCGGGTTTATCCCATTCTGAATAACTGATACGACGATAAGTCGAAGATGAAGACGATGGTCGAAGACCGGAAGTCTTCACGTCGTTTGGGTGATTACTGATGATCTTGATTGGGCTGTACACCCAAGAAGATGGAAACAGTTGGTGATCGTCCAGACGTACTTGGAGATGGATGGATATGCGAGGAAAGTGCCTCCGGTTTCGTTCAGACCCAGAACGGACTTGTAAATGGACTGTGTGTCTGACATTGGATTTTAGTCCGTGTGATTGATCTCTATTAAATATATATCTGTTTGGCGGCGGAGAATTTATTCTCTTGCTTAACGCGCTTCTCTGAGACGTACGAGCTCAGGGGTTATATATCGATGGATATCAAACGCATGGAGTGAATTGCCTGTGTGGCATGCCTAAGTGGCAATTGATCGAGGCTTCTGTTGAAAAGCAAAGTCTTGTGGTGATGATCAAAGCACGGCCTTTGTGGCGTAGCTTTGTGTAACGTTTGCTTCGCGAGTTTCACACCCGGTATGAACTAAAAACGGGAGACGGACCTCAGGGAGGGCATGCGTTTCTTTCTAGTTAGAAGTGGCGTCAGTGGTTTTACACGCCCTGACGAGTTTGACTTATGTGGTTGTTGCTGTTGCGAGGCGCCTCAGATTGATCGGTCGTTCTCGAACCGATGGAGTCATTTAGTTGGCTCGTTTACGCCCCATAGGGCGGGGGAACGCATGTTCAGGGTTTAAGTTTAATCCACATCGGTGGACCGGCCCTGTCGCTCCAAGGGACGATGCGTTCTGTTCCTGAGACACGGGCTAGAGCATCTCGAATCGGTTGAGGACTATCTTTTGCCTCGGTTCATAGACGGAAATCCAATTTCCAAATATGTGACATGTGCGGTTTTATTTGTAGAACCTAGTATGGTGACATAGTGGGATGGGGCGCTGATGCCGCCTATGATTGATACTTATGATTTGAAGTGTTTTATACACTATGCACTTATAATAGTATCAAATGATTTGTTTTAAACGTATCAAGCATTCTTTGGCTGTTATAAGGGAAAACCCTATCCTCGGCTGCGTTGCATTGTGTGATGGGACCTGGGTCTTATAACAGCTTCATTTTTCTTTATTTAGCATTGCGCTGTTTGTTTTATGCACTGGTATTCTTGGGAGGAAACCCGTTCCGTGTTATACGACGTGGTCCCTTGATTTACCTAATGATTTAAAATAAAGATTAATAACTGTTTTAGTTCTCACACCAGTCACATGACTGACCTGGAGTTTATTGTTTTAACCTAAACTCTGGGTGCCCTTATTTTCGACACGGGCAGCTAGTAGTTTGGTTTTGCAGATTTATATTCACAGGATCCTGGTTTACAGCTGGAACGATATCCGGAAAGCTTTGTATCCGTATATCTACTTCTAGTTGTGTATTGTATTATTTTCCGCTGCTATGTATTTAAATGTAATTTAAATCTCTGATATTTCTGTGTAATATTCATTTATACTCTGTATATTCTTGTAATCTGATTCATTGTTGTAATAAGCAATGAAGTGTTCTTTGATATGTGTTCTGTTGTGGTTTGTTCTCGAACTATCCGACGCTTTCCTTTACGGGGAAGTTACGGGTTTTCACAGTTGGTATCAGAGCTTTGGTTTACAAAGCAGAGAACAAGGCACATTAGAACCATACGAAAGAATTCATCAGATATTGGATTAGTAACATCCAATTAGAATGACTCGTTAGAGATGGGATCAGTAGTATCCTAGAACGAGTGTGAAGAGTATATTTTTAAAGTGAAAACAAATTTTTGTTTTGAAAATTTAAATCGTTTTAAACGTATTTGGTGATTTATTTATATTGATGTGGACAATTCAGTATATATAGATTTTGCGTATACGTCTGATCCGCGTGTATTCGAAGTTTTAGTATATTGGATAGATATAGAATCATACTCTAGTGGCCCAAAGATGATTCTGATGGTTGAGTACTCATCGTCAGAATTTATATTCGTGTGACGAAGGTGTGATTTTCTATATATTTCCATTAGACCGGTGTGAGAACCAAAACTAATATAGTTAGAACACTTTGTTGTGGTTTGGCATCAAAAACATGATTTTCTTTATATGTATCAAAATTATGAATTTGAAATGATAATTCACTAATTGATTGATGTTTGTGTTGTTTGTTTATTTGTTTGATAATTTTGAACCATTATGCCTAATATAACCAAATATTGAACTATATTGAAAATTGGTCGCATTTTCTTGCATATACATGTATATCATTGAACAGGTCATAGCAAGGAGGCTAGAGCCGAAGAATAAAATTTGTTTGCCCGACAAATAGGTACATGTTTACTACATAATTTACTGTTTTGTTGGGGTGATGATGATTTTATGAGCCTATTGGCTAGCCGCTTGGCTTTTTCTTTTTCTTTTTGAGATCTGAAGGACCGGGGAAGCTATTTGAAATTCCCCGATGCTCCCGGTGCAGGGGAGGTTATGGCGAAATTTTTCAAAAATTTAGGGTGTTAGCCAAATTTTTGAAGTTTTGAAAATTCTCAGAAACTAAAGAGTTGGAGAATGGAAGCCATATCGAGCGTAGAGCTGATTAATCAATCCACTTTCGACTTTGTTCCTTTTCAGGGACGAAAAGTTTTAAGTGGGGGAGATTGTAACAACCCGTAAAATCTGGGCCAGTTTGAAATTTTTATTTTGGCAATTTTAGCGAATTTTGATTATTTAAAATGAATTATTTTAAATAGTGTCGACGAGAAATTTATTTTGAATATAATTCGAACGTATATATTGTACGCGTCGTCGTTAGAATATAAATATTTATATATAATTATAAATAGAATTGAAAATGGCGCGGTAGTTCGATAATTCGATTTCAAACTTCAATTGAATGTACCGGGTGCAAAACAATCCGGATTTTAGTGAAACCAAAAACATTAGGATCTAATTGTGAATATCTTTCCAACGAATCCGAATAATTGAAATTTCATGGCGAGGATCAAAAGATATGTCCAGTTGAAAATTCTGAATAGTCGCTATGGAATTCAGGCCCTTAAAAATGGACATTTTGCAAATGACCTCGGATTTCGACGAAACCAGTTTTGTTGGATCCGTAGTGTCGAGTTATTGCTAGATTTCAAATTTCATAATTTTTCGAATCAATATGTGAGCGTGGCAAAGGAAAACGCGTTTGACCAGTTTCAGTTGATTTTAATCGACTGGAAATTGGCCATTTTACAAACGTTCTCAGAATTTGACGAAACTAGTTTTGTTAGGACCGTATCGTCAATACGAAGCTAGAAAATATTTTTCTGGAATTTTTAAAGTTCGTATGCGACCCCGGTAATTTGAAATGTACGTTTAAAATTCAATATAGTGATTTAAATGTAAATTTAACGGAAACTGATCGGAACAATCGAATCAGCTTACGATACATATTCCATTGTGTTCGGAATGGGGGTAATTATCTAGGGGCGATAATCGATGGGTCTCGTTAGGAGGTCAAAATAAAAAGGTACTTTTTGAAATAAAATATAAATTAAATAAATATTTTTATATACCCTCACCTCACCCCTCTTTCTCCCATTCTCGGTCAACGAAAAAAAACGTAATGCCAGAAACCCGTCGCCCCCTTCCGTTCACCATCGTGACCATCGCCAGGCCGCCGGAGATGCAGCGCTGCTCCCTCCCCCTCAGATCTGCCTCTGCCATCTCCCCTCTATCTCTCTCCGCCTCCTTCTAGCCAAACGCCCAAACCCGAACCCATTCAGCAAAATCGACCGCTGCGCCACACCCTAAGCCCGCCTCCGGCCTACTTACGCATCACAGCACCCCCGACGCCCCCTTGCGCCTCCTCCTTGCCTGCAAGCTCCGATCGTGGGACCCCCACAAATCAAAAATATGATTCTTATAGCTTTCAGCGCTTGTAATTAACACCCTGGCCTCCTTCTCCTCCGACCAAAGACAGTGTGAGTTTTATGATTTTATATGGTAAAGATTAGGTTTTTATATGATAAAGATAGGTTTTTTTTTTAATTTGAAAAAGATAGGTTTTTATATACGAAAAGCTTATATTTTTAATAATGACGAACTTAGATTTTTTATATATGAAAAGATTAGGTTTTTATGAAGAAAAGTTTAGATTTTTGGTAATGAAAGGATTAGATTTTTAAACAAGAAAAAAGATAAGATTTTTATACATGGCAAGTTAAGATTTTCGTGTTAAAAGAGAAGTTAGAAAAAAGAAAATAGCGTTTTAAAAATATAATCTTTATGTAGATAAAGGTATGATTTTTATCGCATGTTTGAAATAATTAAAGGAAGATAAAAATATGATTTTTATCATATATATAGCAAAGTAAAAATATGATTTTTAGGGAATTTATAAACTGATTTATAAAGGATTTAAACTTCAAAAGGTAAAAACGGATTTTTAAAAGAAGTTAAAACTGATTTTGTTTTAAAGTAAAAATCAGATTTTTATATATTGAAAGTAAAAATAAAAATAGAATTTTTATATATTGAACTTCGATAGAATTTTTATATATTGAACTTCGAAATAAAAATAGAATTTTTATATATTGAACTTCGAATTAAAAATGTGATTTTTATATATTGAAAAGCGAAGTAAAAAATTCGATTTTTACATATGTAGTGAAAGCGGATAACGAAGGTGACAAAAAGGCGAGAACGAAGAAGCTTTATATGAAAGAAGAGTCAAGATGATTGGGTAGCTATCGGTGAGAACTCATCACTCAAATTCTACTTTTCTAGTTATATATATATATATATATATATATATATATATATATATATACTAGGATGCAGACGGTGCTTATTAGAAGCACCCGACACCCGTCCACAGACCATGGACTTGTTTGATTGGTTGTGTAGTTGGTTAGATTATTTGATTTGGATTGGATTGTTTTGGTGAAATTGAAATTGATATGATTGATGTGTGAATGGCGTGGGCCTTCACTAGACCGAGGATAAGGCTAGGCCTCGTCCCGTTTCTAGTATCGTGCCGTTATGCCGCCGAAATTTTCTAAAATAAGTTAGAAAAATAAAAATATCATTTTATTTAAAGAATGAACTGAATAGAAATTCATATGTTGGAATAAAATGTTTTGTCGTTAAAAATATAATTTTTAACGTGAATGTGAATAAATAAAATATTCATTTACAAACCGAACGGTTTGTTTATGTACACCTATTTGAAGGACATTGATTGGGTCGATAAATTTTACACATCGCCCAACTGCACAACTAAAATCTGTGTTTGATTGTTTGAACCCCACACGGGTGTTAGGATGAAATTTGAAGTTCACTCATCCTGATTGATTAAATATGTCGATCGATCGATTGACAGGCTGTTATAAGCGTTAGATATCTGTATTTGATGCTTATACAGTGTAGTGCACTTTGGTTGATGGTTGATTATTTTTCAATGCTATTATATGTGTGTAATGTATGAAAATCCATATAATTAACTTTATATGGTAATTGATTGGGCCTCATTCCAATTTGAAAAATAAAGAATAATATAAAATAAAGGTTCATGTGTTGACAGTACTCATCCATTGAGATTGGTCATGTGTTGAACGAAATATTTTGATAATAACAACTATTTTGAAAAAGAAATATTTAAAATAGAATATTTGAAAATAGAAATTTATGAAGCCGTGTTGATTAGATTGACGCCATTTTGACGTAAACGATATTTATATCGATTTTATTCATTTTGAAATGAATTGAATTGAAAACGATTTCGAAATGAAATGAATTGAATTGAAAACGATTTCGAAATGAATTGAAAACGATTTCGAAATGAATTGAATTGAAAACGATTTTGAAATGAATTGAATTGAAAACGATTTCGAAATGAATTGAATTGAAAACGATTTGGAAATGAATTGAATTGAAAACGATTTCGAAATGAATTGAATTGAAAACGATTTCGAAATGAATTGAATTGAAAACGATTTCGAAATGAATTGAATTGAAAACGATTTCGAAATGAATTGAATTGAAAACGAATTCAAATTGAATTGAAAGCGAATTGAAATGAATTCAAATTGAATAGAAATTTGAATTGAATAGAAATGAATTTTAAAACGAATTTATAAAGATGAATTCAATTTTGATTTGAATTGAAATGGAAGTTGAAATTGCTTTTGAAACGAATTTAAAACTGTTTATATAATTCGTTTTAAATAGAAATCGACGAAATATATATTATATATATTATATATAATATAATGGCCTGAATAGAACGCGCCGCGGCAGTTCGCGAATTTCGACCATTTATTTCAAACGGACATTACGGGTGATCCGACCGTCGGATTCTCCTAAAACCGGAACCGTTGGGTTCGTATTGAAAAGAGCTTTCTAATGAATGTTAGAAATTTGAAATCTAACGGTTGGATTTGGAGATACGTCCAAATCAAATTCGAAAAAGGTCGCTGTAAGTGCAGTTCGATGACCGTTGATGGAAATCGACTGTACAGGCCTTGATAAAATTATTAAAAATAGTAATAATTTATGTAAAATCATAAGAAATGATTTAGAAAGAATTGGGATGAAAAACTCCATATTTGAAAAGATAAAAATAGATTTTTATCGAAATGAACTAGTTTTGAACTAGAATTATAATTCCATTTATTTTTAAATAAATAAATTGAATTTAAAAAGGGTTTTAAAAATAACCAGAATATCCAATGATTGCATTGGAGTGGATTTGAATCGAAATTGTCTTCGGAATATTTCGATGTTGGAATTCGTGATTATACAGGTGTTGTTATGGAAATTTGAAAGATATATATTTATATCGTTATTTCCAATACGACATTTGTTAGTCGTAGGATTTGATATTGAATATAAGCCGATATATTTTCTATTCAGAGCCTTGTATTGAATATCGAGTGTGATTTGGGTTTGTCGTGAATGGTGTCTTCACTAACACTGTTCTTGAACCCAATTGAGAAATGATTAAATCTTTTTATTTAGATTTAATGAAAGGTACCAATTAAATAATATTTAATTGGAATTGAATTGATATTGATTTTTGGGTTTATCGTGGACAGTGTTTTAAATAACACTTGTTCTTTAACCCGATAATTAATGGAATGATATTTTGGGTTTACCGTGAACTGTGTTTTAAATGACACTGATTCTTTAACCCAGTTAACGATTAAAACTAAGTGGAGTTTTAATGAATCTTTAATTAGATTGAAATAATCGAAAATGGAGTATCACCAGTTTTACTCCAGGCGATAGTTAAATCTTTAATTAGATTTGAACGTGAAATGGTAATTGAATTTACCGATAACACTGTGGTGTTAGATATGAAGTATTACCAGTTTTACTTCATGGGATGAATAGGTTGGGATTGGGAAATTAAAACAAATGATTACTTCGGTAAGTTTCGTTAATCCCGACTAGTTTGAATTGATATTCAAAAGTAGATTAAAGAATAAATTAAAGAATTTATCTTTGATAAAATTAATGGGAACCTTTCCCTATGAATGTGAAATTAGAAATTAACTGTCGGTTAGCCAAGCAGAATGGTTTTCTGGATATTGATCTGATGTTGGTTTCGGCCTTCGGGGTTAATATTTGGGGAATTATTCTCTTGATTAATTTACGGTTAATGACTGATGAATTGGAATGAGGCGTATGTTGTGTTTGTGTAACACTTATTTAAAATATACGCGAGTTATTCGGAAAGACCGGGTTTATCCCATTCTGAATAACTGATACGACGATAAGTCGAAGATGAAGACGATGGTCGAAGACCGGAAGTCTTCACGTCGTTTGGGTGATTACTGATGATCTTGATTGGGTTGTACACCCAAGAAGATGGAAACAGTTGGTGATCGTCCAGACGTACTTGGAGATGGATGGATATGCGAGGAAAGTGCCTCCGGTTTCGTTCAGACCCAGAACGGACTTGTAAATGGACTGTGTGTCTGACATTGGATTTTAGTCCGTGTGATTGATCTCTATTAAATATATATCTGTTTGGCGGCGGAGAATTTATTCTCTTGCTTAACGCCCTTCTCTGAGACGTACGAGCTCAGGGGTTATATATCGATGGATATCAAACGCATGGAGTGAATTGCCTGTGTGGCATGCCTAAGTGGCAATTGATCGAGGCTTCTGTTGAAAAGCAAAGTCTTGTGGTGATGATCAAAGCACGGCCTTTGTGGCGTAGCTTTGTGTAACGTTTGCTTCGCGAGTTTCACACCCGGTATGAACCAAAAACGGGAGACGGACCTCAGGGAGGGCATGCGTTTCTTTCTAGTTAGAAGTGGCGTCAGTGGTTTTACACGCCCTGACGAGTTTGACTTATGTGGTTGTTGCTGTTGCGAGGCGCCTCGGATTGATCGGTCATTCTCGAACCGATGGAGTCATTCAGTTGGCTCGTTTACGCCCCATAGGGCGGGGGAACGCATGTTCAGGGTTTAAGTTTAATCCACATCGGTGGACCGGCCCTGTCGCTCCAAGGGACGATGCGTTCTGTTCCTGAGACACGGGCTAGAGCGTCACGAATCGGTTGAGGACTATCTTTTGCCTCGGTTCATAGACGGAAATCCAATTTCCAAATACGTGACATGTGCGGTTTTATTTGTAGAACCTAGTATGGTGACATAGTGGGATGGGGCGCTCATGCCGCCTATGATTGATACTTATGATTTGAAGTGTTTTATACACTATGCACTTATAATAGTATCAAATGATTTGTTTTAAAAGTATCAAGCATTCTTTGGCTGTTATAAGGGAAAACCCTATCCTCGGCTGCGTTGCATTGTGTGATGGGACCTGGGTCTTATAACAGCTTCATTTTTCTTTATTTAGCATTGCGCTGTTTGTTTTATGCACTGGTATTCTTGGGAGGAAACCCGTTCCGTGTTATACGGCGTGGTCCCTTGATTTACCTAATGATTTAAAATAAAGATTAATAACTGTTTTAGTTCTCACACCAGTCACATGACTGACCTGGAGTTTATTGTTTTAACCTAAACTCTGGGTGCCCTTATTTTCGACACGGGCAGCTAGTAGTTTGGTTTTGCAGATTTATATTCACAGGATCCTGGTTTACAGCTGGAACGATATCCGGAAAGCTTTGTATCCGTATATCTACTTCTAGTTGTGTATTGTATTATTTTCCGCTGCTATGTATTTAAATGTAATTTAAATCTCTGATATTTCTGTGTAATATTCATTTATACTCTGTATATTCTTGTAATCTGATTCATTGTTGTAATAAGCAATGAAGTGTTCTTTGATATGTGTTCTGTTGTGGTTTGTTCTCGAACTATCCGACGCTTTCCTTTACGGGGAAGTTACGGGTTTTCACAGCGCGCGTGCTTATGATCCATCTTCATGAGCCCTTCGTTGGCACCCCTTGAGCCATTTTCCCTATAGCCATCTTCTCACCCATGCCTTCCGACATTTCCAGATGAGACTTTCTAGGGAGACGCTAGTGAAGAAGGCGCCGACCGCAATCAATCGCACCACTCTCCGTAAGATTGGCATTCAGCTGTCCGATGCTCCTTTCCCCGAACCACTCGCTCCAGCTCAGCAGCCCGGTCACGAGAGCCCTGAGCTCACTGTCTTCTGTGCTATGTTGGCTGAGCATCGAGAGGTTCACGATGAGCAGCGACGACAGGCGCGTGAGATTGGCTACATCTCCACTATACTATGCTCGTGGCGCAGACATGGTACTGGTTCAAGCTCTAACCGCGGAGGTAGACCTGCCTATAGTGGGTAGTGTTAGTTGTTGTTGTTGTTGTGTTAGTACATGTCGTGTGCATGTTGTATCTTGTATCTTGTATCGTGTGTTTCCCTTTGCAGCATTTTCCTTTTTGATGTAGTGTTGAGTTTGTAACTGCTAGTAATGAAAATTCACACGACTTTAGTAATGAGATTTCTATGTTGAAATATTTGTTTTATCATTCACGCATGATTATTTGAATGAAATCTCGTTTATTTACTAGCATTTATCCTAGAGCTGGAAAAAATAAAATTTTGAGCTGGACAAATTTTAATAAAGTAATGGTTCTACGTCACGGGTATATAAAAAAATAAATCACTGTTCCATGTTAAAACTAAAATTTATTTTCATTTTTTGTGTGACTTCAGTTTTTGCATTTTTGGTGTAACTGACTTCCTTCTTCGCCGACATGTGACTTGAGTCGTTTAAGTTTCCATAAAATACATTTATTAAGTTTTTGGAAAAATGTTGTTTGAAAAAAAAAACTTTTTTATCATTTTCTTATTTTTATAGGAAAGTGAAGAGGTTTTTGAAAGGAAAGTTTCAAAATAGACATGAGAAGTTTTCAAGCGGGAATTTATTTTTATGGAAAATTTCGATATTTGGTGACATGAACGGTGTAAAGAAGATTTTTGGATGCTTTATGTGCGCGCTTTAGCAGTGAAATAGGACCGACGATACGATAAAACGTTAACGGTAACAAGGAAAAGACTGTTTTAGCCCTGGAAACGCTTTTTCCATACCTTGTCAGTGATGTGCGCAAACTATTAAGTAAATCGTTTTACATTTTAGAGCTTGTTTTAAACCACCTTTACAGTCTATAGATGGAAATTTTTGGAGTATTTTGAGTAGCTGAGGTGAAAATTCCACTATAGGGCGGGAAATGGAATATTTGTAAGCATAGGAAATGTTTAAATTCTTTGCTTTAATTTCCTTTTTCCGGTTTATGAGAAACTAAATAGGAAACGATTAGACTGCACGACGTTTTGGTTGGTAGGGTTGGATGCAAAAATTAGTTGCTTCACATGTTTATTTCTAATTACGTGAGGGTAATGGATGAAAAAGAGTTTTCGAAGTTTGCATTCATATAGAATTGTCAGTATATTTAGGATATTTTGCATCATATTTTCAAAAGTATTTCAAAGGTTTAATGCAAACATATAGGAGGATCCGATTAGAATCATCTTGCATGCATGTTTTATGGTTGAATTGCACTATGTACACCATGCACATATACACATGGTTGCAAAGTGGATGTACACAAATTGGTTGTGTAGAATAGGACTAAAGGCATCAGAATTTCGGGACAAAATTGTAGGATCTAAATTTACCCTAGAGGGGAGAGGGGTGGAATATGGTTTTTAGCAGATTTTTGTAGAGTAATTAAATAATATCAATCTTAGATAACAATCAAAGTAAATGCGGAAAATAAATAACACACAGATATTCCCAGCTTCGGCAAAACCCTGCTTACTGCTGCATTCCCCAAGGTTTCTGCTAGAAGTTAAAACAATCTCTACGCTTACAATCCCCTGTAAACTCATGACACTCGCTCCCAAATGTTCTTAACCCTACGCTCAAAACCCTGCACTAGTTTCTATCCCTGAAACCATATTTCCCCGAATTACAAACCCCGTAATTCGTCTCCCTAGTTTTACAGTTAAACTAGAAAACTCGATTATAATTTTTTTTTTAAAAAGAAACCCTTAAAAAAAACTAAACCCTAGTTTATATTAATAAACTCCCTTTTGCCCTTAGTTATTTTGGTTGACAATTATTTCTTGTCTCTTAAAACTTCAGCTGCCTCCTTGTCTCTGGAAATAAAAATGGCCATTGCGGTATAACTAGGGTTTTCAAATCTCTTTGATTTGAAGGCGCTCTCTTATGTGATGCTGTCAAATATCCAGTGACTATCCTCGTTGCTTGTTCGAATTGAAATGCTTTGATTTGGATCCAAGTTACTTGCTTGTTCTCCAGTATGATTTTTAATTCGAATATTTGCTTGATATTTTGTTCAAACTTGGATGGATTTAAAGCCTGTGATGATTGATGCTATTTATAGAGTTTTGAACTCCAAAATTACCTCTGATTTCGTGTTAGACTTGGTCGAGTATATACGTAGATTTTGGATCTTGAAATCTTTGGCCTTGAATTGATCTTTTACTTCTGGATACTTCTTTGATTTAAATATAGCTAAAGTTGAATATTTCCAACTTGCGTAGGATTTCCAATACCTTTGAATTGGTCCTTATCAAAAATAAATGTCGTATATATTTTCTAGAAACAAACTCTTGAATGAATTTTCTGGAATAGATTGCGAGATAAATTCTAGACTTTGAACTAGCCTTAAATTCGATTTTTCTTGACTTTGTCAACACGATTTTTAAAATCTGATTTATCTTGAATAAACTGCTGCCTTGGATCAATTGCTAAAAGTGGTATGCATACTGCCGTATATCTATTTTTGTGGAAACAAGCTCTTAAAATTTGTGGAACTCTATTTTTGTCCTATATTAATTTTTCCTAGAACAAAGACTTTGGTATTCACTTTGACCACTTATGTTCACAAGAATAAATACTATCCTTGATCATTGGATATTGCTTGTTACTTGATTTACCATCTTGATCACGCCGCCTTTTAGTTTATGAATAAGAACAGATGCTGAAAATAACTTGAATTTTTGTTATGGCTGGTTGAACAGATGCTATACTTGATCATATCTTATTCATACAATTTGTACTGCTTGATTTGTGTCCCCTTGTATAACACTTGCTACACCTATTTGTGGACTTGTAGTTTATATTTGGGGTTGCCATGAACTTGTATTGCCACTGACTTGTCTTATCCTTCCCTGTGCACACCATGTTCGTTGACATGTTGCATTCTCTTGTATTTGCATTTGTTTTTCTTCTTGCTACATGTTTTTGAATCCTACGATATTTGCTGTGTATATGTTGGAAAATTGTGTAGTCTTGTGGCATAGTCCATATTTGACTTGCATGTTGAGTTGAAGTTGTATTGTCTTTTGCTTGACCACTTTTGCTTGCCAATACTTGATGTAATGATTTGACATGATCCTTGTCCTAGCTTGACCATTGTGTTATGCTGGGTTGCCCATTCTTGCTTGTGCACACTTGCATCAATTTGTATACATGCTTGAGTGTTAGCACTTTAGCTCAGCCTCTTGTTTGACTTGTATTCATTGATGTTTTTGGGTTTCCTCGACCATATTGAAACTTCTTTTAATTGGACTTGTGCTGACTTTGACTATGCTGGCTGATATTTGTTTTGTTGCTTGAGTGTTGCACTGAGTCGAGATGGTCCATGTGGCTACTCCTCAGTTGCTCGCTGATTTTTGATTGGAGAGGCAGTGCACATGTGTATATATATGCAGGTATGTATTTGCAGACCATCAGAAAAGATTTTCTTGTCTTTGTATATCAAACCAAGTCAGAAAAATGATGAGAAACACACAAAAAAATCTAATGGAAATTAAATTTAAAAATTAATTTATATTTGTATGCACTTCAGATTTATTTTGTTGCAGTGTACTGTGTGTATGTGTGTTTCATGTGACAGGTAAGCAGATGGTGACTGCTAGCTGGACTAGATCTGGAGCACGTGAAGATTCAATGTGTCAGTGTCAATGAATGTATAACTGTGTCTGGATATAACTAAGTGATCGAGTGATATGTAGTGAGGAATTGAATGCACTGAGTGATAAGAGTTATAATGAGGAATAAATGTATATAATGGAAATATTGTACTGATATTTATAATAAACAAATTTGACTGAAATAAAATATTGTTTTATTGTGTTTAAATCAATTTATCTATCATATTCAAATTAATTCAGTTAGTACAATTCAATGTAAAATATTATAACTGAGAATATACAATAGTGGACGTTATAATGTTGTACCATTTCAGATTTTGAAATAAAATATTTAATTGAATAAATATACTATGAACTGTGTATAATAATATATTATTCAATAAATATTTATTTCCATGAAATGAAATATAAAATAGTACAATTGTAAACACATTTAAATAATATTTTATGTTTGTTATCATCAAACGAAAATCATACAACACATTGTTGTACCCAACAATCTCCCCCTTTTGATGATGACAAACATATACAAGATTTTGAATGTGTTATATGCGTTTGAATGTGAAATAAATTACTCCCCATATTTGTATGCTCCCCCTACAACTGAACTCCCCTTATATATGTGGAAAATATAAATAATGAAATTCAACTGACCATTCTCCCTCTAGATATTTAATTTCAAATCTTAAAATATTCTTGAATTAAATACTCATTAATCAAAATTTTTGACCATTCTCCCCCTTTTGTTATCATCAAAAGAATAATAAAAATCGAAATATTAATGAATATAACATAAATATAAATTCAGATTAAGAGAGAGAATATATATCGTAAAACTCATTTGATCAAACAAAAATCATAATAATCTTTAAATTAGGAGAAAATTTTACTTTCAGAATGAATGGATTTACGATGGATTTTATAAAATGAGGAGAGTTCAATAAAAAAATGAATATTTGAATATGAATTTTGAAGATTTTAAATATACTAAAAATGTGTTAAGCACTTGCTAACCATGATAGCCCAAAGGTCTTTTAAATGGGGTTGGTAGTAACTTAAGTTTATCCTCTCTAATGAGTTCCATCCATGCACAGCCCAAAGGTCTTTTAAGTGAGAATGGAAGCATATAGAGATTAAGGTAATTCACCCATGCATAACCGCGAGGGCTTTTAAATGGGAGTGAATACCAAGGATAAATAATATAATACATATATTTTTCTTTTTCTCTTCTTCTATTTTTATTTTTATTTCAAAGAATAATTTGAACTCTCCAAATTAAATAAAACCATGATGAATAACAAATATATGGTAGACATAGAAGATGTTCGTGAAATAAGCTCTAATTCAAAGATATTATAAAATCTGTCCAATCATAATGAGATTTAAAAAAAAATAACATCTCCTCTAGTTATGAATTATATCATAGTCGCAACTCATCACAACTTCGTAAATCTATTAATAATTTTGACGAGTCCCAAAACAGTTCAAATCGATCAATAATTTCAATTTTTGAATAAATAATCAAAATTAATTTTAAAATTGAAAATATCAATTTCGTGAGGGGTTTTGAAAATATCCATGTAGGTTGAAAATCAGTTTCAAAAATCGATCAGTAGAATGTAAGATTATCTAATATTTCTAATGCTGAATGCTCCTAGATAATTTTAAAACATTTGTGTATTTAATTCAAACTACCTATGAAATTTAAAGAAATTCAGTCACTGAATTTCCAACACATCGTCTAATCACCTAGGTATTCAAACTAATTGAAACACCCCACCTCCGTTAGGGTCACTCTCAAAGGGAATGCCCTAATTTTGGTGGAGGTTTATAAGTATAAGTCACAGATATACAAGACAGATATAATAACACATATTTTTGAACAACGGAAAACAACAACTTTTATTTCATCAAAATACGTGTTACACAAACCATGCCATAATTGTCTTACAATACTTCCAAAATCATAACTGCCTTGATTACATTATTTAAAGAAGCCTAAAGAAAACATAAATAAACTGCAAAAGTCCCATAATTGATGTCCCAAGCCATAGTCCAAAACGGAAAAGATACAAGCAATACATTCTTCTCTTCAAGCTGGATGCGGAAACTGGCCAGCTGCGGTATTCCCTCCCTGTGGACCTGGGGGGGGGGGGAGGGGAAATGGAAGAAAAGAAGACGAAAGAAAAGTAGAGTCAGACATAAAGCCTGAGTAAGTCTACGACTATTCAGTCTATGAATAAAGAACTGGGTATGATAAGCATAAACTAGAAATGGGAAAGCACCATAAACTAAGTTAAGTTGTCTAGGGTCGAATATACTATTGTACCCCATATTAATCTCTGTACCCATATAAACTAGTTTCCAACAGGCACCCCATAATCAGGGTGAAGTGATCCATTTTATGATGATCGGCTCCTACTCGTATAGTTACATGTGTCTTACAGCCCCCGATGTTGTAGTTACATATGCTGGTCCCACCATGGGGTGTATCAAGTCCCATGGTGGCAGCCCGACACAATCCTAGAATGCACATGTATGCTACTGGTGCCCAGTGCCTTATTTTTCTGCGCCGGAGTGTGTGCATGCCCGCACCCCGTTAGAACCTACACTGCTGCACCATCGCCGTCGATTTGACCTCTTACAGTCAGCCCAGTAATCGTGCCCCACCCTGCCTAGTTTCAGGGTATCATGATACCTTGTAGGGTTTCTGCTGAAAAGGGTCCCCCGCTACTAGGTTTTTCTATTTCTAGCCAACATGCTAAGTTGGTTAAGTGTTTTATAAACCTAACCCCCGATCAGTCTGTTTAGTTTAGCATGTTCCATTTTGATTAAGTCTTAATTCACTTAATCCTATCAATCCTGACTCAGCCTTAATTGTCTTATTAAAGCCTTGACCTCTCACATTAGACAGGTATTGTTGTGGCTGCCTGTTGCCGGTTGGGTCCGGGCAGTCTTACGCCACAACTCAGTCTAACCTCGGGTCCTTATTGGGCTCTGTGTTTAACCACCCACATTGGATAGGTATTGTTGTGACTACTGGACAGCCGGGCGGTTCCGGGCAGGTTTACATCACAACTCAATCCAACCTCGGGTTAAACACATCGTATTTTCTACATTTACATATTTTTTCTCTTTTCTTTTTATATGTAAATATTTGCGGCCCATTATTCAAATTCATCTTTATTTATTAAGATTTATTTATGCCACTTAATTGTTTTTCAAGGTTGTTGGCATGCGTCAAACATGCCAACACATATGTTCTATATTTTAGCCCAAACGTCATTACCCCCGTTTTATACGTTCGCTCCAATGTAAGGTGTGTTGGGTTTAACACTTAAACCCAATTTAGCCATATGTAAAGGGGAGGCTTATAACATGGTGTTTATCAGGTAACATGAAAGAGGGTAGTGTGAACGCATGAACTTGCAACGAACGATTCAATTAACATAAAGTAGGCACATGTGAACTTGTAATTGTAACATCATATAATCATGGCATAACATGAATCATTTTATCCATATAATCATAGCATAAACAATACTTAAACGTGAATCATTCTATTCATATAATTATGGCATAGGAAATACTTAAACATGAATTATTCTATTCATATGACTATGGCATAAACAATACTTAAACATGAATCATTCTATATGATTATGGCATAAACAATAATTAAACATGAATCATCGCATTTATATGACAATGGCATAAACAATACTTAAACATGAATCATTCTATATGATTATGGCATAAACAATACTTAAACATGAATCATCCTATTCATATGACTATGGCATAAACAATACTTAAACATGAATCATTATATATGATTATGGCATAAACAGTACTTAAACAAGAATCATCCTATTCATATGACTATGGCATAAACAATACTTAAACATGAATCATTCTATTCATATGGTTATGGCATAGAAAATACTTAAACATGAATTATTCTATTCATATGACTATGGCATAAACAATACTTAAACTTGAATCATCCTATATGATTATGGCATAAACAATACTTAAACATGAATCATCCTATTTATATGACTATGGCATAAACAATACTTAAAGATGAATTATAGGTTCAACTAACCATGTAAACTTGAAATCAAGAATCTAACTAAATTAGATATCATTATTATTGGCACATGGTCTTGACTAGAAATATAAGCCTATATCTTTATTTAGGCATAATATAAACTAATCATGTTCATAAAATCACTACATGCTAACAAAAAGGTACTTACTTTTGTCACTAATACAAAAGTATGGTTCAACTAGAATTATCCCAACCTAATTCTTATATGAATCATGGTTTTTAATCCATTTATAGGATTATAGCATAAACATACCCAAACTTAAATCATGGTTTTTATTCTGCCTATGTAAACTTGCAAGTGGAATGTAATTCTAATGTAATCCTAATGTAACTTATGTGTCACATATATTATCATATGATTATGATAACAACATAAGCCTAAAAACATGTTTTTCAATCGGGCATAATAACAAACATAGTTTAGTCATGTTCATAAAATTAATACAAGTTCACAAAGATGCTTGCTTTTGTCACTATCACAAAAGCATGATTTCTATACTTGAACTATGATGCCAATTCCAACACGACTTCATATGAATCATAATACTCAAATGGACCAAATTACACTAAAGATGACCATAGAATTATACATCATGTTGGCATAACAATAAATCATATACTTGCATGAATTTCAAATAAACTATTACAACATATAGTTGTTACTTTCAACATGAATCATATACTTGCAATTATCAAACGGGTGTTGAAAATAACTACCACAAACATGTAGTTTTCAATATGAATCATATGCTTGCATGAATCCCAATTAAAATTCCACCACATGTGGTTGTCAACATAAATCATATACATGTATGAATCCAATCGTACACCATAGCATTGCCAAATCGTTTAGAATCAAAATAACATACAAATATAGATTATTATCGCCACAATTCCATTTCGTTGTTAACTTCCAACGCAAATCACGTACTTGCAAATATCCAATCGTATACCATAATATTTCCAAATCATTTAGCATCAAAGCAACATACAAATATAGATTATTATCGCCACAATTCCATTTCTTACTTTACACAAATCAACACAATTATTTAATTCACATCGGAATAGCACTCTACTTACAACGTGTGACGAATTTTCAATTCAGGAATCTGAATTCTGAATTTGGAGATGCTATCCTTTGTTGTAGGCGTTGCTTTGATTCAATTAACGTTGCTTTAAGCTTTCAAATTAACTTCTAATCGCTTCTGAATTTCTGACGGCTATCCTTAGTCTCTCCCCAGCAACATGACGGTCTCATCTCTATTTTAGTTTATGTGAATTAGGGTTAGTCTTAGGTCCTTTTTATAGAGTTTCTGAGTTGATTTAGACCGTCGATGGAGCTTGGTTTAATAATAGCCGTTCGTTTGAAGGAGAGGCCAATCAGGAGCTGACACCTAGCCCTAGTGACAAGGCAAGGCTCAGAAAATCGACCAAACATAGACCAGGCCAGCCAGGGTGGGCTGGGTTCGACCTGGCTCAGGGGCCAGGTCGACTCCCCAGTCGACCCCCAGGTCGACTCTAGGGTCGACCTGCCTAGGGCAGGTCGACTCCCAGGTCGACCAGGCCTGGCAGATCGACCCTAGGGTCGACCCCCAGGTCGACCTGGTGGGTTTGGGCGGGAATTTTCCCGCCTACTTTGATTGGGCTGAAATTTTGTTCTGTTTTCGAATTTTGAATTTTCTGAAACTTCATCGGGCCATAATTTGGTCATACGGGCTCCGTTTTTCGAAAACTCGGACTCTATTTCACGTATTTTTCCGAGACGAACGCAATGGCATATCCCGTTTCCCTTAATACTTTGATTTGAGATTTATTATATTTTAATTTGTGAATTTCACTGTTATAAAATATACGGGGTGTTACATTCTCCCCCACTTAAAAGGATTTCGTCCCGAAATCTTCAAGTTCAGGAAGAATGTACATCCTAACATCCAAACATCCATCTACTCATCCATCAAACACGAGCATCCATTGTCCTTAAAAGACTTCTAATGCTTCATGATAATATGCGAAGTGTGTGTGTACATGTACTTATCTAATGCAAAATCAGGCGGTCTACTGATTCAGTTGACTTCCTTAATGCAAATTATGTAAGTACCATGAATCCATTATGTATGCAAATTTTCCTATTTATGAATCTACATGAGTGCACAATCATTCATATAAATGCAACATCAATACGACAACACATTAAACTTCAACCATATACGAATATAAATACATATATGCATATGCAATATGAAGTGACTGAGCCGATCTAAAACCTAAATTGTGTGTGTGTATATGCAACCACGAGCAACCACTAGCAATCACTTGCAACCACTTGCAACCATCAATCATAACATGTCTCAAACACATGTTTTCACCCAAAGAGTTTCTACCTAAAAGATAAGGTCGAGGAGATATACCTAAAAAGATAGATAAAAGCGCAACTTAAGGAAAAAGAAAGATCAAATATGTACCCTCGAAAAGGAAAAGGGTAGGCAGCGCGTATTCTAGCTTCAGTTTCCCAAGTTGCATCTTCTTCGGCGTCGCTCCACTGAACTTTGACGAGCTTGACTTCGCGGTTGCGTAGCTTCTTCACTTCCGTTCCTAATATTCGGGTTGGAACTTTCCTTATGGTTGCTTCGCGTTCCACTTCAGCTTCTTCTAGGATATTTGGCTCTACCACTTCAGCAGACTCATGTAGACATTTTCGGAGATGTGAAACGTGAAAGACGTTGTGAACTCCGGCCAATCTTTCAGGTAGCTCTAATCTATAGGCCATTTTCCCAATTGTTCCTCAGTAATAGGAAATTGTCCTACCTAAAGGTATAGTCGAATGATAGAAGCAAGTAAAAACTTTGTGCCCATTAGGCAATGTCAAAACCGGAAATCTATGCCACTTATATATTGATTAGGAGAAGAAATCTCTAAGCATCAGCCCCGAAGACCGAAATCAACATCAGACTGACACCCAAAGAATTACTCAACCCAACCAGTAGATTCTAGGAAACTAAGCATGATGGACTCCTTTTAGGTCACAAGGGAGTCCCTTCCTAAGACCAACCTATAAAACCCAAAAAGTTTAGTCAAACCAACGAACACCCTCAAGCCCCAACTTGTGTTGCTAACAGATGAGTCATACTCCCTATGGGGTTTGCAACAGAAATTGGATTGAGAATGGGACCAAGAGGATATACACAAAAGATAGCATGCAAGTAAGCTCTACAGGAAGAGAGGGATCAAAGATATACTCTTAAGAAGAGATATGATGCAAGAATCTAGTCTTCAATCTTCTAAGTCGCATTTCCTTGAGCTTAACTCCATTATGCTTTATCCGTCTTTAACTTCACAATTTCGTAGCTTCTTAATTCTTGTTTCCAAAATTTGAGTTGGAACCTATTTCACTGTTGCCTCTCGTTCCTCTTTCACTTACTCTACTTCTAGTATACTCGGCTCAAACATAACGGCGTACTCATGGTTTCATGCAAGCTCTCCAAAATTCACTAGTGAATCTTGGATCTCGTCCACTTACTAAGGTGATTCTCTACAACTCATGCATAAGCGAAATGAACCTTCTGCCATAGTGGCGAACACCAATGGAGCACCCCATTCTGAAATGCTCCTCCTAATGAACCCCTTTTCTAGAAGCTCTTTAATCTGTTTACTGAGCTCTTTCCTTTCCCGTGGAGCCACGTGTTTAACGGGCAACGCAACGGGCTTTGCATTATCTACAAGGTATATGCGGAAGTCTATCTCCCGCTTCGGAGGCGAGCCCTTCACCTCTTCGAAGACATCCGGATATTCCCGGACCACTCTAACCGATTGCAAATTTTCAACGGAGGCATCTAGCGATTCAAGGTAACTAAGCATAACCGCATACGAGGGATTACAAGAAATTTCCAAAGTATTACCGAGCTGGGTTAGGAGCCTAACAACCCTTTTCTCACAATCGAGGATGGCCCCATTACTGGATAGCCAATCCATGCCCAAAATCAAACCATATCCCGAAAATCCCAAAACAAAGGCACTACATTTAAATTCTACGCTTAGAATAGAAATTTTCAATCCCAAACAGATCATAGACAAATGAGCTGGGCCCCCAATTGGGTTTGAAACAATTAAGGGGTCATCTACCATACTAGTTTTTAGGTGCAGAGATTCTACTAAAGCAGACGAGATAAAGGAGTGTGATGCGCCAGAATCAAATAAAGTGCGAACGGGGTGATCATAAAGATAAACTACACTTTCTACAGAAGTATTTGTACCTCGCTGTTGTAGAGGTGGCGCTTCTAGCACATGAACTTGTGCCCCTGAGGTGGATCCAGCTCTCTGCCCCTGTCCTCGTTTCTTTGGGCAATCCTTAGCCATGTGGCCTGTCTCACCGCAAGAAAAGCACCCGTCGTTCGTCTTGGCCTTCTTTTTCCGGCAATCTTTCACTAAGTGCCCCACTTTGCCACAAAATTTACACTTTCTCTTCTCTTGGGACTTGTTGTCTTTCCCGCCCTTCTTAAAGTCTGTCTTCTTAAGCTGTAAACCCTCTTTCTTCCCTTGAGAGCTTTCCGCCTTTGTCTCCTTCTTCCTTGGGCAGTCCCTAGCCTAGTGGCCTGTCTCCCTACACTGAAAGCAAGTAGCACTCATCCTCCTCTTCTTCTTCCTTCAGTCTCCCTCCAAATGTCCAAGAATTCCGCAGAAATAACATTTCCTTTTTTCACGTTTCTTGTCAATACTGTTACGATCCTTTCTTGTTTGACTATTATTCGTCTTCCTACTCTGGGACTCTTCCGCTTGCTGGTTTACGTGGAGGAGGAGGAGTGAAAGTGTCAGCAGCTGGGGAGTAAGGTCTCCAGACATGCTGAAACAGAAAGGATAGATTCAAAACGAAGGACAAGAGATAGTACCTATGGCTTTGGGGGGACTTTGCCTTTTAAAATAAAATAATATTTTATCTTTTAAAAATGGTTCTTTAAATTTCTTTTTGAAAAATAAATTTTCAAAACTTTTTATCTTATCCGGTAAACCTATGCTCTGATACCAAGTGAAACACCCCACCTCCGTTAGGGTCACTCTCAAAGGGAATGCCCTAATTTTGGTGGAGGTTTATAAGTATAAGTCACAGATATACAAGACAGATATAATAACACATATTTTTGAACAGCGGAAAACAACAACTTTTATTTCATCAAAATACGTGTTACACAAACCATGCCATAATTGTCTTACAATACTTCCAAAATCATAACTGCCTTGATTACATTATTTAAAGAAGCCTAAAGAAAACATAAATAAACTGCAAAAGTCCCATAATTGCTGTCCCAAGCCATAGTCCAAAACGGAAAAGATCCAAGCAATACATTCTTCTCTTCAAGCTGGATGCGGAAACTGGTCAAGCTGCGGTATTCCCTCCCTGTGGACCGGGGGGGGGGGGGGGAACGGAAGAAAAGAAGACGAAAGAAAAGTAGAGTCAGACATAAAGCCTGAGTAAGTCTAGGACTATTCAGTCTATGAATAAAGAACTGGGTATGATAAGCATAAACTAGAAACGGGAAAGCACCATAAACTAAGTTAAGTTGTCTAGGGTCGAGTATACTATCATACCCCATATTAATCTCTGTACCCATATAAACTAGTTTCCAACAGGCACCCCATAATCAGGGTGAAGTGATCCATTTTATGATGATCGTCTCCTACTCGTATAGTTACATGTGTCTTACGTCCCCCGATGTTGTAGTTACCTATGCTGGTCCCACCATGGGGTGTATCAAGTCCCATGGTGGCGGCCCGACACAATCCTAGAATGCACAGGTATGCTACTGGTGCCCAGTGCCTTATTTTTCTGCGCCGGAGTGTGTGCACGCCCGCACCCCGTTAGAACCTACACTGCTGCACCACCGCCGTCGATTTGACCTCTTACAGTCAGCCCAGTAATCGTGCCCCACCCTGCCTAGTTTTAGGGTATCATGATACCTTGTAGGGTTACTGCTGAAAAGGGTCCCCCACTACTAGGTTTTTCTATTTCTAGCCAACATGCTAAGTTGGTTAAGTGTTTTATAAACCTAACCCCCGATCAGTCTGTTTAGTTTAGCATGTTCCATTTTGATTAAGTCTTAATTCACTTAATCCTATCAATCCTGACTCAGCCTTAATTGTCTTATTAAAGCCTTGACCTCTCACATTAGACAGGTATTGTTGTGCCTGCCTGTTGCCGGTTGGGTACGGGCAGTCTTACGCCACAACTCAGTCAAACCTCGGGTCCTTACTGGGCTCTTTGTTTAACCACCCACATTGGATAGGTATTGTTGTGACTACTGGACAGCCGGGCGGTTCCGGGCAGGTTTACATCACAACTCAATCCAACCTCGGGTTAAACACATCGTATTTTCTACATTTACATATTTTGACTCTTTTCTTTTTATATGTAAATATTTGCGGCCCATTATTCAAATTCATCTTTATTGACTAAGATTTATTTATGCCACTTAATTGTTTTTCAAGGTTGTTGGCATGCATCAAACATGCCAACACATATGTTCTATATTTTAGCCCAAACGTCATTACCCCCGTTTTATACGTTCGCTCCAATGTAAGGTGTGTTGGGTTTAACACTTAAACCCAATTTAGCCATATGAAAAGGGGAGGCTTATAACATGGTGTTTATCAGGTAACATGAAAGAGGGGAGTGTGAACGCATGAACTTGCAACGAACGATTCAATTAACATAAAGTAGGCACATGTGAACTTGTAATTGTAACATCATATAATCATGGCATAACATGAATCATTTTATCCATATAATCATAGCATAAACAATACTTAAACGTGAATCATTCTATTCATATAATTATGGCATAGGAAATACGTAAACATGAATTATTCTATTCATATGACTATGGCATAAACAATACTTAAACATGAATCATTCTATATGATTATGGCATAAACAATACTTAAACATGAATCATCCTATTCATATGACTATGGCATAAACAATACTTAAACATGAATCATTCTATATGATTATGGCATAAACAATACTTAAACATGAATCATCCTATTCATATGACTATGGCATAAACAATACTTAAACATGAATCATTCTATATGATTATGGCATAAACAATACTTAAACATGAATCATCCTATTCATATGACTATGGCATAAACAATACTTAAACATGAATCATTCTATTCATATGGTTATGGCATAGAAAATACTTAAACATGAATTATTCTATTCATATGACTATGGCATAAACAATACTTAAACATGAATCATCCTATATGATTATGGCATAAACAATACTTAAACATGAATCATCCTATTCATATGACTATGGCATAAACAATACTTAAACATGAATTATAGGTTCAACTAACCATGTAAACTTGAAATTAAGAATCTAACTAAATTAGATATCGTTATTATTGGCACATGGTCTTGACTAGAAATATAAGCCTATATCTTTATTTAGGCATAATATAAACTAATCATGTTCATAAAATCACTACATGCTAACAAAAAGGTACTTACTTTTGTCACTAATACAAAAGTATGGTTCAACTAGAATTATCCCAACCTAATTCTTATATGAATCATGGTTTTTAATCCATTTATAGGATTATAGCATAAACATACCCAAACTTAAATCATGGTTTTTATTCTGCCTATGTAAACTTGCAAGTGGAATGTAATTCTAATGTAATCCTAATGTAACTTATGTGTCACATATATTATCATATGATTATGATAACAACATAAGCCTAAAAACATGTTTTTCAATCGGGCATAATAACAAACATAGTTTAGTCATGTTCATAAAATTAATACAAGTTCACAAAGATGCTTGCTTTTGTCACTATCACAAAAGCATGATTTCTATACTTGAACTATGATGTCAATTCCAACACGACTTCATATGAATCATAATACTCAAATGGACCAAATTACACTAAAGATGACCATAGAATTATACATCATGTTGGCATAACAATAAATCATATACTTGCATGAATTTCAAATAAACTATTACAACATATAGTTGTTACTTTCAACATGAATCATATACTTGCAATTATCAAACGGGTGTTGAAAATAACTACCACAAACATGTAGTTTTCAATATGAATCATATGCTTGCATGAATCCCAATTAAAATTCCACCACATGTGGTTGTCAACATAAATCGTATACTTGTATGAATCCAATCGTACACCATAGCATTGCCAAATCGTTTAGAATCAAAATAACATACAAATATAGATTATTATCGCCACAATTCCATTTCGTTGTTAACTTCCAACGCAAATCACGTACTTGCAAATATCCAATCGTATACCATAATATTTCCAAATCATTTAGCATCAAAGCAACATACAAATATAGATTATTATCGCCACAATTCCATTTCTTACTTTACACAAATCAACACAATTATTTAATTCACATCGGAATAGCACTCTACTTACAACGTGTGACGAATCTTCAATTCAGGAATCTGAATACTGAATTTGGAGATGCTATCCTTTGTTGTAGGCGTTGCTTTGATTCAATTAACGTTGCTTTAAGCTTTCAAATTATCTTCTAATCGTCTCCCAATTTCTGACGGCTATCCTTAGTCTCTCCTCAGCAACATGACGGTCTCATCTCCATTTTAGTTTATGTGAATTAGGGTTAGTCTTAGGTCCTTTTTATAGAGTTTTTGAGTTGATTTAGACCGTCGATGGAGCTTGGTTTAATAATAGCCGTTCGTTTGAAGGAGAGGCCAATCAGGAGCTGACACCTAGCCCTAGTGACAAGGCAAGGCTCAGAAAATCGACCAAACATAGACAGGCCAGCCAGGGTGGGCAGGGTTCGACCTGGCTCAGGGGTCAGGTCGACTCCCCAGTCGACCCCCAGGTCGACTCTAGGGTCGACCTGCCTAGGGCAAGTCGACACCTAGGTCGACACCTAGGGCAGGTCGACACCTAGGTCGACTCCCAGGTTGACCTGGCCTGGCAGGTCGACCCTAGGATCGACCCCCAAGTCGACCTGGTGGGTTTGGGTGGGAATTTTCCCGCCTACTTTGATTGGGCTGAAATTCGAATCTGTTTTCGAATTTTGAATTTTCTGAAACTTCATCGGGCCATAATTTGGTCATACGGTCTCCGTTTTTCGAAAACTCGGACTCTATTTCGCGTATTTTTCCGAGACGAACGCAATGGCATATCCCGTTTCCCTTAATACTTTGATTTGAGATTTATTATATTTTAATTTGTGAATTTCACTGTTATAAAATATACGGGGTGTTACACTAATCAAATCAACTTCCTTATCAGAGCAGCAAAAGATCATTTTTAAAGCAAGAATCACAAGTGAAATTTTTAGAAATTTTTTAAACAAGCACAATAAACAGTCAACGATCAAATCTGAAGGTAATTATTAGAAATCACTTGTAACGGCCCGGGAATTTTGACGCTCGACTTTCCAACAATGATACACAATCTCGCATCACTTGCCAAAAATCCAAGTATCGAACCCCTAACTTTTAATAGAAAGAAGTTAGAGGGTGAGAAAAGAAAGAAAGAAATGTTAGAATAGAAGAAAGAAGAAGAACACATCAGAATCTCACAGCGGAACGAATCAAATATAATATATCAAATCTCTTTATACAAAAGAAACTGTATATATACATACCAATCATCAGAGTACATCATATATTAGACACAGCGGAAAAACACTTTATATAACTAGCGGTGAAGCCTCCTGCTTCCAACTCCTGAAACTCCAAGTGAAACTTAACCTGTAAATATACTCGGTCTGACCCGAGCACATTAGATTTAAAACAAAATTCACCGGGTCAGTCTGGAATACTTTCAGTGATAAATTCATAACACAACAACTTGTTTAACTTTGGAAATCCCTTTTTTTTGAAATAAAAGGAATAATAGTAAGACCAGTCCACACATAAACACGGACGGTTTTTACCTTACTATAACCCAAATTATTTTTGAAGTCAATATCTTTCTGATATTATCATAGCATCTATCAAACCACAAATAAATATCAAATTAGCAGAACGCTTGCATCTCACGCTCTACATATGTAGTATACAAAACAAATCCGCAGGCGCTTATTGGAAATTGGATTCCGACTATGACAAGGTATAGGACCACATGCCGATGGTGTATCTCTAGAGGCGAATACTCTGGGTTCAACAAGAACGTCTTGCAACCCGGCCCTCACATGACCGACCACTCATTTCGCTTGAGTGTATCGAATGTATATCACCAACGGTTGGACTCAAACCACCGTTTCCCAATAAGGACAGCATCGATAGATTCAAGAAGCCAAAGGAATTTCTCTAGATAGGTGATTATACACCCTAATGGGAGCGACCCACATAGCCATGCTGCCTGCCCGATTTTTGTCATTTCTCGGTTGATGAGGCTTGAGGCTACGCTTAACCATCATATCAGGTTCACTTTGAATGCCACATCGTCGAATCCATTAAATCACTGATTGACGTCCTCGGCAATACATTACGTGTTGGCTGAAGAAGTTTCCTTCTCAGCTTCCACTCTTGGTATGATTGAAGAAATCAATATATATGACCGTCTGGAAATACTCTGTCATACACTCGTCCATACAAGTCATCCAGGAACAGAATGAACCGAAGGTACTCTCCTACTGCATCCAATATAGGAGTCCCCCAAGGATCAGTAGCGAGAAGTCCTTGCAACCCGTATATTTCAACCATGACAGAACCACAGTATACCTCTACGTCGACTCAGAGATCATAAGTAGTCCTTCCATTTATGAAGATATACGGTCTTCAATGCTCCATCTTCATCGCCTGCCAATTAGTCGCGAACGTACAGTTGATTCGAAGTGGTTTTGGGTCTAGTTCCCATCTCGGTCTCTTCGAAAACAACTCGTCAAAAAGATAGATAGAATATCCCATTTGATAGTCGGTTATTTAACTATCAAATCTTAACAGTGATGTTAAGTACATTGGCAGCTCAGGTCGTTTACTATAAAATTCTTTATCAAACCATTCCATCGATTCTTATCAATTTCATAAATTCTATTTCAACCAAATCCTTCTGTTTTCGTTACTTTGGAAACATTGATCGATATTCCCTTGGGAATAACGTAATTACCCAATTCCACTTTTTATTTCCTTTATTCGGAAATATTCTTATATATTACATAAACCAACTTTATTTTCTCCTTATCTTGGAAAATACATCGTTTCTACTTCCGAACCATTTCCTATATTTGCTTACCCTTGCAAATATCGTTATCGCTCCAAAATCCCCTTTACATTTCTATTACCATTTGAAATAGAGTTATATTTTTAATTACATTATATAAGTAAAATCATATTTCATGTCTGACCCAATGATACATCGCTTGTTTTAAGTCAATGGTTTTATTTATATTTCTAAATACTTACAAACTACCATTTGCGATATTTTCTAAATAAATCATTCAAAACATTCCCTACCATTGCAAACTAATACCACTCTTTGACAATAGTGAAGTCGTCCAAGTTGGGGTATTTTAATTACCTCTCAGACCTTGGTCGACTCCATTCTTATCTCCAGACGATAAGAGTTTAGAACTCAAAAATCCAATATACCATTTCCACCTTTATTCATCATGATTTTAACACCATTTCCCTTGATTTGAAAACTAACTTTACATATAAATTCTCTTTTCTTGATTAGTTAAAGTGCTCGAAAAAATCATATTTACCACTTGAATCCGGTATGGTATTATAACCCCTTCCTTATGTTCGTAATCCCCTTAAAATCTTTTTACTTAATCTCTTAATTCAACATTTACCGAATCTCTTTTAATTATCTTTATTTACCATACTCGGTTTATTTACTTAAATAAACCTTATTGAGATCCTTGTTTTAGCTTGCACTTCTCTTTACACATCTTGTTTATACTCTTGGATTATGAAGCCCTTTTAAACTCTTACTAGATCAAAATCCAACTTGTTCCATTTGTTCACTTCTTACATTTAATTTATCATTAGAAATACTCACTTCGATTATCATTATTTAAAATGATGTTTTTCTTTAACGTTAACCACTTTAAAAATGGTTAATTCTACTATAAATTAGAAATAAGGTAACCAATCATTTTAAGGGATTATAAAATGATAATAAACTTTATTAACAACTTCAAATTTGGTGATTCCCTTTTTAAGTATAGTTAACCAAAGATTTACTAACACTATTCATTAAGTTTCATGGATATTCAAAACTGTTGATTTGATTTATTCAAAGCAAGTCAACCAAATCGTCACTTTAACTAAAACGGTCTCTTTTATCAACCGTCAACATCAGTTAATTATTAACTGATATTCATGCACCGTATCCCTTTTTTTTAAATTAATTAATAACTTAATTGATTTAAAAATACATTTCGATGGTTTTGTAAAACACTTATTCAATTTCACTCATCGATATGTTAATTTCTACTCTTCTGATCATTTATAACATTATACCTTAGTATATGAAACCTTTAAATAATTTCTTTGATAAACCATGGTTATAAATATAAATATATTTATAAATTTCTATTTTTATTAACTCGTATAAAACTGTTTAAAATTCCCTTTCAGTTATAGTAACGAAAATCTTCGTCAGTTCGCCTAACGGCAAAACGACGCCATAACCGGTGGATTTTACACCATCACTTCCAATTTACTTAATCAATATTGTCGATTGATAAAAAAATCACAACACGATCAACAACCATTCCATCTGAACAGGTTTGATATCATTTTGGGGTAAACAATTCATATATATGAAATATGTGATCAATAAATAACATACAATAAATTTTGAGGAATCTGGTTTGATTCCTCCAACCTGTTCTTCCCTGCGTCACACCAACGATGGATAAAAATATATGAACTTAATGTCATAAATATAATGCATTCAAACCGACGAAATATAATTAACGTCAACCAATAAAACAATAGCAACCAATAGCACTTATAATATCAAATCAACCAATTTACACTGTCAATGGTGTGTTGTAATTTTATGAATTTACCACATCACAGTATTTCAGAAAAGTGTGAGGGTTAACTCACCATTTATTTCGATGACCGATTTCAACGTTGTTTCATATATTTTTAAACAGGCGTTTGAAAATATATGAAATTCCTGTTGCTTCCATCACCAACCATTTCTGCTCGACCGCGTAGTGCTCGTCGGTGCGATCCCATCGGACCCTCCTAATTACTGTCCCCGTCAACCTTAAATTTGGGCGAGCCCGATTATCCTCCTCTCTGTATACCGATTGCCAAGTTCATCTAGTTACTCAATCAATGTTTAAACAAGAATTATAATTATCTTAGATTAATGAATTAATTAACTTAATTTAATACCGTTATCAGGTCATGAACCATACACGTTTTCTACCCTGCTTCCTTGCTCAACCGGATTTCCTCCTTCTGCTACATAATAACGATATCACTATACGATTATTAAGTTTGATTAAATACTAATAAAACATTTTTAAATAACGTTAATCATATATGCTTACCCCCCATAACCTACTTCTCCTGTAACGCAAGAAACTGGTCCAGTAAACAACACCCTTCGTATATATATAACCCCATGCGAACTTCAAGCAACAACACCCCATCCTTTACATCCATCTTCCACGTTGGACCTGCTCTAACATCATTTGACTTGAACCCATACTGCTCACGTAACGCTCCCATCTTCCAACAAACGTCCACCGCCAGTTTCACTCCCCATTCTTCAGTCAAAACGACTCGATCCACATCCAAATGCAAGGAACCCACATCCAAGCTTGTTGCCCAATGACGAGCTTCCTTACACCCATGGTCAAACTTGATGAATGATATACACAGCTGGAGTTTAATACTCGGTTCCATTAATTATTTATTCTAGTAAATATTTTTATTTTAGTTTTAGTTTTTGGGAGGGGAAATCGGTTGCTGGTTTCGAGCGAGATATAATGGTTTTGTTTGATAATTGTTGTAGGGAAAGAAGAAGCATTTGGTTTATATTTGCAGAGGAAATATGAAGTATATTTATATAAGCAACAGCTTGGTCGCCAAGGAACGAAACAGTGAGTGACAGAAGAGAAACAGTGAGATAGACATGTTTTCCTTTTCAGAAATGCTGCATCGCACATGGTTCGTACTGGTCCGTAGAAGTTTTCATTTCGCTGCCTGTGTTTGGAAGGGGACAATACGGAGGCTGTTTGAAGATATGCATGCTTGTGCGAAGGTAGTGATTTGAAAATACCAAACAGTGGTATCCGAAAACATGTGCCAAGATTTATGTAAATGCTGTGACGTTGATTATAGTGAATTTGAGAAGTTGCATTTGATCTGTCACTTTAATTTGTTAGCCAGAACATTCAATGTATTGAAAAGAAAACCATATATTCTGCTGTCATCTTATATCATATTTTATATAAAGCCGAACGTAACAGGCAAACAAAATCCTCCAAAGATTTTGTACAAAGTTTTCCAATTGGCTGATACTTAGACTAAGGACCATGTGTCCTTATATGTACATTTGAGAGATTTGCAAATTAAATGTCGAGATGCTCGATTTGAATACACGGGTCGTACCGAGATTTGAGAAGATAAGGTAGGTTTTTAGGTACAAGTTTGAATAGATTTAAAATATTCTGAACAGTGAAAATTATTTTAGCTCAGTTTATAGAAGCCGCAAGTATGGACTACGGTATAGAGTATCTCTGATAAGGATATGCACAAATTTCTCTTTGAAGATGACGAACAATATTTAGTTTTATAGATAACATGTCCCACTACGTAAGTCTCCGTCCGCATACGATTCACTATCGACAGAAATAAATATACCGTCGCGTTCAGCAGTGTGCCACGATCACAAAAATATAATTATATCCGTAGGTTAACTTTTTCTATGAAACCCCAAAATACTGATACAGGGTGTAAAATACTCCAAATAAAAGGTTGCGTATTTAATTAATTAAAAATTATAGTAAAATTCTAAAAATTAAATTATCACTATGTCTCAAAGGAACCTTGTTCAAATTCGAATCCGATACCTAGTTATATCGAATAAACCGTTACGGTCTATAAACGATTCTACATTGATTATTTGAAAATTTGATTTGGACATACAACAAAATCTACAACACGAAAACTCGATTTTTCTCTTTTATTAGAAATATATTGTCTAACTGGTCCGGACGTTTCTTATTTCGAGAAAATCCGACTTATATTGAACCCCGTACGGCCGTTTAAAGTTCAAAACGCCAAATTACGAACTGCCGCGTCGCTGCAGCTCATTTTATAATTAAATTATAAATTAAAATATTATTATATTATCCATATTAATTAAAATATTCGACTTTATTTAATATTCAAGTTATTTAAATTCAAATCCACATTTTAAAATATTAAAATAAATTTAAATAATTGGCGAGAAAAACACAGGTCGTTACATTCCTTCCGCCTTAAAAATGATTTCGTCCTCGAAATTGCTAAGGTAGAAAGAACGCCCCAAACCCATTCTCTTTACAAACATATTCAATTAAACCACGGTTTTATTTCAAAAACTAATCTGATCGGTTTTAAAAACCAATTTATTTCAAGTAATAAAATTTTCCAAAAATCTTCAAAAAAATTCTAACACCTTAAATTTTGGAAAATTTCGGCAGAGTCTCCCCTGCACGCAGGGACATCTGCAATATTGTAGGTTCAACAAATATATATACATCGACTCTCATGGTCGTAAAATTGAAAAATCAAACCTCAAAACCCAGAAATTTATATGTTGCGTAGGTGTACCTTTTTGCGAGCGTTATTTTAACGTACTTTTCAATTTGTTGCGATCTGTGCCATCAAATTCTACCTTCAAAGCCTTCTCATACCTATACTTAACTTCATTTACCAGGTAAGTGACAATAAATGGAATTTAAATAACAACATTGACTAACAAGTATGACAACATAAATTTCAATTGATCCAGCTTTTTAATCGTTAATGAACGTTATTCAGTCCACACAACAAACAAACAAGGCACACCAAATCAATCAATCACTTTGATTCAACATTAATATTTTCCATTTGGTTTCGCTTTGGTTTCATATATCAATTAATATTAGATCGATTTCTTATTCAGTTACCACTTTGATTACAAAATTCCAAGTGTATTTATTTGGTTCCAATACCGTATCCATTTCTGATTTAACTTGACTTAACCAAGTCAAGTCGTATTCCCATACTGGGTTTTAATTCCATCCAAAAACAATTAAACAACAAGATATCTCAATAATTCGATAAAATAATATCCTTTTTATATAAAAATATAGTCTGGGCAAAATTATTTCATTTACCCTCTTTTCAAAACAATATTATTCTGTTCAAGTGTTTAGAAACTCCTATCGACGTCGTGGCGCCCCACGATTCGACCAGAATTTATAAACTACCCAACAGACAAGCCGACACAATATAAAACAAATTTTCTATCAACTTACAAATACGCTCTCTCATATATTCACACTCAACTCAATCTAGGGTATTACTAACCCAATCCCTATTGAGTCCCGCCACAGAGCCAAGGTTATCACTAAACTAATAGCTCTGATACCAACTATAACGGCCTAGGAATTTTGACGCTCGAATTTCCAACAATGATACACAATCTCGCATCACTTGCCAAAAATCCAAGTATCGAACCCCTAACTGTTAATAGAAAGAAGTTAGAGGGTGAGAAAAGAAAGAAAGAAATGTTAGAATAGAAGAAAGAAGAAGAACACATCAGAATCTCACAGCGGAACGAATCAAATATAATATATCAAATCTCTTTATACAAAAAGAAACTGTATATATACATACCAATCATCAGAGTAAATCATATATTAGACAAAGCGGAAAAACACTTTATATAACTAGCGGTGAAGCCTCCTGCTTTCAACTCCTAAAACTCCAAGCGAAACTTAACCTGTAAATACACTCGGTCTAACCCGAGCACATTTGATTTAAAACCAAATTCACCGGGTCAGTCTGGAATACTTTCAGTGATAAATTCATAACACAACAACTTGTTTAACTTTGGAAATTCCTTTTTTTTTTTGAAATAAAAGGAATAATAGTAAGACCAGTCCACACATAAACACGGACGGTTTTTACCTTACTATAACCAAAATTATTTTTGAAATCAACATCTTTCTGATATTATCATAGCGTCTATCAAACCACAAATAAATATCAAATTAGCAGAACGCTTGCATCTCACGCTCTACATATGTAGTATACAAACCAAATCCGCAGGCGCTTATTGGAAATTGGATTCCGAATATGAAAATGTATAGGACCACCTGCCGATGGTGTATCTCTAGAGGTGAATACACTGGGTTCAACAAGAACGTCTTGCAACCTGGCCCTCACATGACCGACCACTCATTTCGCTTGAGTGTATCGAATGTATATCACCAACGGTTGGACTCAAACCACCGTTTCCCGATAAGGGACAGCATCGATAGATTCAAGAAGCAAAAGGAATTTCTCTAGATAGGTGATTATACACCCTAATTGGAGCGACCCACATAGCCATGCTGCCTGCCCTATTTTTGTCATTTCCCGGTTGATGAGGCTTGAGGCTATGCTTAACCATCACATCAGGTTCACTTTGAATGCCACATCGTCAAATCCATTAAATCACTGATTGACGTCCTCGACAATACATTACGTGTTGGCTAAAGAAGTTTCCTTCTCAGCTTCCACTCTTGGTACGATTGAAGAAATCAATATATATGACCGTCTGGAAATACTCTGTCAGACACTCGTCCATACAAGTCATCCAGGAACAGAATGAACCGAAGGTACTCTCCTACTGCATCCAATATAGGAATCACACCAAGGATCAGTAGCGAGAAGTCCTTGCAACCCGTATATTTAAAACATGACAGAACCCCAGTATACCTCTGCGTCGACTCAGAGATCGTAAGTGGTCCTTCCATTTATGAAGATATACAGTCTTCAATGCTCCATCTTCATCGCCTGCCAATTAGTCGTGAACGTACAGTTGATTCGAAGTGGTTTTGGGTCAAGTTCCCATCCCGGTCTCTTTGAAAATAACTCGTCAAAAAGATAGATAGAATATCCCATTTGATAGTCAGTTATTTAACTGTCAAATCTTAACAGTGATGTTAAGTACATTGGCAGCTCAGGTCGTTTACTATAAAAAAATTATCAAACCATTCCATCGATTCTTATCGATTTCATAAATTCTATTTCAACCAAATCCTTCTGTTTTCGTTACTTTGGAAACATTGATCGATATTCCCTTGGGAATAATGTAATTACCCAGTTCCACTTTTTATTTCCTTTATTCGGAAATATTCTTATATATTACATAAACCAACTTTATTTTCTCCTTATCATGGAAAATACATCGTTTCTACTTCCGAACCATTTCTAATATTTGCTTACCCTAACAAATATCGTTATCGCTCCAAAATCCCCTTTACATTTCTATTACCATTTGAAATAGAGTTATATTTTAATTACATTATATAAGTAAAATCATATTTCATGTCTGACCCAATGATACATCGCTTGTTTTAAGTCAATGGTTTTATTTATATTTCTAAATACTTACAGACTACCATTTGCGATATTTTCTAAATAAATCATTCAAAACATTCCCTACCATTGCAAACAAATACCACCCTTTGACAATAGTGAAATCGTCCAAGTTGGGGTATTTTAATTACCTCTCAGACCTTGGTCGACTCCATTCTTATCTCCAGACGATAAGAGTTTACAACTCAAAAATCCAATATACCATTTCCACCTTTATTCATCATGATTTTAACACCATTTCCCTTGATTTGAAAACCCACTTTACATATGAATTCTCCTTTCTTGATTAGTTAAAGTGCTCGAAAAAAAATCATATTTACCACTTGAATCCGGTATGGTATTATAACCCCTTCCTTACGTTCGTAATCCCCTTAAAGTATTTTTAGTTAATCTCTTAATCAACATTTACCGAATCTCTTTTAATTTTCTTTATTTACCATACTCGGTTTATTTACTTAAATAAACCTTATTGAGATCCTTTGTAACAAACCGTATTTTTCGATAACGTGTTAAGACGAGAATCAAGGCAGAATTTAATTTTAAATTCTGAATCAAGTAAAACGGGCTATGCCTTTGCGTTCGTCTCGGAAAAATACGCGAAATAGAGTCTGAGTTTTCGAGAATCGGAGTCCGTATGACCAAGATATGGCCTCGCGAAGTTTCACGAAAAATTCCCAAATTAAAGTATACTTAATTAAGTGAAATGGGTTGCGCAGAGAAATATATATATATATATATATTGATATATATATATATAATTGAAAATTAAATAAATAAATATGCAAAAATGTTCAAAACAGCGAATTGGGAGAGGGGAATAACCGAACCGGCCGATTTTTGAGGTCGACCCAAGCTCGCTGGGTCGACTAGGGGTTAATCCAGGGTGTTTGGCTGTCAACCCGTGGGCCGATTCGCTCAAATGCAGATTTTGCATTTGGATGGTTCTCATGGTTCATCTTTAATCTAAAGGCCCTAGATGGTTCCTACACTTGACTTCTTCCCCAAGACATGCTTTGATGGCTTGGATTGAATCTCGGTTTAATCCTATGGCCTAAAACACTTGCCTAATCTATAAATAAGACCCTAACCTATCCTAAATCCTCATTATTCATTCATGCAACTAAACTATGGCAAAATTTTACCTCTCATGGCCTCCACTCTCTTCATAAAATTTCTAAATGGTTTCTATGAGAGATTTTCCATGCATACAAGTGTTTTCAAGCTTGTATGAGTGTCATTAGCTTGCATTCAAGTCAAGTTTCTATCTTTGCATCATAAAGCAAGGGTTTTGATCATTTTGGCTCAAGGGTTTTTATGTTAGAGCTTGCATTTTGGGTCTATTTGATTGCATAAGGGCTTTGTCATATCTTTTGTGCCTTCATAGCAATGTAAGCCATTTCCCTACTCTTAGATATTAACTATGAAGTTAAATGTTCATGTTGCAAGTTTGGGTTTGATCATTGAGTATGATACATGCTATCATGTCATGCAAGTTTATGAAGTCATTATCTTGATCTTGTGAGCTAAAAGCTACAACCTTTATGTTGAAATGTTGCATTAGGCAACATGAGAACCCTCATAACCTTTATGTCAACTTGCATATGAAGTCATAACCCTTATATGATGATATATGCGAGTTACTAGTCATCATTCCATATCTTTTGTCACCATGATTCGCTTATGTGCCAAGTTTGGGTTTATGCATGTTTTGAGGCTTAAGAATGTAACATGCAAGTTAATGAACACATTTGTGCCTCATTTGCCACCATGATTAACTTGTGGCTTAATATCCATTTTTGTCATGCCTTTGCCAAGTCTCTTCTTTTAATCCATTACGTTGTCGCGAACGTATATGCGAGTTTAAAAGCGTTGGGTTATGTTATGGGTAATTTCTAATGACATGAAAATACAACTTGAAAACATGACTTGAAATATAACATGGAAGTTGACATGTAAGTATGTATAAAAACATAAGCTTGGGAATTTACCTATTAAGTTAGGTCTACCCTTTGGGAATTTACCTATTAAGTTAGGTCTACCCAAATGCTTGAAAACTTATAACATGTTTTGGGAAACATGATGGACATGACACTTAGATAATATAAGTGTGGCCAACTCGAGGTTGGGTTGAGTTTGCAACGTAAAACTACCCGGAACCGACCGGCCTAACTAGTAGTTGCAAACAATAGGACCCAATGTGAGAAGTTGGTCATGTTGTGCTTGAACCCGAGGTTAGACCAAGTTGTGGTGTAAAGCTACCCGGAACCGACCGGCTTAACTAGTAACCACAACAAAGTCTAATGTGAGAGGTGAAGGTGCATTAAGTAATTAATGCCACATGATAGGGTTAAGTTAATTTGATTAATGACTCTTAACCAAATATGACATGGACAAATGGGTTAAGTAATTTGATTAGGCTAATGATACTTAACAAAACATGACAAGGTTGGGTAGGTTAAGTAACTTGATTTGCCTAATGACACTTAACCATTTTTATATGACTAGTGGATGGGGTTAAGTTAACCAACACTTAATCAATCCAACGCGATAACTTGGTAAGGTTAAGTAAGTTTTCTTAATGACGCTTAACCGAAAAATACGGTTAACGAATGGGGTTAAGATTAGACTCAACTAGTCTAAACATGGAAATCGGATGGGGTTAAGTTAGCCTAGACTTAATTAATCCCACTTGGTAGTTTAATGGGGTTAAGTTAAACACTTAACTAATCTAAACATGATGAATTTATGTGGTTAAGTGACCTATACTTAACCAATCTAACTCGTGAATTTATTGAGGTTAAGTTAACCTATACTTAACCGATCTAACGTGAAAACATGATAAGGCTAAGTCACGAATCGCTTGAATACACTTGACCGATTTGACTGAGTAAATTGATAGGGTCAAGTTAAAATATACTTAACCAATCTAGAATGATAATTGGACGAGGTTAAGTCGTGAATTGCTTAATACATACTTAACCAACGTGAGCATGGTTTGTAGGGTTAAGTCTTGGACTTGGATACTTAGCCAATTTTGACATGATTTGAAGACGGGTTAAGTCTTGGACTTGGATACTTAGCCAATTTTGACATGATTGGTAGACGGGTTAAGTCATGAACTTAAGTGACACTTAATCCATTATGTAAACCCTAGTTCTGAGGATAGGGGATAACCGTAGTTAACAAGGATAACGGGAATAAGGCTAAGTGGTAAACCTTAGTTGAGGAATAACTAAGTAATGATTCTTAGTCAAGGAAATTTAGACCAGTTCATAGATAGATGAGTAACCTGATACGGTAGGTCATCGTTTAAGTATACGAGTAGGAGCAAGTATCTGATTTAGATAAAGGCTACAGCGAACTGGGTAACGAAGCAGCGGCTTCGGGGAACGTGAGGGTATTCTTGGTATCCCTCTATGAGCTGCCAGGTGATTATACTAGGCTCATGAGAGGTTAAGGTCTGCGTTAGAAGAACCAAGAGTATGCCTTGGTTGCTATGCGAGCGACCTAAAGACGGGGATGGATAGGGGATAGTCGACGATACACGGTCGTACCCTAGATAGCATTTCGTCAGACTACCTACCATCTTTGGTCAAGCGTGTACGTACGGAAAGGCAGAGAACACCCAATAGACCATAATTGCTATCTAATTATGGTTGCGGTAAGGCTAGGATTGTGGGTTGGCCAGTAGTGTGTTCTCATACAGGATTTATCCTGTCTTGTCTTTCACTAGTTGAGGGAGGGGTCGCGTGGGACCATAGCCACGTATAGAAAAACAGACCTTAGCATCTGCATCGGCGGATAAATCGAAAGCTCCCGACCGAGTCCTGTATTTCTCGATATGCCCTATGACAGGACTCGGATGGCACGATGTGATACATGTGCATACAGTCATGGAAAACGATTCACGATGAATGCGTGGGAAAAAGGGCGCGGTTGACGGTTAGCGTAAATCCCAGTGGCCCTGGGTGGTTGAACCAAAACCGAGATACGAAAACGTGCAATAGGTAAGCGTAATCCCTAGTGGCCCTAGGTAGCATAAGTCCTAGTTGTACAAACGATAATTCATGTTGGAAGACCCTAGCTAGGTTTAGGGTAACAGTCCAAACCGATCTTAAGGATCATGGAACTATGTTAAAGTAATGTAGAATCTCATGGGAAAGCCCGTATGGTCTACGGCAAGGGACTGAACATTTACATGGAATAAAACATACAAGTTGAGTAACCTATATATGCGATATATTAGGTTGACATGGACCATTACACGACTTTTGAGTGAGGGTCATTCTTGGTTAACACATGATACGGTGGGGATACTAGTACGGTAGGTGCAGAGCTAAAATACAGGATAGATATAACGGGGCGTTATACGTGACAGATATCTTGGGGATATTATACTTGATAGAAACCTGACGATGTGATACCTTGTTTTATCTTGACATCGTAATTTATCATGACACCTTAGTTTATCTGAGTTCAGTAGTTCATCATGTTATTTTGATTTAGCTTATCTATCTTGTTATCATGCTTATGTTCATCTCAGTTTCTCATGTCAGTTAACTTTACTAGTTTTTATGCTAATAGTAGATAGGGCTTACTCAGTCTTTTTGACTGACCCGTTTTGTTTTGCCTCTTTTCTTCCGTTTCCCCCCCAGGTTATAGGGAGGAAATACTGTTGTTTAGTTCGGACTTCTTCTGCTTGAAGGTCATCATGGATGGCTTGGACTTTTCTTGGCTAATGGCTACTTTACTGTTTTTACTTGGGGAATAATTTATGAAAATGTCTTTATGCTTCTTTACTATTGCAAGACAGGTTTTGATGTACTCTGATGTAAAAGGCTTTAGACCTTATTTATTCATGTTATGAAAGTTTGATTTTACTTCCGCTATTTTATATGTTCTGTCTTGTGATATTTCTGTGCATGTTTACCAATAATGCCCCTCTAAAGCTAGTGCATTCCTTTGCGAGTGACCCTAGCGGAGGCGGGGTGTTACACGTGGTATCAGAGCAGAAGGTTACCAGACTGGGCAAAAGTTTTTAAAGACCTTCTGAAAACTATTTGAAAATCGTTTACAAAGAAGCATTTTTTTTCAAGAAAATTTTCTTTTAAAAGAAAAAGGCTATTCCCCAAAGGCCATTAGCACTATCCTTGTTTCCTTAATTGAATCTCTTCTCCTTTCTTTCCTCCATCTGTAGTCACAGTGGTTTTAACTGCGACTAGTCTTTTCTACCTACGAAAGTGCTTTCCATACGATGGAGGTGGTTCTCGAGAGACCAGTGGCCGCGTTATAAGAAAGGATCGTGAGAAAGAAGGATAAAGGATACGAGCTTAAGGATGAGCAACTTGTTGGTATGGCTTAGTCCTCAAAGGAGGGAGAAAGATGAACAATGAAACCCATGACGAGAGAGTACCTTTGGCATGGTAAAACGGGGCGGATAGTTAAGTATTATGGGACAAGGACAAGATCATCGGGAGGGCAGTAGTATGCTCTCATTTCTAGAGTACCTCGGAAGGAGGGTAACGATTTTGTTAAAGGTTTAGCTTTTCTTCTCTATCATCCCGTTAGGACTTCGTTGTTCGTATCATTTAAGTCTGCTTCGATAGTTGAGTCTCTGCACCTTAAGTACTAGCGTAATAGAGAATCCCATTTTTGTCTCAAAGTCCTATTGGAGAATCAGTCCATTTATACATGACTTGTTTGGATTTGGGAATGTCTATGCCAAGTGTTGAGTTTGGAAATAATGCTTATGTTTTTAAGCTATGGATGGATTCTAGGGATGAAGTGGTTATCCAGTAGGGGGTGCCACTCTCGGTTTTGATAGGAGGGTAGTTAGACCTTTTGACTAGCCTTGGTAATGCCCTCGAAGTATCGGGTAACCTTTTTGAGGTTCTGTCATGACTAGTTACTTAGAATCCCTTGATGCCTTTATTGGAAATTTGAAGCCCGATCGAGTGGTGTTCGCCAATAAGACGGATGGTTTACTTCATTTATGCATGGGTTATAGAGATCACCCTAGTAAGTGCGCATGATAACCTGATTGACATCTGTTTACTTTCAAGAGAAAGTTCTTCTACATGGAATGCCTTATAGTATATAAACGAGATCCAAGATTCACTAGTGAATTTTGGAAAGCTTGCATGAGATCATGAGTACGCAGTCATGTTTGCGTCAAGTATTCTAGGAAAAGGATAAGTGCAAGTGGAACGAGAGGCGACGAAGAAATGAGTTCCAGCTCATGTTATGGAAACAGGAATAAGAAGCTATAAAATCGCGAAGTTAAAAGACGACTTTGATGGTCAAAGACTAGATACGCGCATGATATCTCTTTTTGGGAGTATATCCTTGATCCCTGTTTTCTGTAGAGCTTACTTGTAGGCTATCTTTTGTGGACATCCTCTCGGTCCTATTCTCCGTTACAAACCATGTAAGGAGTTTGTCCTGTTTATCTTCTCGACCCTGTTTCAGGGAATTCTAGGTAGAACCCTATGGATGTAAACATGTATTTGAAACATGTTATGATTGATATGGTTGCAAGTGGTTGCAAGTGGTTGCTCGTGGATGCGCGAATACACATTAGATACTAGCTCGACTCGGTCACATTTCATATTGCATATGCACGAGTATTTATACTTGTTTATGGATGAAATCGAATGTATTATCATGCGGTTGTTGCATATGAATGAATGATTGTGCACGCATATAGTATCTATATTACTAGGACTATTTGCATACATGTTGGATTCATGGCACTATACATATTTTGCATTAGAAAGATTATTCAGGCCTGATCATTAGCATTAGCTAAGGAACATGTACACACACGTTTTGCATATATTCATACAGCATTAGAAATCACCTAAGGACAATAGTTGCTTGTGGATGATGTTTTGAGTAGATGGATGATGGATGGTAGGATATGTTCTTCCTAACTTGGAGATTTCGGGGACGAAATCCTAAAAGGTGGGGAGAATGTAACAACCCGTATTTTTCGATAACGTGTTAAGACGAGAATCAAGGCAGAATTTAATTTTAAATTCTGAATCAAGTAAAACGGGCTGTGCCATTGCGTTCGTCTCGGAAAAATACGCGAAATAGAGTCTGAGTTTTCGAGAATCGGAGTCCGTATGACCAAGATATGGCCTCGCAAAGTTTCACGAAAAATTCCCAAATTAAAGTATACTTAATTAAGTGAAATGGGTTGCGCAGAGAAATATATATATATTGATATATATATATATATAATTGAAAATTAAATAAATAAATATGCAAAAATGTTCAAAACAGCGAATTGGGAGAGGGGAATAACCGAACCGGCCGATTTTTGAGGTCGACCCAAGCCCGCTAGGTCGACTAGGGGTTAATCCAGGGTGTTTGGCTGTCAACCCGTGGGCCGATTCGCTCAAATGCAGATTTTGCATTTGGATGGTTCTCATGGTTCATCTTTAATCTAAAGGCCCTAGATGGTTCCTACACTTGACTTCTTCCCCAAGACATGCTTTGATGGCTTGGATTGAATCTAGGTTTAATCCTATGGCCTAAAACACTTGCCTAATCTATAAATAAGACCCTAACCTATCCTAAATCCTCATTATTCATTCATGCAACTAAACTATGGCAAATTTTTACCTCTCATGGCCTCCACTCTCTTCATAAAATTTCTAAATGGTTTCTATGAGAGATTTTCCATGCATACAAGTGTTTTCAAGCTTGTATGAGTGTCATTAGCTTGCATTCAAGTCAAGTTTCTATCTTTGCATCATAAAGCAAGGGTTTTGATCATTTTGGCTCAAGGGTTTTTATGTTAGAGCTTGCATTTTGGGTCTATTTGATTGCATAAGGGCTTTGTCATATCTTTTGTGCCTTAATAGCAATGTAAGCCCTTTCCCTACTCTTAGATATTAACTATGAAGTTAAATGTTCATGTTGCAAGTTTGGGTTTGATCATTGAGTATGATACATGCTATCATGTCATGCAAGTTTATGAAGTCATTATCTTGATCTTATGAGCTAAAAGCTACAACCTTTATGTTGAAATGTTGCATTAGGCAACATGAGAACCCTCATAACCTTTATGTCAACTTACATATGAAGTCATAACCCTTATATGATGATATATGCGAGTTACTAGTCATCATTCCATATCTTTTGTCACATGATTCGCTTATGTGCCAAGTTTGGGTTTATGCATGTTTTGAGGCTTAAGAATGTAACATGCAAGTTAATGAACACATTTGTGCCTCATTTGCCACCATGATTAACTTGTGGCTTAATATCCATTTTTGTCATGCCTTTGCCAAGTCTCTTCTTTTAATCCATTACGTTGTCGCGAACGTATATGCGAGTTTAAAAGCGTTGGGTTATGTTATGGTAATTTCTAATGACATGAAAATACAACTTGAAAACATGACTTGAAATATAACATGGAAGTTGACATGTAAGTATGCATAAAAACATAAGCTTGGGAATTTACCTATTAAGTTAGGTCTACCCTTTGGGAATTTACCTATTAAGTTAGGTCTACCCAAATGCTTGAAAACTTGTAACATGTTTTGGGAAACATGATGGACATGACACTTAGATAATATAAGTGTGGCCAACTCGAGGTTGGGTTGAGTTTGCAACGTAAAACTACCCGGAACCGACCGGCCTAACTAGTAGTTGCAAACAATAGGACCCAATGTGAGAAGTTGGTCATGTTGTGCTTGAACCCGAGGTTAGACCAAGTTGTGGTGTAAAGCTACCCGGAACCGACCGGCTTAACTAGTAACCACAACAAAGTCTAATGTGAGAGGTGAAGGTGCATTAAGTAATTAATGCCACATGATAGGGTTAAGTTAATTTGATTAATGACTCTTAACCAAATATGACATGGACAAATGGGTTAAGTAATTTGATTAGGCTAATGATACTTAACAAAACATGACAAGGTTGGGTAGGTTAAGTAACTTGATTTGCCTAATGACACTTAACCATTTTTATATGACTAGTGGATGGGGTTAAGTTAACCAACACTTAATCAATCCAACGCGATAACTTGGTAAGGTTAAGTAAGTTTTCTTAATGACGCTTAACCGAAAAATACGGTTAACGAATGGGGTTAAGATTAGACTCAACTAGTCTAAACATGGAAATCGGATGGGGTTAAGTTAGCCTAGACTTAATTAATCCCACTTGGTAGTTTAATGGGGTTAAGTTAAACACTTAACTAATCTAAACATGATGAATTTATGTGGTTAAGTGACCTATACTTAACCAATCTAACTCGTGAATTTATTGAGGTTAAGTTAACCTATACTTAACCGATCTAACGTGAAAACATGATAAGGCTAAGTCACGAATCGCTTGAATACACTTGACCGATTTGACTGAGTAAATTGATAGGGTCAAGTTAAAATATACTTAACCAATCTAGAATGATAATTGGACGAGGTTAAGTCGTGAATTGCTTAATACATACTTAACCAACGTGAGCATGGTTTGTAGGGTTAAGTCTTGGACTTGGATACTTAGCCAATTTTGACATGATTTGAAGACGGGTTAAGTCTTGGACTTGGATACTTAGCCAATTTTGACATGATTGGTAGACGGGTTAAGTCATGAACTTAAGTGACACTTAATCCATTATGTAAACCCTAGTTCTGAGGATAGGGGATAACCGTAGTTAACAAGGATAACGGGAATAAGGCTAAGTGGTAAACCTTAGTTGAGGAATAACTAAGTAATGATTTTTAGTCAAGGAAATTTAGACCAGTTCATAGATAGATGAGTAACCTGATACGGTAGGTCATCGTTTAAGTATACGAGTAGGAGCAAGTATCTGATTTAGATAAAGGCTCCAGCGAACTGGGTAACGAAGCAGCGGCTTCGGGGAACGTGAGGGTATTCTTGGTATCCCTCTATGAGCTGCCAGGTGATTATACTAGGCTCATGAGAGGTTAAGGTCTGCGTTAGAAGAACCAAGAGTATGCCTTGGTTGCTATGCGAGCGACCTAAAGACGGGGATGGATAGGGGATAGTCGACGATACACGGTCGTACCCTAGATAGCATTTCGTCAGACTACCTACCATCTTTGGTCAAGCGTGTACGTACGGAAAGGCAGAGAACACCCAATAGACCATAATTGCTATCTAATTATGGTTGCGGTAAGGCTAGGATTGTGGGTTGGCCAGTAGTGTGTTCTCATACAGGATTTATCATGTCTTGTCTTTCACTAGTTGAGGGAGGGGTCGCGTGGGACCATAGCCACGTATAGAAAAACAGACCTTAGCATCTGCATCGACAGATAAATCGAAAGCTCCCGACCGAGTCCTGTATTTCTCGATCTGCCCTGTGACAGGTATCGGATGGCACGATGTGATACATGTGCATACAGTCATGGAAAACGATTCACGATGAATGCGTGGGAAAAAGGGCGCGGTTGACGGTTAGCGTAAATCCCAGTGGCCCTGGGTGGTTGAACCAAAACCGAGATACGAAAACGTGCAATAGGTAATCGTAATCCCTAGTGGCCCTAGGTAGCATAAGTCCTAGTTGTACAAACGATAATTCATGTTGGAAGACCCTAGCTAGGTTTAGGGTAACAGTCCAAACCGATCTTAAGGATCATGGAACTATGTTAAAGTAATGTAGAATCTCATGGGAAAGCCCGTATGGTCTACGGCAAGGGACTGAACATTTACATGGAATAAAACATACAAGTTGAGTAACCTATATATGCGATATATTAGGTTGACATGGACCATTACACGACTTTTGAGTGAGGGTCATTCTTGGTTAACACATGATACGGTGGGGATACTAGTACGGTAGGTGCAGAGCTAAAATACAGGATAGATATCACGGGGCGTTATATGTGACAGATATCTTGGGGATATTATACTTGATAGAAACCTGACGATGTGATACCTTGTTTTATCTTGACATCGTAATTTATCATGACACCTTAGTTTATCTGAGTTCAATAGTTCATCCTGTTATTTTGATTTAGCTTATCTATCTTGTTATCATGCTTATGTTCATCTCAGTTTCTCATGTCAGTTAACTTTACTAGTTTTTATGCTAATAGTAGATAGGGCTTACTCAGTCTTTTTGACTGACCCGTTTTGTTTCACCTCTTTTCTTCCGTTTCCCCCCCAGGTTACAGGGAGGAAATACTGTTGTTTAGTTCGGACTTCTTCTGCTTGAAGGTCATCATGGATGGCTTGGACTTTTCTTGGCTAATGGCTACTTTACTGTTTTTACTTGGGGAATAATTTATGAAAATGTCTTTATGCTTCTTTACTATTGCAAGACAGGTTTTGATGTACTCTGATGTAAAAGGCTTTAGACCTTATTTATTCATGTTATGAAAGTTTGATTTTACTTCCGCTATTTTATATGTTCTGTCTTGTGATATTTCTGTGCATGTTTACCAATAATGCCCCCTCTAAAGCTAGTGCATTCCTTTGCGAGTGACCCTAGCGGAGGCGGGGTGTTACATCCTTGTTTTAGCTTGCACTTCTCTTTACACATCTTGTTTATGCTCTTGGATTATGAAGCCCTTTTAAACTTACTAGATAAAAATCCAACTTGTTCCATTTGTTCACTTCTTACATTTAATTTATCATTAGAAATACTCACTTCGATTATCATTATTTAAAATGATGTTTTTCTTTAACGTTAACCACTTTAAAAATGGTTAATTCTACTATAAATTAGAAATAAGGTCACCAACCATTTTAAGGGATTATAAAATGATAATTAAACTTTATTAACAACTTCAAATTTGGTAACTCCCTTTTTAAGTATAGTTAACCAAAGATTTACTAACACTATTCATTATGTTTCATGGATATTCAAAACTGTCGATTTGATTTATTCAAAGCAAGTCAACCAAAAGTCACTTTAACTAAAACGGTCTCTTTTATCAACCGTCAACATCAGTTAATTATTAACTGATATTCTTAATTAATAACTTAATTGATTTAAAAATATCTTTCGATGGTTTTGTAAAACACTTATTCAATTTCACTCATCGATATGTTAATTTCTACTCTTCTAATCATTTATAACATTATACCTTAGTATATAAAACCTTTAATTAATTTCTTTGATAAACCATGATTATAAATATAAATATATTTATAAATTTCTATTTTTATTAACTCGTATAAAACTGTTTAAAATTCCCTTTCAGTTATAAAATAAAGTTATAACGAAAATCTTCGTTAGTTCGCCTAATGGCAAAACAACGCCATAACCGGTGGATTTTACACCATCACTTCCAATTTACTTAATCAATATTGTCGATTGATAAAAAAATCACAACATGATCAACAACTATTCCATCTGAACAGGTTTGATATCATTTCGGGGTAACAATTCATATATATGAAATATGTGACCAATAAATAACATACAATAAATTTTGAGGAATCTGGTTTGATTCCTCCAACATTTTCTTCCCTGCATCACACCAACGATGGATAAAAATATATAAACTTAATGTCATAAATATAATGCATTCAAACCGACGAAATATAATTAACGTCAACCAATAAAACAATAGCAACCAATAGCACTTATAATATCAAATCAACCAATTTATACTGTCAATGGTGTGTTGTAATTTTATGAATTTACCACATCACAGTATTTCAGAAAAGTGTGAGGGTTAGCTCACCATTTATTTCGATGACCGTTTTCAACGTTGTTTCATATATTTTTAAGCGGGCGTTTGAAAATATATGAAATTCCAGTTGCTTCCATCACCAACCATTTCTACTCGACCGCTTAGTGCTCGTCGGTGCGATCCCATCGGACCTCCTAATTACTGTCCCTGTCAACCTTAAATTTGGGCGAGCCCGATTATCCTCCTCTCTATAAATGGATTGCCAAGTTCATCTAGTTACTCAATCAATGTTTAAACAATAATTATAATTATCTTAAATTAATGAATTAATTAACTTAATTTAATACCGTTATCAGGTCATGAACCATACACGTTTTCTACCCTGCTTCCTTGCTCAACCGGATTTCCTCCTTCTGCTACATAATAACGATATCACTATACGATTATTAAGTTTGATTAAATATTAATAAAACATTTTTAAATAACGTTAATCATATATGCTTACCCCCCATAACCTACTTCTCCTATAACGCAAGAAACTGGTCCAGTAAACAACACCCTTCGTGTATATATAACCCCATGCGAACTTCAACAACAACACCCCATCCTTTACATCCATCTTTCATGTTGGTCCTGCTCTAACATCATTTGCCTTGAACCCATACTACTCACGTAACGCTCCCATCTTCCAACAAACGTCCACCGCCAGTTTCACTCCCCATTCTTTAGTCAAAACGACTCGATCCACATCCAAATGCAAGGAACCCACGTCCAAGCTTGTTGCCCAATGAGGAGCTTCCTTACACCTATGGTCAAACTTAATGAATGATATACACAGCTGGAGTTTAATACTCGGTTCCATTAATTATTTATTCTAGTAAATAATTTTATTTTAGTTTTAGTTTTTGGGAGGGGAAATCGGTTGCTGGTTTCGAGCGAGATATAATGGTTTTGTTTGATAATTGTTGTAGGGAAAGAAGAAGAATTTGGTTTATATTTGCAGAGGAAATATGAAGTGTATTTATATAAGCAACGGCTTGGTTGCCAAGGAACGAAACAGTGAGTGTCAGAAGAAAAACAGTGAGATAGACATGTTTTCCTTTTCAGAAATGTTGCATCGCACATGGTTCGTACTGGTCCGCAGAAGTTTTCATTTCGCTGCCTGTGTTCGGAATGGGACAATACAGAGGCTGTTTGAAGATATGCATGCTTGCGCGAAGGTAGTGATTTGAAAATACCAAACAGTGGTATCCGAAAACATGTGCCAAGATTTATGTAAATGATGTGACGTTGATTATAGTGAATTTGAGAAGTTGCATTTGATCTGTCACTTTAATTTGTTAGCCAGAACATTCAATGTTTTGAAAAGAAAACCATATATTCTGCTGTCATCTTATATCATATTTTATATAAAGCCGAACGTACCAGGCAAACAAAATCCTCCAAAGATTTTGTATAAAGTTTTTCAATTGGCTGATACTTAGACTAAGGACCAAGCGTCCTTATCTGGACATTTGAGAGATTTGCCAATTAAATGTCGAGATGCTTGATTTGAATACACGGGTCCTACCGAGATTTGAGAAGATAAGGTAGGTTTTTAGGTACAGGTTTGAATAGATTTAAGACATTCTGAATAGTGAAAATTATTTTAGCTCAGTTTATAGAAGCTGCAAGTATGGACTACGGTATAGTGTATCTCTGATAAGGATATGCACAAATTTCTCTTTGAAGATGACGAACAATATTTAGTTTTACAGTTAACGTATCCCGCTACGTAAGTCTCCGTCCGCATATGATTCGCTATCGACAGAAATAAATATACCGTCGGGTTCAGTAGTGTGCCACGATCACAAAAATATAATTATATCGGTAGGTTAACTTATTCTGTGAAACCCCAAAATACTGATACAGGGTGAAAAATACTCTAAATAAAAAGTTGCGTATTTAATTAATTAAAAATTATAGTAAAATTCTAAAAATTAAATTATCACTATGTCTCAAAAGAACCTTGTTCAAATTCGAATCCGATACCTAGTTATATCAAATAAACCGTTGCAGTCTATAAACGATTCTACAACGATTATTTGAAAATTTGATTTGGACATAAAACAAAATCTACAAAACGAAAACTCGATTTTTCTCTTTCATTAGAAAGATATTGTCTAACCGGTCCAGATGTTTCTAGTTTCGAGAAAATCCGACTTATATTGAACCCCGTACGGCCGTTTAAAGTTCAAAACGCCAAATTATGAACTACCGCGTCGCTGCAGCTCGTTTTATGATTAAATTATAAATTAAAATATTATTATATTATCCATATTAATTAAAATATTTGACTTTATATAATATTCAAGTTATTTAAATTCAAATCCACATTTTAAAATATTAAAACAAATTTAAATAATTGGCGAGAAAAACACGGGTCGTTACATCACTTGAGAAAAAAAGTCAAATTTTATAATCTAAGAAATTCAGCAATCAATCAAGAATGATTTCAAAATCAATATAATCAAGCCAAGTTAAAAAAATGAAAATTTCACAACTAATCAATCATGGCTTTCAAGTAGTCCGTTGTATTGAGTTCAGCTTTTCAGTATTTTCATAATTGAACAAGAAGAAACTCAAAACAGCAAAATTGTGTGAAATTTCATCAGCATTCGAGAACATCATAAATTTCAAAATTCTGATTACAGTGTTCAAGATGTGCTCAAAATGTTATGACCCTATCAACATAAATCAACATAAAATAAAATAAAAAAGGAAATAAAACAAAAACAAGAGTTTAGAGATCATACCTGTCTTACCATAATCAATGTGAACCAATGAATCTCCAACTCAGAAATCTATGGCTAATATTCAATAAAGTGGAACAACTTGAATTTTATAACTTTTAAGCACAGTTGTTACTTAGCCTCCCTCGGTACCTAAATGTTTATATGATCGAGTGGTTTAACAAAAGTTGTTTTACCACTCTTATCTTCGTTTACATGTTTTGGTATCAAAACCCATTTATATAACAATCCATTATTATCTATTAAAGTACCTTATGCAGCCCAAATTCGTTTAGACTTATTCAAATTCATTTTGTTATTTTTTGGAATCCAAACATGTTTAATTGAATTGTTTTTAAACTAGTTATCGTTTCGTTTACGATTTAAAAACCCTTTGAAATTATTAGATTTCAAAATTTCATTTCGATCGTTTTCAAAACAATTTAAAGGATTTTTAAAATCATTAGGATTTTTTTTTCAACTTAATCAAATATAAAACAAAGTCCCTTTTTATTCTACACAAAAAATAGGTTTTTTAACAATATATTCAACGATTTCTCTCCTTTAGAAAATTTAGTCAAAGTTGATTCAAGCCGTTGAATTTTAGATTTAAGATCGCTATTTTCTTTCATTAAATTTGAACAACGATTAATAGCAATTTTCCTCTTGTCAGCATCAGTTTGTTTCAATACCAAATTTTCGTTTTCAAGTGCTTTGATTTTAGCATCGGACTTAGAAATCTCAATTTCAAATTGTTTTCGCTTTTCAAAATCAAGTTTTTCATATTCTCTAAGCTTTTCGATCTCCTTCTCAAAATCACAATTTTCACTCTTTAAATTTACGTTTTCACTTTTAAGTAACTCAAAATCTTTTTGAATTTCAAAAGATCATTACTCAAAAATTGACATATTTCGCGTTCTGAAAATGGTGAATTCTTAACTTTTTCAAGTTTTCTTTGTAAACTGTTATTTTCTTGAGCTAGTTCTGACCTATCAGATTTCAATTTCTTAACTTTTAGTTCAAGAGAATCAATGGTTTTTGTGAGATCGTCACACATTAAAATTAAATATTTATAAGTAAAATTCGATACCTTGCTTGAATCCTCTTCACTACTTTCTGGATCAGATTGTGCCATAAGACACAAATTAGCTTCCTCTTCATTACTTTCAGAAACTTCTTCTCCTTCCTCGTCATCCCATGTAGCAGCAAAAGCTTTCTTCTTTCTTTTGAACTTCTTCTTCTTTTCATTTTTAAGCTGTGGGCAATTTTGTTTGATATGTCCAGGTTTCTTGCAATTGTAGCAAATCACTTCATCGTCTGAACTTTCAGACTTGTTAGTTTTAGAATTCTTCTTTTGTGGCTTGTAATTTCCTTTGGCCCACTTTCTCAAAACCATGGCTAGCTCTTCAGTGGGATCTTCATCATCACTTTCAACAGTATTATTTAGAGCAATCGTCTTTTTCTTTGATTCCGAATTCTTTCGTTCTTCTCTTGCTTTTAACTCCATCTCGTAAGTAATCAGATTTCCAATCCATTCTTCCATGCTGATTTTATTCAGATTTTTCATTCTTGAATTGCCGTCAGCTTAGCTTCAAAATTCATCGGTAGCACTCTCAATATTTTTCTGATCAATTCCACTTCGGTATAATTTTTCCATAAGCTTTTGCATTGTAGACTGGTGATGAGAAGCGTCCATACACCTCTTTTATATCTTCGTCCTTTTGCATAGAGAAATTTTCATATTCGTTGCTGAGTAGAGCTAGATGAGATTCCTTTTCTTGAGATGTTCCTTCTTGTGTGACCTCCAACGTATGCCATATTTCCTGCGCAGTTTCACAATGAGAAATTCAATTAAATTCAGTTTTATCAAGAGCACAAATTAAAGCACTCATTGCTTCGGCATTAGTTGAAAATAATTTTTTATCATTAGCATCCCACCTGTCTTTTGATTTAGGAATTTCAACACCGCTAACAATAACAGTGGGAGATCTATAACCCATTTCAATAATATCCCACACATAATAGTCGACTGAACTCAAATAAATTTTCATCCTAGCTTTCCAATATTCATAATCAGTTCCATTAAACATTGTTGGCCTAGCTATGGACTAGCCCTCAGAAAAAGCGTTATTAGACAGATTCATGACTTTAGAGTTAAAATAAAATAAAAAATACCTGCACTGATACTACTTGTAGGATCTAAATTAACCCTAGAGGGCGGAGGGGTGATAAATAGGGTTTATAGCAGATTTTTGCCGAGTAATTAAATAATATCAATCATAGATAATAATAGATAACACACATATATAACCAGCTTCGGTAAAACCCTGCCTACTACTGCATTCCCCAAGGCTTCGACTAGGAGTTAAAACAATCTCTACGCTTACAATGCTCTCTAAACTCGCAACACTCGCTCTCAACTGTTCTTAACCCTACGCTCAAAACCCTGCACTGGTTTCTGTCCCCAAAACCATATTTCCCCAAATTACAAACCCTGTAATTCGCCTCCCTAGTTTTACAGTTAAACTAGAAAACTTGATTATAAATTAAAAAAAAACAGAAACCCTTAAAAAAAAACTAAACCCTAGTTTATAATAATAAACTCCCTTTTGCCCTTAGTTATTTTGGTAGGCTCAATTTATTTCTTGTCTCTTAAAACTTCAGTCGCCTCCTTGTCTCTGGAAATAAAAATGGCGATTGCAATACAACTAAGGTTTTCAAATATCTTCGATTTGAAGCCGCTCTCTAATGTGATGCTGTCGAATCTCCAGTGACTGTCCTTGTTGCTTGTTCGAATTGAAATGCTTTGATTTGGATCCAAGTTACTTGCTTGTTCTCTTGTATGATTTTTAATTCGAATAATTGCTTGATTTTTTTTCAAACTTGGATGGATTTAATGCCTGTGATGATTGGTGCTATTTATAAAGTTTTGAACTCCAAAATTATCTCTGATTTCGTGTTAGACTTGGTCGAGGTATATACGTAGTTTATGGATCTTGAAATCTTTGGCCTTGAATTGAACTTTTACTTCTGGATACTTCTTCGATTTAAATATAGCTAAAGTTGAATATTTCCAACTTGCGTAGGATTTGCAATACCTTTGAATTTGTCCTTATCAAAAATAAATGCCGTATATATTTTCTAGAAACAAACTCTTGAATGAATTTTCTGGAATAGATTGCGAGATAAATTCTACACTTTGAACTAGCCTTAAATTCGAATTTTCTTGACTTTGACAACATGCTTTTTAAAAACTGATTTATCTTGAATAAACTGCTGCCTTGGATCAATTGCTAAAAGTGGTATGCATACTGCCGTATATCTATTTTTGTGGAAACAAACTCTTAAATTTTGTGGAACTCTATTTTTGTCCTATATTAATTTTTCCTAGAACAAAGACTTTGGTATTCACTTTGACCACTTATGTTCACAAGAATAAATACTATTTTTGATCATTGGATATTGCTTATTACTTGATTTACCATCTTGATCGCGCTGCCTTTTAGTTTATGAATAAGAACAGATGCTTAAAATAACTTGAATTTTTGTTATGGCTGGTTGAACAGATGCTATACTTGATCATCTCTTATTCATACAATTTGTACTGCTTGACTTGTGTCCCCTTGTATAACACTTGCTACACCTATTTGTGGACTTGTAGTTTATATTTGGGGTTGCCATGAACTTGTATTGCCACTGACTTGTCTCATCCTTCCCTGTGCACACCATGTTCATTGACATGTTGCATGCTCTTGTATTTGCATTTGTTTTGCTTCTTGCTACATGTTTTTGAATCCTGCGATATTTGCTGTGTATATGCTGGAAAACAGTGTAGTCTTGTGGCATAGTCCATATTTGACTTGCATGTTGAGTTGAAGTTGTGTTGTCTTATGCTTGACCACTTTTGCTTGCCAATACTTGATGTAATATTTTGACTTGATCCTTGTCCTAGCTTGACCGTTGTGTTATGCCGAGTTGCCCATTCTTGCTTGCGCACACTTGCATCAATTTGTATACATGCTTGAGTGTTAGCACTTTAACTCGGCCTCTTGTTTGACTTGTATTCATTGATGTTTCCTTGACCATATTGAAACTGCTTTTGTATTGACTTATGTTGACTTTGACTATGTTGGTTGACATTTGTTTTGTTGCCTGAGTGTTGCACTGAGTCAAGATGGTCCATGTGGCTACTCTTCATCTGCTCGCTGATTTTTTATTGGCGAGGCAATACACACGTGCATATATATGCATGTGTGTATTTGCAGACCATCAGAAAAGATTTTCTTGTCTTTGTATATCAGGCCAAGTCAGAAAAATGATGAGAAATGTGATGGCCTTCCCCGCACCAACCTACATTTACTCCAAAAGTGCGCTGTACACATGTCTAGTTAGCACGGAACGGTCATTAAAAGAAAAGAAAGAAGAGAATGAGCTAATAAAGGAACCTGTAGAATGTCTCACAGCGCATAGGATAAAATATAATAACAACATACTTGACATAAAACAGGTGAGACAGTGCATAAGCTGAAAATAAACTAACATAGCAGCGGAAAATCCAAGTATAGCTTATGATCCAAAGCCAACATTATTACAACTTTTCAAACTGTCTCAACAAAGCAAAAGCAAGATAAAGGAGGTACACTACTAATGCCCAAGTAGCGATCACCAGCGACACATGGAGAATATCTATATATTATACGTGGAAGCCTCCTGCTCGCCTCCGAATCAGCTATTCGCGCATCACCAGCTAACCATAACCTGTCTCTAGTCTGCTCGTGTGAGCACCCAGAGTAATAAGAGGAGACATAAAACTCTGGGTCAGACATGAAGCCTGGTATGAGCGATAAGCAACAAAACAGAACAATAACAGGTATAATCCAATCATACCTGAACCTGAACCTGCAGCCAAAGAGTTAGCACTACATACCGTACAATACTCTAACGTGCCACTAACATACTGTGTAAGAGATATGGGGGTGGGGGTGTGCATGTCATAGTGGTGTCAAACAATCAAGCATAGAAATCATCCTCACATCCCTCACTCAGTGCGTAAAGCATACGATATCCACTACTTTGGTCACCTAATACTTTAGGCTATGACGGAATCCAATCCCGTGTAACTATCACTACAAGCCCACTATCCATCTCCCAGTGGTGAACCAAAGTTATGAATACCGACAACCCATTTGCACACGTCCCGCAGCAAAGCCAAACCATGAAGTGAACTCATTGGTTCCCATCTGGATCCTGAGCTCTAACTTCCATTTGGACTACATTTGCATCTCGGGTTTTGGTTTCCTCCTGTTCGGGTCGGTCGGTCAAAAACCTTTCATTATGGTCGGTTTTCATCATCTCTACCCTGGTCGGTCGGTATTGCCCCCCTGGCCGGTCGAACACTTCACCATTCCTGGTCGGTCGTACTTCACCATCCCTGGTCGGTCATACTTCACCATTCCTGGTCGGTCGTACTTCACCATCCCTGGTCGGTCGTACTTCATCATCGTATGGGGTCGGTCGAACATCGCATAGTGGTTGGTCTTGCCTAGCCTGGTCGGTCTCCCTAGTCGGTCGAACACTTCATACAGGGTCGGTCGTGATGTCCTCCTTCTATTCAGGTCGGTCGTCAGCTCGGGTCGGTCGGTCAAAACCTTCCCCTGGTCGGTCTAACTCGACCCAAAGAAAACCTGCACCATTTCAGCAAGCTATTTTCACCTCTCGACGGTGTTTTCAACCATTCTAACTTTATAGTGCAATCATAGGTCATACCAAACAGTAGTAGCAACATGTATAATCAACCATAAACACCGAAACAACAATTTAATCATAACAATATGGATCAAATGTACCCGAAACCCATGTTTTCCCCTTAATCATGTTTAAGCGTAACTAATGATAGGATTTGCAAAACTTAACCAAATCAGCCAAATTTTCTAACAGAGGCCTAAAATAATATTTAGCAATTTATAAATATTTTTCCAGATTTTTAACATGCATAAATTCGCTAATTATCACTAATCACCCCTTAATCCCCTAAATTCCGGGATTTGCAAAATTAGTCGAAATTAACCCAAATTCATATCAGAGGCATAAAATGATGTTTTAGAATTTTTGGAATTTTTCTGAGCCATAATTTCGCTAATCTTCGCTAATTACCATAATTAGCCGTAATTAGTGAAAAACAATGCAAATCACTCACCTTAGCCACAAACAAACTTTAGATCTGAAATAATCTCTGATTTGGTTCCAATCCCTATGTGTTCCAGCAGCTCCCTCTCTGATTTGGTGCTACCCTCCCTTGATTTGATGTAGTTTTGCTTAATCTTCGATTAGAAAGTGATTAGAGACGATTTGGGATGAAATTAGAAGGTGGAGGCCATGGCTAGGGTGAAAGACATGTTTATGGCGGCTGGAAAATGAGGATAAGATCGTTCTCTAACTGATTTCCGCCTCCTCATAACCCTAATCCCGAAATCCCCCATTGGGCCTAGCTGTTAATCACCCGGTTAAGCCCAATTAAGCTGTTTTTCATTATCTGAAACTTGTTTCAGTCATATCTCCCAAACGGTGAGTCCTTTTGGCTAATGTGACCACTCTACGGAATTGTAAACCATCATCCGAAGTCAATAAAAGTGGTTTCAGGTCAAAATTCCTTTCCAGCCAAAAGTTATGGACAAAATAGTACCAACTAGGGGTAGAATGGTCATTTAAAAATCGGGAAAAATCATGAACATGGGAAATGACCCCAATAATCGTCTCCCAAAGTTACATGACCATACGACTTCGTATGTGAGAGAAATAAATATTCTACGATCCTATGATGTGTAGAATGCGGGTTGTTACATTCTTCCCCCTTAAGAAATTTCGCCCCCGAAATTCACTACCCAAAACACACAAAGGGTCCCGCATGCCTATCAACCATAAAACAACAATCAACATGCAAAACAAGTCTATCCTAGCATGCGGTTTACTAACAAGGGAAGATACTATCACTACCAAAACCTTACCAGGCAAAGAGTTCTGGATACTTCTTCCTTATATCCTTCTCTATTTCCCAAGTGCAGTCTTTTTCATTCTCACCCCACTGGACTTTGACTAGTTTCACCTCCTTCCTTCGAAGTTGCTTCGTATCGTTCCCAACAATACGCATAGGCTTGCGGTTCTCAATCGCCTCGGGTTCAACCTCGCTATCGTCCAACTGATCTGGTGAAATAGCCACATTAGGGTCTTGCACAAACTTCCTTAATTGGGAAACATGAAATACGTTGTGAACTCCCGCCATCTTGTCAGGTAGCTCTACTTCATACGCCAAATTCCCAACTTGCTCGGGGACTGGGAATGGACTAACAAATCTTGGTGCTAACTTACCTCTCCAACCAATCCGAATCACATTCTCAATGGAGAGATCTTGACGAACACCAAGTTGTTAACGAAGAATTCCAAATCTCTTCGTCTCTTATCGAGATAAGTCTTCTGCCTATCTTGGGTAGCCTTCATTCTCTAATATGCAATTCACTCAAATATCATCATGACCTGACCTAGTCCTTGGTAAACTATCAATATAATCCATTTGAGACTTGTTCTCAACGGTTGTGACAAACCACTAAGCTTATTTTGCTCAGCTTTAACTAACTGGCAATTCATGCATTTGGACATAAACTTCCCAACGTCTTTCTTTATCCTTTCCCATTAGTAGATCTTCTCCATGTCTCAATACATCTTGTTACCACTAGGATGTATAGTCAATTTCGGGTGATGATATGCTCTAAGCACTTCACCTCTCAGTCCATCTACATTGGGTACAACTAGTCCCTTATTCTTTCGAAGCCACCCTTCTCGATCAAATCCTTACCTGATCATTCTCTTTCCATCGATACCCATCTCTACCCTAGAGGTGGTTTCCAATAGATTAGGATCGTCCTTCTAACTGGAACCAATCCACTCAATCAAAATCGATCTAATCGTCAAGCTTACTAGTGTTTCTGAATCCAATTCACTCTTGGGTCCGAAATCATATCCTGTGATATACTTTAGTTGCTTCCATCCTAGAAACAAAACCCCTAAACTGGCATGTCTCCTACTCAATACAACTATTACCGCACCCAAATCCTTTACTATGATCACTCTGCCCCATGGAGTTATAGCGATTCCACTGCACTGATCCATAGCCACTAGTCCTTTGCTATGTCCACTCTGCCCCATGAAGTCATAACAACTCCACTGCACTAGCTCATAGCCTTACTATTCCTTTACTATGTCCACTTTGCCCCTCGAGTCATTACGACTCTACTGCACTGGGTCATAATCCTACTACAATCACTTTGTTCCCCATCGCTGGAACCCTACAGGTGATGGTCTACTCAAGGGAAGAAAAATAGGAACAACATAGCAACCATAACATCCATCAAACAAGTCCTACCTATCACCTTCTAAATTCATAAACACATCGATACCTACATAATTGGTCTAACCAATCCCAATATGTCGATTCTAGTATGTCTGGTCCGACCAACATCAATAACCAATGGAAGCCCAGCCTCCATACATACACCGATGCCTACTTGACTGGTCCAACCAATCCCAGGCCAATGGGAGCCCCGCCTCCCTACGGACTACGGTACGTCCAACGTACGTTTATCCTCCAAGGATAACTAGATCACGTCCAACGGATCCAGGGTAACGGGCGTCCCCAGATACCCCTGCTTTTTGTCCGCCTAAAATACTTGAGTCCAACCCAAGTCTATCCATTGTCTTGCAGCCCTCTCGAGTCCAACCCAAGACGAATCCAATTCCTTGCAGCCTTCTCGAGTCCAACTCGAGTCAATCTATAACTCAGACCCAGTCTTGAGTATCCATTAGTGACAAACTCTAGTCCAACGTGAGACGTCTCCCTATTCGTTGCATCTCCAAGATCAACGAACACCCATTTTCTTTTACGAGTTCAAGTCCAACTTGAATCGCCCTAATCTTCATTGTATCTTCCATGATCAACAAACACATCCTATTCCTTCAAAGTTCTACTATCCAATAGAGAACATCAACATAGGGTCCTAAACAATCCATTACTTTGCATCTTTCCCAAGTCCCACTCGAGCAATCTCATAACCCTATCGAGTCTAACTCTGGGAAGTCTATACCATTGAATAGTCTCATCATGTTCCGTCTGCCCATCACTCCTCGAGTAAACCAAGATATCATCCAATGAAAAATCACAACAACTATTTACCCCTCACGCAAACCATCCTAGTCGAAATCGACATTCCCCAAGCACAAGCCCCAAAGGCCTAAACAAATATCAGACAAGCACCCAAGGAACATCTCCTCCAAGTTCGGACAATCCACGTGAGGTGATACTAAAAAACAATCTAGCACTGGAGCACTCATTTGCCTCCCAGAGACAACTAGAACTTATTACAACGATAACCTCTTAGCTTCTTAACTCCAGTTTCTATCACCATCACTAGGTAGGTACCTAATACCACCCTATTCCTTTGGAGTAGATCGACTCCCAAAATAATGCTAAACCCAGTAAAGCCTAAACAAAGCAAACACAAACAAACATACATCCATGACTCGATAAGACCACGTTACGGCAAATCATGCTAAGGTTAGTCGAACCACCAATCTGGTTCGTCACAACTAGAGGTCTATCGACTATCTCGGGTTTGTCAAACAATACCCGAACAGAAACATCTTAAATAGAAAGCATACCTTTTATAACGACACCCTTTCCCTTCTACGCCGCACTTGGAGAATTCGACGAAGAAGGAACAGCGTTGATAGCATACGCTTTCATAATCTGCTTTTCCCTAGGAGGTTGTGGGCAATCATCCTTGTGATGTCCCGCCTGGCCGCAGTTAAAGCACTTCCTCTCCCCAGGCTTTTCTCGACAATCTCTGGCATAGTGGCCCTTCTTACCATAACTAAAGCATTCGCCATCTTTCTTATTTTTCTTATTCTGACCATCCTTGGTCGGGTTCTGCTTCCTCTTGCTCTGAGAATTCTTATTGCCTTCACCGCCTGCTTGCGGCTTTGGCTCCTCTCTAGATGCAATAGCAACTTCGGTTTTCGACTTAGGGAAAAGGGTCTCTGACCTTAATGCCTTTCCTACAATAGACTCGAATGTCTCATCGATATGGTTTATAAGTCTTTCCCCCAAGTACCCATCCAAGTCAGTTATGAACTTCTCGTTCTTCTTTTCGACTGTATCGATAAGGGACCATCCATATTTCGATAAAGTATCGAATTCAGCGATATACTCTGAGAATGTGTGAAAACCCGCAATTTCCCCGTAAAGGAAAGCGTCGGATAGTTCGAGAACAAACCACAACAGAACACATACAGAAGAACGTTTCATTGTATATTACAACAATGCATCAGATTACAAGAATATACAGAGTAAAAATGAATATTACACAGAAATATCAGAGATTTAATTACATTTAAATACATAGCAGCGGAAAATGATACAATACACAACTAGAAAGAGATATACGGATACAAAGCTTTCCGGATATCGTTCCAGCTGTAAACCAGGATCCTGTGAATATAAATCTGCAAAACCGAAACTACTAGCTGCCCGTGTCAAAATAGGGGCACCCAGAGTTTAGGTTAAAACAATAAACTCCAGGTCAGTCATGGGACTGGTGTGAGAACTAAAACAGTTATTAATCTTTATTTTAAATCATTAGGTAAATCAAGGGACCACGCCGTATAACACGGAACGGGTTTCCTCCCAAGAATACCAGTGCATAAAACAACAGCGCAATGCTAAATAAAGAAAAATGAAGCTGTTATAAGACCCGGGTCCTATCACACAATGCAACGCAAGCCGGGGGATAGGGTTTTTACCTTATAACAGCCAAAGAATGCTTGATACGTTTAAAAGAAATCATTTGAAACTATTTATAAGTGTATAGTGTATAAAACAACTTCAAATCATAAGTATCAATCATAGGCGGCATGAATGCCCCATACCACTATGTCGCCATATATAGGTTATACAATCAAAATCGCAAAGTCACGTATTTGGAAATTGGGTTTCCATCTATGAACCGAGGCAAAAGATAGTCCTCAACCGATTCGAGACGCTCTAGCCCGCCCCTCAGGACCCAGACTCAGGTGGGCCCTAGGATCCTCAGGGCCAGTCCACCGATGTGGATTAAACTTAAACCCTGGACATGCATTTCCCCGCCCTATGGGGCGTAAACGAGCCAACTAAATGACTCCATCGGTTCGAGAACGACCGATCAATCCGAGGCGCCTCGCAACAGCAACAACCACATAAGTCAAACTCGTCAGGGCGTGTAAAACCACTGACGCCACTTCTAGCTAGAAAGAAACGCATGCCCTCCCTGACGTCCTCTCCCGTTTTTGGTTCATACCGGGTGTGAAACACGCGAGGTAAACGTTACACAAAGCTACGCCACAAAGGCCGTGCTTTGATCATCACCACAAGACTTTGCTTTTCAACAGAAGCCTCGATCAATTGCCACTTAGGCATGCCACACAGGCAATTCACTCCATGCGTTTGATATCCATCAATATATAACCCCTGAGCTCGTACGTCTCAGAGAAAGGCGTTAAGCAAGAGAATAAATTCTCCGCCGCCAAACAGATATATATTTAATAGAGATCAATCACACGGACTAAAATCCAATGTCAGACACACAGTCCATTTACAAGTCCGTTCTGGGTCTGAACGAAACCGGAGGCACCTAGTACCCCGCATATCCATCGATCTCCAAGTACGTCTGGACGATCACCAACTGTTTCCATCTTCTTGGGTGTACAGCCCAATCAAGATCATCAGTTATCACCCAAACGACGTGAAGACCTCCGGTCTTCGACCATCGTCTTCATCTTCGACTTATCGTCGTATCAGTTATTCAGAATGGGATAAACCCGGTCTTTCCGAATAACTCGCGTATATATTATAAAAGTGTCACACAAACACAACATACGCCTCATTCCAATTCATCAGTCACTAACCGTAAATTAATCAAGAGAATAATTTCCCAAATATTAACCCCGAAGGCCGAAACCAACATCAGATCAATATCCAGAAAATCATTCTACTTAGCTAACCGACAGTTAGTTTCTAATTTCACATTCATAGGGAAAGGTTCCCATTAATTTTATCAAAGATAAATTCTTGAATTTATTCTTTAATCAACTTTTGAATATCAATTCAAACTAGTCGGGATTAGCGAACCTTACCGAAGTAATCATTTGTTTTAATTTCCCAATCCCAACCTATTCATCCCATGAAGTAAAACTAGTAATACTTCATATCTAACACCACAGTGTTATCGGTAAATTCAATTACCATTTCACGTTCAAATCTAATTAAAGATTTAACTATCGCCTGGAGCAAAACTGGTGATACTCCATTTTCGATCTTTTCAATCTAATTAAAGATTCATTAAAACTCCACTTAGTTTTAATCTTCGACTGGGTTAAAGAATCAGTGTCATTTAAAACACGGTTCACGATAAACCCAAAATCCCATTCATTAATTATCGGGTTAAAGAACAAGTGTTATTTAAAACACTGTTCACGATAAACCCAAAAATCAATATCAATTCCAATTAAATATTATTTAATTGGTACACTTCATTAAATCTAAATAAAAAGATTTAATCTTTTCTCAACTGGGTTCAAGAACAGTGTTAGTGAAGACACCATTCACGACAAACCCAAATCACATTCGATATTCAATACAAGGCTCTGAATAGATAATATATCGGCTTATATTCAATATCGAATTCTACGACTAACAAATGTCGTATTGGAAATAACGATACAAATATATATCTTTCAAATTTCCATAACAACACCTGTAATATTCGAATTCCAACATCGAAATATTCCGAAGACAATTTCGATTCAAATCCACTCCAATGCAATCATTGGAAATTTTGGTTATTTTCAAAACCATTTCAAATTCAATTTATTTATTATTTAAAAATAAATAGAATTATAATTCTAGTTCAAAACTAGTTCATTTCGATAAAAATCTATTTTTATCTTTTCAAATATGGAGTTTTTCATCCCAAACTTTCACAAATCATCTCTTATGATTTTACACAAATTATTACTATTTTTAATAATTTTATCAAGGCCCGTACAGTCGATTTCCATCAACGGCCATCGAACTGCACTTACAGCGACCTTTTTCGAATTTGATTTGGACGTATCTCCAAATCCAACCGTTAGATTTCTAATTTCTAATATTCGTTAGAAAGCTCTTTTCGATACGAACCCAACGGTTCCGGTTTTAGGAGAATCCGACGGTCGGATCTCCCGCAATGTCCGTTTGAAATAAATGGTCGAAATTCACGAACTGCCGCGGCGCGGCGCGTTCTATTCAGGCCATTATATTATATATATAATATATATTTCGTCGATTACTATTTAAAACGAATTATATAAATAGTTTTAAAATTTGTTTCAAAATCTATTCCAACTTCCATTTCAATTCAAAGCAAAATTGAATTCTTCTTTATAAATTCGTTTTAAAATTCATTTCTATTCAATTCAAATTTCAATTCAATTCGAATTCATATTCAATTCAATTCATTTCGAAATCGTTTTCAATTCAATTCATTTCGAAATCGTTTTCAATTCAATTCATTTCGAAATCGTTTTCAATTCAATTCATTTCGAAATCGTTTTCAATTCAATTCAATTCGAAATCGTTTTCAATTCAATTCATTTCGAAATCGTTTTCAATTCAATTCATTTCGAAATCGTTTTCAATTCAATTCATTTCGAAATCGTTTTCAATTCAATTCATTTCGAAATCGTTTTCAATTCAATTCATTTCGAAATCGTTTTCAATTCAATTCATTTCGAAATGAATAAAATCGATATAAATATCGTTTACGTCAAAATGGCGTCAATCTAATCAACACGGCTTCATAAATTTCTATTTTCAAATATTCTATTTCAAATATTTCTTTTTTTCCAAAATAGTTGTTATTATCAAAATATTTCGTTCAACACATGACCAATCTCAATGGATGAGTACTGTCAACACATGAACTTTTATTTTATAATATTCTTTACTTTTCAAATTGGAATGAGGCCCAATCAATCACCATATAAAATTAATTATATGGATTGTCATACAACACATGTATAATAGCATTGAAAAATCATCAACCATCAACCAAAGTGCACTACACTGTATAAGCATCAAATATAGATATTCAACGCTTATAACAGCCTGTCAATCAATCGATCGACATATTTAATCAATCAGGATGAGTGAACTTCAAATTTCCTCCCAACACCCGTGTGGGGTTTCAAACAATCAAACACAGATTTTATTTGGGCAATTGGGCGATGTGTAAAATTTATCGACCCAATCAATATCAGTCAAATCAGTGTATATACAAACAAATCGGCCGATTTGTTTATAACTATTCATTTATTCACATTCACGTTAAAAATTATATTTTTAACGACAAAACATTTTATTTCAACCTATGAATTTCTATTCAATTCATTTACACAATAAAATGATATTTTTATTTTCTAACACATTTTAGAAAATTTCGGCGGCATAACGGCACGATACTAGAAACGGGACAAGGCCTAGCCTTATCCCCGGTCTAGTGAAGGCCCACGCCATTCACACATCAATCAAATTCACTTTCGTTATGCAAACCACAAAATTTGGAGTAAGGGTCTAACCTAGCCTTACTCCTTCGCCTTATAACGGCGCACGTCTAATCCTAACCAATTATCGATTCGATTTTTCACACCACAAAGCACATTCAAACCAATATCGCAATCCATAACCAAACAGCCGAACAAACAAGTCCATGGTCTGTGGACGATTGTGTCGGGTGCTACTAAGCACCGTCTGCATCCTAGTATATATATATAACTAGAAAAATAAATTGAAAGGTGAGAAGTTCTCACATATAGCTATCCTAGCTCCACGGCTCTTCTTTTGCAGAAGTCTTCGTCGTTTCGCCTTTTTGTCACCTTCATTGCTGCTTTCACTACATACGTAAAAATCACATTTTTACTTCGCTATTCAATATATAAAAATCGAATTTTTACTTCGAAGTTCAATATATAAAAATTCTATTTTTCTATCGAAGTTCAATATATAAAAATTCTATTTTTCTTTGCTTAAAAATCTAATCTTTCCTTGATTAAAAATCTCGCCTTTACTTCATTTTCAAAAAGAATGCAAGCTTTGTTTTCAAAGCTAATTCAGATTTTGTTTTCAAAGCAAATTCATATTTTTGTTTCTGCCAAACTGATTTTTAACGATGTATTAAATTAAATAAAAACTGAATTTTCTTTCCAATGTATTTATTAAAATAAAAACCGAATTTTTTCCAATGTATTTATTTTTAAAACTAATTATATTCATGTTTTTAAAACAAATTTTAAACTAAAATAAATAAAGGGAAAAGGAAGGAAAAAAAAAACTCACTGTTGATACTTTTCATCATCGGACCCTGTTCAGGAATTCACGAAGCAGCTCAGCACCTAGGGCATGCTGTCGTTCACCACTCCGATGACCGGAGGGTCATCTGACGCGTGCGTGACATAGGGCTTCACACGTCTGTCTGAAGGAGGAGACGAGGGGAAGGAGGCGGCGCGTTCATCTGGAGGGTGCAGAGTTTTTTTTTTTTTTTTCTTTTGTTCGATTTTAGAAGGGAGGGAAAGAGTCGCGAGGGGGAAGGAGAAACCCTGGCGGAGGGCGCCGCCTTCAGCGGTGGCAGCGGCGGTGGAGGAGGCCGCTCCGCCCCTCCATCCTCCTCGTTCATTCTTTTTTTTTTTTTCTTTCTCTGCTGAAATCGATTGTGAAGGGAAAAGGGGGGGGGCCAGCGGGTAAAAGGGGAAGATTAAATTTTTTTTATTAATTTAATTATTTAATTATTTTATTTTAATTCAAAAAGTCAACTTTTTCAAACGACCTCTAAACGAGGTCCACCGGCTGTCGCCCATAGCGTTTCACCCCCATTCCGAACACAATGGGATATGTACTGCAAGCTGAATCGACCGTTACAATCAGTTTCCTTTGAATTTACATTTAAATCACTATATTGAATTTTAAACGTACAGTTCAAATTACCGGGGCCAGATACTAACTCTAAAAATTCCAGAAAAATATTTTCTAGCTTCGTATTGACGATACAGTCCTAACAAAACTAGTTTCGTCGAATTCTGAGACCGTTGGAAAAATGGCCAATTTCCAGTCGATTAAAATCAACTGAAACTGGTCAAACGCGTTTTCCTTTGCCACGCTCACATATTGATTCGAAAAATTATGAAATTTGAAATCTAGCAATAACTTAACATCACGGACCCAACAAAACTGGTTTCGTCGAAATCCGAGGTCGTTTGCAAAACGGCTATTTTTAAGGGCTATATATTATATAAAATATATATAAATTCCATAGCGACTATTCTGAATTTTCAACTGGACGTATCTCATCATTTATAAAGTGGAATCTCAGTTTCTCAACTTCGTTGGAAAGATATTCACTATTAGATTCCATTATTTTTGGTTTCACTAAAATCCGGATTGTTTTGCACCCGGTACATTCAATTGAAGTTTGAAATCGAATTATCGAACTACCGCGCCATTTTCAATTCCTTTTATAATTATATATAATTATTTTTATTCTAACGACGACGCGTATAATATATACGTTCGAATTATATTCAAAATAAATTTCTCGTCGATATTATTTAAAATAATTCATTTTAAATAATCAAAACTCGCTAAAATTGCCAATTTAAAAATTTTAAACTGGCCCAGATTTTCGGGTTGTTACAATCTCCCCCACTTAAAACTTTTCGTCCCCGAAAAGGAACAAAGCCGAAAGTGGTTTGATTAATCAACTCTATGTTCGATCTGGCTTCCATTCTCCAACTTTTCAGTTTCTGAGAATTCTCTAAAATTTCAAAAATTTGGCTAACACCCTAAATTTTCGAAAAATTTCGCCATAACCTCCCCTGCACCGGGAGCATCGGGGAATTTCAAATAGCTTCCCCGGTCCTTCAGATCTCAAAAAAGAAAAAGAAAAAGCCAAGCGGCTAGCCAATAGGCTCACAAAATCTTCATCACCCAAACAAAACAGGAAATTATGTAGTAAACATGTACCTATTTGTCGAGCAAACAAATTTTATTCTCTGCTCTAGCCTCCTTGCTATGACCTGTTCAATGATATACATGTATATGCAAGCAAATGCGACCAATTTTCAATATAACTCAATATTTGATGTTATTAGGCATAATGGTTCAAAATTAGCAAACAAATGAACAAACAACACAAACATCAATCAATTAGTGAATTAGAGTTTCAAATTCATAATTTTGATATATATATAAGAAAATCATGTTTTTGATGCCAAATCACAACAATAAGCCCTATCTAATTTTGGTTCTCACACCAGTCAATAGGAAATATATAGAAATCACACCTTCGGAGCACGAACATAAATATTGATGATGCCATGGTCATTATCAACATCATCTCCGGGCGACTAGGGTGTGATGCTATATCTATCCAATATATTAAAACTTCGAATACACGCTAGCTAGGCGCATACGCAAAAATCTTTATATTTTGGATTGTCCTAATCAATATAAAATAAATAATCAAATACGAACAATTGATTTAAATTTTCAAAACAAAAATTAGTTTTTATTTTCAAAAATATACTCTTCACACTCGTTCTAGGATACTACTGATCCCATCTCTAACGAGTCATTCTCATTGGATATTACTAATCCAATATCTGATGAATTCTTTCGTACGGTTCTAATGTGTCTTGTTCTCTGAGCTTTGTAAACCAAAGCTCTGATACCAACTGTGAAAACCCGCAACTTCCCCGTAAAGGAAAGCGTCGGATAGTTCGAGAACAAACCACAACAGAACACATACAGAAGAACGTTTCATTGTATATTACAACAATGCATCAGATTACAAGAATATACAGAGTAAAAATGAATATTACACAGAAATATCAGAGATTTAATTACATTTAAATACATAGCAGCGGAAAATGATACAATACACAACTAGAAAGAGATATACGGATACAAAGCTTTCCGGATATCGTTCCAGCTGTAAACCAGGATCCTGTGAATATAAATCTGCAAAACCGAAACTACTAGCTGCCCGTGTCAAAATAGGGGCACCCAGAGTTTAGGTTAAAACAATAAACTCCAGGTCAGTCATGGGACTGGTGTGAGAACTAAAACAGTTATTAATCTTTATTTTAAATCATTAGGTAAATCAAGGGACCACGCCGTATAACACGGAACGGGTTTCCTCCCAAGAATACCAGTGCATAAAACAACAGCGCAATGCTAAATAAAGAAAAATGAAGCTGTTATAAGACCCAGGTCCTATCACACAATGCAACGCAAGCCGGGGGATAGGGTTTTTACCTTATAACAGCCAAAGAATGCTTGATACGTTTAAAAGAAATCATTTGAAACTATTTATAAGTGTATAGTGTATAAAACAACTTCAAATCATAAGTATCAATCATAGGCGGCATGAATGCCCCATACCACTATGTCGCCATATATAGGTTATACAATCAAAATCGCAAAGTCACGTATTTGGAAATTGGGTTTCCATCTATGAACCGAGGCAAAAGATAGTCCTCAACCGATTCGAGACGCTCTAGCCCGCCCCTCAGGACCCAGACTCAGGTGGGCCCTAGGATCCTCAGGGCCAGTCCACCGATGTGGATTAAACTTAAACCCTGGACATGCATTTCCCCGCCCTATGGGGCGTAAACGAGCCAACTAAATGACTCCATCGGTTCGAGAACGACCGATCAATCCGAGCCGCCTCGCAACAGCAACAACCACATAAGTCAAACTCGTCAGGGCGTGTAAAACCACTGACGCCACTTCTAGCTAGAAAGAAACGCATGCCCTCCCTGACGTCCTCTCCCGTTTTTGGTTCATACCGGGTGTGAAACACGCGAGGTAAACGTTACACAAAGCTACGCCACAAAGGCCGTGCTTTGATCATCACCACAAGACTTTGCTTTTCAACAGAAGCCTCGATCAATTGCCACTTAGGCATGCCACACAGGCAATTCACTCCATGCGTTTGATATCCATCAATATATAACCCCTGAGCTCGTACGTCTCAGAGAAAGGCGTTAAGCAAGAGAATAAATTCTCCGCCGCCAAACAGATATATATTTAATAGAGATCAATCACACGGACTAAAATCCAATGTCAGACACACAGTCCATTTACAAGTCCGTTCTGGGTCTGAACGAAACCGGAGGCACCTAGTACCCCGCATATCTGTAACAACCCGTATTTTCAATAACCTGTAATAACATAAATCGAGGCAGAATTTAATTCTAAATTGGGAATCAAGGGAAACGGGCTATGCCATTGTGTTCGTCTCGGAAAAATACGCGAAATAGAGTCCGAGTTTTCGAAAATCGGAGTCCGTATGACCAAGATATGGCCTCGCGAAGTTTCACGAAAATTCCCAAATTAAAGTATACTTAATTAAGTGAAATGGGTTGTGTAGATATATATATATATATATATATATATATTGATACATATATATATATATATATATATATATATATAATTGAAAATTTAATAAATAAATATGCAAAAATGCTCAAAACAGCGAATTGGGAGAGGGGAATAACCGAACCGGCCGATTTTTGAAGTCGACCCGAGCCCGCTGGGTCGACTAGGGGTTAATCCAGGGTGTTTGGCTGTCAACCCGTGGGCCGATTCGCTCAAGTGCAGATTTTGCATTTGAATGGTTCTCATGGTCCATCTTTAATCTAAAGGCCCTAGATGGTTCCTACACTTGACTTCTTCCCCAAGACATGCTTTGATGGCTTGGATTGAATCTAGGGTTAATCCTATGGCCTAAAACACTTGCCTAATCTATAAATAAGACCCTAACCTACCCTAATTCATTCATAATTAAACCTAGTGACTAAACTATGGCAAAATGCTAGCTCTCATGGCCTCCACTAATTTTATGAAGAGGGTTGCATACTAATCACTCTCTAATCAACTTCTAATCCCTTCTTAGCATCTTAATCTTCTTCATTTGGTGTTCAAAGTTGCTAGTTGTGAGTTTCTATCACTTTGATGATCTTTTGGTAAACTAATTAGATGAGATGTGATGAGATTTATGGTTTTGTATGTGGGTTAATGAGCTTTGAATCATATGATATGATGTTAGCATTAATCTTATGTTTATGCATGTTGAGTATGTAAGCTTATGCAAGTTTAATATGATGTATGTTATGTTTGCATGATGCTAAATATGCAAGTTGTGGGCTATGTAATCATATGCATGTTATGCAAGTTCATGGTAATATGCTATGCAAGTTACATGTTTGTTAATATGCAAGTTACATGTTTGTTAATATGCAAGTTACATGTATGTAAATATGCAAGTTACATGTTTGTTAATATGCAAGTTACATGTTTGTTAATATGCAAGTTACATGTATGTAAATATGCAAGTTACATGTTTCTTTATATGCAAGTTACATGTTTGTTAATATGCGAGTTACATGTATGTAAATATGCAAGTTACATGTTTATTAATATGCAAGTTCATGATGACACATTATGCAAGTCTATAAGCTAATATGCAAGTTTGTTATGCAAAATGAATGTGTAAGTTATGTGACATATTATATGCAAGTTATGTGACATGTTATGCAAGTTCATATGCAAGTTATGTGTTTGTTAATATGCAAGATGGCACCTTTGAAACATGTTCATTCATATGCAAGTTGACACCTTTTATATGTGTTATATCATGAACGAAATTACGTGGGAACGATGGGGTAATTAAATGCATAAGTTAATAAGATTGTGTGAAATTAATATAATTATGCATAACACAAAATAAATAAACATAGTATGGGAATTTGCCTATTTGGTTAGGTGTACCCATACTATGTGTTGGGAATTTACCTATTGAGTTAGGTCTACCCCATGGGAATTTACCTATTAAGTTAGGTCTACCCATGTTAAGAAAACTTGATTAATTAGGGATAATTAATATAAAATTATGAGAGTGATTAATTAGGTGTAATTAATTGACTAAGACACGAGGTTGGACTCAGTTGTAGCGTAAAACTGCCCGGACCCAACCGGCTTAACCAGTTGCTACAAATGTTAGCCCAATGTGAGAGGTCTTAGGCACAAACTAAATACGTAATTAATGTAAAGACACGAGGTTAGACTCTGTTATGACATAAGGCTGCCCGGACCCAACCGGCTTAACCAGCGGTCATAAAAGACAGTCTAATGTGAGAGGTCTTTACAAAGGTTACGTTCTTAATTAATTAATTAAGAAACACTTAACCACATTAGCATATAGAGGGACATGAGGGGTTAAGTGGGTGCCTCGGGTGGCATGAGAAAATCTAGTGGTTGCCTTGGGTGGCAATAGAAAATACGATTAGAATACTTAACCAAAATAGAACATGTAATTAAAACATGATTAAAGGGTTAAGTGGGATATACTAGAAAAAGGGACAAGCTTAGGTGGGTAGCTTGTGGAGGCCCATTTCAACCAGTAACCCATACGTATCTTTGTGGGCTCGACCCATGTCGAGGACGGGACACGCATACTGGGCTTGACTGTAAGAGGCAAACGGGTTAGCGGTGGCAACGCAAGTCCAACGGGCTTCATATGCGTGAGTGGGCCCGGGCTGGTAGGTAAGCCGTTGTTGCATCGAGTAGATATAAGCCGTGCACCTTTAGTTTCATCAGGTTGCCACATTGGGGAATGATACATCCCACGGTGGGGCCAGCACGGGTATCTACGTTAGGGAGCCGATCGAATGGGAAGTAGTGTGTACACCTAGTGGATTGTAGGGCCCCGTGGCGCCTACTTGGTCACCTAGGGGTACGCAGGTACTAATTAGTAAATTTTATAAGTCCTTGGGTGGGATCAACCTTTAAGTTAGGAACGACTGGTGTGGTGCAGTTTAGTAATTTACCTTAGGGAGGGTAGATGCGTCTTTATCCTTTATCTTCGTTTAGTTGACTGCTTAGGGTAGCCATTCATCCCTATATGTTACCGTATATCAGTTTATGTCTTCTCTGGTTACTTTAACGATTGTATTGTTAAAGTTATAGGACTCGCTCAGACTTATGTCTGACCCTGTTGTTTTTATCTTTTTCCCAACCCTCAGGTCCTACGGTGGATCCTAGCAGTAGTGGAGCTTGATCGGATTGCTGTTCCAGTCTTTAGGAGCTTGGATAGATGTAAAGCTCCAGTTATCCAGTTATCTTTTCTTTTGTTTGGCTATTGTATGAGAGTGGGATTATGTACTTCTTTATTTTGATGGATATTGTACTTGACCTTTATTGTGGTTTTATGATGTAACCAGACATGTTTTACTTCCGCTGTTATGAGATGATGTTTTAAAATTTCAAGTACTATTTATATCTGTCTTGTTGTAATTTTTCTGTTCTATATTCACTAAAATACTCCACCGATGCTATGGCATTCCCTTAGTGAGTGATCATAGCGGGAGTGGGGTGTTACACGTGGTATCAGAGCTTAAGGTTACCAGAACAGATAAAATTTTTGAGAAAAACTACTTTCAAGAGTATTTTCGAAGAAAGTATTTTTAAAAGCATGTCTTCTAAGAGAAAAAGTTTTTGAAAAAGAAAAGCATAATCCCCAATAGCCATATCTTTATCTTTCGGAATCTCCTTTTTGAATCTTTCCTCTTTCGTTTCAGCATGGCTGAAGATCTTAACATCCCGGAGGGTTTAGTTATACCACTATGGTATAGGAGGTTGCAAGAGGCTAGGGCCGCGGCTGCGGGTCCGGCCAATGCTACTACACCAGAGACAACCGCTCCTCCTCCTCAGCCTAGAGTGGATAATTTTGCTAAGGTTTGCAAGGAGTTCAAGGCTATAGGAGGAAAACCTTTTCTTGGTTCAGAGACTTTCGTAGAGGCTAGAGATTGGCTTAAGGAAGTGGAAGAGTTGCTAGATATCTTTGAAGTGGAAGAGGGAAAGAAAGTCAAGTTGGCGGCTTGGTTAATGAAGGGAGAGGCCTCATTCTGGTGGGAGGTCACTAATGGAGAACGCCCTGTTGACTCTTGGGCAGATTTTAAGCAAAGGTTTGGGGCTAAGTTTCTCTCAAGGGCGGAAGAGAATCTGTTTATGGAGAAGTTCTTGAATTTGAAGCAAGGGAATCTCACGGTGAAAGAATATGTCAACAAATTCAATCAATTAGCAAGGTTTGGCATAGAGTTGGTGAATACACCGGAGAAGAAGGCTTTGAGGTTCGTTAGAGGCTTGAACGAACCATTGCAAGGAATAGCTATGACTCACATTCCTATGGGGGCCACTTTTGAGAAGCTTGTCTACATGGCACTTATGCATGAGGATGATAAGAATTCTAAGGCACCAGAGAAAAAGGGGGATCAGAAGAAACCGCAACAGCAACAACAAGGCAAGGGCGGAAAAGGCAATGGTGACAAAAAGAAGACGAAGAAGAAGTGCTTCAATTGTGGAACACCAGGACACCTCAGTAAGGATTGTCGCAAAAAGAAGAAGACCGGTTGCTTTCATTGTGGTGAAGCAGGGCATCTTGTGAAAAACTGCCCAAAGAAGGGGCAGAAGACGGGGTCTACCTCAGGAGGCCAGGTGCAAGCTCTTATAGCACCACCTCAGTCAGGGGGGCAAGTTCAGGTTCTCTCAGTTCCACCGATTCAGCAGAGAGGTAGAACTATTTCCGTTGAAAGTCTGGTTTTTCTGTTTGATCATCCAGTTCGTACTTTGTTTGACTCTGGCGCATCGCATTCTTTTATCTCATCATCGTTAGTTGAGTCACTGCACTTAGACACCAGTCTAGTTGATGATCCCTTGGTTGTCTCAAACCCAATTGGGGGCTCCATATATCTGTCTATGATATGTTTGGGTTTGAAGATTTCTATACTTAGCGTTGAGTTTAGATGTGATGCTTTTGTATTGGGCTTCACGGGCTATGAGTTGATCTTGGGCATGGACTGGTTATCCAGTAATGGTGCCGTTCTTGATTGCGAAAGGAGAGTTGTCAGGCTCATGACCCGCTTGGGTAACACTCTCGAGATCTCTTGCAATCCCATGGAATCTGTTTTGCTAAGTTAACTTGAATCGCTCGATGCTTCGGTCGAAAGTTTGTGTTCTGTCAGAGTAGTCCGGGAATATCCGGATGTGTTTGAAGAAGTAAAGGGTTTGCCTCCGAAGCGGGAGATAGATTTCCGAATTTATTTGGTGGATAATGCCAAACCAGTGTCTTTGCCAGTACGCCACATGGCTCCTCGTGAGAGAAGAGAACTTCATAAGCAAGTAGGGGAGTTGCTTGAGAAGGGGTTCATAAGGCGAAGTATATCGGAGTGGGGAGCTCCAGTAGTGTTTGCCACGAAGGCGGATGGGTCCCTCAGACTTTGTGTGGATTATAGGGAACTTAATAAGCTCACGAAGAAGAATAGACACCCATTACCGAGGATAGATGATCTCTTTGATCAGTTGGTTGGCGCGTCAGTATTTTCGCAGATGGACTTAGCTACAGGGTTTCATCAGTTAAGAGTGGCGGAGGACAGTATAGAGAAGACTGCTTTCCGGACTCCGGATGGTTTTTATGAGTGGCTAGTGATGCCATTTGGGTTGACAAACGCCCCCGCATACTTTGTTGATCTCATGAGTAGAGTGTTCGGAGAGTATCTGAATAAGTTTGTAGTAGTTTTTGTGGATGACATCTTGGTCTTTTCCAAGAATGAAGAAGAGCATGCCTTACATCTCAAGGAAGTGTTGGAGACTCTTCGAGCGCATAGTCTTAAAGCTAAATTCTCTAAATGCCATTTTTGGAGAAGAGAAGTGCGATTCTTAGGGCATGTGGTCTCTAAGGAAGGGATAGCTGTGGATCCCGCAAAGATAGTATCTATCCAGGATTGGAAAGTTCCTAGAAATGCTACCGAGGTAAGAAGTTTCTTGGGGTTGGCAGGATATTATAGGAAGTTCATCAAAGACTTCGCGAAGATATCAGCCCCATTAACCCGCTTGACGAAGAAGAATCTGGTTTTCTCATGGGATGTAGATTGTGATGATGCTTTCCGACGGTTAAAGAGAGCTTTGACCACCGCTCCAGTTTTAGTGCTTCCAGATGGGAGTAAGCCGTTTGTTGTTTATACCGATGCTTGTGGAACAGGATTAGGCGCAGTCTTGATGCAGGAGGGAAGGGTAATAGCCTATGGAGGGAGACAATTGAGAGTGCATGAGAAGAATTACCCTACCCATGATCTAGAGTTGGCCGCGATTGTTTTCGCACTTAAGTCTTGGCGCCATTATCTTCTTGGTGAGAGATTCGAGTTGTTCACCGACCATAAATCATTGAAGTACTTATTCTCTCAGAAGGATTTAAACTTAAGACAGCAAAGGTGGATGGAGTTCTTAGCATCCTATGATTTCGAGATAGCGTATACCCCTGGTAAGGGTAACGTGGTGGCAGACGCCTTAAGTAGAAAAAGGCTATCTTTGAGTCCATTGTTCGTGGAACGACGAAGCTTGGAGTTTCTTTCTTTGTTTGACTTCAGACCTTCTGTTAATTTTGTACCTGGTTTGTTGGCATCCTTGGAGGTTAGACCTACTCTTTTGAGACGGATTGGCGAGGCTCAGCGAGACGACCCACAGTTGGTTGTGTTGGTAGAGAAGCTTATAAGAGGGGAGTCGTCCATCCATTTGGGTAGATACACCATAGATGATAAGGGATGGTTGCATAGAGACGGTAGACTTTGTGTACCGCAAGATGAGGGTTTGAAGAAGGCTATTTTGGATGATGCACATCGTTCAAGAATGACTATTCATCCCGGTGGAGACAAAATGTACCAAGACATGAAGAGAGTTTTCTTTTGGGCCGGTATGAAGAAAGATGTGGCCGAGTATGTGGCTAGATGCTTAGTGTGCCAACAAGTTAAAGTGGAGCAAAGGAAACCCGGTGGGTTGCTACACCCATTGGAAGTTCCACAGTGGAAGTGGGATAGTGTCTCGATGGATTTCATCGACGGGTTACCGAGATCGAGGAAGGGCAATACGGGAATTTGGGTTGTGGTAGACAGACTTACAAAGAGTGCCCATTTTATACCCGTAAAGAGTAAGAGGACCGCTCCATGGCTTGCTTCAGTCTATGTTAGAGAGATTGTTAGATTGCATGGCGTACCATCCAGCATTGTGAGTGATCGAGATCCTATTTTCACTAGTGAGTTTTGGAGAAGTTTGCAAGAGGCGGTAGGGACTCAGTTGTGTTTGAGCACCGCATATCATCCTCAGACGGACGGTCAGACCGAGAGGGTGAACCGTATCTTAGAAGATCTTTTGAGGCTTTGTATCTTGGATTTTGGAGGTACATGGGAAGAACATCTTCCTTTGGTGGAGTTCGCATATAATAACAGCTTTCAGTCCAGTATTGGTATGGCTCCTTTCGAAGCTCTTTATGGAAGGCCTTGTCGATCTCCTACATGTTGGTGGGAATCTACGGATAAGATCTTGCTTGGGCCGGATATGGTTAGAGAGACTTCAGAGAAGATTGATTTAATTCGAAAAAGGATGAAAGCAGCGCAAGATAGACAGAAATCTTATGCGGATCGGAGAAGGACGGATCTTGAGTTTGAGGTTGGGGACATGGTTTTTGTCAAAGTATCTCCATTGAGAAATGTTGTTCGCTTTGGGTCCGTAGGGAAGTTAGCACCGAGATTTGTTGGGCCGTTTCCTATTAAGGAAAGGATTGGACGGATGGCATATAGGGTGGAGTTGCCCGACAGACTTAGTGGTGTTCATGATGTATTCCATGTATCACATTTGAGGAAGTGCTTACATGAGACCGCGGAGGTGGTAGAGCCGAGCTTGCTTAGAGATGTAGAGGTAGAGCGTGATGCGACGATTCGACGAGCTCCTACTCGCATCCTTGGGTCAGAAACTAGGAAGTTGAGGAACAGAGAAGTTCAGCTAGTTAAAGTGCAATGGGGAGATGACGAAAGCAATGCTACTTGGGAGACGGAAGCAAAGATGCGTTCTTTGTATCCATTTCTTTTTGAGAGTATGTCTTTTAACTTCTCCTTTATTGCTTGTCTAGTACTTATCTTATCTTTAGTATATCCTCTCGCTAATACCTATGACCTTTAGATAGGGTAAAACCTATGGTTGAGACATGTGTTTGAAACATGTTATGGTTGATGGATGCATATGGATGCAATTGTTTGCTAGTGGTTGCTCGTGGATGCATATACACACACATTAGGCACTAGATCGGCTCAGTCACTTCATGTTGCATATTGCATAAATGGATGTGGTAGTTAGATTGATGGATGTATCATGGCTGTGTTATCATATGGATGATGCATTTTTGTGTATGGTTGTGCACGCATGTAGAAATTTGTATGTGTCAATAGGGTTTCGCATACATATTGGACGCATGGCACTATCATGGTTTGCATTAAGGAGGTTTACTGTATCAGTAACCGCCTGATTTTCGCATTAGGTAAGTACATATACACACACTTTTGCATATATCCATCCAGCATTTAGAATCTTGTAAGGACAATGATTGCTCGTGGATGATGCTTTGAGTAGATGGATGATTGGATGGTAGGATACGTTCTTCCTAACTTGAAGATTTCGGGGACGAAATCCTTTAAGGAGGGGAGAATGTAACAACCCGTATTTTCAATAACCTGTAATAACATAAATCGAGGCAGAATTTAATTCTAAAATGGGAATCAAGGGAAACGGGCTATGCCATTGTGTTCGTCTCGGAAAAATACGCGAAATAGAGTCCGAGTTTTCGAAAATCGGAGTCCGTATGACCAAGATATGGCCTCGCGAAGTTTCACGAAAATTCCCAAATTAAAGTATACTTAATTAAGTGAAATGGGTTGTGTAGATATATATATATATATATATTGATATATATATATATATATATATATATATAATTGAAAATTTAATAAATAAATATGCAAAAATGCTCAAAACAGCGAATTGGGAGAGGGGAATAACCGAACCGGCCGATTTTTGAAGTCGACCCGAGCCCGCTGGGTCGACTAGGGGTTAATCCAGGGTGTTTGGCTGTCAACTCGTGGGCCGATTCGCTCAAGTGCAGATTTTGCATTTGAATGGTTCTCATGGTCCATCTTTAATCTAAAGGCCCTAGATGGTTCCTACACTTGACTTCTTCCCCAAGACATGCTTTGATGGCTTGGATTGAATCTAGGGTTAATCCTATGGCCTAAAACACTTGCCTAATCTATAAATAAGACCCTAACCTACCCTAATTCATTCATAATTAAACCTAGTGACTAAACTATGGCAAAATGCTAGCTCTCATGGCCTCCACTAATTTTATGAAGAGGGTTGCATACTAATCACTCTCTAATCAACTTCTAATCCCTTCTTAGCATCTTAATCTTCTTCATTTGGTGTTCAAAGTTGCTAGTTGTGAGTTTCTATCACTTTGATGATCTTTTGGTAAACTAATTAGATGAGATGTGATGAGATTTATGTTTTTGTATGTGGGTTAATGAGCTTTGAATCATATGATATGATGTTAGCATTAATCTTATGTTTATGCATGTTGAGTATGTAAGCTTATGCAAGTTTAATATGATGTATGTTATGTTTGCATGATGCTAAATATGCAAGTTGTGGGCTATGTAATCATATGCATGTTATGCAAGTTCATGGTAATATGCTATGCAAGTTACATGTTTGTTAATATGCAAGTTACATGTTTGTTAATATGCAAGTTACATGTATGTAAATATGCAAGTTACATGTTTGTTAATATGCAAGTTACATGTTTGTTAATATGCAAGTTACATGTATGTAAATATGCAAGTTACATGTTTCTTTATATGCAAGTTACATGTTTGTTAATATGCGAGTTACATGTATGTAAATATGCAAGTTACATGTTTATTAATATGCAAGTTCATGATGACACATTATGCAAGTCTATAAGCTAATATGCAAGTTTGTTATGCAAAATGAATATGTAAGTTATGTGACATATTATATGCAAGTTATGTGACATGTTATGCAAGTTCATATGCAAGTTATGTGTTTGTTAATATGCAAGATGGCACCTTTGAAACATGTTCATTCATATGCAAGTTGACACCTTTTATATGTGTTATATCATGAACGAAATTACGTGGGAACGATGGGGTAATTAAATGCATAAGTTAATAAGATTGTGTGAAATTAATATAATTATGCATAACACAAAATAAATAAACATAGTATGGGAATTTGCCTATTTGGTTAGGTGTACCCATACTATGTGTTGGGAATTTACCTATTGAGTTAGGTCTACCCCATGGGAATTTACCTATTAAGTTAGGTCTACCCATGTTAAGAAAACTTGATTAATTAGGGATAATTAATATAAAATTATGAGGGTGATTAATTAGGTGTAATTAATTGACTAAGACACGAGGTTGGACTCAGTTGTAGCGTAAAACTGCCCGGACCCAACCGGCTTAACCAGTTGCTACAAATGTTAGCCCAATGTGAGAGGTCTTAGGCACAAACTAAATACGTAATTAATGTAAAGACACGAGGTTAGACTCTGTTATGACATAAGGCTGCCCGGACCCAACCGGCTTAACCAGCGGTCATAAAAGACAGTCTAATGTGAGAGGTCTTTACAAAGGTTACGTTCTTAATTAATTAATTAAGAAACACTTAACCACATTAGCATGTAGAGGGACATGAGGGGTTAAGTGGGTGCCTCGGGTGGCATGAGAAAATCTAGTGGTTGCCTTGGGTGGCAATAGAAAATACGATTAGAATACTTAACCAAAATAGAACATGTAATTAAAACATGATTAAAGGGTTAAGTGGGATATACTAGAAAAAGGGACAAGCTTAGGTGGGTAGCTTGTGGAGGCCCATTTCAACCAGTAACCCATACGTATCTTTGTGGGCTCGACCCATGTCGAGGACGGGACACGCATACTGGGCTTGACTGTAAGAGGCAAACGGGTTAGCGGTGGCAACGCAAGTCCAACGGGCTTCATATGCGTGAGTGGGCCCGGGCTGGTAGGTAAGCCGTTGTTGCATCGAGTAGATATAAGCCGTGCACCTTTAGTTTCATCAGGTTGCCACATTGGGGAATGATACATCCCACGGTGGGGCCAGCACGGGTATCTACGTTAGGGAGCCGATCGAATGGGAAGTAGTGTGTACACCTAGTGGATTGTAGGGCCCCGTGGCGCCTACTTGGTCACCTAGGGGTACGCAGGTACTAATTAGTAAATTTTATAAGTCCTTGGGTGGGATCAACCTTTAAGTTAGGAACGACTGGTGTGGTGCAGTTTAGTAATTTACCTTAGGGAGGGTAGATGCGTCTTTATCCTTTATCTTCGTTTAGTTGACTGCTTAGGGTAGCCATTCATCCCTATATGTTACCGTATATCAGTTTATGTCTTCTCTGGTTACTTTAACGATTGTATTGTTAAAGTTATAGGACTCGCTCAGACTTATGTCTGACCCTGTTGTTTTTATCTTTTTCCCAACCCTCAGGTCCTACGGTGGATCCTAGCAGTAGTGGAGCTTGATCGGATTGCTGTTCCAGTCTTTAGGAGCTTGGATAGATGTAAAGCTCCAGTTATCCAGTTATCTTTTCTTTTGTTTGGCTATTGTATGAGAGTGGGATTATGTACTTCTTTATTTTGATGGATATTGTACTTGACCTTTATTGTGGTTTTATGATGTAACCAGACATGTTTTACTTCCGCTGTTATGAGATGATGTTTTAAAATTTCAAGTACTATTTATATCTGTCTTGTTGTAATTTTTCTGTTCTATATTCACTAAAATACTCCACCGATGCTATGGCATTCCCTTAGTGAGTGATCATAGCGGGAGTGGGGTGTTACAATATCCATCGATCTCCAAGTACGTCTGGACGATCACCAACTGTTTCCATCTTCTTGGGTGTACAGCCCAATCAAGATCATCAGTTATCACCCAAACGACGTGAAGACCTCCGGTCTTCGACCATCGTCTTCATCTTCGACTTATCGTCGTATCAGTTATTCAGAATGGGATAAACCCGGTCTTTCCGAATAACTCGCATATATATTATAAAAGTGTCACACAAACACAACATACGCCTCATTCCAATTCATCAGTCACTAACCGTAAATTAATCAAGAGAATAATTTCCCAAATATTAACCCCGAAGGCCGAAACCAACATCAGATCAATATCCAGAAAATCATTCTACTTAGCTAACCGACAGTTAGTTTCTAATTTCACATTCATAGGGAAAGGTTCCCATTAATTTTATCAAAGATAAATTCTTGAATTTATTCTTTAATCAACTTTTGAATATCAATTCAAACTAGTCGGGATTAGCGAACCTTACCGAAGTAATCATTTGTTTTAATTTCCCAATCCCAACCTATTCATCCCATGAAGTAAAACTAGTAATACTTCATATCTAACACCACAGTGTTATCGGTAAATTCAATTACCATTTCACGTTCAAATCTAATTAAAGATTTAACTATCGCCTGGAGCAAAACTGGTGATACTCCATTTTCGATCTTTTCAATCTAATTAAAGATTCATTAAAACTCCACTTAGTTTTAATCTTCGACTGGGTTAAAGAATCAGTGTCATTTAAAACACGGTTCACGATAAACCCAAAATCCCATTCATTAATTATCGGGTTAAAGAACAAGTGTTATTTAAAACACTGTTCACGATAAACCCAAAAATCAATATCAATTCCAATTAAATATTATTTAATTGGTACACTTCATTAAATCTAAATAAAAAGATTTAATCTTTTCTCAACTGGGTTCAAGAACAGTGTTAGTGAAGACACCATTCACGACAAACCCAAATCACATTCGATATTCAATACAAGGCTCTGAATAGATAATATATCGGCTTATATTCAATATCGAATTCTACGACTAACAAATGTCGTATTGGAAATAACGATACAAATATATATCTTTCAAATTTCCATAACAACACCTGTAATATTCGAATTCCAACATCGAAATATTCCGAAGACAATTTCGATTCAAATCCACTCCAATGCAATCATTGGAAATTTTGGTTATTTTCAAAACCATTTCAAATTCAATTTATTTATTATTTAAAAATAAATAGAATTATAATTCTAGTTCAAAACTAGTTCATTTCGATAAAAATCTATTTTTATCTTTTCAAATATGGAGTTTTTCATCCCAAACTTTCACAAATCATCTCTTATGATTTTACACAAATTATTACTATTTTTAATAATTTTATCAAGGCCCGTACAGTCGATTTCCATCAACGGCCATCGAACTGCACTTACAGCGACCTTTTTCGAATTTGATTTGGACGTATCTCCAAATCCAACCGTTAGATTTCTAATTTCTAATATTCGTTAGAAAGCTCTTTTCGATACGAACCCAACGGTTCCGGTTTTAGGAGAATCCGACGGTCGGATCTCCCGCAATGTCCGTTTGAAATAAATGGTCGAAATTCACGAACTGCCGCGGCGCGGCGCGTTCTATTCAGGCCATTATATTATATATATAATATATATAATATATATAATATATATTTCGTCGATTACTATTTAAAACGAATTATATAAATAGTTTTAAAATTTGTTTCAAAATCTATTCCAACTTCCATTTCAATTCAAAGCAAAATTGAATTCTTCTTTATAAATTCGTTTTAAAATTCATTTCTATTCAATTCAAATTTCAATTCAATTCGAATTCATATTCAATTCAATTCATTTCGAAATCGTTTTCAATTCAATTCATTTCGAAATCGTTTTCAATTCAATTCATTTCGAAATCGTTTTCAATTCAATTCATTTCGAAATCGTTTTCAATTCAATTCAATTCGAAATCGTTTTCAATTCAATTCATTTCGAAATCGTTTTCAATTCAATTCATTTCGAAATCGTTTTCAATTCAATTCATTTCGAAATCGTTTTCAATTCAATTCATTTCGAAATCGTTTTCAATTCAATTCATTTCGAAATCGTTTTCAATTCAATTCATTTCGAAATGAATAAAATCGATATAAATATCGTTTACGTCAAAATGGCGTCAATCTAATCAACACGGCTTCATAAATTTCTATTTTCAAATATTCTATTTCAAATATTTCTTTTTTTCCAAAATAGTTGTTATTATCAAAATATTTCGTTCAACACATGACCAATCTCAATGGATGAGTACTGTCAACACATGAACTTTTATTTTATAATATTCTTTACTTTTCAAATTGGAATGAGGCCCAATCAATCACCATATAAAATTAATTATATGGATTGTCATACAACACATGTATAATAGCATTGAAAAATCATCAACCATCAACCAAAGTGCACTACACTGTATAAGCATCAAATATAGATATTCAACGCTTATAACAGCCTGTCAATCAATCGATCGACATATTTAATCAATCAGGATGAGTGAACTTCAAATTTCCTCCCAACACCCGTGTGGGGTTTCAAACAATCAAACACAGATTTTATTTGTGCAATTGGGCGATGTGTAAAATTTATCGACCCAATCAATATCAGTCAAATTAGTGTATATACAAACAAATCGGCCGATTTGTTTATAACTATTCATTTATTCACATTCACGTTAAAAATTATATTTTTAACGACAAAACATTTTATTTCAACCTATGAATTTCTATTCAATTCATTTACACAATAAAATGATATTTTTATTTTCTAACACATTTTAGAAAATTTCGGCGGCATAACGGCACGATACTAGAAACGGGACAAGGCCTAGCCTTATCCCCGGTCTAGTGAAGGCCCACGCCATTCACACATCAATCAAATTCACTTTCGTTATGCAAACCACAAAATTTGGAGTAAGGGTCTAACCTAGCCTTACTCCTTCGCCTTATAACGGCGCACGTCTAATCCTAACCAATTATCGATTCGATTTTTCACACCACAAAGCACATTCAAACCAATATCGCAATCCATAACCAAACAGCCAAACAAACAAGTCCATGGTCTGTGGACGATTGTGTCGGGTGCTACTAAGCACCGTCTGCATCCTAGTATATATATATAACTAGAAAAATAAATTGAAAGGTGAGAAGTTCTCACATATAGCTATCCTAGCTCCACGGCTCTTCTTTTGCAGAAGTCTTCGTCGTTTCGCCTTTTTGTCACCTTCGTTGCTGCTTTCACTACATACGTAAAAATCACATTTTTACTTCGCTATTCAATATATAAAAATCGAATTTTTACTTCGAAGTTCAATATATAAAAATTCTATTTTTCTATCGAAGTTCAATATATAAAAATTCTATTTTTCTTTGCTTAAAAATCTAATCTTTCCTTGATTAAAAATCTCGCCTTTACTTCATTTTCAAAAAGAATGCAAGCTTTGTTTTCAAAGCTAATTCAGATTTTGTTTTCAAAGCAAATTCATATTTTTGTTTCTGCCAAACTGATTTTTAACGATGTATTAAATTAAATAAAAACTGAATTTTCTTTCCAATGTATTTATTAAAATAAAAACCGAATTTTTTCCAATGTATTTATTTTTAAAACTAATTATATTCATGTTTTTAAAACAGATTTTAAACTAAAATAAATAAAGGGAAAAGGAAGGAAAAAAAAACTCACTGTTGATACTTTTCATCATCGGACCCTGTTCAGGAATTCACGAAGCAGCTCAGCACCTAGGGCATGCTGTCGTTCACCACTCCGATGACCGGAGGGTCATCTAACGCGTGCGTGACATAGGGCTTCACACGTCTGTCTGAAGGAGGAGACGAGGGGAAGGAGGCGGCGCGTTCATCTGGAGGGTGCAGAGTTTTTTTCTTTTTTTCTTTTTTCTTTTGTTCGATTTTAGAAGGGAGGGAAAGAGTCGCGAGGGGGAAGGAGAAACCCTGGCGGAGGGCGCCGCCTTCAGCGGTGGCAGCGGCGGTGGAGGAGGCCGCTCCGCCCCTCCGTCCTCCTCGTTCATTCTTTTTTTTTTTTTTCTTTCTCTGCTGAAATCGATTGTGAAGGGAAAAGGGGGGGCCAGCGGGTAAAAGGGGAAGATTAAATTTTTTTTATTAATTTAATTATTTAATTATTTTATTTTAATTCAAAAAGTCAACTTTTTCAAACGACCTCTAAACGAGGTCCACCGGCTGTCGCCCATAGCGTTTCACCCCCATTCCGAACACAATGGGATATGTACTGCAAGCTGAATCGACCGTTACAATCAGTTTCCTTTGAATTTACATTTAAATCACTATATTGAATTTTAAACGTACAGTTCAAATTACCGGGGCCACATACTAACTCTAAAAATTCCAGAAAAATATTTTCTAGCTTCGTATTGACGATACAGTCCTAACAAAACTAGTTTCGTCGAATTCTGAGACCGTTGGAAAAATGGCCAATTTCCAGTCGATTAAAATCAACTGAAACTGGTCAAACGCGTTTTCCTTTGCCACGCTCACATATTGATTCGAAAAATTATGAAATTTGAAATCTAGCAATAACTTAACATCACGGACCCAACAAAACTGGTTTCGTCGAAATCCGAGGTCGTTTGCAAAACGGCTATTTTTAAGGGCTATATATTATATAAAATATATATAAATTCCATAGCGACTATTCTGAATTTTCAACTGGACGTATCTCATCATTTATAAAGTGGAATCTCAGTTTCTCAACTTCGTTGGAAAGATATTCACTATTAGATTCCATTATTTTTGGTTTCACTAAAATCCGGATTGTTTTGCACCCGGTACATTCAATTGAAGTTTGAAATCGAATTATCGAACTACCGCGCCATTTTCAATTCCTTTTATAATTATATATAATTATTTTTATTCTAACGACGACGCGTATAATATATACGTTCGAATTATATTCAAAATAAATTTCTCGTCGATATTATTTAAAATAATTCATTTTAAATAATCAAAACTCGCTAAAATTGCCAATTTAAAAATTTTAAACTGGCCCAGATTTTCGGGTTGTTACAATCTCCCCCACTTAAAACTTTTCGTCCCCGAAAAGGAACAAAGCCGAAAGTGGTTTGATTAATCAACTCTATGTTCGATCTGGCTTCCATTCTCCAACTTTTCAGTTTCTGAGAATTCTCTAAAATTTCAAAAATTTGGCTAACACCCTAAATTTTCGAAAAATTTCGCCATAACCTCCCCTACACCGGGAGCATCGGGGAATTTCAAATAGCTTCCCCGGTCCTTCAGATCTCAAAAAAGAAAAAGAAAAAGCCAAGCGGCTAGCCAATAGGCTCACAAAATCTTCATCACCCAAACAAAACAGGAAATTATGTAGTAAACATGTACCTATTTGTCGGGCAAACAAATTTTATTCTCTGCTCTAGCCTCCTTGCTATGACCTGTTCAATGATATACATGTATATGCAAGCAAATGCGACCAATTTTCAATATAACTCAATATGTGATGTTATTAGGCATAATGGTTCAAAATTAGCAAACAAATGAACAAACAACACAAACATCAATCAATTAGTGAATTAGAGTTTCAAATTCATAATTTTGATATATATATAAGAAAATCATGTTTTTGATGCCAAATCACAACAATAAGCCCTATCTAATTTTGGTTCTCACACCAGTCAATAGGAAATATATAGAAATCACACCTTCGGAGCACGAACATAAATATTGATGATGCCATGGTCATTATCAACATCATCTCCGGGCGACTAGGGTGTGATGCTATATCTATCCAATATATTAAAACTTCGAATACACGCTAGCTAGGCGCATACGCAAAAATCTTTATATTTTGGATTGTCCTAATCAATATAAAATAAATAATCAAATACGAACAATTGATTTAAATTTTCAAAACAAAAATTAGTTTTTATTTTCAAAAATATACTCTTCACACTCGTTCTAGGATACTACTGATCCCATCTCTAACGAGTCATTCTCATTGGATATTACTAATCCAATATCTGATGAATTCTTTCGTACGGTTCTAATGTGTCTTGTTCTCTGAGCTTTGTAAACCAAAGCTCTGATACCAACTGTGAAAACCCGCAACTTCCCCGTAAAGGAAAGCGTCGGATAGTTCGAGAACAAACCACAACAGAACACATACAGAAGAACGTTTCATTGTATATTACAACAATGCATCAGATTACAAGAATATACAGAGTAAAAATGAATATTACACAGAAATATCAGAGATTTAATTACATTTAAATACATAGCAGCGGAAAATGATACAATACACAACTAGAAAGAGATATACGGATACAAAGCTTTCCGGATATCGTTCCAGCTGTAAACCAGGATCCTGTGAATATAAATCTGCAAAACCGAAACTACTAGCTGCCCGTGTCAAAATAGGGGCACCCAGAGTTTAGGTTAAAACAATAAACTCCAGGTCAGTCATGGGACTGGTGTGAGAACTAAAACAGTTATTAATCTTTATTTTAAATCATTAGGTAAATCAAGGGACCACGCCGTATAACACGGAACGGGTTTCCTCCCAAGAATACCAGTGCATAAAACAACAGCGCAATGCTAAATAAAGAAAAATGAAGCTGTTATAAGACCCAGGTCCTATCACACAATGCAACGCAAGCCTGGGGATAGGGTTTTTACCTTATAACAGCCAAAGAATGCTTGATACGTTTAAAAGAAATCATTTGAAACTATTTATAAGTGTATAGTGTATAAAACAACTTCAAATCATAAGTATCAATCATAGGCGGCATGAATGCCCCATACCACTATGTCGCCATATATAGGTTATACAATCAAAATCGCAAAGTCACGTATTTGGAAATTGGGTTTCCATCTATGAACCGAGGCAAAAGATAGTCCTCAACCGATTCGAGACGCTCTAGCCCGCCCCTCAGGACCCAGACTCAGGTGGGCCCTAGGATCCTCAGGGCCAGTCCACCGATGTGGATTAAACTTAAACCCTGGACATGCATTTCCCCGCCCTATGGGGCGTAAACGAGCCAACTAAATGACTCCATCGGTTCGAGAACGACCGATCAATCCGAGGCGCCTCGCAACAGCAACAACCACATAAGTCAAACTCGTCAGGGCGTGTAAAACCACTGACGCCACTTCTAGCTAGAAAGAAACGCATGCCCTCCCTGACGTCCTCTCCCGTTTTTGGTTCATACCGGGTGTGAAACACGCGAGGTAAACGTTACACAAAGCTACGCCACAAAGGCCGTGCTTTGATCATCACCACAAGACTTTGCTTTTCAACAGAAGCCTCGATCAATTGCCACTTAGGCATGCCACACAGGCAATTCACTCCATGCGTTTGATATCCATCAATATATAACCCCTGAGCTCGTACGTCTCAGAGAAAGGCGTTAAGCAAGAGAATAAATTCTCCGCCGCCAAACAGATATATATTTAATAGAGATCAATCACACGGACTAAAATCCAATGTCAGACACACAGTCCATTTACAAGTCCGTTCTGGGTCTGAACGAAACCGGAGGCACCTAGTACCCCGCATATCCATCGATCTCCAAGTACGTCTGGACGATCACCAACTATTTCCATCTTCTTGGGTGTACAGCCCAATCAAGATCATCAGTTATCACCCAAACGACGTGAAGACCTCCGGTCTTCGACCATCGTCTTCATCTTCGACTTATCGTCGTATCAGTTATTCAGAATGGGATAAACCCGGTCTTTCCGAATAACTCGCGTATATATTATAAAAGTGTCACACAAACACAACATACGCCTCATTCCAATTCATCAGTCACTAACCGTAAATTAATCAAGAGAATAATTTCCCAAATATTAACCCCGAAGGCCGAAACCAACATCAGATCAATATCCAGAAAATCATTCTACTTAGCTAACCGACAGTTAGTTTCTAATTTCACATTCATAGGGAAAGGTTCCCATTAATTTTATCAAAGATAAATTCTTGAATTTATTCTTTAATCAACTTTTGAATATCAATTCAAACTAGTCGGGATTAGCGAACCTTACCGAAGTAATCATTTGTTTTAATTTCCCAATCCCAACCTATTCATCCCATGAAGTAAAACTAGTAATACTTCATATCTAACACCACAGTGTTATCGGTAAATTCAATTACCATTTCACGTTCAAATCTAATTAAAGATTTAACTATCGCCTGGAGCAAAACTGGTGATACTCCATTTTCGATCTTTTCAATCTAATTAAAGATTCATTAAAACTCCACTTAGTTTTAATCTTCGACTGGGTTAAAGAATCAGTGTCATTTAAAACACGGTTCACGATAAACCCAAAATCCCATTCATTAATTATTGGGTTAAAGAACAAGTGTTATTTAAAACACTGTTCACGATAAACCCAAAAATCAATATCAATTCCAATTAAATATTATTTAATTGGTACACTTCATTAAATCTAAATAAAAAGATTTAATCTTTTCTCAACTGGGTTCAAGAACAGTGTTAGTGAAGACACCATTCACGACAAACCCAAATCACATTCGATATTCAATACAAGGCTCTGAATAGATAATATATCGGCTTATATTCAATATCGAATTCTACGACTAACAAATGTCGTATTGGAAATAACGATACAAATATATATCTTTCAAATTTCCATAACAACACCTGTAATATTCGAATTCCAACATCGAAATATTCCGAAGACAATTTCGATTCAAATCCACTCCAATGCAATCATTGGAAATTTTGGTTATTTTCAAAACCATTTCAAATTCAATTTATTTATTATTTAAAAATAAATAGAATTATAATTCTAGTTCAAAACTAGTTCATTTCGATAAAAATCTATTTTTATCTTTTCAAATATGGAGTTTTTCATCCCAAACTTTCACAAATCATCTCTTATGATTTTACACAAATTATTACTATTTTTAATAATTTTATCAAGGCCCGTACAGTCGATTTCCATCAACGGCCATCGAACTGCACTTACAGCGACCTTTTTCGAATTTGATTTGGACGTATCTCCAAATCCAACCGTTAGATTTCTAATTTCTAATATTCGTTAGAAAGCTCTTTTCGATACGAACCCAACGGTTCCGGTTTTAGGAGAATCCGACGGTCGGATCTCCCGCAATGTCCGTTTGAAATAAATGGTCGAAATTCACGAACTGCCGCGGCGCGGCGCGTTCTATTCAGGCCATTATATAATATATATAATATATATTTCGTCGATTACTATTTAAAACGAATTATATAAATAGTTTTAAAATTTGTTTCAAAATCTATTCCAACTTCCATTTCAATTCAAAGCAAAATTGAATTCTTCTTTATAAATTCGTTTTAAAATTCATTTCTATTCAATTCAAATTTCAATTCAATTCGAATTCATATTCAATTCAATTCATTTCGAAATCGTTTTCAATTCAATTCATTTCGAAATCGTTTTCAATTCAATTCATTTCGAAATCGTTTTCAATTCAATTCATTTCGAAATCGTTTTCAATTCAATTCAATTCGAAATCGTTTTCAATTCAATTCATTTCGAAATCGTTTTCAATTCAATTCATTTCGAAATCGTTTTCAATTCAATTCATTTCGAAATCGTTTTCAATTCAATTCATTTCGAAATCGTTTTCAATTCAATTCATTTCGAAATCGTTTTCAATTCAATTCATTTCGAAATGAATAAAATCGATATAAATATCGTTTACGTCAAAATGGCGTCAATCTAATCAACACGACTTCATAAATTTCTATTTTCAAATATTCTATTTCAAATATTTCTTTTTTTCCAAAATAGTTGTTATTATCAAAATATTTCGTTCAACACATGACCAATCTCAATGGATGAGTACTGTCAACACATGAACTTTTATTTTATAATATTCTTTACTTTTCAAATTGGAATGAGGCCCAATCAATCACCATATAAAATTAATTATATGGATTGTCATACAACACATGTATAATAGCATTGAAAAATCATCAACCATCAACCAAAGTGCACTACACTGTATAAGCATCAAATATAGATATTCAACGCTTATAACAGCCTGTCAATCAATCGATCGACATATTTAATCAATCAGGATGAGTGAACTTCAAATTTCCTCCCAACACCCGTGTGGGGTTTCAAACAATCAAACACAGATTTTATTTGGGCAATTGGGCGATGTGTAAAATTTATCGACCCAATCAATATCAGTCAAATCAGTGTATATACAAACAAATCGGCCGATTTGTTTATAACTATTCATTTATTCACATTCACGTTAAAAATTATATTTTTAACGACAAAACATTTTATTTCAACCTATGAATTTCTATTCAATTCATTTACACAATAAAATGATATTTTTATTTTCTAACACATTTTAGAAAATTTCGGCGGCATAACGGCACGATACTAGAAACGGGACAAGGCCTAGCCTTATCCCCGGTCTAGTGAAGGCCCACGCCATTCACACATCAATCAAATTCACTTTCGTTATGCAAACCACAAAATTTGGAGTAAGGGTCTAACCTAGCCTTACTCCTTCGCCTTATAACGGCGCACGTCTAATCCTAACCAATTATCGATTCGATTTTTCACACCACAAAGCACATTCAAACCAATATCGCAATCCATAACCAAACAGCCGAACAAACAAGTCCATGGTCTGTGGACGATTGTGTCGGGTGCTACTAAGCACCGTCTGCATCCTAGTATATATATATAACTAGAAAAATAAATTGAAAGGTGAGAAGTTCTCACATATAGCTATCCTAGCTCCACGGCTCTTCTTTTGCAGAAGTCTTCGTCGTTTCGCCTTTTTGTCACCTTCATTGCTGCTTTCACTACATACGTAAAAATCACATTTTTACTTCGCTATTCAATATATAAAAATCGAATTTTTACTTCGAAGTTCAATATATAAAAATTCTATTTTTCTATCGAAGTTCAATATATAAAAATTCTATTTTTCTTTGCTTAAAAATCTAATCTTTCCTTGATTAAAAATCTCGCCTTTACTTCATTTTCAAAAAGAATGCAAGCTTTGTTTTCAAAGCTAATTCAGATTTTGTTTTCAAAGCAAATTCATATTTTTGTTTCTGCCAAACTGATTTTTAACGATGTATTAAATTAAATAAAAACTGAATTTTCTTTCCAATGTATTTATTAAAATAAAAACCGAATTTTTTCCAATGTATTTATTTTTAAAACTAATTATATTCATGTTTTTAAAACAAATTTTAAACTAAAATAAATAAAGGGAAAAGGAAGGAAAAAAAAAACTCACTGTTGATACTTTTCATCATCGGACCCTGTTCAGGAATTCACGAAGCAGCTCAGCACCTAGGGCATGCTGTCGTTCACCACTCCGATGACCGGAGGGTCATCTGACGCGTGCGTGACATAGGGCTTCACACGTCTGTCTGAAGGAGGAGACGAGGGGAAGGAGGCGGCGCGTTCATCTGGAGGGTGCAGAGTTTTTTTCTTTTTTTTTTCTTTTGTTCGATTTTAGAAGGGAGGGAAAGAGTCGCGAGGGGGAAGGAGAAACCCTGGCGGAGGGCGCCGCCTTCAGCGGTGGCAGCGGCGGTGGAGGAGGCCGCTCCGCCCCTCCGTCCTCCTCGTTCATTCTTTTTTTTTTTTCTTTCTCTGCTGAAATCGATTGTGAAGGGAAAAGGGGGGGGGGCAGCAGGTAAAAGGGGAAGATTAAATTTTTTTTATTAATTTAATTATTTAATTATTTTATTTTAATTCAAAAAGTCAACTTTTTCAAACGACCTCTAAACGAGGTCCACCGGCTATCGCCCATAGCGTTTCACCCCCATTCCGAACACAATGGGATATGTACTGCAAGCTGAATCGACCGTTACAATCAGTTTCCTTTGAATTTACATTTAAATCACTATATTGAATTTTAAACGACAGTTCAAATTACCGGGGCCACATACTAACTTTAAAAATTCCAGAAAAATATTTTCTAGCTTCGTATTGACGATACAGTCCTAACAAAACTAGTTTCGTCGAATTCTGAGACCGTTGGAAAAATGGCCAATTTCCAGTCGATTAAAATCAACTGAAACTGGTCAAACGCGTTTTCCTTTGCCACGCTCACATATTGATTCGAAAAATTATGAAATTTGAAATCTAGCAATAACTTAACATCACGGACCCAACAAAACTGGTTGCGTCGAAATCCGAGGTCGTTTGCAAAACGGCTATTTTTAAGGGCTATATATTATATAAAATATATATAAATTCCATAGCGACTATTCTGAATTTTCAACTGGACGTATCTCATCATTTATAAAGTGGAATCTCAGTTTCTCAACTTCGTTGGAAAGATATTCACTATTAGATTCCATTATTTTTGGTTTCACTAAAATCCGGATTGTTTTGCACCCGGTACATTCAATTGAAGTTTGAAATCGAATTATCGAACTACCGCGCCATTTTCAATTCCTTTTACAATTATATATAATTATTTTTATTCTAACGACGACGCGTATAATATATACGTTCGAATTATATTCAAAATAAATTTCTCGTCGATATTATTTAAAATAATTCATTTTAAATAATCAAAACTCGCTAAAATTGCCAATTTAAAAATTTTAAACTGGCCCAGATTTTCGGGTTGTTACAGAATGCTCTACCGTTCTGCTTAAGCTCCAAGAACTTCCGGAACAGTTCTGATTTATGAGCAGCTGGAATAAACTTATCACAAAAGCGAGTCTTAAACTGATTCCAAGTAACTTGATCTTCTGGTGTAGCTGTTCTAATGGCATTCCACCAATTCATCGCTCGCCCTTGCAGTTGACGAGACGCTAGCCTTCTTTTAATCGCATCCTCGATACCCAAGTCGTCGAAGATACGGTCACAGCTATCCAACCAATCCTGAACATCTGTGGCCGACTCCGTTCCGTGGAACGGCTTCCCACCAAGGTTAGTGTAATCCTTGCACAACTTGGCGAAATCGACCCTAGGCGCCTGCACTACTGGACCACCACCATTTCTGGGATTGGGAACTGCCCCTTACACCTCCCTAAGCATGTCTCTCATGAGGTCAGTAAACATCGCCCTCATGTCAGCAGCATACCCATTATTGGCTCCCCTGCCAGCACCTCTAGCATATCGGCTCATCGTCAATCTGTAAACGGGGAAACAATTAACGACCCCATAGTGGTGCTAGCGCAGTACGACTTCATTCTTATACTACAAATAGTATATATGTATATAGCTTTTGAAAACCAAAGTAATCACAAATACGCACTCTCTATACGTACTTTCTCTCCCTGGTGTCTTTCCCTAGGTTAACTACGCAACCTAAAGCTCTGATACCAAGTGTGACAGCCCGCCCCGCACCAACCGACATTTACTCCAAAAGTGCGCTGTACACATGTCCATTTAGCACGGAACGGTCATCAAAAGAAAAGAAAGAAGAGTATGAGCTAATCAAGGAACCTGTAGAATGTCTCACAGCGCATAGGATAAAATATAATAACAACATACTTGACATAAAACAGGTGAGACAGTGCATAAGCTGAAAATAAACTAACATAGCAGCGGAAAATCCAAGTTCAGCTTATGATCCAAAGCCAACATTATTACAACTTTTCAAACTGTCTCAACAAAGCAAAAGAAAGATAAAGGAGGTACACTACTAATGCCCAAGTAGCGACCACCAGCGACACAGGGAGAATATCTATATATCATACGTGGAAGCCTCCTGCTCGCCTCCGAATCAGCTATTCGCGCATCACCAGCTAACTATAACCTGTCTCTAGTCTGCTCGTGTGAGCACCCAGAGTAATAAGAGGAGACATAAAACTCTGGGTCAGACATAAAGCCTGGTATGAGCGATAAGCAACAAAACAGAACAATACAAGGTATAATCCAATCATATCTGAACCTGAACCTGCAGCCAAAGAGTTAGAACTACATACCGTACAATACTCTAAGGTGCCACTAACATACTGTGTAAGAGATACGGGGGTGAGGGTGTGCATGTCATAGTGGTGTCAAACAATCAAGCATAGCAATCATCCTCACATCCCTCACTCAGTGCGTAAAGCTTACGATATCCACTACTTTGGTTACCTAATACTTTGGGCCATGACGGAATCCAATCCCGTGTAACTATCACTACAAGCCCACTATCCATCTCCCAGTGGTGAACCAAAGTTATGAATACCGACAACCCCTTTGCACACGTCCCGCAGCAAAGCCCAACCATGAAGTGAACTCATTGGTTCCCATCTGGATCCTGAGCTCTAACTTCCATTTGGACTACCTTTGCATCTCGGGTTTTGGTTTCCTCCTGTTCGGGTCGGTCGGTCAAAAACCTTTCATTCTGGTCGGTTTTCATCATCTCTACCCTGGTCGGTAGGTATTGCCCCCCGGTCGGTCGAGCACTTCACCATTCCTGGTCGGTCGTACTTCACCATCCCTGGTCGGTCGTACTTCACCATTCCTGGTCGGTCGTACTTCACTATCCCTGGTCGGTCGTACTTCATCATCGTATGGGGTCGGTCGAACATCGCATAGTGGTCAGTCTTGCCTAGCCTGGTCGGTCTCCCTAGTCGGTCGAACACTTCATACAGGGTCGGTCGTGATGTCCTCCTTCTATTCGGGTCGGTCGTCAGCTCGGGTCGGTCGGTCAAAACCTTCCCCTGGTCGGTCTAACTCGACCCAAAGAAAACCTGCTCCATTTCAGCAAGCTATTTTCGCCTCTCGACGGCGTTTTCAACCATTCTAACTTTATAGTGCAATCATAGGTCATACAAACAGTAGTAGCAACATGTATAATCAACCATAAACACCAAAACAACAATTTAATCATAACAATATGGATCAAATGTACCCAAAACCCATGTTTTCCCCTTAATCATGTTTAAGCATGACTAATGATAGGATTAGCAAAACTTAACCAAACCAGCCAAATTTTCTAACAAAGGCCTGAAATAATATTTAGCAATTTATAAATATTTTTTCTAGATTTTTAACATGCATAAATTCGCTAATTATCTCTAATCACCCCTTAATCCCCTAAATTCCGGGATTTGCAAAATTAGTCGAAATTTACCCAAATTCATATCAGAGGCATAAAATGATGTTCTAGAATTTTAGGAATTTTTCTGAGCCATAATTTCTCTAATTACCATAATTAGCCGTAATTATTGAAAAACAATGCAAATCACTCACCTTAGCCATAAACAAACTTTAGATCTGAAATAATCTCTAATTTGGTTCCAATCCCTATGTATTCCAACAGCTCTCTCTCTCTCTCTGATTTGGTGCTACCCTCCCTTGATTTGATGTAGTTTTTCTTAATCTTCGATTAGAAAGTGATTAAAGACGATTTGGGACGAAATTAGAAGGTGGATGCCATGGCTAGGGTGAAAGACATGTTCATGGTGGCTGGAAAATGAGGATAAGATCGTTCTCTAACTGATTTCAGCCTCCTCATAACCCTAATCCCGAAATCCCCCATTGGGCCTAGCTATTAATCACCCGGTTAAGCCCAATTAAGCTGTTTTTCACTATCTGAAACTTGTTTCGGCCATATCTCCCTAACGGTGAGTCCGTTTGGCTAATGTGACCACTCTACGGAATTGTAAACCATCATCCAGAGCCAATGAAAGTGGTTTTAGGTTAAAATTCCTTTCCAGTCAAAAGTTATGGCTAAAACAGTACCAACTAGGGGTAGAATGGTCATTTAAAAATCGGGAAAAATCATGAACATGGGAAATGACCCCAATAATCGTCTCCCAAAGTTATATGACCATACGACTTCGTATGTGAGAGAAATAAATATTCTACGATCCTATGATGCATAGAATGCGGGTTGTTACAAGAAACACACCAAAAAATCTGAGGCAAATAAAATTTAAAAATAAATTTATATTTGTATGCACTTGGAATTTATTTTTATTACAGTGTACTGTGTGTATGTATGTTTCATATGACAGGTAAGCAGATGTGACTAATAGCTGGACTGGATCAGGAGCACGTGAAGATTTAATGTGTTAGTGTCAGTGAATGTATAACTGTGTCTGTATATAATTGAGTGATCGAGTGATATATAGTGAGGAATTGACTATACTGAGTGATGAGAGTTGTAGTAAGGTATAAATGTATAGAATGTAAAATTTGTACTGATATTTATAATAAACAAGTTTGACCGAAATAAAATATTATTTTATTGTGTTCAAATCAATTTGTCTATCATATTCAAATTAATTCAGTTAGTACAATTCCATGTAAAATATTATAACTGAGAATATACAATAGTGGGGTTATAATGTTGGACCATTTCAGATTTTGAAATAAAATATTTAATTGAATAGATATACTGTGAAATGTGTGTAATAGTATATTATTCAATAAATATTTATTTCCATGAAACGAAATATAAAATAGTACAGTTATAAACATATTTAAATGATATTATATGTTTGTTATCATCAAACAAAAATCATATAACACATTGTTGTACCCAATAAAAATTCCTTTTAAGGAGGGAAGAATGTAACAACCCGGAATTTGGGCAATATAAATTAATTATTAGAATTTCAAAAATAGTAATTTCTGCAAATAATGGAATTTTTCCACGAATCTTTGACCGATTCGTTCGTCTCGAAATTCTAGTCAACATTCATGTTTGGAGTTTCCCGAATGGAGTCCATATGAAAAAATTACGGACGAAATACGAAAATGGACGAAAAATAAATAAATCAGAATTTATAATTATAATTTATCTTATATGACAAAGCCGACCTGGCTTATCTTAGGCCTAGGCAGTCGACCATAGGGGTCGACCGACGATCGACCACCATGGTTGACCTACTGGGCGTTAGTCTGCCAAGTGGCGGCTAGGTTTTGAGAGGTTAGGTTATAATATTTATGTAATGAATGGATGGATATAACTTAAAACTAATCCAATGGTTCTAGGCCATTTTCACCCCTATAAATAAAGGGGTAAGGCCTCGTTCTTTTTTCATATAAATCTGCAGAGGCACCGGAGCTCTGCCATTTTTGTCCTACTCCAAACCTAATTTCTGAAATAAAAATATATCCGTACATAACAAATCAAATCCAATTCATACGAAATTGAGAGTATAAGCAGATCTAATGAAAAAGAATGCAGACTGGCGCTCTAAATCAGTTTCTCCCCTATCTTCTTGTTTTCTTACATTTCTACAGATCTGAAATTTTCCTCTTTCCAAATAAATTGTTGATTTATAAGAATTTGGGGATTGTAAGCCTAAATGTTCAAACTTTGGATTTGGAGGCTATAAGTTGAGTGAGAAATTTACGAATACAGTTATAATAACTTAACTATTTCTTCTGAATTAGATTTACGTTTTTGTGTTTATTTCTTACCAAATCTGTTCATTTAATTATTGAGAATTTATTGATAACCCTCAGATCTGATTATGAACATTGTTAAAGTTGTGAACTATAAGTTGTGGTTATGCTTAATATCAATTATAAGATTCTCAAACTCATTCATTCATGTTCCTATAGTTATGTCATAACGTATGTTATATATGTTGAATGGCACTATGGATTTAGACATCGGTCCCATTTAACACCAATTAGATGTAGTTACGTTCCAGGTATTTAGTTCACTGATTATAATGTTTAAACAAATATGTCTATTTGTATTTAATATTGTTGGGTTTTTTCTTAATTGTTGCAAATGCGCCGTTTTACTCCTTTTGCATAAAAGGCATTATTTTGAAATCACAAAAAGTGAGATAAAAAGATCAAAAGGGGAAAAGTAGGCAAATGTACATATATATATATATATATATATATATATGTAAGTTTGTACGTAATTTGCATCTATTGCTCCAAACCTAATATTTACTATATTTCTTGTGATTTTGAAATAGGCCAATTTTATTAATTAGACACAATTTACAATGATTACGGGTAACAGTCTTTTGTAAGATTTGAACATTTTTTCAAGACTGGGTATAAAAAGGAATGTTTGGTTGTTGAATAAACCAAATCATTTAATTTAAAATTATAATAATAATAATAGCTACTATGTTGACCGCATGAAAACATAAACATAATACATACATATTATCCGTCCAAATCGGCGTAAAATAGTAAAATAAACAATCTATGGAAATGTTAAATGTTCAGATAAGGTTCAATTATGGAATTATAGGTAAATGTAATCCATATGGAATAAATATATTTATGGTGACCATTTGTAGCCATTAATATAATTAATTTCTATAAATAGGAACACAAATCAGTAAATACCAATTGTAGCCAATATTGGTTGGGGAAACTGAAAATGATAGGGAAATGATTACAATTCCTAAAATCAAATTAGGATAAATGTTGTAAACCCCAATTAGAAAATTTGAATTATAACTGTATTTAGACACTAGGTTAGGCTCAACTTGTGGTATAAGCCTGCTCGGAACCGACCGACACATCTAGTAACCACAGGTCGTTAGCATAATGTGATGGGTCTAATGCATAAATATAATTGTATCAAGGCACGAGGTTAAGTTTATCTTGTGGTATAAGTCTTTCTGGAACCGACTGAAAAATCTTGCATCCACAAGTTGTCAACTTGATGTGAGGGGCCTGATAACGTATAATATACATACATACATACATACATATATATATATATATAACAGTCAACCAATAAAAAAATAAAAAAATAAGAACAGAAATTGTTAGTTGGGGTACAAGAAATAGACAACTTGGGACCGATAAATAGTTGCCTTAGGAAAAATACGACCGTTGTGGTCATAAAGGGAAATAAAAATAGAAATAAAAGGAAATTTGTGTCATAAGGGAGTTTATGATTGTCGTTTATATACGAAGTCCAAATTAGGGAAGAAATAAAATAAATGTCCAAGGGAAAAGGGGGATATAACCTTCCTTATTTATGTTAACGAAAATAGAACTTGTAATATAAAATATAGTTGGACTTAGTAGGATAATAATGTAAAATATTACTAACTATATGAACCCGTGACGAAGATGAATCATGTACGTATAACATTTCTGTGTAGAGGGACTAAACAAGAATAACTTAATAACGTTGCCCACCATATCCCATATAGGGAAAGGTATTAATGGCTAAAGGGGGTATGAACTACTAACCTTTGCGTACAGTCCATTTCATGGGTCCTAAGCGGCTAAGTGACTAAGTTTGAAGAGTCCACATTGGTATAAGTCATTCAGTTTAGGGGTCTTCAATGATAGGTGTGTATGGGCCTACCCATACCTGGAAACTAAAACGACAGATATAGCTACCTATCTTATGGGAAGTAATAAGAGACTAAGGGCGTTATCTAATAAGGTTAGTTAGAGGTATAATGAATGATAAAATACCATGTCTCACCTTATGCGGGGCAAGGGTATATGTGTGAATGACGGAACCTTAACTAGTAGGGCCCGTAGCTAGTGCCCTCTAGTTTATGTTAACATTAAGTAAAGTATCGAGAAATAATAGTGACCAATCGGTCCTCCTAGGGTCTTAAACGATTAAGAAAAACCCATCCTATCTATCACTGATAGGAAGTCATTAAATGATGAAGGATAAACAAATGAAAGTATATGAATATAGAAACTCTATAATTAGGGGTCAAGTCTCGATATAGTAACCAACCAAGCCCTAGTGTAAGGGATTCACAAAAATATGTGTGAACGACCTATCTCGGCATTATACTTTGGAAATACTACTTTGGGAAGAGTGGTAAGGTCGTGCGTAAACATTTACATGGTTGGGCTAGAATCACTAACTTTGTTAGGCATACATCTTAGTTTAAAATTTGTTTACTCACACCAGTCCCTCGACTGACCCAGAGTTTATTTTTCTGTGTGTTTTAACTAAACTCTTGGGTACTCATAACAGTTGTTATGGCTAGACAAGGATCCAGGTAGTCAAATGGAAATTCTTTGGAGTATTTTGGACTGGAATTCATGGAGTCAGCTTAGTAATTCTATCTACTCCTAAGTATCAAGTTTGTATATTGTGTTGGGCCAGTAATCATGTAAGATGTGTTATATGATGTAACAGACTTTGATATGTAATATATTATGTGATATTATGTACTTTTGTGAAATTCCTCTATGAGATTATGATGTTCTTCTTACACTTGTATTCTATTAGTTCTGTCTTTCTACTTCTCATCCTTTAACTTCTTTCTCTTAACATTCTGCTTTTTTGTACAATTTAGGTTGATTGTGGTAGAAAATTATCAACTTAAATTAATATGGAAAATTGGGACGTTACAACGTGGTATCAGAGCTATTGGTTGAGTAGTAACCTTGGCTCTGTGGTGTAACTCAGTAGAGATAGGGTTAGTAACACCCTAAATTGAGTTTGGGTAAGTGTTGAGAGAGCGTATTTTGAAAATTTAAAACTATAAAATAAATTGTATACTTAGTGTAGGACAACTAGAGTTATCGACTTAGGTCATCATTAAAAATATCCTCCGATTAAGATTTGATTATCAAACTATTATACTCAGATAGTCGAAATGAGTTCTCATAGAATAAAAGGCCGAGGAGCGAGTAGGACAACCACTACAACCAATGGAAGGAGTTAAACTAATTAGGGTCAGCCTCAGGATAAGTTAAGTTAGATTTAGAAAAATATCCAGTGAATAAATTTGGCATTTCCTAGTAATAAAACCAGACTTGAGTTATTAACTGGATTTGTATTCGTATGAGTTAAGTAGACTGATTTTGTAATGAAATCAGAATTCTAGAAATAAAGATTACTAAATTCTAAATAAAAAAGGAGTCCATCCATAAGATGTGATAGATAGTTATGAATGTGTTTAATTAAAACTAGAATCTATTCGTCATTCTTTAATATCGGGGACGAAATTCTTTTAAAGGGGGTGGATTGTAATGTCCCGGTTTTTAGACTACTTTGGTTAATAATAAACATTGAATATTACGAGTTAAATAAATTGAAATGGAATTAAATTATCATAATTACAAAACTTAAATGATTATAAATATATATAGGTGTAATGAACAGGGATTTTTGGCCCTGGAAATCGACATAAATACATTTCCCGTACCTCATGCCGACCTCCCAAACACCGAAAACACCGGAACGTGATTAGAAAAAATTTAGAGGGTGAGATAAGAAAGAAAGAAATATAAGAATAAAAGAAGAAGAACCAACACAACACAGAATCAGAGTCTCACATTGCAGCAGAACAAAATATAATACGGAAATAAAACTTTATTGAGAGCTTTTAAAAATACTTACAATATCAGAGTACATCAACACCTCTAGACAGTTATAAAAATCTGTCACATATACAACACACAACGGAATAGTAGCTATATAATATCATACGTCTGGAATCTTCCAACGTGTCTCTTCACAACATTCGATAATCTGAACCTGTACACCCGGGTTAACCCGAGCATTTACAAAAAACCGGGTCAGTCTGGTGAACCAGAGTGAGAAAAACTCGCACAGTATTAAGGGTACCACACAACTTGATTTTTTAAAGTCAAAATCTTTTCGAAAGAAAAGGATAATCTTAAGACCAAATCCACACATAAATACAGATGATTTTTATTTACCTTACGATAACCCAAAACGTTTTGAAATCAATATCTTTTTCTGATATTATAATAATGTCTAAATACAAGTAGATATCAATCTAGCGGAACACTTGCATCTCACGCTCCACATATATAGTATACAATCAAAACCGCGGGCGCTTATTGGAGATTGGATTCCGAATATGACAAGTTATGGGACCACCTGCCGATAGTGTATCTCTAGAGGCAAATACAATGGGTTCAACAAGAACGTCTTACAACCCGGCCCACACATGACCGACCACTCTTTCGCTTAAGTGTATCGAATGTATATCACCAACGGTTGGGCTCAAACCACCGTTTCCCGAAAGGGACATCATCGAAATAAATTAAAGAAGCAAAAGGAATTTCTCTAGATAGGTGATTATATACCCTAATGGGAGCGACCCCACATAGCCATGCTGTCTGCCCGATTTTTGCAATTTCCCGGTTGTGAGGCTTGAGGTTTTAATTTCCTTTTGGGACATCTGGTCACCATTCACTTTGAATGCCACATCGTCAGATCCGCCAGATATCACTAATTGAAGTCCACAAAAATACTCTTAGTTGATAAGCTAAGAGTAAGGCCTTTTCTCCGTCACCAACTATGGTGTGTTTGAAGAAATCAACGTACGTAACCCTTTGGGAAATACGCTGTTAGACATCCTTCCATACAAGTCATCCAAGAACAGGATGAACTGAAGGTACTCTCCTACTGCATCCTAGGAATCACCCTATATATCAGTAGCGAGAAGTCCTTGCAACCCGTATATTCCAACCACGACAGAACCATAGCTTATCTTTGGGAGCTAACCAAAGATTTTTAGCGGTTCTTCCGTTTAATGAAGATCAATGGTCTTCAATACTCCATCTCAACCAACTTCTGATATCTTCACGTATTTGTTGGTCGGAATGGTTTTCGAATATAAATTCGATCCCGGTCTTTCCGTACAAACAACCGTAATGGAAATATTTGATAGTCGATGATTTAACTATCAAAATAAACAGTGTTTCAATCATGACAATCCAATGAGTTCACTGGTTCAGTATTCAGCATCACTTGGCCTTTTCATTAAACAAATGTAAATTCAAAACTCTTAAATCCTTCGATGTTATAAATATAGTTTTGTTTCTTGTTTAACATAAGATTTATTCTTAAACAAATTCATTCTTATACTTAGGAAAATCCTATATCATATTCAGTTGTCTATTTTCACTTACAAACCATTAACCACATTATTATCTAATATCGGGAAATCATCCAACTTATTACTCGTAAAATAACGTTACGAAATATCTTCTATTTCATTACTTGAAACAGTACTCCACTCTTATTCCTATTGAGTAAAACTCAACTTTTACATTTCCTTTCTAACTCGAAATTACCGGTAGAACTCCATGCAATCCCCTTTTATTTCCTTTTTTACTTTAGAATTTCATTATAAACATATTTGCCAAATTTCCAGAAATGGGTTGTGTTACTATTTCTCTAATGACATAATAAATTACTATTAACCTTTTTTTCCATTACAACTAATACAATCCTCAGATACTCCTGATGACGTTCAAGTTGGGGTATTTTAATTACCACTCAGACCTTGATCAACAATGTTCATATCTTAAAATGGATACAAGTTGTAATCCAAAACCCGATACTTATATCCAATATCAATACAAATTCCATTTCACTATTTTATTCAAAATATGATTTCATAAAACTTCTTAGTCTTTGAAAATCTCTTCCTCGGATATACCCGTTCTTTCTTAATTCAATAATTAAGTAACTTCTTTATAAAACATCACTTTTAACCCGACCTTTTTAACCAAGCTCATTTATAATTCAGATTTGGTTATCAAATCCTATGCCCCACTTCTTTCACCAAATTCACATTTACTTATTTTTTTTCAAATCCTTTCAACCATTCTTACTTTGGAAATCTTGTTTTAATTTCCCCCTTCTTACTTAATCCCATTATTTGGTAACATTAATTTAGAATTAACGATATAATACATCAAACCTCATTTATATAATCCTGGTTTATCTTAAACCCCTTTTATCTCAATTTTCCTTTTTACTTAATTCAAACAATTAAGTAACATTTATTTTAAGCTATAATATTCGCTTAAAAATTTCTTTTATAACTTTGTTATAAAACTCAGGTTTAAACAAAACGGTTCACAAAATTCCTTTCACCATTCAATTGGATTTCATTTCACTTAGATTACTTTTCAAATGAATTCCCATTTAAAAAGAATTTTTCTAAATTATTATTAGTTACAATAATAATTTATTTCGATCATTAACTACTTCTGTAGTTAATTTCTTTATTAACTAAAATAAATAGTAAATCCTTTTAAAAAACTTGTTTAAAATTAAACAATATTCATTAAACTATTTTATTCAAACGCACTAATTCAATAATCAATCCCAATTAAAAACGGTCGATTTAATAAACTTAAAACGCGACTATCTCGTTAACCGATTCCAATTTTTCTCTCTTTAAATTAATTAATAATAAATCAAAGTCTTAAATAAATAAAATATTTATTTATTTCCCTTTTATAAACTTTTATTCAAAATACTATATTTCAATATCTATCTCCGGTTATAAAATAAAATTTTATAACTTTATCTCAGTCGATTTGCCAGACAATTAATTAACATTTATAAAACGATTGATTTTGTAGGCCATATGTCGCCAAATACTCAACCAATACCACCCATTGGTTTAAACTAAACGTACGTTGAAATTTCATCAAAAATCAACAATCAAATCAATCATCCCAAACAGGACAGTTCATATGTTGATAATATGAAATAAATAATATATTGAGGAATCCCGTTGGATCCCTCCAACCTGTTCTTCCCTGTCTACAAATTTGTTATCACAAATCAGATCATGATAGCAATAAATAACGACCATTCGACATCAACCACACACAATTCAAATAATCCAACAATTTAAACACATTCATTTTATAAACGTGACCAACCAAGGTGAGTTACCTTTATTGGGTCCAATCGCTAAAAATAACGATTTGGAATTTTACTGAAATTAAACAATCATTTGATTCCATTGGTTAAATCAACAAATGGGTGAATAATTAGCAAACAGTCAAACATCAACAAATAGAGCATACAAAATAAAAACCCAATTTATATCAATATATAAATGGGAAAAAACTGAGTGAGTTTAACTCACCTTGATCTCTGCTTGCTAAAACAATATGTTTTCAGTTAAATTAAACTGGTGTTTAATTTAAATGAATTTTTTTCGCTATTTCCAGCTTTATCCAAGTAAATTCCGGAATATGGGGCTTGACAGTACGATCCCAACGTAGTTTGTTTGGCTAAATTCTGTTAACACAGACATGAGATATAAATAATATAAGTTCATCGTTAAATTAATATAATTAATTCTTTTTAATTACTGACTAATTTAGGTAATTAATATAATTACTTTGTTTTAAGAGTTCACGGCCAAACTATTTCTTCATTTTCCAACACTGCACTCTCTTCATTCCCAAACTGGCTGTTTTCCCATTTCCAGGCACGTTGGTCCCTACACCGTTCCAATGACAGGATTAAATCAATTTATGATTCCTTAATTATGTAATTAGTAACAATTAATTTATTTGGATTATGCAAATAAAGGTCTATTAACTGTTCATGCTTCGTTCAGCATCAGAAACCATGTTATTTCCATCATTCAGCACCTATCCTAGCAACAGACAATAATTAATTTTGTTAATATACTGTTAATAAATTAAGATTTCTTAATTGGTTAAATTGTTCAGTGAATTACATTCGGTTGGCTCAAAAGAACTGGTCCGGCTCCTTTATACTTTCTCTTCTCGATAACACTACTCCATTCATAACCCATTTGCATGTGAAAACCTTGTGAACCAACTTCCTTTCATTCGTTCACTAAGCTTCAGGCCTTTTCCCCATTCATGCCTGCACTAAAATCATTGATTTGATTAATATCATTATTAAACATCGATTTGTTTTTAAATTAATTAGTCATAATGCTAATTACATTATAACCACACTGTTAGGACAAACTCACTCTTTTACTGTTCCCTCTTACTGTTCTTCATATTTTTTCCAGTTTTTCACAAACCGGTCCGCGATTTTTTTCTTTCCCCATAACTTGACTGATGCTTCCACTTCTTTTCATACACTGTTTTCACGGACCAGAACAGGTCTCCACTTCATCATCGTCGCTTCCTCCTTCCGTCATCGGAGGTTCATCGGAGGCGTCCTTCGCGAGCAGCGATACCGGGTCTACCTCTACCCTAAGTCTCGTTAAATATAACGCCACCATTCACAAGTTATAGCGCCATGACCCGTCGTTAGTTCGATGGAGATTCTGGTGGCTGCGCTCAACCAGGGCCGATCATCACCACTCAAATTGAAGACCTCGTATAGCTGAACGGATTTGCTGTTGAGGAGTTTGGGAGATGATGAATCGATCTCGAGATTTATCAGAGAGAAAGTGGGTGAATACCGTTCGTTTGTTAAAATAAGGTGGTGGCGGAATTTTTTGCATTGACTGCATATAAGGGTTTGAAGACAATTTAGGGTATTGATGTAGAAGGAATTATATATAAAGGATTGGGAAGGATTTAATATTATTTTATTCCAAAAGAAACTTCACTCTGAAGTAACACGTAAAACTAATCACAGTTGACTTCTGTTTTCTGATATAAAAAAACTAATCCTAGCACATAAAATATTTCGAACCCAACGGGACAGGTTTCATCGAAATCCGACATCGTTTGAAAAAAAATTCCTTTATAAAACCAGCGTAAAAACATGCGTTTAAATTTTCCACGATCACTTAATAAATCCAATCAACTTGAAACCTTGAAATCCTATAAAAATTAATTAATATGAACCCAACGGCACTAGTTTCGTTGCTATCTGAGACTGTTTCGCGGTAAACTATTTTTATACACGCACCGCATTGCCATTTTGGACACCAAATTAACCGATCTTCAAAAATAACAAAATATATACCTATTCCAACTATAATCGATGATACGAACTCAACGGAACTCGTTTCATGGCTTAATTCGATCGCCTGCTCAAGTTACACTCAAATATCTCTCTAATAAATTAAATTAATTTAATTACGCGATATAATAAATAACTGGACGTTTATGACTACCGTGGTCACATATGACATCGGTTTGCCATGCAATTCAACACCATACAATTATTTCACATTACGGTTCCAATGAAACTAATTTCATCGAAAATGAATTCTGTTTGCAAAATGGCCATTTTAAAGGCCTAGATTTAAATAACGATTTCCATAGCGATTATTTCAAAATTTGGATTTAGCCATAACAAACAAACTATAACACGAAATATGGATTTTTCTCTTCCATATAAAAATTATCATCAATACGATTCCAGCGTTTCTTGTTTCATGGAAATCCGACTTATATCGGATCCTGTATATTCGATTGAAGTTCAAAACTCCACATTACGAACTACAGCGCCTTTTCGAGCTCGTTTTATAATTATTTAAGTATATAACATTAGGACTTCCTTTTAAATGACAAATTAAATATTAAATCCATTAATATTTCAATTATAATATTTAAAATAATAAATTAAATTAAATATTTGACCGTCGAAAATATGGGACGTTACATTCTTCCCACTTAAAATAATTTCGTCCCCGAAATTGCTAAGGTAAGGAAGGACGTTACAAACCCATTAATTCCTAAATCCAATTTATTTTAAATCAAAAACTAATTCAATATCATAGATAAATAATTTCAAAATTATCAAAAAATTTCTAACACCTTAAATTCCCGGAAAATTTCGGTAGAGTCTCCCCTGTACGGAGTGACATCTGTGATATTGCAGGAACAAATAATATATATATATATTTATGTATGTGTATATATATATATATATCAACCCACATGGTCGGAAAAACAAAAAACAAAACCCAAAATTTATATTTTTCGCGTAGGCGTACCTTTTCGAGCGCTATTGAGCATATTTGCTCAACGTATATGCGATTTTCTCAACCAAAATCAATATGCCTAGCCATCTGGCACCTGTACTTAACTCAGTTCACATATCAGCAATAGATATATGAAATTATGTGATAATAGTTTACTAATCAACAAGTATAACTACACTAATTCCAATATCAAACAGACAGCATCAATTCATTATCAAATACTGGGTTAAATCATAAATTCCAATTCATGTGCAGTTTTATTCCAGTTTAAATATACTAGAAATTTATTCTTTAGCTTATAATTCATTTAGCTTCATTAAATTTTTGATTATTCCTTTTATGCAATAACAAACAATTCACAACCAACAATCAATACACAACCAAATCAACCAAATCAATTGAATTTACATTCAATATTGATATTCTACTTTGGTTTCACATATTTGAACATCAATCGATCAACATCCAATTGATTTCTATTTGATTATTATTTATTCATTAAATTTCCAATTTCTAAATCTGTTTTATTTAATTTTTATATCATTCTCAATTTAATTACACTTAACAAAGTTAAGTTTCAACTCAGATTTTCAACCCAATTTGATTTCCATTCAAATCAATCAACATACTAATATCCTAATAATTTGATAAAATTATTTCCTTTCTATACCAAAAATATAACTTGGGCAAAATTATTTCATTTGCCCTCTTTTCAAAACAATATTGTATCCATTGCCAGTTCAATGCTTCTCAACACTTGAACCGATCAACAAACACAATAAAAAACATGTGTGTATAAAATTAACAAATATGCTCTCATATATGTATATATATATATATATAGGCACTTAATTTCGATTTAGGGTTTTACTAACCCTATCTCTATCGAGTTACACCATAGAGCCAAGGTTATTACTAAACCAATAGCTCTGATACCACTGTAACAAGCAGGGATTTTCGACCCCGGAAATCGACGTAAATACATTTCCCGTACCTCATGCCGACCTCTCAAGCACCCAAAACACCGGAACGTGATTAGAAAGAATTTAGAGGGTGAGATAATAAAGAAAGGAATATAGGAATAGAAGAAGAAGAACCAACACAACACAGAACCAGAGTCTCACATCGCAGCGGAACAAAATATAATACAGAAATAAAACTTTATTGAGAGCTATTAAAAATACTTACAATATCAGAGTACATCAACATCTCTGGACAGTTATAAAAATTTGTCCCATATACAACACATAGTAGAATAATAGCTATATAATATCATACGTCTAGACTCTTCCAACTCATCTCTTCACAGCATTTTATAACCTAAACATGTACACCCCGGGCTAACCCGAGCATTTACAAAACACCGGATCAGTCTAGTGAACCAGAGTGAGAAAAACTCGCACAGTATTAAGGGTACCACACAACTTGATTTTTTAAAGTCAAAATCTTTTCGAAAGAAAAGGATACTCGTAAGACCAAATCCACACATAAATACGGACGGCTTTTACCTTACGTTAACCCAAAACATATTGAAATCAATATCTTTTTCTGATGTTATAATAGTGTCTAAATACAAGTTGATATCAATCTAGCGAAACGCTTGCATCTCACGCTCTACATATATAGTATACAATCAAAACCGCGGGCGCTTATTGCAGATTGGATTCCGAATTTGACAAGGTATAGGAGCACCTGCCGATAGTGTATCTCTAGAGGTGAATACACTGGGTTCAACAAGAACGTCTTGCAACCCGGCCCTCACATGATCGACCACTCATTTTGCTTGAGTGTATCGAATGTATATCACCAACGGTTGGGCTCAAACTACCGTTTCCCGAAAGGGACAACACCGAAATAGAATAAAGAAGCAAAAGGAATTTCTTTAGATAAGTGATTATACACCCTAATGGGAGCGACCCACGTAGCCATGCTCCTGCCCGATTTTTTCATTTCCCGGTTGTGAGGCTTGAGGATTTAATTTCCTTTTGGGACATCTGGTCACCATTCACTTTGAATGCCACATCGTCAGATCCGCCAGATATCACTAATTGACGTCCACAAAAAATACTCCTAGCTGATAAGCTAAGAGAAAGGCCTTTTATCTGCCACCAACTATGGTATGTTTGAAGAAATCAACGTACGTAACCCTTTTGGAATTACGCTGTCGGACATCCGTCCATACAAGTCATCCAAGAACAGGATGAACCGAAGGTACTCTCCTACTGCATCGTAGGAATCACCCTATAGATCAGCAGCGAGAAGTCCTTGCAACCTGTAGATTCCAACCACGACAGAATCACAGCTTATCTTTGGGAGCTAACCAAAGATTTTTAGTGGTTCTTTCGTTTAATGAAGATCCACGGTCTTCAATACTCCATCTCGACCATCTTCTGATATCTTCACGTATTTGTTGGTCGGAATGGTTTTCGAATATAAATTCGATCTCGGTCTTTCTGTACCAACAACCATAATGGAGAGATTTGAAAGTTGGTTATTTAACTATCAAAATAAATAGTGTTTCAATCATGACAATCCAGTGAGTTCACTGGTTCAGTATTCAGCATCACTTGGCCTTTTCATTAAACAAATGTAAATTCAAAGCTGTTAAATCCTTCGATATTATAAATATAGTTTCGTTTCTTATTTAACATAATATTTATTCTTAAACAAATTCATTCTTATACTTAGGAAAATCCTATATCATATTCAGTTGTCTATTTTCACTTATAAAACATTAACCACATTATTATCTAATATTGGGAAATCATCCAACTTATTAATCGTAAAATAACATTATGAAATATCTTCTATTTCATTACTTGAAACAATAATCCACGCTTATTCCTATTGAGTAAAACTCGACTTTTACATTTCCTTTCTAACTCGAAATTACCGGTAGAACTCCACGCAATCCCCTTTTATTTCCCTTTTTTACTTTAGAATCTCATTATAAACATACTTGCCAAATTTCCATAAATGGGTTGCGTTACTATTTCTCTAGTGACATAATAAATTACTATTAACCTCTTTTTTCCATTACAACTAATAGCATTCTCAGATACTCCCGATGTCATTCAAGTTGGGGTATTTAATTACCTCTCAGACCTTGATCAACAACGTTCATATCTTAAAATGGATACAAGTTATAATCCAAAACCTGATACTTAAATCCAATATCAATACAAATTCCATTTCACTATTTTATTCAAAATATGATTTCATAAAACTTCTTACTCTTTGAAAAATATCTTCCTCGGATATACCCATTCTTTCTTAATTCAATAATTAAGTAACTTCTCTATAAAAGATCACTTTTAACCCGACCTCTTTAACCAAGCTCATTTATAATTCGGATTTGGTTATCGAATCCTACGCCCCATTTCTTTCACCAAATTCACCTTTACTCATTTTTCTTTCAAATCCATTCAACCATTATTACTTTGGAAATCTTGTTTTAATTTCTCCCTTCTTACTTAATCCCATTATTAGGTAACGTTAACTTAGAAATAATAATATAACACCTCAAACCTCTTTTATATATTCCTAGTTTATCTTAAACCACTTTTATCTAAATTTTCCTTTTTACTTAATTCAAATAATTAAGCAACATTTATTTTAAGCTATAATATTCGCTTAAAAATTTCTTTTATACATTTGTTATAAAACTCAGGTTTAAACAAAACCTGTTCACGAAATTCCTTCCACCATTCAATTGGATTTCATTTCACTTAGATTACTTTTTAAATGAATTCCCATTTAAAAAGAAATTTTCTAAATTATTATTAATTACAATAATAATTTATTTCGATCATTAACTACTTCTATAGTTAATTCCTTTATTAACTAAAATAAATAGTAAGTCCTTTTAAAAACCTTATTTAAAATTAAACAATATTCATTATACTATTTTATTCAAATGCACTAATTCAATAATCAATCCCAGTTAAATATGGTCGATTTAATTAACTTAAAACGCGGCTATCTCGTTAACCGATTCTAATTTGTTCTCTCTTTAAATTAATTAATAATATCAAAGACTTAAATAAATAAAATATTTGTTTATTTCCCTTTTATAAATTTTATTCAAAATACTATATTTCAAAATCTATCTCCAGTTATAAAATAAATTTATAACTTCATCTCTATCGATTTGCCTGACAGTAAATCAACATTTATAAAACGATTGATTTTGTAGGCCATATGTTGCCAAATACTCAATCAAAACCGCCCGTTGGTTTAAACTAAACAAACATTGAAATTTCATCAAAAATCAACAATCAAATCAATCACCCCAAACAAGACAGTTCATATGTTGATAATATTAAATAAACAATATATTGAGGAATCCCGTTGGATCCCTCCAACTTGTTCTTCCATATATACAATTTTTTTATCACAAATCAGATCATTCAGTTTCATTTAACTGATAGCAATAAATAACGGCCATTTAACATCAACCACACACAATTCAAACATTTCAACAATTAAACACGTTAATTTTATAAACATGACCAACCAAGGTGAGTTACCTTTATTGGGTCCAATCATTAAAAATAACGTTTTGGAATTTTACTGAAATTAAACAACCATTTAATTCCCTTGGTTAAATCAACAAATGGGTAAATAATTTGCAAATAGTCAAACATCAGCAAACAGTGCACATAAAATAAGAACCCAATTTATATGAAATATAAATGGCAAAAAACTAAGTGAGTTTAATTCACCTTGATCTCTGGTCGCTAAAACAATATGTTTTCAGTTAAATTAAACTGGTGTTCAATTTAAATGAAAATTATTCGATATTTCCAGCATTATCCAAGTAAATTCCGGAATATGGGGCTTGACGGTACGATCCCAACGTAGTTTGTTTGGCTAAATTCTGTTGACATAGACATGAGATATAGATAATATAAGCTCATCGTTAAATTAATATAATTTATTATTTTTAATTACTGACTAATTTAGGTAATTAATATAATTACTTTGTTTTAAGAGTTCACGGCTAAACTATTTCTTCATTTTCCAATGCTGCACTCTCTTCATTCCCAAACTGCATTTCCAGGCACGTTGGTCCCTACACCGTCCCAACGACAGATTAAATCAATTTATGGTTCCTTAATCATGTAGTAACAATTAATTTATTTGGATTATGCAAATAAAGGTCTATTAACTACTCATGTTCCATTCGGTGTCAGAAACCATGCTATTTCCATCATTCAGCACCTATCCTGGCAATAGACAATAATTAGTTTTGTTAATATACTATTAATTAATTAAGATTTCCTAATTGGTTAAATTGTTCAGTGAATTACATTCGGTTGGCTCAAAAGAACAGGTCCGACCCCTTTATACTTTTTGTTCTCGATAACACTACTTCGTTCGTGACCCATTTGAATGTGAAAACCTTGTGGACCAACGTCCTTTCATTCGTTCACAAAGCTTCAGGCCTTTTCCCCATTCACGCCTGCACCAAAATCAATGATTTGGTTAATATCATTATTAAACATCAATTTGTTTTTAAATTAATTAGTTATAATGCTAATTACGTTATAACAACTACTATTAGGACAAACTCACTCTTTTACCGTTCCCTCTTACTGTTCTTCATGTTGCTTCCAGTTTTCCACAAACTGATCCGCGATTTTTTCTTTCCCCATAACTTGACTAATGCTTCGACTTCTTTTCATACGCTCTTTCACGAACCAAAACAGGTTTCCACTTCATCACCGTTGCTTCCTCCTTCCGTCATCGGAGCTTCATCGGAGGCGTCCTTCGCGAGCAGCGATACCGGGTCTACCTCCGCCCTAAGTCTCGTCTGATATAACGCCACCATTCACAAGTTATAGCGCCATGACCCGTCGTCAGTTCGATGGGGACTCTAGTGGCTGCGCTCGACCAGGGCCAATCATCGCCACTCAAATTGAAGACCTCGTATAACTGAACGGATTTGCTATTGAGGAGTTTGGGAGATGATGAATCGATCTCATGATTTATCTGGGAGAAAGTGGGAGAATACCATTCGTTTGTTAAAATAAGGTGGCGGCGGAATTTGTTGCGTTGACTGCATATAAGGGTTTGACGACAATTTAGGGTATTGATGTAGAAGGAATTATATATAAAGGATTGGAAAGGATTTAATATTATTTTATTCCTAACGAAACTTCACGATGAAGTAACCCGTAAAACTGACCATAATTGACTTCTGTTTTCTGATTAAAAAACTAATCCTAGCATAGAAAAATATTTCGAACCCAATGGGACAGGTTTCGTCAAAATCCGACATCATTTGAAAAAAAATCCTTTATAAAACCAGCGTAAAACACGCGTTTAAATTTTCCACGATCACTAAATAAATCCAATCAACTTGAAACCTTGAAATCCTATAATAATTAATTAATACGAACCTAACGGAACTAGTTTCGTCGCTGAGACTGTTTCCTGGTAGGCTATTTTTATACATGCGCCGCATTGCCATTTTGACAACAAATTAACCGATCTCCAAAATTAACAAAATGTATACCTATTCTGACTATAATCGACGATACAAATTCAACGAAACTCGTTTCGTGGCTTAATTCGATCGTCTGCTCAAGTTACACTCAAATATCTCTCTATTAAATTAAATTAGTTTAATTACGTGATATAGAAAATAACCAGGCGTTTACGGCTACCGTGGTCACATACGACATCGGTTTGCCCCGCAATTCAACACCGTACAATTTTTTAATGTTACGGTTCCAATGAAACTAATTTCATCGAAAACGGACTCTGTTTTCAAAATGGCCATTTTAAAGGCCTATATTTAAATAACGATTTCCATAGCAATTATTTCAAAATTTTGATTTATCCATAACTAACAAACTATTACACGAAATCTGGATTTTTCTCTTCCATATAAAAACTATCATCAATACGATTCCAGTATTTTTTGTTTCACGGAAATCCGGCTTATATCGGATCCTGTATATTCGATTGAAGTTCAAAACTTCATATTACGAACTGCAGCGCCGTTTCGAGCTCGTTTTATAATTATATAAATATATAACGTTAGAACTTCATTTTAAACGAATTTAATATTAAATCTATTGATATTTCAATAATAATATTTAAAATAATAAATTAAATTAAACATTTGACCATCGAAAATACGGGACATTACAATAGGAATGTATATAGGAGTATGCATCTAATTGGAGTTATGCTTTAACAAGAAAATACCACAGCGAAAACCAAGTGTGTAACGACCCGTATTTTTGGTAGTCAAATAATTAATTAATTTATTATTTTAAATACTACATTTTGAATATTAATGGAATTTAATATTTAATTCGTTATTAAAAAGAAGTTTGAATGTTATATATTTATATATTTATAAAATGAGCTCGAAATGGTGTAGCAGTTCATAATATGGAGATTTGAACTCCATTTGAATATACACGATCCAATATAAGTCTGAATTCTATAAAATAAGAAAAGTTTGAATCTAGTTAATTATAATTTTCATGTGGAAGAGAAAAATTCAGATTTCGTGTTATAGTTTGTTAGTTATGTCCAATTCAATTTTTCAAATGGTCACTATGGAATTCTTTAATAAACAATAACGTCTATTTAATAATTTAAACACGGTTTTTAATATAATTTGGATATCGTTTAAATTTGGGAATGTTAATGTTGATTTTCAAAATCCATATTGGCTTATATTGAAATGATATTTATTTCATTTGGAGACATATAATTTATTATTATCTAATTAGAATTGGTTTTGGATGTAAATATATTTTATCGATTTTTAACGGGCCTTTGAAATGTTTTCTTTTCAAAAGATCTCCGTTTTCGATGAAACAAGTTTTATAAGGATACATGTCACTAGTTATTGCTAGATTTCAGGTTTGGAGCCAAACAAAGTTGTTTTGTCGGTAGACGAAATTTAAATGTGAACTGATAAATAAACTGAAATAAAAAATCACTCTATTTTGTAAACGAAGTCGGATTTCAACGAGACATATTTCATTTGGTCTGAGACATTAAGACGTAGCAGTACGCCATTCTAGTTGAGTTCGAATGCGCGTGTGAGGATACGAATATATGATGGATAGCTGTACATGTGGCGATACGAATATATGTTGGTTAGCAGTGTTACATATATATTAACCAAATTAAAATGAACTAAATAATAATACTTAAGTTCTGATACTAGTATGTATGAAGCTTCAGTTTCCAATACACTTAGTTAGAGCATGTTTCTGGATTAAGGGTCCTAGGCGCAACTTTGACAGGCATCACACAATCAAGATATATGCAAATAGAATTATGAGAGTATTAAGGGCCATTTAATAAAACTTCAAGCAAATAAATGTATAACCTACAACAACCTATTTGAAACATATACCACGTCCTATTGATTCAAATTATCATAGCCAAATTTAAATGTATAAACATCACCATTCTGTCAAATACATCAAACATGCTACTCTACAAGAATCATTGACCTATTAAAGTAAAACACTCATACTCAGACTTGCCAATCTATCAAGTTCGTACGAAATGATAGCTAGAAAGGAAGAACACCATAAAGACAAAACACTTTAAACCCATTTGCGACCTACTCAAAACACACACACCTGCTATTTCTTTCCATGAATTCTTCAAAGCCTAACCAACGTAGAAACTGACAGTGAAGGGAAGCATCAACATGGCTATGTAAAATTTTACACAGCTATCCTACTTGTAACACCCCGTGATTAAAATTAACGAATTGAAGAATACTTAATTTCAAATTTGAGAATTAAGGGAAATGGGTTACGACATTGCGTTCATCTCGGAATTCTGCTTGAGATAGAGTCCGAGTTTCCGTAAAACGGACAATGTATGAAGGAGATATGGACGAATGAAGTTAGGCAGAAAAACCAGAAACAGACCAGAATGTACCGGCGCACTTGTGAAGCGTGCAAGTACAAAAACGCACTGGCGCACCTGCCAAGTGCGCCCATGTCGGGCTAAAAACCAGCACAGATTTCTGGAGTGTTCTGATCCGAACAATGAGTCATTGTTGAGTCATTAGGGCTGAGGTGTTATTCTATCTTGACTGGATAGTCTAGATTGCTTCTAGGGTTAATCTGACGGCTCTAAATTAATTAAAATTCTATATAAGCAACCTAACTCTCAACCTAAATTCACACTAATTCATACCAAGAGCCACCATGCCGTCAATGGAGAACCTAGAGTAGCCGCCGTTCTCTTTCAACCCAAAAGAAAGATAGAAGCAAGAATCAAAATCTAATCTAATCTAAATTAGGACAACAATTAGTCTACATCAAATGCGAGCAATTCTGTTTTAGAATACAGATCCTAGAAAAATAAGACTGTTCTTTTGTTTGTGAGTATAATTTCTTTCACAAAATAATTAATAAATTAATTATGATGGGTCATGACTTGGATTATGAGAACATGTCTGTTGAATCATGTGACTTTACTTGATTTTGTTTGTGAATATATGATTTTTTTGTTAACTTATGTTTGTAGATCTAAATCGTACATGAATCTTATGTAAGTTTGGGATGTTAAAACATATGCGAATCTTATGCAAGTTTGTTTCCACATTTGCTAATTTGTATACGAATCCTATGCAAGTTTGGGATGTTAAATCATACTCTAGTTTTATATGAATCTTATGCAAAATTGGGGATGTTAAATCATATGCTAGTTTATGAATCTTATGCAAGTTTGGGATGTTAAAACATATGTGAATCTTATGCAAGTTTAGGATGTTAAAGCATATGCGAATCTTATGAAAGTTTGGGATGTTAAATTATATATATGAATCTTATGCAAGTCTGTAGGTGGATTATACACAAGTTCATACTTGAATCAAGTATATACATATGCTAGTTTATATGCAAAACATGTGACGTTAATTTACATGTTTAGATCCATATGCAAGTTCACATTTTTATGTTTAGATCTATATTTAGATCCATGGCAGTACATAGTTATGCAAATTTATGTTCTATATGCCCAGTGCCTATGATAGTTTTGTTCGTGAATCATATGCTAGTTTTGTATGTGAATCATATGCTAGTTTTTTATGTGAATCATATGCTAGTTTGAATGTAAGTTTTTATGAAATTCATTTGCAAGCTATAGGAAAACAATATCCATATATGCAAGTTGACGATTACATGTTTAGATATATATTTAGATCCATGATAGTTTATGCAAATTTATGTTATATATATTTATATCCATTGCTTATGCATGTTCTTGGCTATGCAAACTTATGTTATGATCTATTTTATGTGTTATGCAAGCTGTGATGTTGCTTTCTTTATATAAGTTAGACTATTTTCGAGTCTAACATATATTGTATTAAATCGAACGAATAGCGTGGGGACAATGAGAAAATATTAATTTTGCAAAATTGTGAATTGGCATAAAATAGCTTTAAAGGCATGTAATAAATTTGAGACATTAATTGGCCTAATTTATATGCATAGAAATCATGGACATAATTTAGGTGGCAATTATGGACATAGATTAATTTGGAAGTTATTGACAATTTGAAATGGAGATATTAGTTCAAATTGGGGTCGAATATAAATATGTAATAATAAATGCCTAAGACACGATGTTAGGCTCATTTGTGGTGTAAGACTGCCCGGACCCTCCCGGCACATCCAACAACCACAAACGGTAGTCTAATGTGAGAGGTCAAACGCATAAATCAAATGCGTAATAAACGCCTAAGATACGAGGTTAGACTCGTTTGTGGTTAAGACTGTCCGGATCTGCCTGGCACATCCAGCAACCACAAACGGTAGTCTAATGTGAGAGGTTAAAGGCATAATTAAAAGATGCTTAGACACGAGGTTAAGTCTGGCTTGTGGTGGAAGTCTGCCCGGAACCGCTCGGCATATCCAACGAACACAAGCAATCGAGTTAATGTGGGAGGTCTTTGCATTAATAATTAATTAATGCTGATCAAAGACGAATATGAATGACAAACAGAAGTTTGGTTTAGTGGAGTTAATCTCTGAGTACCAATCTGATGTTGTTTTCGGTCTTCGGGGTTGATACTTAGGGAGTTATTTTCTTAACCAGTGTATTTGTGAACTAAGAGGTACTTAATCATAAATTAAGTAAAACATGTTATATGATATATATATACACACATATATATATGACACATAACATGATAAGTGGATAGGGTTAAGACCGGCTTAACCAATAATCCGATAAGTGGATAAGGTTAAGACCAGCTTAATCAATAATCTGATAAGTAGGTAGGGTTAAGACCAGCTTAACCAATAATATATATTAATTTGATAAGTGGGTAGGGTTAAGTCCAGCTTAACCAATAATATATATATATATATTAATATGATAAGTGGATAGGGTTAAGGCAAACTTAACCAATAATACATATTGATCTGATAAGTGGATGGGGTTAAGACCAACTTAGCCAATAATATATAAGTGGATAGGGTTAAGACCAGCTTAACCAAATATATACATATATATATACATATATATATATATATATTGATCTGATAAGCGGATAGGGTTAAGAGAAGTTTAATCAATAACACATATCGATTTGATAAGTGGGTAACATGGGTGACATGTGGGATATAATCATTAACACTTAACCAGAATAAACATGTGGTTGGACATGGGGGTTAAGTGGATGACATGGGAGACATTTGAAATACAATTAGAAACACTTAACCAAATCGAAACATGTAAAGAAGACATGAATAAGATGTGGTTATGTGGAAAATTCTAGTGGGGACCAAGCATAGGTGGAAATCTTGTGTCAAGCATGGGGGACCCATTTCAAACCAGTAACCCATTAAGTATCTTTGTGAGCTCGAGTTAGATCGAGGACGGGACATGCTTACTTGGTTTGATTGTAAGTGGTCAAAACGGGTTAACGTTGGCAACGCAAGTTTAACGGGGTCATGTGCGTGCGTGGGCCCGGGCTGGTAGGTAAGACGTTGTTGCATCTTGTAGATATACGTTGTGCATCTTTAGTGGTATCGGGTTGCCACTTTGGGGAGTAATACACCCCATTGTGGGACCAGCACGGGTACCTACTAGTTAGGGAGCCGATCGAATGGGGAAGGTAGTGGATACGACTAGCGGAGATAGGGGCAGGCGACACCTATGACAGCAGCTAGGAGTACAAGAAACTACCATATTATAAATGTTGTAACTAGACTAGGGAGGGTAGTGGGTACAAATAGTGGAGGTAGGAGCAAGCGGCACCTACGATAGTAGCTAGGAGTACACGAAACTACTATTATTATAATTATGATTAGTAAGAGGGATCAACTTCCAGTATGGGACTAGTAATGGTGCAGTGTAATTAGCATTGGTGCAGTATAGTAATTATCCTATAGCAATTAGGAACGAGATTAACGCCAGAATATTCCTCTTGTTTGTTTTGACTTTCCCACTTGTTTAATAGTCATTCCTTGTTTTACCAGTTTATGCCTTATCCTAATTACTTTAATAATTATATTGTTAAAGTTATTGTACTCGCCAGACTTTATGTCTAATCTCTTTGTTTTCGCCTCTTTTCTTCCTCTCCCCCCCTCCACAGGGTGGGACTAGTACTAGTGGAGCTTGATTTTGATCTCTTTCCCTCTCTTTTGGAGGCGCTTGGATTGCTAAAAGTAAAGTTTAGCTCATCTCTTTTATGTCTACTTATGTTGGGGTTGTGCTTTTTTACTTTATGTACTCTGAAAAAAATTTGTCAAGATGGATATTAAGTGTACTTGGTTTATGAAGTTGTTGTAATCAAACTATTTCTCCGTTGCAATAAAAGTTGTTTTAAAATTTTCAAGTACCAATATATGTATCTGTCTTGTTATATTCTGTTCTATACACTAATAATACTCCATGAAAGTTAATGCATTCCCTTTGAGAGTGACATTAATGGACGTTGGGTGTTACACGTGGTATCAGAGCTAAAGGTTACCATAACAGATATGAATTTTGAAAAACTGTTTTTCAAAAGCATTTTATAAAGAAATACTTTCAAAAATATGTTTTAAGGAAAATATTTTCAAGAGAAAAGTTTGTTTTAAAAACATAACCCCCAAGAGCAAATATCTTTCCTTCGGTTCTCCGTTTTGAATCTCTTCCTCTATCTTTTTTTTTTGAATTTCTTCCTCCATATATTGATGCTTTTTCTAATTTATGTAATAACTTCCGTACGATGGGCGGAAAACCGCTTCATGGGACTGGGACGTTTGTCAAAGCTAGAAGGAAGCGAAGGACTTGTTGGTACCTTTAAGATGGACGATGGGAGGAAGGTTCAATTGGCAATTGGTTAATGAAGGACGAAACCTCATTTTGGTAGGAGGTCATGAATGGAGAATGTGCAGGAGATACATGGATAGTACAAACGATAAGAAAGTAGATCCAATGAAAGGCGGTAAGGAAAACTAGGAGCTAAGAGAAAAGAAAGGGCCGCAATTGTGAAATACCTGACTACTTAAATAAAGACGTTAGAAAGAAAAAGAAGACTAGTTGTTATCGTTACGGAGAAACATGACATCTTATTAGGATCGTCCAAAGAAGCAAAAGGCAAAGGTAAGGGAAAAGTACAGGATCTTCTGGAAGGTAGACGCGTTCCCTCACGGCTAGCATACCTCTTAGAGATATCTTTGTTAGAAGTTTGGTTTTTCTTTTTGATCATCCTGTTCGAACCTTGTTTGAATTGTGGCACTTCACACTCGTTTGTATCTGCTTTGTCAGTTGAAAACACTACACCTAAATATTAGTTTAGTAACGGATCCCATAGTAGTCTGAAACCCTATTGGTGGTTCGGATCATCTTTTGATGATTTGTCGGGATTTGAGAGTGTCTATCTTGGGCGTTGGGTTTGAATGCAACGCCTTCGTTCTTGGCTTCTTGGGCTATGGCTTGATTCTAGGCATGGATTGGCTAGCCGGATACGGTGCCATCCTAGACTGTGAAAGAAGGGTAGTTAGATTGTTGACTCATTGTAGAGAGACCCTTGATATTTCTTGTGACCCTAGAGGTCCGGTGATGCTTAGCTACGTAGAATTTCTTGACGCGTCCAACGATGATTTGGAATTTGTTCGTGTGGTTCGTGAATATGGTGACGTCTTCGATGAAGTTCGGGGTTTACAACCGAGGCGCAAGATAGATTTTCGTATATAACTAATAGATAATGCAAAGCTAGTTGCATTACCAGTACGCCACATGGCTCCGAGAGAGAGAGAGAGAGAGAGGAATTCAATAAGCAAGTGAGAGAGTTGCTTGAAGGGGGTTCATAAGAAGGAGCATTTCGGAATAGGGATAGCTGTGGATCCCACAAAGGTGGTGGCAATCCAAGATTGGAAGATTCCTAAGAACGCAACAGAAGTAAGAAGCTTTTTAAGACTGGCGGGCTATTATAGGAAGTTCACTAAGGACTTCGCAAATAAATCAGCCCCACTTACTTGGTTAACGAAGAAGAACTTGACTTTTTCTTGGGATGTTGACTGTGACGATGCTTTCCAACATTTGAAGATGGTTTTGACGACAACTCCAGTTTTAGTTTTGCCAGATGGGAGTAAGCCATTCACAGTGTATACCGGGTCTAGCGGGACAGGGATTGGAGCAGTTTTCGGTGCAAGAGGAAAAGGTGATATGCAAAAAGGCGGCAAGCACGAGTATCTCTTATCATCCATAGATGGATGGACAGACAGAGAGGGATGAATAGAATCCTTGAAGATCTTTTTTAGGTTATGTATCCTAGAGGGACATGAGAAGAGGCAACGAGCTTAGTGAGTTTCATGACATGTTTCACGTATCGCATTTGCGGAAGTGTTACAAGATACCGCGGAAGCAGTGGAGCCGAGCATGCTTAGAGAAGTGGAAGTAGAGTGAGATTCCACGATTAGACGAGCTCCTACATGCATCCTTGGGACGAAGGTACTAGAGCTACGCGACAGAGAGGTCAAGTTGGTCAAAGTGGAACGGAGAGATGATCAAGGAGACGCTACTTGAGAAATGAAAGACGAGATTTTTAACTTCTCCATTTTCTACGGCTTTGTGATACTTGCCCTATCATTTAGTATGTCTTTGCGATGATATCTTCGATCTTTAGTTAGGAAAAACCCTATGGTTGTAAACATGTGTTTGAGACATGTTATGTTTGGTGGATGCAAATGGATGTAAGTGGTTGCTAGTGGTTGCTCGTGGATGCATGTACACACACATTAGGCACTAGATCTGCTCAGCCACTTACATATTGCATATAAATATGTGTGCATATTTAATTAATGGATGTATAACGGTTATCATATGGACGCTGCATTTTGATGAATGGTTTTGCATGCATGTAGAAATAATATGTATCGTTAGGATTCTTTCGCATACATAATGGACGCATGGCACTATCATGATTTGCATTAAGGAGGTCATTTGAATCAGTAGACCGCCTCATTTTGCATTAGATAAGGAACATATACACACACTTTTTGCATATGTTCATACGACATTAGAAATCTTGTAAGGACAATGGATGCCTGTGTTTGATGGTTGAGTAGATGAATGATTGGATGTTGGGATATACATTCTCCTTAACTTGAAGATTTCGGGGGCGAAATCCTTTAAGGAGGGGAGATTGTAACACCCATGATTTTAAATATTAAAATTAACGAGTTAAAGAATACTTAATTCAAATGTGAGAATTAAGGGAAATGGGTTACGCCATTGCGTTCGTTTCGGAATTCTGCTTGAGATAGAGTCCGAATTTGCGTAAAACGGACAGCGTATGAAGGAGATATGGACGAACGAAGTTAGGCAGAAAAACCGAAAACAGACTAGAATGCACTGGCGCACTTGTGAAGTGCGCCAGTACAAAAATGCACTGGCGCACCTGCCAAGTGCGCCCATGTCGGGCTAAAAACCTGCACAGATTTCTGGAATGTTCTGATCCGAATAGTGAGTCATTGTTGAGTCATTAGGGCTAAGGTGTTATTCTATCTTGACTGGATGGTCATGATTGCTTCTAGGGTTAATCTGACGGCTCTAAATTAATTAAAATTCTATTTAAGCAACCTAACTCTCAACCTATATTCACACTAATTCATATCAAGAGCCGCCTTGCCGTCAATGGAGAACCTAGAGTAGCCTCCGTTCTCTTTCAACCCGAAAGCAAGATAGAAGCAAGAATCAAAATCAAATCTAATCTAAATTAGGATAACAATTAGTCTACATCAAGGGCAAGCAATTCAGTTTCAGAATACAGATCCCAGATAAACCAGACTGTTCTTTTGTTAGTGGGTATAATTTCTTTCACAAAATAATTAAAAAATTAATTATGATGGGTCATGACTTAGATTATGAGAACATGTCTGTTGAATCATATGATGTTACTGGATTTTGTTCGTGAATATATGATTGTTTTGTTAACTTATGTTTATAGATCTAAATCATACATGAATCTTATGTAAGTTTGGGATGTTAAAACATATGTGAATCTTATGCAATTTTGTTTCTACATATGCTAATTTGTATATAAATCCTATGCAAGTTTGGGATGTTAAATTATATGCTAGTTGTATATGAATCTTATGCAAGATTGGGGATGTTAAATCATATGCTAGTTTATGAATCTTATGCAAATTTGGGATGTTAAAACATATGTGAATCTTATGCAAGTTTAGGATGTTAAAGCATATGCGAGTCTTATGTAAGTTTAGGATGTTAAATTATATATATTAATCTTATGCAAGTCTGTAGGTGGATTATTCACAAGTTCGTATGTGAATCAAGTATATACATATGCTAGTTTATATGCAAAACGTGTGACATTAGTTTATATGTTTAGATCCATATGCAAGTTCACATTTTTATGTTTAGATCTATATTTAGATCCATGGCAGTACATAGTTATGCAAAAAATTATGCAAATTTATGTTCTACATGCCCATTGCCTATGATAGTTTAGTATGTGAATCATATGCTAGTTTTGTATGTGAATCATTTGCTAGTTTTTTATGTGAATCATATGCTAGTTTGAATGTATGTTTGTATGAAATTCATGCGCAAGCTATAGGAAAACCATATCCATATATGCAAGTTCACGATTACATTTTTGGATCTATATTTAGATCCATGATAGTTTATGCAAATTTATGTTATATATATATCCACTATGCAAGTTCTTGGCTATGCAAACTTATGTTATGATCTATTTTATGTGTTATGCAGGTTGTGATGTTGCTTTTCTTTTTATAAGTTAGACTATTTTCAAGTCTAACGTATAACGTATTAAAACGAACGAATAGCGTGGGGGCAATGGGAAAATATTAATTTTTCAAAATTGCGAATTGGCATAAAATGGCTTTAAAGGCATATAATAAATTTGAGACATTAATTGGCCTAATTTATATGCATAGAAATTATGGACATAATTTAGGTGGCAATTATGGACATAGATTAATTTGGAAGTTATTGAAAATTTGAAATGGAGATTTTAATTCAAATTGGGGTCGAATAATAATATGTAATAATAAATGCCTAAGACACGAGGTTAGGCTCGTTTGTGGTTAAGACTTCCCGGACCCACCCGACACATCCAACAACCACAAACGGTAGTCTAATGTGAGTGGTCAAAGGCATAAATTAAATGCGTAATAAACGCCTAAGACACGAGGTTAGACTCGTTTGTGGTATAAGACTTCCTGGACCTGCCCGGCACATCCAGCAACCACAAACGGTAGTCTAATGTGAGAGGTCAAAGGCATAATTAAAAGATGGTTAGACACGAGGTTAAGTCTGGCTCGTGATGGAAGTCTGCCCGAAACCGCCCGGCATATCCAGCGACCACAAGCAATCGAGTTAATGTGGGAGGTCTGTGCATTAATAATTAGCTAATGCTGATCAAAGACGAATATGAATGACAAACAGAAGTTTGGTTGAGTGGAGTAATTCTCTGAGTACCAATCTGATGTTGATTTCGGTCATCGGGGTTGATACTTAGGGAGTTATTCTCTTAACCAATGTATTTGTAAACTAAGAGGTACTTAATCATAAAATAACTAAAACATGTTATATGATATATATATATATATATGTATGTGTGTGTGTATATATATATGATGCATAACATGATAAGTGGATAGGGTTAAGACCAGCTTAACCAATAATCTGATAAGTGGATATGGTTTAGACCAGCTTAACCAATAATCTGATAAGTAGGTAGGGTTAAGACTAGCTTAACCAATAATATATGTTAATTTGATAAGTGGGTAGGGTTAAGTCTAATATATATATATATATATATATATATATATATATATATATATATATATATTAATCTGATAAGTGGATAGGGTTAAGGCAAACCTTACTAATAATACATATTGATCTGATAAGTGGATGGGGTTAAGACCGACTTAGCCAATAATATATAAGTGGATAGGGTTAAGATCAACTTGACCAAATATATATATATATATATATATATATTCATCTGATAAGCCGATAGGGTTAAGACAAGATTAACCAATAACACATGTTGATTTGACAAGTGAGTAACATGGGTGACATGTGGGATATAATCATTAACACTTGACCAGAGTAAACATGTGGTTGGACATGGGGGTTAAGTGGATGACATGGGAGACATTTGAAATATGATTAGAAACACTTAACCAAATTGAAACATGTAAAGAAGACATGAATAAGAGGGGGTTAAGTGGAAAATTCTAGTGGGGACCAAGCATAGGTGGAAATCTTGTGTCAAGCATAGGGGACCCATTTCAAACCAGTAACCCATTAAGTATCTTTGTGAGCTCGAGTTAGATCGAGGACGGGACACACTTACTGGGTTTGATTGTAAGTGGTCAAAACGGGTTAACGATGGCAATGCAAGTCCAACGGGTTCATGTGCGTGTGTGGGTCCAGGCTGGTAGGTAAGACGTTATTGCATCGTGTAGATATAAGCCGTGCATCTTTAGTGGTATCGGGTTGCCACTTTGGGGAGTGATATACCCCACTGTGGGACCAACATGGGTATCTACGAGTTAGGGAGCCAATCGAATGAGGAAGGTAGTGGGTACGACTAGCGGAGATAAGGGCAGGCGGCACCTATGATAACAGCTAGGAGTACAAGAAACTGCCATATTATGAATAAATGTTGTAACTAGACTAGGGAGGGTAGTGGCTACAACTAGTGGAGGTAGGAGCAGGCGACACCTACGATAGCAGCTAGGAGTACATGAAACTACTATTATTATAATTATGATTAGTAAGAGGGATCAACTTCCAGTATGGGACTAGTAATGGCGTGGTGTAATTAGCATTGGTGCAGTATAGTAATTATCCTATAGCGATTAGGAACGAGATTATTGCCAGAATATTCCTCTTGTTTGTTTTGACTTGCCTACTTGTTTCACATTCATTCCTTGTTTTACCAGTTTATGCCTTATCCTAATAACTTTAATAATTATATTGTTAAAGTCATTGTACTCGCCAGACTTTATGTCTGACCCCCTTGTTTTCTCCTCTTTTCTCCCTCCCTCCCCCCCCCCCCCCCCAGGTTCTCAGGGTAGGACTAGTACTAGTGGAGCTTGATTTGGATCTCTTTCCCTCTCTTTTGGAAGCGCTTGGATTGCAGAAAGTAAAGTTTAGCTTATCTCTTTTATGGCTACTTATGTTGGGGTTGTGCTTTTTTACTTTGTGTACTCTGAAAACAATTTGTCAGGATGGATATTAAGTGTACTTGGTTTATGAAGTTGTTGTAATCAAACTACTTCTCCGCTGCAATAAAACTTGTTTTACTTTTTTCAAGTACCAATATATGTATCGGCCTTGTTATATTCTATTATATACACTAATAATACTCCATGAAAGTTAATGCATTCCCTTTGAGAGTGGCATTAATGGACATGGGGTTTTACACTACTCGTCCTTTCCTATATTTTCAAATCACTCAACATCTTCTCAGCAATATTTCCCATGCTTATCCAAGCTATCATCCAGCTAATAGCTACACCAACCCTATACTATGCACTCTAAACTTCAAAGCCGGGATAGCCAAGCTGCATCTCCATGGCAACCAAGTTCTCGCATATATAAATACGATGTTGTTTCATAATGGGTTTCATTTTTCCAGAACAAGGAAATAAGAAAATACAGTTTGATCTCCTCTTACAAAAATTAACCGAAGTCGCCATTATCAAAAAGGAAAAATCCAACCCTCTCTCCCAATGGAAACAGGATCAGACGCCAGCCTATTCACGTATAAAAGTAATGATGTCAGTAGACGAGAAGAAGATCGGAAGATAATAACAAAACCGTGAAAGCTTGAGATGAAGAGGTGGGACAGGCGGTGATGTTGGAGAACGAGAATGAGTTCTTGTTGATGCGCATTTGCTGGCGAGGCAAGGGACTGTCGACACAGTACGGATGGTGGCAAGGTGTCAGGCGGCGGTCCGTGGTGGTGTAGTGGTGATATGTGAAGACATCCGTGATTTTTTGAAAGCAAGAAAAAGTGTGCATGGAATAGGAGCAGGTTATTTGAACAACGGAGTTTAGTGTTGGATTCCACATGCAGTCCATTTGAAGTGAAGGGAGGGCAGCAGAGTGCGATGAGAGTTAGAGGTGAATGGGTGGTTCGAGATGAGGTGTTCCAATCGGTGGTAGGTGGTAGAAGAGGCGGACAATAGTGGACTTGGAGGCATCGGGTTTTGGTCCCAGTGAGAAAGGGAAGGTAGAAGTTGGGATAATATTAAGGATGTAGAAGAACAGTAAAATGAAGAAAAGGGGTATGCGGTTGGAACTGAAAAATGAGCATGGGAAAAACCGCAGTGGACGTGACATACGAAAATATCAGAGTTATTTAAGGTAATATAATAATGGCATGTAATGATGTAGCCCAATTATTTCATTCACCCAAGTAAATTAGTTTGATAATGATACTATACTTTTGTTTATAACATTAAAGCATCCGAGACAGGGGAAGTTTATCGAACGGGCCAGAAATTTTTTCATAAAGTAACTAGCAAGCGTGATTTATATAATTATTAGTTTAATTTAGGAAATTTATTAATTTAATTAAAATCAAGTTGTTAAAACATCATTGACTTTTTATTTCTAGGTCAGAATGCAGTAGAAAACAAGTTATGTTAGGATCCTGGCATCGAGCACTATATCCTGAATCCAGTCTGGACAAACTGGGATGCAGTTGGAATTTTTCTGATTAAATTGAACGCTATTTTAATTTAATTCAAAATGAACCACTTTAGAAATGAAAGGAATGCAGTGAGTTAAACTCACTTAGTTCTTCCCATTTATATTTATATAAATTGGGTTTTTATTTTGTGTGCTTTGATTGCTAATGGTTGACTGTTTGCGAATTATATATTCATTTGTTGATTTAACCAATGAAATTAAACTTTTGTTTAATTTCGGTAAAATACCAAATCGTTATTTTAATGATTTGATCCAATGAAGGTAACTTATCTTATTGGTCACATTTATTTATAAACGTGTTTAATTGTTTTGAATTGTTTTGCTAATTGGTTGGTGTTAAGTAACCATTATTTACTGTTATAGAAATTATCAGTTAGATGAGATTGAATGATCTGATTTGAGCTAACCGATTTGATACAGGGGAGGGCAGGTTGGAGGGATCCAAATGGATTCCTCAAATATATTAAATATTATTTATTTTCATATTATCATTATATGAACTGTCCTTATAGGGTGATTGATTTGATTTTTGACAGTTGACTGGAAATTCAACCTGTGTTTGGTTTGACAAATGGGCAATATTGGTTAGGTAATCGGCAGTAATTGGCCTAAAAATAAATTGTTTTGTTTAATATTGATTTACCATTAGGTGAATCGATAGAACTGAATTTACAAAATTTATTTTATAACTAGAAATAGATTCTGAAATATATTATTTTGAATAAAATTTATAAACAAGAAATAAATATTTATTATTTAATTAATTTACAATTAATTATTAATTGATTTTATAAAGTAAATTATGAAGTCAATCAGATTTATAAACAACTGAAGAGAAATCAATCTAACCGTTAATTTGGATAATTGTCTTGTTAAGAAATAATTAATTGGAATTATTTTAATTAAATACGTTATTAATTACTTTAAAGGGAAAGCAAATTTGAATCGGTTAACGAGATAACCGTTTTTACGGTTGACTAAGTTGACCATTTTTAACTGGAATTAATTATTGAATTAATTTGTTTGGATTATTCTAATAAAATAGTTTAAAGAATATTTGTTTAATTTTAATAGTGATTTAAAAAGTGAATCTACTATTTAATTTAGTGAATAAAGAAATTAACCATTGAGGTAGTTAATGAACGAAGTAAATTATTATTTTTATCAATAATAATTTAGGGAATTACTTTTTAATTGAAATTTATTTAAAAAGTAATCAAAGTTGAAATGAGATCTAATTGATTGGTGGAAGGAGTTTGTGAACAGGTTTATTTTAAATCTGAGTTTTATAAAAAAGTTATTGAAGGAATTTTAAGCATATACGATAGCTTAATATAAATATTACTTGAATAATTGGAATTAACTGAAAGCGAATTCAGATAAAAGGGGTTTATAGTAACCAGGGTTATACAAATGAGGTTTAAAATGTTAAAGCATGAAATAGATAATTAACGTTACTTAGTGATGAGATTAAGTAAAAAGGGTAAATTCAAATAAGATTTCCAAAGCAGGGAATGGTTGAAGAGATTGGTAAAAGTGAATTTGGGTAAAGAAGTTGGTCATAAGGTTATATAACCAAATCCGAATTATAAAGTAATTTGTTTAAAGAGACGAAGTTAAAAAGGGGTTGTTTATAAGAAATTACTTAATTTTAGAATTAAGAAAGAAGGGTTACATTCGAGAAAGAGATTTTTAAAGGGTAAGAAGGTTTATGAAACTATATTTTGAATAAAATAGTTAAACAGAATTTGTTTTGAGACTGGAATGGAATATTGTTTTTTGAATTACAACTTATATTTATCTGAGGATAAGAATGTTGTTGATCAAGGTCTTGAGAGGTAATTAAAATGCCCCAACTTGAACAACATTAGGATTATCCGAAGATGATATTAGTTGGTAATGGTAAAAGAGGTTAGTGATAATTTATTATTTCCATTATTGGAATAATAATGCAACATTTAGTAAAAATTTGGAGAACATATAATGAGAGATCCGAAGTAAATGAAATTAGCAAGAAAGGAAAATACATATTGAGAATTCCAAAGTATAAGAAAAACAAAATGGGGTTGCATGAAAATATAACGATATTTTCGGGTTAGAAAGGAAATGTAAGGTTAAGTTTTATTTTATACAAATAAATGTTTGATTGTTTCAAGAATGGAATAAAAGATATTTCGTAATGCTATTTTACAAATAATAAGTCGAATGGATTTCCCAAATTTAAATAACAAAGAATGATGTAACAAATGTTTTGAAAGGAGAATTAAGTTAAAATTGAATACAGTCATAAGTTATTTTACTAAGTGTTATACTGAATGGGTTTGGAGAGCATTAGCATATTAAATAAGAATTCAGTTAGCGTAGTTTTAAAATATTAAAAGAGCTAGAAGTTTTAATTAAGAAAAAATGAATTAGTCTGTAATTAATAAAGGCCAATTGATGCTGAAGACTGAACCGGTGAACTCACTGGATTTTCATGATTGAATCACTGTTTATTCTGATAATTAAATAACCGACTATCAAATCTGTCAAATACGATTGTTGGTACGGGAAGACCGGGATCGAATTTATATTTGAAAACCATTCTGACCAACAAATACGTGAAAATATCAGAAGATGATCGAGATGGAGCATTGAAGACCACAGATTTTTCATAAATGGAAGAATTACTAATAATCTCTGATGTTGCAACTAGAGATAAACTATGGTTCTATCATGGTTGGAATCTACAGATTGCAAGGACTACTTGCTACTAATCTATAGAGTGATTCCTTAGATGTGGCAGGAGGGTGCCATCGGTTCATCCTGTTCCTGGATGGCTTGTATGGATGGATATCTCACAGAGTATTTCCAAAGGAATCGCGTATGTTGATTTCTTCAAACGTACTATAGTTGGTGGCAGAGGACGACGATTCTCTTAGCTTAACAACTAGAGTATTTTTGTGGATGTCAATTAGTGAAATCTGGCAGATCTAATGATGTGGCTTTCAAAGTGAATGGTGGCCAGGTGTTGAAAAGGAAATTCAAACCTCAAGCCTCATCAACCGGGAAATGACAAAAATCAGGGAGGCAACATGGCTATGTGAGTCGCTCCCATTAGTGTGTATAATCACCTATCTAGATAAATTCCTTTTGCTTCTTTAATCTATTTTGATGCAATCCCTTTTTGGGAAACGGTGGTTTAGGCCCAATCGTTAGTGATATACATTCGATACACTCAAGCGAAATGAGTGGTCGGTCATGTGTGGGCCGGGTTGCAAGATGTTCTTGTTGAACCCAGTGTTTTCCCCTCTAGAGATACACTATCGGCAGGTGGTCCCATACCTTGTCATAGTGGGAATCCAATCTCCAATAAGCGCCCGCTGTTTTGATTGCATATTATATATGTGGAGCATGAGATGCAAGCTTTCAGCTAGATTAATATCTACTTGTATTTAGGCACTATTATAATATCAGAAAAGATATTGATTTCAAAAATGTTTTGGGTTATCGCGATGTAAAAACTGTCCGTATTTATGTGTGGATTTGGTCCTATGATGATCCTTTTCTTTCGAAAAGATTTTTGAACTTTAAAATCAAGTTGGATGATACCGTAAAACTTATTGTGTTTTTCTCAGTCTGGTTCACCAGACTGACCCGGTGTTTTGTAAATGCTCGGGTTAGATCGGGGTGTACAGGTTCAGGTTATCAGATGTTGCGAAGTCCAGAGACAAGCTAGATGTGTTTTGATGTATGATATCTAGTTTTTATTCTGCTATGTCACTATATATGAGGACATATTATTAAAACTGTCCAAAGGTATTGATGTACTCTGATATTATAAGTATTTTTCTAAAAGTTCCCAGTAAGGATTTATTTCTGTATTATATTTTGTTCCGCTGCAATGTGAGACTCTGTGTTGTGTGGTTCTTTTTCTTCTTCAATTCTGATATTTCTTTATTTCTTATCTCATCCTCCAATTTCTTTCTATAAATGTTCCATTCTTTTGGGTGTTTGGGAGGTCGGCGTGAGTTACGGTAAATGTATTTATGTCGATTTTCGGGACCGAAAATCCTTGGGTCGTTACAGTGGTATCAGAGCTATTGGTTTAGTAATAACCTTGGCTCTATGGTGTAACTCAATAGAGGTAGGGTCAGTAATAGCCTAGATTGAGTTGAGTATGTGTGTGTGTGTGTATATATATATATAGATGAGCGTATTTGTAAATTTTATATACAAATGTTTTGTATTGTGTTGATTGATCAGTTCAAGTGTTGAGAAGCATTGAACTGGCAATTGATACGATATTGTATTGTAAAAGGAATAAATAAAATAATTTTGCCTAAATTATATTTTGTATAGAAAAGTAATAATTCTTCTCAAATTATCGAGATATTGGTTTGTGTATTGATTGATTTGAATGGAATTCAAATTGGATTGAAATTTAAATTGAAACATAACTTGGTTAAGTGTAAATTAAATAAATCATGATATTGAAATTGAATTAAATAAATTGGAATTTTAACAAATAATAATTAAAAATATATAAATCAAGTGATGTTCAATTATGTGAAACCAAAATAAAATATTAATATTGAATGTAAATTCAATTGATTTGGTTGATTTGGTTGTGTATTGGTTGTCGATTGTGAATTGTTTGTTATTGGATGATAGTTTGTTTGAATAGAAATAATCAACAATTTAGTGAAATTAAATGAATTATAAACTAAAGAATAATTTCTGATATAATTGAACTGGAATAAAACTGCATATGAATTGGAATTTATGATTTAACCCTATATTTGATAATGAAGTGTTGCTAGCTGTTTGATTTTGGAATTGGTGTAGTTATATTGTTGATTAGGGAAATATTATCTTAGATTTTCATATATTTATCACTTATATGTGAACTGAGTGGAGTACATGTGCCAATGACTAGGCAGATTGATATTGGTTGAGTAAATCGCATATACATTGAGCAATTATGCTCAATAGCGCTCGTAAAAGGTACGCCTATGCGAAAATATAAAATTTTGGGTTTTGATTTTTTTTCCCGACCGTGTGGGTCGATGTATATATATTATGTGTTCATGCGATATCGCAGTTGTCCCTCCGTACAGGGGTGACTCTACCGATTTTTTTTGGGAATTTAATATGTTAGAAAATTTTCAATATTTTTGAAAAATATATATTTACGATATTGTATTGGTTTTTGATTTAAAATAAATTGGATTTGAAAATTAATGAGTTTGTAACGTTCTTTCCTACCTTAGCAATTTCGGGGACGAAATTATTTTAAGGGTGGAAGAATGTAATGACCCGTATTTTTGGCAGTCAAATATTTAATTAATTTATTATTTTAATTATTTTATTTCGAATATGAATGGAATTTAATATTTAATTTGTTATTAAAATGAAGTTTGAATGTTATATACATTTATGATTATATAACGGGCTCGAAATGGCGAGGCAGTTCGTAATATGGAGATTTGAACTTCAATTGAATATGCAGGATCCGATATGAGTCGGAATTTTGTGAAACAAGAAACGTTTGAATCTAGTTAATTATAATTTTCATATGGAAGAGAAAAATTCAGATTTCGTGTTATAGATTGTTAGTTATGTCCAATTCAATTTTTCAAATAGTCGCTATGGAATCCGTTAATAAACGATAATGTCTATTTAATACTTTAATTATGGTTTTTAATATAATTCAGATATCGTTTAAATTCGGGAATGTTAATGTTGATTTTTAAAATCCATATTGGCTTATATTGAAATGATATTTATTTCATTTGGAGAAATATAATTTATTATTATCTAAGCAGAATTGGTTTTGGATTCAAATATATTTTATCGATATTTAATGGGCCTTTGAAATGTTTTCTTTTCAAATGATCTCCGTTTTCGATGAAACAAGTTTTATTGGGATACGTATCATTAGTTTTTGCTAGATTTCTGGTTTGAAGCCAAACAGAGTTGCTTTGTCGGTAGACGAAATATAAATGTGAACCGATAAATAAACTGAAATAAAAATTCACTCTATTTTGTAAACGAAGTCGGATTTCAATGAGACATATTTCATTTGGTCTGAGACATTAAGACGTAGCAGTACGCCATTCTAGTTGAGTTGGAATGCGCGTGTGAGGATACGAATATATGACAGATAGCGGTACATGTGGCGATACGAATATATGATGGTTAGGAGTGTTATATATATATATTAACCATATTAAATTGAACTAAGTAATAATATTTAAGTTTTGATACTAGTATGTCTGAAGCTTCAGTTTCCAATACACTTAGTTAGTGCATGTTTCCGGATTAAGGGTCCTAGGCGCAACTTTGACAGGCATCACACAATCAAGATATATGCAAATAGAATTATGAGAGTATTAAGTGCAATTTAATAAAACTTCAAGCAAATAAATGTACAACCTACAACAACCTATTTGAAACATATAACACGTCCTATTGATTCAAACTAACATAGCCAAATTTAAAAGTATAAACATCTCCATTCTGTCAAGTACTTCAAACATGCTACTTTACAAGAATCACTGACCTATTAAAGTAAAATACACATAATCAGACTTGCCAATCAATCAAGCTCGTACGCAATCATAGCTAGAAAGGAAGAACATCATAAAGACAACACACTGTAAACCCATTTTCAACCAGCTCAAAACCCACGCACCAGCTATTTCTTTCCAAGAATTCGTCAACGCCTAACCTACGTAGACACTGACAGTGAAGGGAAACATCAACACGGCTATGTAAAATTTTACACAGCTATCCTACTCGTCCTTTCCTTATATTTTCAAATCACTCAACATCTTCTCAGCAATATTTCCCATGCCTATCCAAGCTATCACCCAACTAATAGCTACACCAACCCTATACTGTGCACTCTAAACTTCGAAGCCGTGATAGCCAAGCTGCATCTCCGTGGCAGCCAAGTTCTCGCATATATAAATACAATGATGTTTCACAATGGTTTTATTTTTCCAGAACAAGTAAATAAGAAAATACAGTTCGATCTCCTCTTACAAAAATTACCCGAAGTCGCCATTATCAAAAAGGAAAATCCAACCATCTTTCCCCATGGAAACAAGATTAGACGCCAGCCTATTCATGTATAAAAGAAACGATGTCTATAGACGAGAAGAAGATCGGAAGACAATGACAATACTGTGAAAGCCTGAGATGAAGAGGTGGGACATGTGGTGATATTGGAGAACGAGAATGAGTTCTTGGTGGTGCGCGTTTGCTGGCGAGGCAAGGGACTGTCGCCGGAGTACGGATGGTGGCAAGGTGTCAGGTGGCGGTTCCGTGGTGGTGCAGTGGTGATATGTGAAGACATCCGTAATTTTTGAAAGTAAGAAAAAGTGTGCATAAAATAGGAGCAGGTTATTTGAACAACGGAGTTTTGTGTTGGGTTCCACGTGCAGTCCATTTGAAATAAAGGGAGGACTGTGGAGTGCGATGGGAGTTAGAAGTGAATGGGTGGTTCGAGAGGAGGTGTTCCACTCGACAGCTGGTGGTAGAAGAAGCGGACAATGGTGAACTTTGATGCATCGGGTTTTGGTCCCAGCGAGAAAGGGAAAGTAGAAGCCGGAATAATATTAAGGATGTAGAAGAACAGTAAAATGAAGAAAAGGGGTATGCGGTTGGAACTGAAAAATGATCATGGGAAAAACCGCAGTGGACGTGACTTACGAAAATATCGGAGTTATTTGAGGTAATATAATAATAACATTTAATGACGTGGCCCAATTATTTCATTAACCCAAGTTAATTAGTTTGATAATGATCCTATACTTTTGTTTATAACAGATAAGAATCCGAGATGGGGGGAGTTTTTCAAACGGGCTCGAAGTTGTTTCAAAAAGTAACCAGCACGCGTGGTTTATATAATTATTAGTTTAATTTAGGAAATTTACTAATTTAATTAAAATCAATTTGTTAAAACATCAATGAATTTTTATTTCTAGGTCGGAATGCAGTAGAAAACAAGTTGTGTTAGGATCTTGGTATTGAGCACTATATCCTGAATCAAGTCTGGACAAACTAGAAAGCAGTTGGAATTTTTCTGATTAAATTGAACGCTAGTTTAATTTAATTCAAAATGAACCGCTTCAGAAATAAAAGGAATTCGGTGAGTTAAACTCACTCAGTTCTTCCCATTTAAATTTTATATAAATTGGGTTTCTATTTTGTGTGCTTTAGTTGCTAATGGTTCACTGTTTGCGAATTATATATTCATTTTTTGATTTAACCGATGAAATTAAACTATTGTTTAATTTCAGTAAAATACCATATCATTATCTTAACGATTTGATCCAATGAAGGTAACTTACCTTATTGGTCACCTTTATTTATAAACATGTTTAATTGTTTTGAATTGTTTTGCTAATTGGTTGGTGTTAAATAACCATTTTTTATTGTGGTAGAATTTATCAGTTAGATGAGATTGAATGATTTGACTTGAGCTAACCGATTTGGATACAGGGAAGAACAGGTTGAAGGGATCCAACGGAATTCCTCAAATATATTAAATATTATTTATTTCCATATTTTCATTATATGAACTATCCCGATAGGGTGATTGATTTGATTTTTGATAGTTGACTGGAAATTCAACCTATGTTTGGTTTAACCAATAGGCAATATTGGTTGGGTAATCAGCTGTAAATGGCCTAAAATAAATTGTTTTGTTTTATATTGATTTACCGTTAGGTGAATCGTAGAACGGAAGTTATAAAATTTATTTTATAACTAGAAATAGATTTTGAAATATATTATTTTGAAAAATATTTATAAACTAGAAATAAATATTTATTATTTAATTAATTTATAAGTAATTATCAATTGATTTTATAAAGTAAATTCTGAGGTCAATCAGATTTATAAACAAGTGAAGAGAAATTAATCTAACCGTTAATTTGGATAATTGTTTTGTTAAGAAATAATTGAATGGAACTACTTAAATTAATTACATTATTAATTTATTTAAAGGTAAAACTAATTGGAATCGGTTAACGAGATAACTGTGTTTAGAGTTGACTAAATTGACCATTTTTAACTGGAATTAATTATTAAATTAGTTTGTTTGGAATATTCTAATAAAACAGTTTAAAGAATATATTTTTAATTTTAATAGTGATAAAAAAAGGGAATTTAATATTTATTTTAGTGAATAAAGAAATTAATCATTGATTCAGTTAATAAATGAAGTAAATTATTATTTTTATTAATATTAATTTAGGGAATAACCTTTTAATTGAAATTTATTTTAAAAGTAATCAAAATTGAAATGAGATCTAATTGATTGGTGGAAGGAGTTTATGAACAGGTTTATTTTAAATCTGAGTTTTATAACAAAGTTATTGAAGGAATTTTATGCATATACAATAGGTTAATATAAATGTTACTGGAATAATTGGAATTAATTGAAAGTGAATTAAGATAAAAGGGGTTTATAGTAACCAGGGTTATACAAATGAGGTTTACGATGTTAAAGCGTGAAATAGACAATTAACATTACTTAGTGATATAATTAAGTAAAAGGGGAAATTGAAATAAGATTTCCAAAGCGGGGAATGGTTGAAGAGATTGGTAAAAGTGGATTTGGGTAAAGAAGTGGGTCATAAGGTTATATAACCAATCTGAATTATAAAGTAATTTGTTTAAAGAGGCAGAGTAAAAAGGTGTTGTTTATAAGAAATTACTTAATTATAGAACTAAGAAAGAATGGTTATATTCGAGAAAGAGATTTTCAAAACGTAAGAAGGTTTATAAAACTGTATTTTGAATAAAATAGTTAAATGGAATTTGTTTTGAGACTAGAATGGAATATTGGTTTTTGAATTACAATTTATATTTATCTGAGGATAAGAACGTTTTTGATCAAGGACTGAGAGTTAATTGAAATATCCCAACTTGAACAACATCAGCATTATCTGAAGATGATATTAGTCGGTAATGGTAAAAGAGGTTAGTTATAATTTATTATTTCCATTAATGGAATAACAATGCAACGTTTGGTGAAAATTTGGGGAACATATAATGAGAGAACCGAAGTAAAGGAAATTAGCAAGGAGAGAAAATATATAATGGGAATTCCAAAGTAGAAGAAAAATAAAAAGGGGTTGCATGAAAATATAACGATATTTTCGGGTTAGAAAGGAAATGTAAGGTTGAGTTTTATTTTATACAAATAAATATTTGACTGTTTCAAGAATGGAATAAAAGATATTTCGTAATGATGTTTTACGAATAATAAGTTGAATGGGTTTCCCAAATTTAAATAACAAAGAATGATGTAACAAATGTTTTGAAAGGAGAATAAAGTGAAAACTGAATATGGTCATAAGTTATTTTACTAAGTATTATAATGAAATGTTTTGGAGAGCATTAGTATATTAAATAAGAATTCAATTAGTGTAGTTTTAAAATAATAAAACAGTTAGATGTTTTATGTAACGACCCGCATTCTACGTATCGAAGGATCGTAAATATTTATTTCTTTCTCATGCAAAGTCGTATAGCCATGTAACTTTGGGGGACGACTATTGGGGTCGTTTCCCATGTTCATGATTTTTGTCGAATTTTAAATGACCGTTTTGCCCCTAGCTGATATTGTTTTGGTCTTAACTTTTGATTGGTAATGAATTTTGACCTAAAACCACTTCCATTAGATCCGGATGATGGTTTAGCTTTCTGTAGAGTGGTCACATTAGCCAAATGGACTCAACGTTTGGGAGATATGGCTGAAACAAGGTTTAGAAGGTGAAAAACAGCTTAACCGGGCCTAATTAGGGTGATTACCAAGAGGGCCCATAACCCATTTCGAAAACGGTTATGGAAAAGCTGAGACGAGTTAGTAAATCAGTTTTTATTTCATTTTCAGCCTCCACTAACCTCCTTTCAACCCTAGCAATGGCCTCCACTTTCTAGAATCATTTCTAATCACCGTTTAATGAAGGATTAGCCTAATGTACACTAAATTAAGGAGAAATACCACCAAAGCAAGGTTGGAGCTGCTGTTAGACATTGGTATTCACCCAAATCAGAGGAGTTTCAGTTGTGAATGTTTTAATTGTGGCAAAGGTGAGTGATTAGCCTTGTTTTTACACTAATTAAGATTAATTAAGGGTAATTAGTGATAATTAGTGAATTTATAGATGATTAAATTCTTGAAAAATGTTTATAAATTTTGAAATATTGTTTTAGGCCTTTGTTAGAAATTTGGGTTAATTTGGTTAAGTTTTTCTAAGCTACCATTAGTTATGCTTAAACATGATTGAAGGGAAAACATGGGTTTTTGGGTATGTTTGATCTAAATTATCATGATTTTTGTTGTTTTGGTGTTTGTGGATGACTATATATGTTGCTATGACTATTTGGAATGATTTGTGATTGCATAGAAAAGTTAGATTAGTTGAAAACATCGTCGTATAGCGTAAATAACTTGCTGGAAAAGTTGCAGGAATTGGTCATGGACCCGTTCGTGAAGCACCATGGCGACCCGACCCCGTTCGTGAACACATATGCGAACCGATCTTCGATAGTGAAGGACCATCACGAGTCGTACCACCCCTTAATGAGCCAATGGAGGCGAACGAAGACCACGATCCATGCTTGGAGAAGGACCACGATCCATGCTTGGAAGAGGACCACGATCCATGTTTCAAGAAGGACCACGATCCGTGCTTAGAGAAGGACCACGATCCGTGCTTGGAGGAGGACCACGACCCAGATGCTCATCACGAGCCACCCACGAGTCACGAACCATAGCACCATGAATGAAGGAGTCACGAAGCGAGCATATCTGAGCTGAAGTATGGACAAGAATGGAAACTGAGGTGCGAACGGGATAATGACCAAACCCGAGATGCAAAGGTAGTTCAAATTAGAAGTCAGAACTCAGGATCCAGACGGAACCAACGAGTTGACTTCTTGATTGAACTTTGCTGTGGGACGTGTGCTACGGGGTTATCGATACCTATAGCTTTGACTCACCATTGAGAGACGGATTAGTGGCTATGGATCAGTGCAGTGGGGCCGCTGTGACTCCAAGAGGCAGAGTGATCGTAGAAAAGAATTGAATAATCAAAGTGGTAGAAATCGTATGCTTTACGCACTGAGTGAGAGATGTGAGGATGATTACTATGTTTGGTGTTTGCTACCACCATGACCCCATCCCCATTCACACTTTATGTTAGCGTTACCTTAGAGTATTGTACATCTTGTTGTGCTAACTCATTGGTTGCAGGTCTAGGTTCTTGGATTATACCTGTTATTGTTCTGTTTTGTTGCTTATCGCTCATACCAGACTTTTGTCTAACCCAGAGTTTTATGTCTCTTCTTATTACTCTGGGTGCTCTTAAACAGGCAGACTAGAGACAGGCTTGTTGGTTGTGCACGAGTAGTTGTCCGGAGACGAGCAGAAGGCTTACACGTACTATTCTCTATGTATTCTCCCTGTGTCGCTGCTGGTCACTACTTTGGGCATTAGTAGTGTACCTTTCTTATTTTTCTTTAAAGACAGTTTTTAAAAGTTGTAATAATGGTGATGTGGAATATAAGCTGTATTTTGGATTTTCCGCTGCTATGATGGTTTAGTTTTTAGCTTATGCACTGTCTCACTTGTTTTATGTCAAAGTTATGTTATTATTATATTTTATCTCATGCATTGTAAGACATTCTACAGGTTCCTTGCTAGTTCAAATTCCTTTCTTTGGCGACCGTCTCGTGCTGGTTGGACATCGGCACAATGCACTTTCATTGGAAATGTCGGCTGGTGCGGGGAGAGCTGTCACATTTGGTATCAGAGCTCTAGGTTGCGTAGTTAACCTAAGGAAGACACCAAAGAGAGATAGTATGTATGAGAGCGCGTATTTGTGATATTTTGGTTTTCAAAATCTATAAATATATATGCTATTAGTATATTTAAGGATGAAGTCGCATTACACTGGCACCACTGAAGAGATGGTTAATTGTTTTCTCCTTACAGATTGAACGATGAGCTGATATACTAGGGGTACTGGTAAAGGAGCTAATAATGTGAATTCTCCTGATATGAGGACGATGTTCACTGACCTCATGAGAGAGATGCTTAGAGATGTTCAGAGGGCAGCTCCTAATGCTGCAAATGGTGGTGGTGCAGCGGTGCAGGCACCTAGGGCCGATTTCGCCAAGCTTAACATGGATTATACTAGTCTTGGTGCGAAGCCGTTCCATGGAACGGAGTTGGCTACGGAAGTTTAAGATTGGTTGGATAGTTGTGAGCGCATCCTCGAGGACTTGGGAATCGATGATGCCATAAAGAGAAAGTTAGCATCTAGTCAGCTTCAAGGACGAGCTACGAATTGGTGGAATGCTATTAAAGAAGCTACTCCTGAAGATCAAGTTACTTGGGATCAGTTTATGACTCATTTCAGCGAAAAGTTCATTCCAGCTGCTCACAAATCTGAACTATTCAGGAAATTTTTGGAGCTTAATCAGAATGGTAGGGTAGTCTCTGAATATATTGTTGAGTTCGATACTTTATCGAAGTATGGATTATCTCTTATCGGGACTGCCGAGAAGAAGAACGAGAAGTTCATAACTGGCTTAGATGAGTACTTAGGGGAAAGGCTGATAAACCAATCGACGAGACGCTTGAATCTATTGTGGGAAAGGCATTGAGATCAGAGAGTCTTTAACCTAACCCAAAGACTGAAGTTTCTGTTGCTTTTACAGAGATCCAAATCCGTAAGCAAGTGGTAGAGGCAAGGAAACGACCCAGAATAAGATGAAACAGAACCAAACTAAGAATGGTCAGAATAAGAAGAATAAGAAAGATGGCGAGTGCTTTAGCTGTGGCAAGAATGACCACTATGATAGAGATTGTTAGGAAAAGCCTGGGCAAAGGAAGTGCTTCAATTGCGGCCAAGTGGGACATCACAAGGATAATTTCCCGCAAACCCCTAAAGAGAAGCAGATTGTGAAAGCATATGCTATCAACGCTGTACCATCTTCGTCGAATGCCCCAACTGCGGCGGAGAAAGGAAAGGGCATCATTATTCGAGGTATGCTTTCTATTTATGATGTTTCTGTTCTAGTTTTGTTGATAGCGAGGCATCCCATTCCTTCATATCTAGTGACCTGGTAGATAAGTTGGGATTGGAACCTGAGATAGTCGATAGACCTTTAGTTGTGACGAACCCGATAGGTGGTTCGACTAGTCTTTACTGAGTTACACAGTATACATGATCACACTTAGTACAACAAACAGTTTCAGCTTTATATAAAATATCTACAACGGAATCAAACATAATATACATAACAGGAGCTTAACAACATAAAAGAATTGATAGAATCCATCTTCAGCTCCATAGCTATCCAGAGAGAGCCTGCTAAAATCTGAATACAAGGCTGCCTGTGCAGAAATAGAGGCACCGGAGTTTGCAAGTGAAACAAACTACGAGTCTGTCATGGGACTTGTATGAGAAATCTACTGAACTTATTTTATAATGAGGCCAATCACAGGACCATGCCGCTGGCACGGAATGGGTTTACTCCATTGGATTGCCAGCGCTTAAAACAAGTAAATCATTTAAACATCGCAACGCTTTTTACAAAAATGAAGTCATTATAAGACTCGGGTCCTATCACACAATGCAACGCAAACCAGAGGATAGAGTTTACCTTATAATGGCCAAAATATGCTTGATACATATAAAACAAAAGCATTTGATATTATTACTAGCGTTTATGTGTTTCAAAAGCAATTTAAATCGTAAGTATCAATCATAGACGCCATAGTACCATACACTACTATGTCGCCATACTAGTTCTACAATCTAAACCGCACGATGTCGTATTTGGAAATTGGATTTCTGTCATGAACCAAGGCAAGGGATCGTCTTTTCCACTTCGAGAAAATCTAGCCCATGTCTCAGGATCAGAACGCATTACCCTTGGAGCGACAGGGCCGGTCCACATGGGGTCGATTAAAATGCCTGAACACTGCGTTTCCCCGCCCTATAGGGCGTAAGCTGGTCATATCTCGACCAAACCATCGGCCTCGTAGTGACCAATATAACCGAGGCGCCTCGCTATCCATCATCCACATAAGTAAAACGTCCGGGCGTGTAAAACCGAGACACCACTTCTAGCTAGAAGGAAATGCATGGCCTCCCTGCGGTCCACTCCAGTTTCTGGTTCATACCGGGGTGTGAGGCCCCGAATCAATGCCGCACACAAAGCTAGCTATATTAAAGTCATGCTTTGATCATCAACCACAAGACTCTTCTTTTCAACAAAAGCCATGATCACAACATCTCTGTATGCCATGTTGTCAACCAACAACATCAGACACACATCCATTTACAAGTCCGTTCTGGGTCTGAACGAAAATGGAGGCACCTTATTCCTCGTCCCATATATCCAATACAGGAGAGAGGCCCTCGCACATCCGAACGATCAACAAGTACGTCGGGACAGCCACCACTGTAACCCCTTCAGGGTAGTAACTCCCATCAAAGGCATCAGTAGCCATCCATTCGATATGAAGATTATCGGCCTTGCACCGCCTTCATATCTTCGACTTCTAATGGTCGACCAATCATTTGAAATGAGATTTAACTTGGCCTTTTCAAATAATTCACGTATATTTAGAATTCAAATCAATTCATTTCCATGGTTAAATTATTTGACACCCATAATTCAGTTCATTAATATAATTTTCATGTCAAACACATTCAACCATCAAACATCCAATAAACTGAGTAAATTCGGTTTATTCCCATTCCATATCATTTAGAATATTTTATAACGATTTATCGCTATTTTTATTTACTTAAAAACAGCCCATTTATTTAAACGACGCTTCAGGCCCTAATGCGGCCATGGCGCTGTTTTTCTTCAGATTTGATTTACACATATCTGAAAATCTCACCATTGGATCTTTACAAATTTTAATCATTGGAAAGATCTTTTCAAAACAGACCCAACGGTTCTAGTTTTGGGAAAATCCAACCGTTAGATCTCCCGGTACAATCGTTTAAAGTTACGATTTCAAAATACGAACTGCAGCGTCGTTATTTGTTTTATTTTAGTTTTATTTACATATACATGTATATATATAAAATCCATTCTGGCGTTGTTTTGATTTAGATTTGAATTAAAAATTTCACACAATCTAACCGTTGGATCTTTACAAGTTTAGTATCGTTGGAAAGATATTTTCAAAGCGGACCCAACGGTTTCGGTTTTGGTAAAATCCGATGGCTGGATCTCCTATAATAATCGTTTAAAATCACAATTTCAAAACACGAACTGCAGCGTCGTTATTCGTTTTATTTTAATTATATATATATAAAAATATATAATCCGTTCTTCGATTACCAAACCATTTTCACTTCATATACGTGTTAAAAATATTATTTTTAACTAACAAATATTTATTTCAACACATCACTATTTTCAACGCTTCATATACATAATAAGAATGTGATTTTTATTGTTAAAACAATTTATTTCAAACATGAATATTTTTAGCGATTCATATATATAGTAAAAATGTGATTTTATTGTTAAAACAATTTATTTCAAATATGGATATTTTATATACTTCATATACATGATAAAAATGTGATTTTTATCGTTCAAACAATTCATTTGTCATATGAATATTTTTCCAACACATGAATATATTTCAACACATGAATATAAATCAAACACATGAATACTTTAGAAAATTTCGGCAGCATAACGGCAAGGGTTTAAAACCGACTCCATCCTGAGTACGGCTCCTTGCACAACCTTAGGCCTCACGGCGTTCCATAAGGGGGCTTATCCTAATGATCTAATCATTTAAATCATTTTCATATCACATTGAATTTTTCCACAAACAATTCAAATTTTGTTTTCAACCATTTGCATTTATCAACCAAATTTCACGTCAACCAAAATCCAAACAATCACAACCAATATATATCGTCCATGGTCTACGGATGAGGGGAGTGTGTGTATATATATATATACGTATATAAATATATTTCAATTTCATTTCAACTTCATTTCAACCCACATATGATTTTACAACGTATATATAACTTATACATCACAAAAATAATTTATACAATGCTTATACCTGAGGTGTGCAACGCTTATATAACTTATACATCGATCATATATTTTATACATCGCCATTCCATTCAAATTTGAATTTAGAAATCTCACATTGGGTTCCACTCCTCCAAAAATTGTAGGAAGCTCCAAAAATTCTCCGGTCTCTTCTAGAATGTAGAAGACGTCACCACGAGTCAAATGTCTCTTGTTTCACTGGATTTCGACAACATAGCAAAAAGATATGATTTTTACTGTGAAATCACAATTCGTAGCGCTTTAAAAGTGCTATAAACAGTTAAATAAATAAACAGCCGTATACCTCAATGGATCGTTCAAAACTAGGTTTCGATTTTACTCGAAATCCATGAAGCTTGAAGAGGATTGGAGGGTACCACGTTGTCGGGGGTGGAGAGGCGCACACCCGTGTGGTGGAGGTGTTAGGTACGATCCACGGCAGAGGTGGTGGCGGCGCGATGAAGTTGCCGACTTCGGGGGTCTCGATCTCGATGATGGCCACGCGGTAGGGGGCGCTACCTATATGGATTTGAAGAGGGTGAGTGGATCTTCAAAAAGTTCCAAAGGTCCCTAGGGTTTTGATGCATGGACTCACCAAAAAAAAGAGAAGGGAGAAGCAATTCCGCTGTTGGTCGTGAGGGGTTTGCGAGGAGAGAGAAATGAAATGGGAAATTATGATTGGCCAAGGATTTTTATATTTATTTTAAATTTAATTAAATCCGAAAATACCCTTTTCTCCATACGAACACCAATTCAAACCCAACTACTATTGTCCCAAACTAAATACCCCCATTCCGGACATAGTGGGATATGTTTCATCGGCCCATTCGACTGTTTCAATTATTTATTCTTCAAATTAAAATAATTAACATTCAAATTTGGATTTGAACGTACATTTCAATTTGCCGGGGCCACATACTGATTCTAAAAATTCCAGAAAAATAAATCTGGCTATGTCTGGACGATACAGTCCCAACAAAACTAATTTCATCGAATTTGGAGACCGTTTGAAAAAAGGCCTTTTTTTTGTCGATCCAATTCAAACTGAAATTACCCGAACACGTTTTCTTTTGCCACGCTCATATATTAACTCCAAAAATTATGAAAATTGTAATCTAGCTATAATTTGACATTTTAGATCCAACAAAAGTGGTTTCGTCGAAAACGGAGGTCGTTTGCGAATTGTCTATTTTTACGGGCTATACTTATTCCATACCAACCTTTCTGAAAATTCATTTGACCATAACTTTTGATTCTTGATATGAAATTTTGATTTTTCAGAATCGTTAGAAAGATATTCTTAAACAAATTTAAATATTTTTGGTTTCACTAAAATATGGTTTATTTTGCATCATGTACAGTCAGTCAAATTTCGAATTCAAATTTTCAAACTGCCACGCTATTTCCATCTCCTTTTAAAAGCAAAAGTATTTATCTATATTCCAACATCGATTCAAATAAATATATACGTTCTAATTCTTTTCAAAATAAATTTCTTATCATTATTATTTAAAATAATTCATTTTAAATATTCAAAATTCATTAAAATAGCCAAAATAAAAAAATTAAATTGGTTCTGATTCCGGGTTGTTACAATCTACCCCACTTAAAATCTTTCGTCCTCGAAAAGGAATGGAGCTGAAAGTTGTTTAACTAACAACTCAAATTTCATTATTTTAATTATGGCTTAAGTTCTTCAATTTTTTAGTTTCTAAAAACTTCTCAAATTCTTGAAAAAATTGGCTAACACCCTAAATTTTCAATTTTTTTTGCCATAACCTCCTTTGTACGAGAGGGGTTTGGAAATTATTTGGGCCGTATTAGGTGCCCAATAAATCCTAAAAAGCATACACATATTTATAGTGATATATTCCGATGTCTACAGGGGAGTGCGTACAGATCATAACACCAGAGAATAAATTCTCGTCACCCTATAAATGGTTTTTGTGCCTTAATAACTGGAGAGACGTGATTATTGTCGAGTCCAGACCTGTATGGTTTTTTTTGTTAATTTGGAAATTTAACGTTACATTTTATATAGTCCATATCAGTCTTCGGTTCAACCTGAAATATAGTCATCGCCATACAAGCCTCTTGCTTGTATGGTAAATCTTCAACCTCATCACACAAGCTCCAAATGCTTATGTGGTATATGATAGAGTATGTTATCTTTACGCAGTATGCCATGTAGTGTAGTTCAAAATTAATTGTTACTATCCGATGGCGACGTTTATGATTTCACACAGAACAACCAGCACTTCGCATCCAATGGCATTCACAGGAGTTGATATATAAATAAAATTGCGCATCCAACTCATTAAGGTTTACCTATTTGTCGGGCACGCAAATAAATTCCTTACTCAACAGAAAATCCATTTACCTGTTGAATCATATATAATGTACATGCATATATTTCAATCAAATTTCAAATAAGCTCAATATTTGATTCACTTTGCATAAATTTACCCTTCATTGTCTTATGGATTAGATTAATTATCATCCTAGTATTTTGATTAGTCAAATTCATAATCACACAACACAAACAACAATAAATTTATTAATTAACTCTTCAATAAATTTAATAATTATTTTATATACTCTTTTAAAATCATATTTGCCAAGATCCGACTATATAATTAAAAAACTTTACATCCATTAAAAGGAAACAACAACAAAGTAGAAAACAAAACGGAAATGCAAAATACTGTAAATGTACCTTGCACCAGAATTAATCAGAGATATCCACTCTGCAATTGGGATAAGCTAGCTTAATGCTCTCTTCAGTTTCCCAAGTATAGTCCCGCGGATCTCCACTCCATTGCACTTTGACTAAGTGAACCTTCTTATTCCTCAACTCTTTATTTTCTTTTCCAATAATCTTTGTCGGCTCTCTTCTCACAACTAATTCTAGAGTAATCTCCAAATCTTGTTGCGCGGCTTCTTCCACGACCAAGTATGGATCATGTACACGCTTTTGATTTTGAGATACATAAAACACATCATGTACACCAGGCAACCAATCATGCAGTTGAACCCTATAAGCGAGAGTTTTAATCCGTTCAAGTATAGGAAATGGATCAATAAATCTAGGTGCTAACTTCCCTGTTTTGCCAAATTAGACTACTCCTATCATCGGAGAAACTCGTAGATACACATAGTCACCAACAGCAAAAGCTAAATCTCCTCTTCTAGAGTCTGCATATCTCTTCTGTCGGCTTTGAGCTATTTGCAGTTGCTTCTTAATAAAATCGACTTTGTCTGAAGCATCGCAAATCATATCAGGTCCCAATACAAGTCTATTGCCAGGATCTACCCAACATGCGGGAGATCTACACGGTCAACCATATAGCGCTTCGAATGGTGACACTTTCAGGCTCTCTTGTTAGCTGTTGTTTTATGAGAACTCAGCCAAATGTAAGTGGTCTTCCCATGATTCGCCAAAATCAATAATACAAGCCTGCAATAAATCTTCTAGAATACGATTCACCCTATCAGTTTGGCCATCTGTTTGAGGATGATACGCGATGCTCAGTTTCAGTTTTTTTTCTAATTCTACTTGGAATGCTTCCCAAAATTTACTAGAAAAAATCGAGTCACGATCACTAACGATACTCATGGGAACTCCATGCAGTTTAACAATTTCTTTAAAATAAATCTATGCTAGAATTTGAGCCGTTCTATTCGATCTGACAGGTATAAAATGGGCAGTCTTCGTGAAACGATCTACGATCACCCATATACTGTTGTTTACTTTCCTGGTTCTGGGAAAACCATCTATGAAATTCATAGAAATTTGTCCCACTTCCAACCTGGAATTTGCAACGGTTGCAACAATCCGGTGAGTTTCTGTTGATCGCTTTTGACTTGTTGACAAGTAGAACACCGGCTGACATATATAGAGATGTCTCTTTTCATCGCCTTCCACCAGAATGTTCGTTTGAGGTCATTATACATTTTACTAACGCCTGGGTGGATATTCAGTTTGGACTTGTGACATTCATCCAACACTTCTCTTTTGAGCTCAAGGATGTCGGGAACACAAACTCTTCCTTTCAATCTCAGAACTCCCGCCCTATCCACTTGGAAACTGGAGACTTTGCCCCTTTGAATTCTTTTGATCATCTCTTTAACAAAATATCATCTTTATGAAGAACGTATATTTTATCTATCGACGAAGGCGTAATGATAAGATTGGCGATGATCACATCCTTTCTGCTGAGCGCATCAACCACAACATTGGCTTTCGCCAGAGTATACAAAATATCAAGATCATATGCCGTGAGAAATTCTAGCCAGCGCTGCTGCCTCATATTCAATTCTTTCTGGGTGAATAAATACTTCAATTATTGATGATCAATGTATAATTAGATCTTCTCACCTAATAGATAATGTCTCCAGGTTTTCATCGCAAACACGATGGCTAACAATTCAAGATCGTGAGTTGCATAATTCTTCTCATGCGGCTTCAATTGATGGCTAGCATAAGCGACTACTTGGCCTCTTTGCATTAATACCGCACCAAGACCTTATTTAGAAGCATCTTTCCAGACTTTCAAGTCTTGGTTGCCATCGATAATTGTTAACACTTGAGCAGTTGTCAATCCTAACTTCAGCTCTTGGAAAGCTATCTCACATTCAGGAGTCCAATTGAATCTTGTGTGCCTCTTTGTAAGCTTTGTTAAGGAACTAGATATCTTCGAAAAATCTTTAACGAACTTCCAATAATAACTTGCCTATCCAAGAAAACTTCAGACTTTTGTGGGAGTAATAGGCTGTTTCCAATCCTGAATAGCAGTAATTTTACTTAGATCTACAGAAATTCCTTCCTTTGATATGACGTGACCAAGGAATTTTACCTCTTCTTGCCAGAATATACATTTGAATTTTTTTTCCTTTAAAACGTTCTTTCTTAGAATCTCTAACACTTGTTCCAAATGTTTTGCATGCTCGCTCTCTGACTTAGAGAAGATCAATATGTCATCAATGAAGGCTTGAACAAATTTATTCAATACTTCTCTGAGTACTTTGTTCATTAGATCGACAAAATATGCTGGAGCATTACATAAGCCAAACGACATTACTAACCACTCATAGAATAAGTCTAGACCTCTGAGTGCTGTCAGAGGAACACATTCCTAGGAAATTTGTAGCTGATGGAAACCTGTAGCTAGGTCCGTTATTGAAAATACTTGCACGCCATTCAATCGATCCAACAAATCATCAATCCGCGGCAATGGGTACTTATACTTTAATGTCTGCTTGTTCAAGTCATGATAATCAACACATAGTCTGAGAGTACCATCTGACTTCGGGACAAACACCACTGCTGCTCCCCAATCAGAGAAACTAGGCTTGATCAGACCATTCCATACAAGCTGTCGATTTTGATTGTATAATTCTTCTTTTTCCTTCAAGGTCATTCTTCGAATAGCGTGAACTACTGGCCCTACATTCAGAATTAAAGCGATTTTGAAATTGATTTCTCTATGCGGAGGTAAGCTAACAACTTCTTCAAACACATCCACATAAATCTTGTCGACGGAGATATTTTCTATGTCGACCGGAATATTCTCTGTGACGACAGGGATATTTTCTTTTTGAGAAGGAGAAACATCTAGAGCTGACCAAAAGTCTTTTCTACCCGAATTGGGACCTTCACATGGTAGGGTTATATAATTCCCTCATTTATTCTTTGCCTTAACGACTCTGACATCGCATTTAACCTCGGCTTCATATTTGGTTAACCAATCCAATCCCAAAATAAGATTAAATTCTGTAAAATTCATGACGATCGCGATGGTAGGGAACCGATAACAGGAAAAAGAAACAGGCACCCCACAAATCCAACTAAGATTGAGGGAATCCCACCCCGGATTATGGACAGTGATGGGTTCTTTGAGCTTTTTCAATTTCAAATGCAATTTCTTAACCACATTACTTGCAATAAAGCTTCGTGACACGCCTGTATCAAACAGTACTTTAACTGGAATGTTTTTGACAGTAAGCGTGCCTTCCAAAACATCTGGCCTCGCTTGACTGACCGAGGGTGCCGAAACTTCTGCCACTTCATTTACATGTACCTTTTCAGATTCCTTTAAGAGCCGGCAATCCTTTGAAAGATGACCAGTCTGATGGCATTGATTGCATTTTCTATTCTCTTGAAACTTGTTTTTGGATGTAAATCCATTCTTCCTTTAATTTTCTTAAAGATTTGCAATTTCCTTGGAAATGCCCTTGCTTATGGCAGTTATTGCATATGGCGATCGGTACTAGTTCTTTCTCTAATTTAACACTTTTCCTCTTGGCTTTAGGCTTCTTTCTGACCTCAGGCATCATGCTTGCCTCAGGGCTATCAGTTTCAGACTTTCCTTTGCTGCTAGAACTGACTTCTTCTTCTTCCTCCAAAAGGCCTTGCTTATAAAGATCTTTATACTGGTAAGCCATATATATCATTTTGGAAAAAGGTAGTTTCACATGTGCAGTTACACTACTTTGGTATTTCTTTGAAGCCCATTAATAAACCTCAGATTCTTCCTCTTAGGATTTTGAATTAGATGCGGGAAAAAACAAGAAAGTTCATTGAATTTCTTATGATATTCTGGAATGGTCATATCTCCTCATATCAGATAATAGAATTCATCATATAGCTAATCAGTTATTTCTAGAGGGATAAATCTTTCACTGAAAATTTCTTTAAATCTATCCCAGGTAATATTACCTTCTAGATTATCCTTAATAACTGTTTCCCACCAGATTAAAGCTTCGTCTTTGAGTGCCCAAGATGCCAGTAATCTTTTATGATCATCTCTCAGCTTTGAACCTTCAAAAATTTTCTCGGCAGAGTGCATCCATGCCTGTGTTTCAATGATGGATTCTTTGCTCAAGATTGGTACTCCACCCAGATTTCATTAATAGTGCTTCAATATCTGGTCCTGACCTACCTTTTTTACTTCTGCCACTCATTTTCTACGATGTCAGCAAATAGCAGAAAAAGTGTCAGGCCAACAGAAAAGGTATTTTAAAGCATAGAGACATATACTTGAATGTAAATGTGTCTATTGGAGTGTATTTTATTCTCCTACACTCATTCTAGGATATTACTGATCCTATCTGAAATGATTTGTTCATCTTAGAACACTGCTGGTTCTATTTCTGATGAGTTCATTAATATGTTATATTCTAGAACTAAGCTTTACTAAAGCTCTGATACCACGTGTGATGACCCCAAACCCCGGTTCCACTGTGGCAAGGGTATTCTTTGGAATATAGCACATAAACAATAACAGCAGAACGGAAATATATCATTGCACCAGATAATTTACAATAGAACTCACTGGATAAATATAATCATCAGAGTTACACAATATAGAGGATCACACTTAGTACAACATACAGTTTCAGTTTTATATAAAATGTCTACAGCGGAATCAAACATAATATACATAATAGGAGCTGAACGGCATAAAAGAAGTGATAGAATCCATCTTCAGCTCTATAGCTATCCAGAGAGAGCCTGCTAAAATCTGAATACAAGGTTGACCACGTAGAAATAGGGGCAGCCGAGTTTGTAAGTGAAACAAACTACGAGTCAGTCATGGGACTGGTATGAGAAATCTACTTAACTTATTTTATAATAAGGCCAATCACAGGACCACGCCGTTAACACGGAACGGGTTTACTCCATTGGATTGCCAGCGCTTAAAACAAGTAAATCATTTAAACATCAAAATGCTTTTTACAAAAATGAAGCCATTATAAGACTCAGGTCCTATCACACAATGCAACGCAAACCATAGGATACAGTTTTACTTTATAATGGCCAAAATATGCTTGATACATATAAAACAAAAGCATTTGTTATTATTACTAGTGTTTATGTGTTTCAAAAACAATTTAAATCACAAGTATCAATCATAGACGCCATAGTACCCCATACTACTATGTCTCCATACTAGTTCTACAATCAAAACCGCACGATGTCATATTTGTAAATTGAATTTTCGTCATGAACCAAGGCAAGAAATCGTCCTTACCGCTTCGAGACAATCTAGCCCATGTCTCAGGATCAGAATGCATCTACCTTTGGAGCGACAGGGCTGGTCCACACGGAGTGGATTAAAATGCCTGAGCACTACGTTTCCCCGCCCTATGGGGAGTAAACTAGTTATATCCCGACCAAACCATTGACCCCGTAGTGACCGATATAACCGAGGCGCCTCAATATCCATCATCTACATAAGTAAAACGTCCGGGCATGTAAAACCTAGACACCACTCCTAGCTAGAAGGAAACGCTTGTCCTCCCTGAGGTCCTCTCCTGTTTCTGGTTCATACCGGGGTGTGAGCCCCCCAAATCAACGCCGCACTCAAAGCTAGCCATATTAAAGTCGTGCTTTGATCATCAACCACAAGACCCTTCTTTTCAACAAAAGCCTTGATCACAGCATCTCTGTATGCCATGTTGTCAACCTACAACGTCAGACACACATCCATTTACAAGTCCGTTCTGGGTCTAAACGAAACCGGAGGCACCTTATTCCTCGTTCATTATGTCCAATACAGGAGAGAGGCCCTCGAACATCTGAACGATCAACAAATACGTCCGAACAACCACCACTACAACCCCTTCAGGGAAGCAACTCCCATCAAACGCATCAGTAGCCATCCATTGGATGTGAAGATCATTGGTCTTGCACCATCTTCATACCTTCGACTTCTAATCGTCGACCAATTATTTGAAATGATATTTAACTCGGCCTTTTCAAATAATTCACATATATTTAGAATTCAAATCAATTCATTTCCATAGCTAAATTATGTGACACCCATAATTCAGTTCATTAATATAATTTTCATGTCAAACACATTCAACAATCAAATATCCAATAAACCGAGTAAATTCGTTTTATTCCCATTCCACATCGTTTAGAATATTTTATAACGATTTATTGTTATTTTTATTTATTAAAAAATAGCCCATTTTTTTAAATGATGCTTCAGGCCATAACGCGGCCATGGTGCTGTTTTTCTTTAGATTTGATTTACACATATATGAAAATCTAACTGTTGGATCTTTACAAATTTTATATCATTGGAAAGATCTTTTCAACATGGACCCAAAGGTTTCAGTTTTGAAAAAATCCGACGGTCGAATCTCCCGGTACAATCGTTTAAAGTTACGATTTCAAATACGAATTACAGCGTTGTTATTCGTTTTAGTTTAATATATATATGTATGTGTATGTATATATATATATATATATATATATATATATATATATATATATAATCCACTCTTGTGCTGTTTTGATTTAGATTTGAGTTAAACATTTCACACAATCTAATTATTGGATTTTTGCAAATTTGGTATCGTTGGAAAGATATTTTCAAAGCGGACCAAACGTTTCAGTTTTGGGAAAATCCGACGGTCTGATCTCTAGTAATAATCATTTAAAATCACGATTTCAAAATACGAAGTGCAGCATCTTTATTCGTTTTATTTTAATTATATATATATATATATATATATATATATATATAAACATAATCCTTTCTTCGATTTCTAAACATTTTCACTTCATATACATGTTAGAAATATTATTTTTAACCAACAAACATTTATTTCAACACATGACTATTTTTAACGCTTCATGTACATAATGAGAATGTGATTTTTATTGTTAAAACAAATTATTTCAAAAATGAATATTTTTAGCGATTCATATATATCGTAAAAATGTGATTTTATTGCTAAAACAATTTATTTCAAACATGAATATTTTATATACTTCATATACATGATAAAATGTGTTTTTTATCGTTCAAAACAATTCATTCGTCATATGAATATTTTATCCAACACATGAATATAAATCAAACAAATGAATACTTCAGAAAATTTTGGCAGCACAATGGCAGAGGGTTTAAAACTGGCGCTATCTCGAGTACGGCTCCTTGCACAACCTTAGGCCTCGCGGCGTTCCATAATAAACAACCGAAATGGTATTAGAAACCTAGCAGTAATTTGACATTCTGTATCCAACCGAAATGGTTTCATCAAAAACGGAGGTCGTTTGCAAAATGTCTATTTTTAAGGGCTATATTTATTCCATTGCGACCTTTCTGAAAATTCAATTGGCCAAAACTTTTGATTCTCGCTATGAAATTTTGTTTTTTAGATTTTTTAGAAAGATATTCTTAAACATATTTAAATATTTTTGGTTTCACTAAAATCCGATTTATTTTGCATCCTGTACAGTTAGTCAAAGTTCGAATTCAAATTTTCAAACTGCCGCGCTATTTCCAACTCGTTTTAAAATCAAAAGTAAATATTTATATTCCAACATTGATTCGAATAAATATATACGTTCTAATTCTTTTCAAAATAAATTTCTTATCATTATTATTTAAAATAATTCATTTTAAATATTCAAAATTCATTAAAATAGCAAATTAAAAATTTGAAATTGGTTCTGGTTTTTCGGTTTGTTACACCGAGGGCAGGAGGGCTGTGCGACCGTCGGAGGGGGGTTGCCGCGGCATGTAGGTGGAGGAGGGGGGCTAGAGCGACGGATTTTTATTTATTTGCGGGCTAGGGTTTAATTAGAGAGAGGGGTATTTATGTAAATATTTTATTTTATTTAATTCCATAAAAGTGATTTTTCATTCGAACTCCAAATCGAACCCAAAGACTGTCGCCCCTAGCCAAAACCCCCCATTCCGGATATAATGGGATACGTCTGGTTAGCCAATTCGACCGTTTCAATCAGTTTTCGTTAAAATTAAAATATAAAGTAATATAACGTTCAAAATTGATTTCAACGTACATTTTAATTTACCGGGGCCACATACTGACTCCAAAAATTCCAAAAAAATAAATATGGCTATGTTTTGATGATGCGGTCCTAACGAAACTAGTTTCATAGAATTTGGAGGCCGTTTGAAAAATGGCCATTCTCCAGTCGATTAAATTCAAATTGAAATAGCCAAACATGTTTAAATTCACCATGTTCGCATATTAATTTAAAAAATTATGAAAATTGGAATCTAAAAATTATTTGACATTCTGAATCCAACAAAAGTGGTTTCGTTGAAAACAGAGGTCGTTTGCAAAACGACTATTTTTAAGGGCTATATATTATATTAAAATATATATAAAATCCATAACAACTATTTTAAATTTTAAACTGGACGTAACGTTCAATTTATATCATGTAATCTAAATTTCTTACATTCGTTAAACAGATATAGTTAACCAGATTCCAACGTCTCTGGTTTTACTGAAATCCGATCTATTTTGAATTCTATACATTCATTTGAAATTTAAAATCGAATTTTCAAACTACTGCGCCATTTCAGGCTTGTTTTATAATTAAAATAAATTTGTATGTTCTAACTTTGATTAAAATAAATTTTTAGTCGTTATTATTTAAAATAAATCATTTTAAATATTCAAAATCCATTAAAATAGCTAAATAAAATTTTTAAATTGGTTCAGAAATTCCGGGTTGTTACAATCTGCCCCACTTAAAATCTTTTCGTCCTCGAAAAGGAATGGAGTTGAAAGTTGTTTAACTACCCAACTCAACTTTCATTCTGGCTTTCATTCTTCAACTTTTCAGTTTCTAAGAATTTCAAATTCTCTGAAAGTTTAACTAACACCCAAATTTTTTGAAAAATTTCACCATAACCTCCTTTGTACGAGGAGACCTTTAAAACAGCAACTTGCCTCATAGGGCCCTCATCAATCCAAAATAAAAAAAAAGCATTTCGGTTTGCCCATCATCTCATAAAATCATCAAAACCCAAGAAATACAATAAACATGTACCTATTTGTTGGGCATACAATTTTATTCCTCTTCTTAACTTCCATGTTATGACTTGTTCACACATATATATGTACATGTATGCAATTCCAATAAAATTTCAATTCAGTTCAATATTTGATTCGATTTGGCTAAATTACGTTACATTCTCTTATTGGTTAAATTGATTATCATTCCAATATTTTTATTAGTTGAACTAATAATCAAACATCACAACCAGCAATCAATTAGTTGATTAGCTTTTTAAAAATATAACTTTGATATATAGTCAAAAATCATATTTTTAGTGCAAATCATAACAATAATTTCTAACTAAGTTTTGGTTCTCACACTAGTCAATTGGAAATATATAAATATCCCACTTTCAAAATTCAAACATATATACTAATGATGCAGCTGCTATCATCAGCGTCATCTCCGGGCGACTAGAGTGTGATTCTATATCTGTCTAGTATATTTGTGACTTCGTATACACGTGGATCAGACATATATTAAAATCTCTATATACCTGATAGTCCAAAATCAATTTAAAATAAAATACTCATATACGTATAATGAGGTTTAAATTTTCAAAACAAATTTTGTTTTCATTTTTATTTTAAAAATAACACTCTTTGAAACTCATTCTAGGATAGTACTGATCCCATCTCTAACGAGTCATTCTTATTGGATATTACTAATCCAATCTCTGATGAATTCTTTCGTTTGGTTCTAATATGTTTTGTTCTCGAGCTCTGTAAACCAGAGCTCTGATACCTCGATGAAACGACCTAAACTTCCCTTTCAGGAAAACTCGGATTATGTTGAGAACACAACAAACTGGAATGCAAATGACAGAACATTTCATTGCTATTACAAGAATTTACGTCAGAGTATAAGAATATAACAAAGTATGAATAAATAATATACATCAGAAAAATATCAGAGATTTAAATACATTACACAGCAGTGGAAAAATAATACATAACACAACTGAAAGAGATACACGGATACAAAGCTTTCTGAATGTAGCTCCAACTGTAAATAAGGATCCTGAAAAATAGAAATATGCAAAAACAAAATTACTAGCTGCCCGTGTGGAAAATAGGGGCACCCAGAGTTTAGGTTAAAACAATAAACTCCAAGTCAGTCATCGGACTAGTGTGAGAACTAAAACAGTTATTAAAACTTTACTTTAAAATAAAGTAAATCAAGGGACCACGCCGTATAACACGGAATGGGTTTTCTCCCAAGAATATCACTATATAAAACAAACAGCGCAATGCTTTTTGGAAAAATGAAAGTATTATAAGACTCAGGTGCCATCACATAATGCACCGCAAGCCAGAGAATGGAGTTTACCTTATAATAGCCAAACATTCTTGGCACGTTTAAAACAAATCATTTTGATATTACTATAAGTGTATAGTGTCAAAAGAATTTCAAATATAAATGTATCAATCATAGATAGTACCCCATCCTACTATGTTGCCATATTAGTTCTACAACTAAAACCGTAGAGTGTCGTACTGGAAATTGGATTTCCATCCTGAGTCAAGGCAAGAGATGGTCTCCTTACCAATTCGAATCACCTCTAGCAAGATGACCCAGGATCACACCTACGGGCAACCCTTGGATCCTACAAGGCCGGTCCACACATACTTTTGTGGATTAGTTATTCCTAAAGACACGTTTTCGGGTCCTATCAAACGTCTAAAATGATAAGTAAGTCGACCATATCAAGAGCCACTAGGGACTCAAATCTGAGGTGCCTCACAATCCATCAACCACATAAGTAAAAATGTCTGGCCTCCATACCATGACACCACTTCTAGCTGGAAAGAAACGTGTGCACTCCCAGCGTTCTGTTATCCTGTTTTTCACTCATAACGAGGTGTAAGGCTCGCGAATTAACGCTATGCATAAAGCTATGCTAATTAAAGACGTGCTTTGATCATCAACAATAAGACTCTGCTTTTCAACAAAAGCCTTGATCATTTGCATCTTAGCATGCCACACTGGAAATTGACGCTATGCAATTGATGTCTATCAATATATAACCTCTAAGCTCGTATGTCTCACAGAAGGGTGTTAAGCAAGAGAATAATTCTCTGCCACCAAACAGATATATATATATATATTTAATAGAAATCAATCAACACAGAATGAAATCCAGTGTCAGACACACATCCATTTTCAAGTCCATTCTGGGTCTGAATGAAACCAGAGGCACCTTATTCCTCGTCCCATATGTCCAATATAGAATAGAGGTCCTCGCATATCCATTCGATCTCCAAGTACGTCTGGACGATCACCGCTTATTACCTTGTCTTGGGTGTATGGCCTAATCAAGACATCAGTAATCATCAAAACGATGTGAAGATCTCCGGTCTTCAATCACCGTCTTCATCGTCGACTTATAGTCGTCGTATTAATTATTCAGAATGGGTTAAACCTGATCTATCCGAATAACTCGCGTATTATAATCAATAATCAAGTGATATAATAACAAATCATACGCCTTATTCCAATTCAGAATATTCATTTATTCAAATATTCACATTTTTAGGGAAAGGTTCCCATTAATTTTATCAAAGATAAATTCTTTGAATATTATTCTTTAATCTTTCTTTGGATATCCATTTCAAAAGATTTCATTTTATCTTTTCACAGTTCTAAACCAAATTAAGGCTTATAAAACTAGTCGGGATTATCGAGCCTTACCTAAGTAATTATTTATTATATTAATCCCAACGCCAACCTATTTATCCCATGGAGCATAACTGGTAATACTCCATATCTAACACCACGGTGTTATCGATAAAATTAATTACCATTTCTCGTTCAAATCGAATTAAAGATTCAACTATTGCTTGGAGCACAACTGGAAGTACACCATTCTCGATCATTTCCCAAACTTGATAATTTAAATTATCACATTTCAATCTAATTAAAGATTTATTAAACTCCACTTAGTTTTAATCTTCCAACAATCATCATTTAATGATTATTTAACTTTGCGAAATCACACATGCCACATTGACAATCTACACCATACTATTGATTTCTTCCAATATATAACATCTAAGCTCATACATCTCAGAGAAGGGTGTTAAGCAAGAGAATAAATTCTCCGCCACCAAACAGATATATATTTAGCAAAGATCAACAATGTAGTTTGAAATACAATGTTATACATGCAATCCTATCTTTAACTAGGTTAAAGAACCAATGTCATTTAAAACACAGTTCATGATATACCCAAAATCACATTCAACATGGAATCTTCACGGAAAACAGATCAATATATATAATCGATATAAATTACTATATCCAACCAATAATATAAATAGTATAACGACAAAGCCTTTTAAATTAGATATATATTAACAGTCTTCCTCCACATAAGCTCACTTCAATTATTACCAAATTGAATTCCATTCAATTCCAATTTAATATATTAAATTGGAAAACTTTCTTTGGAAAATTTCCATTAAATCTTAATAAATTATATATATATATATATTCCAAATCACATTTCACTATTAATCAAGTTAAAGAACAAATGTCGTTAAAAACACAATTTACAATAAACCTAATTCACATTCCATTTTATTCCAATTACTAAATATAATTGGAAACTCTAATTATCTTAATTAAAAATTTATTCTTTTCACACGAGGTTTAAGAACAATATTATTTAAGACACAATTCACGACAAACCCAAAATCCAATTTAACACTAAATATAAGGCTCTAAACAGAAATTATATCGGCTTATATACAATATCAAATTCTGAAACCAACACATATCGTATTGGGAATAACGATATATATCTATATTTCAAATTCCTCCATAGTATCCGTATGGTCACGGAATCCTATATTGAAATCTCCCGAAGATGATTTCTATTCAAATCCATTCAAATTTATATATTGGAAATTTCTGGTTTTATTAAAACCCTTTAAAAATCCAATTTATTTATTTCTAAAAATAATTGGATTATTATTCTAGTTATTAACTAGTTCATTTCGATAAAAATATATTTTTATCTTTTCACATATGGAAAATCTCATTCGAAATCTTTCCAAAACCCTGATTATGAATTTACATAATTTTTTCATATTTTTAATAATTTTAATATCACCCGTACAGTCGATTTCCAATAACGGCCATCGAACTGCATCCATAACAACCTTTTCTAAAATTGATTTGGACATATCTAAAAATCCAACCATTAGATTTCAAATCTCTTGTACTTATTGGAAAGCTCTTTTCGGCACGAACCTAACGGTTCTGGGTTTAGGGGAATCCGACGATCGGATCTCCCGTAATGTCAATTCGAAGTCAATGGTCGAAATTCGCGAACTGTCGCGGTGCGTTCTATTCAAGCCATTAATATACATAATATATATTTCGTTAAAAACGTATTTTATAAATTCGTTTATAAACAATTCCCACTTTCATTTCAATTTTAAATCAATATTGAATACTCCTTATCATTAAAATATTTAAATGATAATATTTTCAAAATATCATATTTTGAAATCATTTCCTTTTCGATATTCATTACAAAAATGAATAAAATCGATATAAATATCGTTCGCGTTAAAATGGCTCAAATCTAATCAACTCGGCTTCACATATTTCAATATTTTCGTGTTCATCCCAAATCGGACATCAAATTCACATTTTAATCCTTTACTGAATATTATTTTAAAATATTCGTTATTCCTGAATTGGAATCAAACACAATCAACTACCATATAATTAAGTTATAAGGATTTCATACAACATATGTACACAACAATAATGATACACAATCAACCATCAACAAGAGTGCAATACACAACTGCATAAGCATTAAATATAAATAATTAACGCTTACAACAGTCTGTCAACCAATCAATTGACAAACAGCTAAACAATTGGGATTAGTGTACACCAAATATCATCTCAATACCCATATGGGGTTTCAACCAACAAATACTCAATATTATTTGTGCAGTTGGGCGATGTGTTGAATTTATCGTCCCAATCAATGTCAGTTAAATGGGTGTACATAAAAAAATCGTCCGATTTGTAAATGAATATTTATTTTCATTTTAGGAGAATTTTATGTCGTTCACACATACATTAAAAAATATATTTTTAATGATAAAATATTTATTTTAACACCTGGCTATTTTATATAGTTCATATACACATTAAAAATGATATTTTTTATGAATAAATATTTATTTCAGAAAATTTCGACATTATAACAGCGCGAAATTTGAACCATAGTAATGTCTAGCATTACCCCTCTCCTGATGCAGGCTCGCGCCATACACAATAATCAGTCCAAACAACAAAACCCGAATACAATTCATTTTACCACAATACAGTCAATTTTCCCAAAATTCAATCCAAATAAATATCAATGGCTTGTACAATAAGTAGTGTCAGGGGCTACTAAGCCCCATCTGCAATCAAGAAAATATTTAACTGTAAAATAATTTAAGTGAGAAGATGTTCTCACATTGGGATCCACTCCACCGTTATTTTCTGATGCTCTGATTTATTGTTCCGGTTCCAGAATTTGCAAACGAGCTCCAATCTTCACGCCGTTTTTTACTCTAGCTTAAACGTGCCATTCCGGACAACTTTCGCCTAATGGACATTTTCCCGAAAATGCTCCATTTCACCGGAAATCGCGTAAAGATAGTATTTGGATAGAAGACTTTAGACGTGTTTTCTGGATAACTCCGCAATCCAAAATATGACTTCCATATACTCAAATTGAAGAGAAAATCATGCTCTTCTAATTTGGCATTATGGAGTTTTGGCTGGAAGAACACGGTTGGAGAGATATGGGCTGTGGAAAATCAGAGTGTTATATGCCAAACTAAAAATATATAAAAATTGGATTTTTGAACGAAGGGGGACCTACGGTCGGAATTGGGCTGAGAGGGATGGCGGCTTGGGGCCTGCAGGTTCGGAGGGAGGCGCGACTGGCCATAGGCGGGGCCTAGGGTGGCCAGCGGCGCAGTTTCTGCTGGGTTTGGGCGGATTGGGGTGTTTAGAAATGGAGAAGGAGTGAGAGGAGGAGGGAGGAGCTGAGGGGGGGCGCGATCGTCGGAGGGGGGGGGGGGGGGGTCACGACAGGACCTAGGCGGAGGAGGGAGGGCTGAAGCGATGGATTTTTTTTGGGGGCTAGGGTTTAATGAGAGAAAGGGGTATTTATATAAATATTTTATTTTGTTTAATTCCAAAAAAATGATTTTTGTTCGAACTCCAAATCGAACCCAACGACTCTCGCCTCTAGCCAAATACCCCTATTTCGGACACAATGGGATATGTCTGGTAAGCCAATTCAACTATTTCATTCAGTTTTCATTGAAATTAAAATCTAAAGTTATATAACGTTCAAAATTGATTTCAATGTACATTTTAATTTACCGGGGTCACATACTTGCTCCAAAAATCCCAGAAAAATAAATCTAGCTATGTTTTGATGACACATTCCTAACAAAACTAATTTCATCGAATTTGGAGGCCGTTTGAAAAATGACCCTTTTCCAGTCGATTAAATTTAAACTTAAATTGCCAAACACATTTAAATTTACCATGCTCGCATATTAATTTCAAAAATTTTGAAAACTGGAATATAGAATAATTTGACATTCTAGATCCAACAAAAGTGGTTTCATCGAAAACGGAGGTCGTTTGCAAAATGACTGTTTTAAAGGGCTATATGTTATATTAATATATATATAAAATCCATAGCGACTTTTTTAATTTTTAAATTGGACATAACTTTCAATTTATATTGTGAAATCTTAGTTTTTTACATTTGTTAAAAAGATATTGTTAAATAGATTCCAACGTTTCTGGTTTTACTGAAATCCGATCTATTTTGAATTCTATACATTCGTTTGAAATTTAAAATAGAATTTTCAAACTACCACGCCATTTCAGACTCGTTTTATAATTAAAATAAATTTATGCGTTCTAACATCGATTAAAATAAAATATTAGTCGTTGTTATTTAAAATAAATCATTTTAAAAATTCAAAATCCATTAAATAGCTAAAATAAAAAAATTAAATTGGTTCTAAAATTTCGGGTTGTTACATTTAGTTTGATTATATAATCAAGAGCAGTGATTATTTATTTTGATATATGTATTAATATTTTTGCATATTTGAGAATTATAGTGAGTTGTGAGGACGATTTTAGAAGGGATTTTAGCTTCAGTTGCAACCATAACCGAAGCAATAAGTGGGCCATTTTTTAGGTTCACGATGCACTTTTTTGCTACCATTGTGCTACCAACCGACGCTGAAAACATTGTTTTTGCTTCAGCTAAAAAACCAAAGCAATAGATTTTGGTCTATTGTGTCGTCTGTAGTTGTTTCGGTTGATGAACCGAAGCAATAGGGGCTAAACAACCGAAGCAACTGACCTGTTTAGTAGTAGTGTGTGTCGGCCCACAGTAGGGTGTATTACTTCCTTAAGTGGCAACCTACAGAAGGACATAGACCTATTTACATGTGCTACAACGACTTATTTTCCTAGGAAGGCCGGATCCATGCACGCACATGAACCCATTGGAATACGCCATCAAACACCCTTCCCAAATGGACCTCTTACAATTAGCTCAGTAAGCGTGCCCCGACCCCTACCTAGTGCGGGGTCCTCGTTTAATACTAGAATGGGTTACCAACTAATATGGGCCCCACGCAATAGACAACACAAGTCAAACCCCTAAACTTGTGTCCCCAATCAACTAGGTTTTCCACAGGTTAAGTCTTACAGCTTAACAACCCCCCCCCCCCCCAATTCAACGTGTTAAGTTTTAATAGGTTAATAGTGTCCATACAACCCCAACAAATTAAACAGGTTTACTTAACCCCAATAGATTAAACAAGTTTAATTAACCCCATAGCTTTAACCGATTTACTTAACCCCTACAGATTTAACAGGTTACAAAGGTGACATATAGTTTCATTAAAATGTTTCACTTAATCTTTGAATTAAGCCTGCAGATTTACATGTTCATACACCCTAAATTTTAGTCATATTCCATAGTATAAGGTATGCTCCAAAATTTTCCCTTTTATTTTCATCCCAAATATTCCCCAATTTTTCCTAATTTTGTTTATAACTGTGTCTCTTATGAGATTGGCTTAGACTCGAAGGTTGCCTAGGCTTATAAAATAAAAAGGGAATATGAGAGGAAGAAGAACAGAAATAGACATATAATAACATAAATAGGCATAAATTAATAACTAAACTGCAGAATCAGTGTATGGAAAATTTCATGTAATTATAGTAGATCTCCTTTCTTTTATATCCTTTGGCCCAAATACTTTTGGCCCGCTCTCCATCTATTCTCCCTTTTTCTTTGTTTTATTTCCTTTCTTTTTTCTTGCTTAATTGCGCTGGCCCAAATAGTCCAAGCCCTCCCACGAAATTACCCATAAACAAGAATACTATGGCGTGATTACACCAATTCGATTCCCGCTCTTAGTTTCCTTTCTCTGCTGGGTGCTTCTTCTTCACTTTTTTTTTGTTCCTGCTGCTTCCCCCTCTTTCAGTTTTCCCACTTTATTTCCTTTCCATTAGCCTGATACGCCTCCTATTCTCCTTTTCTAGTTTATTTCTTCGTCCCAATTAAGCCTAATACCCTGGCCCATGCCGTCCTTAATTCCCTTTTTCCTTCACTACTGCGCAGCGCATGTACTCTTTCTCTCCCTTCTCATTTACATGATGTCCTCTCCTCCTTTTTCCTTGCTAGTCCAATACTACAACATCGTTACACCTGCCACGATGGTCGAACCCAATAGAAAACACGATCTCATCTTAGTTGTTGTCCTTACTACTGGTTCCCTCTTCTTTTTATAGCATATTGGAGCATTTAGAGTGCACACACAGTGCACATGACACGCACTACACTGACCCCTAGACTCCTTTGAACATTCATACACACCACAAAGCACATGTTTCTTCCATCACCAAACCCCGATTTTCCACTGAACATCCATACGGTATTTCGCTGTCCGAGCCAAGCTTACCCGTATGTAAGTTCATTAGTTACAAATACTATATACACATGTGTAACACCCCACCTCCGCTAGGGTCACTCTTTCGGGGGCACTAGCTTCTGGGGGGCGTTAGAACTGGGTAAGCATGCATAATGATATATCAAGGCAGAACAAGAACATGAATATATATGTAAAACAGAGTAAGTGAGAGTAAAACAGCGGAATATCTCAAACCATCTCAAAACAAGTCTAGTACATCCTAAAGTCAACTGCCAAAATAAACATGTCTAGTACATCATAAACAGAAATACTGAAATACATAGTGCTATCCCCAAAATAAAGATTATAAACCATAGCGAGCTCAATGTCCAGACATACATGAGCTATCCAGCAAACAAGCAAGCGATCCAAGCTAAGCACCACTATTCCCTCCCTGAGAACCTGGGGGGGGGGGGGAAACGGAAGAAAAGAAGCGAAAGAAAACAGGTCAGTCAAAAAGACTGGTAAGCCCTACTACGATCAGTCTATAAACTAATAAAGTTAACATCATGATGGAAACTGGGATGAACATACTGGCAATAGATAAAGGTGTCATCACATAAAGAAGATTAAGCTTTGCACCACAGTGTACTAGCAAACTAACATAACAGGTATTGATCCCTCAGCCCAAACTTTGGCCCAATAACATGAGGTGACCTTAATACAAGGTCCAGCCCAACGGTCTAGTCGATCGGCTCCCTATAAACCTAACACGTCAAGTGTTGGTGTCCATACGGCCCACATATGGTTGTAGTCAGACTGTGCTGGGTCCACCTTCGGGTGTATCAAGCCCTCGGGTGTCAACCCCAGACACCTAAGCAATAATGCACAGTCTAAAACTACTGGTACCCGTGCCTCGAGTTTGTCCAACACCGGACTACGTGCACGTCCGTAGCCCGCCTGGACCCGCACCGCTGTACCATTCAGCCGTCGCTTTGGTCGCTTACATCAGTCCAGTAATCGTGCCCCGCCCTAGCCTAGCCTCCAGGGTTGTGAATGATACCAAACTGGGATTACTGCTGGAACAGACCACGTTGCTAGGGTTTTCTAAGAGGGTTAAGTGTGGTTTAACCCCTCACTAATCATGGATTAAATTAGTTAAGTGTAACCAACGGTTCACCACTTAACCCCATTTAATCCCTCGTATCCCCAAAATTGGTTAAGTATTAGTGGGCCATGACTTAACCCTAATCATGAGGCATTAATTAATTTAATTGTGCCTTAACCTCTCACATTAGACTTTGTTGCGGTTACCTAGTTAAGCCGGTGGGTTCCGGGTAGATTTACACCACAACTTGGTCTAACCTCGGGTCTTGGCACCACATGACCAACTTCTCACATTGGATCCTATTATTTGTAGCCACTAGTTAAGCCGGTAGGTTCCGGGTAGAATTACGCTACAAACTCAACCCAACCTCGAGTTGGCCACACTTATGTTTTCTAAGTGTCATGTCCACTTTACATAATTACAAGTTTAACAAATACTTGGTTAGACCTAACTTAATAGGTAAATTCCCAAGGGGTAGACCTAACTTAATAGGTAAATTCCCAATCTTATATTTTCATGTATTTTAAGTTTTACCCAAACCCCCCCAACGTCATTCTATCGCTTACATATTCGTCATAACGCATAAAGGATAGAAAGAGGGAACTTGGCACAACATACATGATGAATCTTACATATCATAATAAACATGCATAACATGTTGGACTTGCATAACTTAGCATAGTGAACTTGCATAAACATGCATAACTTGTTAAACTTGCAAATCATGGCATAGTGAACTTGCATAAACATGCATAACTTGTTAAACTTGCAAATCATGGCATAGTGAACTTGCATAAACATGCATAACTTGTTAAACTTGCAAATCATGGCATAGTGAACTTGCATAAACATGCATAACTTATTAAACATGTGTAACATGGCATAGTGAACTTGCATAAGCATGCATACTTATTAAACATGCATAAATCCCAACTTTCATCACACATTAACTTTAGAGTTTCTAAAATGAAGGTAAGAGGGCTTACAATGCTTATGCGGACTCAAATGAGTATAGCAAATGTAAGAAACCCCTTATGCAACAAAATAAAACCCCAAAATGCAAGCAAACTTGATCAAGACTCCTCCTTTATGATAACAATAGAGAAACAAGACTTTAATGCAAGCTAAAGAGGATCATACAAGCCTAAATACACTTGTATGCATGGAAATCTCTTAGGAATTTGTTTAGGAATTGTATGAAGAGAGTGGAGGCCATGAGAGGTTTGATTTTGACATAGTTTAGTTGCTAGAATGAACAATGAGTGATTTAGGGTAGGTTAGGGTCTTATTTATAGATTAGGCTAGTGATTTAGACCATAGGATTAAACCCTAGTTGAATTAGGTCCATCAGATTTCGGAATTCTCCAGAACCAAGCCACACAACAAAGCCCAGATCAGAAATGGTGCGCCAGGCAAAACTGCCCGGCCACCCCGTGTCGACAGGGCTGTCGACAGGGCAGTCGACACCCTTAAACCCCTGTCGACATGCCTGTCGACTTGGGGGTCTTGGCGGGAGTTTTCCCGCCTGACGCCAGTTGTGCCCTAACCCTTGTTTTTAACTTAAGATTTAAATCTGTTTTTGATATGGAAATTTCTGAAAACTTCAATGGGCCTTAACTGGGTCATACGGACTCCGATTTTCGAAAACTCGGACTCTATTTCGCGTATTTTTCCGAGACGAACGCAATGGCATAGCCCGTTTCCCTTGATTCAGATTTTAGAATTAAATTCTGTCTCGATTTATGTTATAACAGGTTATTGAAAATACAGGTTGTTACATTCTCCCCTCCTTAAAGGATTTCATCCCCGAAATCTTCAAGTTAGGAAGAACGTATCCTACCATCCAATCATCCATCTACTCAAAGCATCATCCACGAGCAATCATTGTCCTTACAAGATTCTAAATGCTGTATGAACATATGCAAAAGTGTGTGTATATGTACTTATCTAATGCAAAGATCAATGCAAAATATGTTAGTGAAATGTATCCATATGTATGCAAATCCCTAACATAATGTATAATATCTACATGCGTGCTCAATCATACATCCATATGCAACATCCATGTGATAGCATACAAATTTCATCCAAGAATAAGCATAAACACTCATGCACATGCAATATGAGGAGTGTGTGAGCCGATCTAGTGCCTAATGTGTATCATGCGTCCACGAGTAACCACTTGCAAACACTTGCAACCACTTGCAACCATCAAACATAACATGTCTCAAACACATGTTTCATCCAAAGGGTTCTACCTAAGGTTCTCATGATAAGATAGACACGATGAACTAGATAAACTAGATAGACATGGAAAGATAAAGAGATTGAGAGTGTACCCTCAAAAAGGAATGGATAAAGCCTACGCATCTTCTCCTCGGTTTCCCAAGTTGCGTCTTCTTCGGCTTCACCCCATTGAACCTTCACCAATTTGACCTCATGATTCCTTAGCTTCTTGATCTCTGTCCCCAAGATACGAATCGGAGCTCTCCTCAAGGTAGCTTCTTTCTCTACTTCCACATCTTCTAGAACACTTGGCTCAACCACCTCTGCTGACTTATGCAAACACTTCCGGAGGTGCGAAACATGAAAAACATTATGCACTCCAGCTAGCTTCTCGGGCAATTTCACTCTATAGGCCATCTGCCCGATCCTCTCTACAACTGGAAATGGTCCAACAAACCTTGGTGCTAACTTTCCTACTGCTCCAAACCGAACCACATTCCGCAAAGGAGAAACCTTCACGAAAACCATATCCCCAACATCAAACTGCAAATCAGTCCTTCGCCTATCAGCATAAGATTTCTGTCTGTCTTGGGCTGCCTTCATCCGTCTTCTAATCAACTCGACCTTCTCGGATGTATCTCTAATCATGTCAGGTCCAAGTATAAGCTTATCTGTAGTCTCCCACCAACATGTAGGGGACTTGCACGGTCTCCCATATAAAGCCTCAAATGGTGCCATCCCAATGCTCGCCTGATAACTGTTATTATAAGCAAATTCCACAAGAGGAAGATGGTCTTCCCAAGTACCACCAAAATCCAGAATGCAAAGCCTCAACAAGTCCTCAAGTACCCTATTCACCCTTTCTGTCTGACCGTCCGTCTGTGGGTGATAAGCCGTACTGAGGTTCAACCTCGTGCCCATAGCTTCCTGCAAACTGTTCCAGAACTGACTAGTAAAGATGGGGTCTCGGTCACTGACTATGCTAGAAGGGACTCCATGTAGTCGTACTATCTCACGAAGATATACTGAGGCTAGTCCAGATGCGGTCCTTTTGCTCTTCACCGGAATGAAATGAGCACTCTTCGTAAGCCTATCCACAATGACCCATATGCTTGTATTCCCTTTTCTTGACCTTGGCAATCCGTCAACAAAGTCCATAGAAATACTCTCCCACTTCCATAGTGGTACCTCTAGAGGATGCAATAGCCCACCGGGCTTCTTCGACTCGGCTTTTACTCTTTGACAAACAACACATCTAGAGACAAACTCTGCCACATCCTTCTTCATTCCAGGCCAGAAGAAAATGCGCTTCATATCCTTATACATCTTATCTCCACCCGGATGTATAGTCAACTTGGAGCGATGTGCTTCCTCAAGAACTTTCCTCACCAAGTCTTCCACCATCGGAACACAAAGTCTTCCGTCTCTCCTCAGCCAACCCTTATCATCTATAGAATATCGAGCAAGGTGACTAGATGTCTCCCCTCGAATCAGCTTATCCATAATCTCAATTATCTGAGGGTCTTCCTTCTGCGAAGCCCCAACTTGATCCAGAAGGGTAGGCCTGAGCTCAAGAGATGCTAAAGAACCGGTCATCGACTCAATTGCCAAAGAGAAATCAAAGGTTGCCAAGAACTCTAAATTCTTCATCTCAACAAATAGAGGACTTAGTGTCAACCTCTTTCTACTCAACGCATCCGCTACAACATTCCCTTTGCCAGGGGTATAGGCTATATCAAAATCGTAGGACGCCAAGAATTCCATCCACCTTTGCTGCCTCAAGTTCAGATCCTTCTGCGAAAAGAGATACTTCAAAGACTTATGATCAGTATACAGCTCAAATCTCTCTCCCAGAAGATAATGACGCCAAGCCTTGAGTGCATATACTATCGCTGCCAGCTCTAGATCATGAGTGGGATAATTCTTCTCATGCACCTTAAGTTGCCTACCACCAAAACATATAACTCTGCCTTCTTGCATCAGAACGGCGCCCAATCCCGTGCTACAAGCATCAGTGTACACGGTAAACATCTTACCACCATCGGGTAAAGCTAGAACTGGTGCTGAGGTAAGGGCTCTCTTGAGTCTCTGAAAAGCAAGCTCACAGTCCATATCCCAAGCAAAAACTAAGTTCTTCTTCGTCAACTTAGTAAGAGGAGCAGATATCTTCGCGAAGTCCTTGATGAACTTCCGGTAAAACCCTGCAAGACCTAGAAAACTTCTCACTTCAGTTGCATTCCTTGGAGTCTTCCAATCCTGCACAGTAACTACTTTAGCGGGATCCACCGCCAAGCCTTGCTTAGATACTATATGCCCAAGGAACCGAACTTCCCTTCTCCAAAAGTGACACTTGGAGAACTTGGCCTTTAACTGATGCGCTCTAAGCGTATCCATCACCTCTACAAGATGCCTCGCGTGCTCTTCTTCATCCTTAGAGAAGATCAGAATATCATCCACAAAGACCACGACAAACTTGTTCAAGAACTCTCGAAACACCCTACTCATCAAGTCCACGAAATACGCGGGTGCATTCGGCAATACGAACGGCATAACAAGCCATTAAAAGAATCCATCTGGAGTTCTGAATGCAGTCTTGTCTATACTATCTTCACCCACTCTGAGCTGATGAAATCCAGTAGCAAGATCAAGCTGAGAGAAAACAGAAGCACCAACAAGCTGGTCAAAAAGATCATCAATCCTTGGTAATGGGTGTCTGTTCTTCTTAGTCAGCTTATTCAACTCTCTATAGTCCACACAAAGTCGAAGAGAACCATCTGCCTTAGTAGCAAACACCACAGGCGCTCCCCATTCGGATATACTTCGTCTGATGAAGTTCTTCTCAAGCAACTCCTTTACTTGCTTGCTGAGCTCCCGTCTCTCACGCGGAGCCATGTGCCGAACGGACAAAGAAACAGGTTTAGCATTATCCACCAGATAAATGCGAAAATCAATCTCTCGTTTAGGGGGCAACCCCTTAACTTCTTCAAAAACATCTGGATAATCTCGGACCACCGTTACAGACTGAAGGGTTTCCTCTGACGAGTCGAGAGATTCAAGATAGCACAACATGACGGGATCCTTCGGATTGCATGAAATCTCTAAGGTGTTGCCAAGGCGAGTCACAAGCCTCACAACCCTATGCTAACAATCAAGAATGGCTCCATGTCTGGACAGCCAATCCATGCCCAAAATCAATCCGTATCCCCTGAAACCAAGAACATACGCACTACACAAGAACTCTACACTGAGTATAGAGATCCTCAGATCCTCACATATCATAGATAGATGAGCAGAACCCCCAATGGGATTCGAAACACAAACGGGATCATCCACTAAGCTAGTACTAAGGTGCAAACTATCAACAAGATCAGATGAAATAAAGCTATGTGATGCACCAGAATCAAACAAGGTACGAACTGGAAGATCGGAAACATAAACAAGGTTCTCAACAGAAACACTACCTCGATCGGGAACTGGAGCGGTATTGAGAGCATGAACTTGCCCTCCTGAAGGTCCAGCACGCTGAGTCTGACCCTGCCCTTTCTTCTTCGGGCATTCCTTGCTGAAGTGTCCAGTCTCACCACAGGAAAAACATCCACCACTAAGCTTCCTTTTCTTCTTCCTACAATCCTTAGCAAAGTGTCCAGGCACACCACAGTAATTGCACTTTCCCTTGCCTTTGTTGTTGTTCCCCTTCTTGTTCTTGCTCTGATTCCCCTGACTGCTTTGACCACCTTGATTGCCTTTACCCTGAGAATCAGTCTTCTTTGCTTCAGTATCACTCGACTTGACCTCTTTCTTTCCATCTCCTTGAAGTAGAGCCATATCGACCAAACTCTCAAAAGTAGCCCCATGCGGAATATGTGACATCGCCAAACCCTACAGCGGCTCAATCAACCCTCTAGCAAATCGAAGAGCCTTCTTCTCAGGAGTGTTCACCATATCCAAGACAAAACGGGCCAGCTGATTAAACTTGTTCACATACTCCTTGACAGACATATCACCTTGCTTTAATGCAATGAACTTCTCCATCTGTAAATTCGCCTCAGCAGAAGATAGAAACTTGGCCACAAATCTAGCCCTCAAATCGGCCCAAGTCTCGACGGGCCTCGTCCCATTGGTGACCTCCCACCAATAGGCTGCTTCGTCCTTCAAAAGCCACACTGTCAATAAGATCTTCCTCTCGTCATCAATCCTAAAGATAGCAAACAAGTCCTCAGTGTCTTTCAGCCAATTCCTAGCTTCAACAAAAGATTCCGTGCCTAGGAAATTCTTGCCTCCCATCGCCTTGAAGTCTTTACAAACCTTCGTGAACTCAACCTGAGGATGCTGAGGGGGAGGAGGAGGAAGAGGAGCCTCAGCAACTGGAGGAGGAGGAACAGGAACCATCGGAGGAGGGACATTAGGGGGAGGATTCTCAACTACAGGAGGAGGAGTGGGAGTAGGGTTTGCGGGGCCAGCTGCCGCCCTAGCTTCTAGAAGTCTCCTATACCAGAGTGGTACGTTTACTCCATCCGGGATGGCAAGATTCTCAGCCATACTGAAACGAAAGATAAGATAAGATTAGGTCAAGGGAACGAAGGATAACGCTAATGGCTTTTTGGGGAATAGCCTTTTAAAATACTAGACTTTTCTTTGGAAAATACTTTATACTTGTTTTGAAAATAGTTTTTCAAAAGTCTTTTAAAAACTTTTTGTTCTTTCTTGTAAACCATATGCTCTGATACCAAATTTGTAACACCCCACCTACGCTAGGGTCACTCTTTTGGGGGCACTAGCTTCTGGGGGCGTTAGAACTGGGTAAGCATGCATAATGATATATCAAGGCAGAACAAGAACATGAATATATATGTAAAACAGAGTAAGTGAGAGTAAAACAGCGGAATATCTCAAACCATCTCAAAACAAGTCTAGTACATCATAAAGTCAACTGCCAAAATAAACATGTCTAGTACATCATAAACAGAAATACTGAAATACATAGTGCTATCCCCAAAATAAAGATGATAAACCATAGCGAGCTCAATGTCCAGACATACATGAGCTATCCAGCAAACAAGCAAGCGATCCAAGCTAAGCACCACTATTCCCTCCCTGAGAACCTGGGGGGGAACGGAAGAAAAGAAGCGAAAGAAAACAGGTCAGTCAAAAAGACTGGTAAGCCCTACTACGATCAGTCTATAAACTAATAAAGTTAACATCATGATGGAAACTGGGATGAACATACTGGCAATAGATAAAGGTGTCATCACATAAAGAAGATTAAGCTTTGCACCACAGTGTACTAGCAAACTAACATAACAGGTATTGATCCCTCAGCCCAAACTTTGGCCCAATAACATGAGGTGACCTTAATACAAGGTCCAGCCCAACGGTCTAGTCGATCGGCTCCCTATAAACCTAACACGTCAAGTGTTGGTGTCCATACGGCCCACATATGGTTGTAGTCAGACTGTGTTGGGTCCACCTTCGGGTGTATCAAGCCCTCGGGTGTCAACCCCAGACACCTAAGCAATAATGCACAGTCTAAAACTACTGGTACCCGTGCCTCGAGTTTGTCCAACACCAGACTACGTGCACGTCCGTAGCCCGCCTGGACCCGCACCGCTGTGCCACTCAGCCGTCGCTTTGGTCGCTTACATCAGTCCAGTAATCGTGCCCCGCCCTAGCCTAGCCTCCAGGGTTGTGAATGATACCAAACTGGGATTACTGCTGGAACAGACCACGTTGCTAGGGTTTTCTAAGAGGGTTAAGTGTGGTTTAACCCCTCACTAATCATGGATTAAATTAGTTAAGTGTAACCAACGGTTCACCACTTAACCCCATTTAATCCCTCGTATCCCCAAAATTGGTTAAGTATTAGTGGGCCATGACTTAACCCTAATCATGAGGCATTAATTAATTTAATTGTGCCTTAACCTCTCACATTAGACTTTGTTGCGGTTACCTAGTTAAGCCGGTGGGTTCCGGGTAGATTTACACCACAACTTGGTCTAACCTCGGGTCTTGGCACCACATGACCAACTTCTCACATTGGATCCTATTGTTTGTAGCCACTAGTTAAGCCGGTAGGTTCCGGGTAGAATTACGCTACAAACTCAACCCAACCTCGAGTTGGCCACACTTATGTTTTCTAAGTGTCGTGTCCACTTTACATAATTACAAGTTTAACAAATACTTGGGTAGACCTAACTTAATAGGTAAATTCCCAAGGCGTAGACCTAACTTAATAGGTAAATTCCCAATCTTATATTTTCATGTATTTTAAGTTTTACCCAAACCCCCCCAACGTCATTCTATCGCTTACATATTCGTCATAACGCATAAAGGATAGAAAGAGGGAACTTGGCACAACATACATGATGAATCTTACATATCATAATAAACATGCATAACATGTTGGACTTGCATAACTTAGCATAGTGAACTTGCATAAACATGCATAACTTGTTAAACTTGCAAATCATGGCATAGTGAACTTGCATAAACATGCATAACTTGTTAAACTTGCAAATCATGGCATAGTGAACTTGCATAAACATGCATAACTTGTTAAACTTGCAAATCATGGCATAGTGAACTTGCATAAACATGCATAACTTATTAATCATGTGTAACATGGCATAGTGAACTCGCATAAGCATGCATACTTATTAAACATGCATAAATCCCAACTTTCATCACACATTAACTTTAGAGTTTCTAAAATGAAGGTAAGAGGGCTTACAATGCTTATGCGGACTCAAATGAGTATAGCAAATGTAAGAAACCCCTTATGCAACAAAATAAAACCCCAAAATGCAAGCAAACTTGATCAAGACTCCTCCTTTATGATAACAATAGAGAAACAAGACTTTAATGCAAGCTAAAGAGGATCATACAAGCCTAAATACACTTGTATGCATGGAAATCTCTTAGGAATTTGTTTAGGAATTGTATGAAGAGAGTGGAGGCCATGAGAGGTTTGATTTTGACATAGTTTAGTTGCTAGAATGAATAATGAGTGATTTAGGGTAGGTTAGGGTCTTATTTATAGATTAGGCTAGTGATTTAGACCATAGGATTAAACCCTAGTTGAATTAGGTCCATCAGATTTCGGAATTCTCCAGAACCAAGCCACACAACCAAGCCCAGATCAGAAATGGTGCGCCAGGCAAAACTGCCCGGCCACCCCGTGTCGACAGGGCTGTCGACAGGGCAGTCGACACCCTTAGACCCCTGTCGACATGCCTGTCGACTTGGGGGTCTTGGCGGGAGTTTTCCCGCCTGACGCCAGTTGTGCCCTAACCCTTGTTTTTAACTTAAGATTTAAATCTGTTTTTAATATGGAAATTTCTGAAAACTTCAATGGGCCTTAACTGGGTCATACGGACTTCGATTTTCGAAAACTCGGACTCTATTTCGCGTATTTTTCCGAGACGAACGCAATGGCATAGCCCGTTTCCCTTGATTCAGATATTAGAATTAAATTCTGCCTCGATTTATGTTATAACAGGTTATTGAAAATACAGGTTGTTACAACATGCCTAGTCCAACTCATGCACACATTCCAGACTCCTTTTGCTTAGTGCGCACAAACTAGCATGTGAGCTATCTGATGCTGTACATATATTGTTTTCATGTGTGCATTTCTTACACCATTTTGTTTTCAATGTTTTGAAAAGTGCCATAGCCGAAGTTTTCCTTAAGGTTACTGTGAAACATATGCATATGTTATCGACAGTATATATGTTTTCGCTGGAACAAATGGTGCAAGACAGAATAAATTCTAATTTCCAAGTGCCTCCTTAGTATAACTTAACGTATTTAGCATTGGCATATCTTTATTAACCTCATGCAGTCGACAATGATGTTTGATAGAAAGTATAAATCAACTATTTGACTCGGCAACTACAAAGATCTTTTGCACTATGTTAGTGTCTATATAAAAGAGTATAATTCCTAAATTTTCAAAAGCTTGGCAGGACTGCTAACAACGAGTGAAAACATTTTTTGCAAAATTGACCCAATAATTTAAAATGCCAATGCTCCTTTTCTATAGCTAAGAACACAGTGTTTTCGCAGTAACACCATCAAAGCTATCTCTAGTTCTCCTCTCCCCTACTGAAACGACCCGAACTCCCCCGGTCTCCGAAGAGAAGAGAAAGAACGAATTGTTTTGAGAACGCAGACAGGAGAACATTTCATTGTATATTACAACAATGCATCAGATTATAAAAATATACAGAGTATAAATGAATAAATATTACACAGAAATATCAGAGATTTAAATTACATTTAAATACATAGCAGCGGAAAATAATACAATACACAACTAGAAGAGATATACGGATACATAGCTTTCCGGATATCATTCCAGCTGTAAACCAGGATCCTGTGAATAAAAATCTGCAAAACCAAAACTACGAGCTGCCCATGTCAAAATAAGGGCACCCGAGTTTAGGTTAAAACAATAAACTCCAGGTCAGTCATGGGACTGGTGTGAGAACTAAAACAGTTATTTAAAACTTTACTTTAAATCAGATATATCAAGGGACCACGCCGTATAACACGGAACGGGTTTCCTCCTAAGAATACCAGTGCATATAACAAAACAACGCAATGCTTTTTGAAAAAATGAAGCTATTATAAGACCCAGGTCCTATCACACAATGCAACACACCAGGGGATAGGGTTTTCCCTTATAATAGCCAAATATGCTTAGTACGTTTAAAACAAATCATTTGATGCTACTATAAGTGCATAGTGTATAAAACAACTTCAAATCATAAGTATCAATCATAGACGGCATGGGTACCATATATCATGTCGCCATACTAGTTCTACAATTAAAACCGCAAATGTCACGTATTTGGAAATTGGATTTCCATCTATGAACCGAGACAAAAGATAGTCCTCAACCGATTCGAGACGCTCTAGTCCGTGTCTCAGGTCAGAGCTCGAGTGACCTTTGGATCCTCAGGGCCGGTCCACCGATGTGGATTAAAATGCCTGAACATGCATTTCCCCACCCTTTGGGATGTCAATAAGCCAACTAAATGACTCCATCGGTTCGAGAACGACCGATATATCTGAGGCGCCTCGCAACAGCAACAACAACATAAGTCAAACTCGTCAGGGCATGTAAAACCACTGACACCCCTTCTAACTAGAAGGAAACGCATGCCCTCCCTGAGGTCCTCTCCCATTTCTGGTTCACACCGGGTGTGAAATTCGCGAAGTAAACGTTACACAAAGCTACGCCACAAAGGCCGTGCTTCGATCATCAACCACAAGACTTTGCTTTTCAACAGAAGCCTCGATCATTCGCCACTTAGGCATGCCACACAGGCAATTCACTCTATGCGTTTGATATCCATCAGTATATAACCCCTGAGCTCGTACGTCTCAGAGAAGGGCGTTAAGCAAGAGAATAAATTCTCCGCCGCCAAACAGATATATATTTAATAGAAATCAATCACACAGACTGAAATCCAATGTCAGACACACAATCCATTTACAAGTCCGTTCTGGTTCTGAACGAAACCGGAGGCACCTAGTACCCCGCATATCCATCGATCTCCAAGTACGTCTGGACGATCATTAACTATTTCCATCTTCTTGGGTGTACATCCCAATCAAGATCATCAGTAATTATCCAAATGACGTGAAGACCTCCGGTCTTCGACCACCGTCTTCATCTTCGACTTATCGTCGTATCAGTTATTCAGAACGGGATAAACCCGGTCTTCTCGAATAACTCGCGTATATAATAAACATGTGTTACACAAACACAACATACGCCTCATTCCAATTCATCAGTCACTAACCGTAAATTAACAAGAGAATAATTCCCCAAATATTAACCCTGAAGGCCGAAACCAACATTAGATCAATATCCAGAAAACCATTCTGCTTAGCTAACCGACAGTTAGTTTCTAAATTTCACATTCATAGGGAAAGGTTCCCATTAATTTTATCAAAGATAAATCCTTTAAATTTATTCTTTAATCTACTTTTGAATATCAATTCAAACTAGTCGGGATTAGCGAACCTTACCGAAGTAATCATTTATTTTAATTTCCCAATCCCAACCTGTTCATCCAATGAAGTAAAACTAGTAATACTTCATATCTAACACCACGGTGTTATCGGTAAATTCAATTACCATTTCACGTTCAAATCTAATTAAAGATTTAACTAACGCCTGGAGCAAAACTGGTGATACTCCATTCTCGATCATTTCAATCTAACTAAAGATTCATTAAAACTCCACTTAGTTTTAATCTGTGACTGGGTTAAAGAATCAGTGTCATTTAAAACACGGTTCAGATAAACCCAAAACCACATCACATTTCAATCAGTCCCTAACCGTGAATTAGCAAGCGAGCAATTCCCTAAGTATTAACCCCGAAGGCCGAAACCGACATCAGATCAATACCTCTGAAACCATTCAACTTAACTAATCTCCAGTTAGTTTTTGATTTTCTTAACTTCTTTGGGTCTAAGAACAGTATTATTGAAGATACCGTTCACGACAACTCAAAATCACATTTCATTAATTATCGGGTTAAAGAACAAGTGTTATTTAAAAACACTGTTCACGATAAACCCAAAAATCAATACTAATTCAATTCCAATTAAATATTATTTAATTGGTACACTTCATTAAATCTAAATAAAAAGATTTAATCTTTTCTCAACTGGGTTCAAGAACAGTGTTAATGAAGACACCATTCACGACAAACCCAAATCACATTTCATTAATTATCGGGTTAAAGAACAAGTGTTATATAAAACACTGTTCACAATAAACCCAAGAATCAATTCGAATCCAATTCCAAGCAAATATTATTTAATTTGTACACTTCATTAAATCTAACAAAAAAGATTTAGTCATTTTCTCAACTGGGCTTAAGAATAGTGTTAATGAAGACACCATTCACGACAAACCCAAATCACATTTGATATTAAATACAAGGCTCTGAATAGAAAATATATCGGCTTATATTCAATATCAAATTCTACGACCAACAAATATCGTATTGGAAATAACGATATAAATATATCTTTCAAATTTCCATAACAATATATGTGTAATCACGAAATCCAACGTCGAAATAATCCAAAGACAATTTCGATTCAAATCCATTCTAATTCAATTCTTGGAAATTCTGGTTATTTTTAAAACCCTTTTCAAATTCAATTTATTTATTTAAAAATATATAGAATTTTAATTCTAGTTCAAAACTAGTTCATTTCGATAAAAATCTATTTTTATCTTTTCACATATGGAGTTTTTCATCCCAATTCTTCACAAATCATTTCTTATGATTTTACACAAATTATTACTATTTTTAATAATTTTATCAAGGCCCGTACAGTCGATTTCCATCAACGGCCATCGAACTGCACTTACAGCGACCTTTTTCAAATTTGATTATGGACATAATTCCAAATCCAACCGTTAGATTTCTAATTTCTAATAATTGTTAGAAAGCCCTTTTCGATATGAACCCAACGGTTCCGGTTTTAGGAGAATCCGACGGTCGGATCTCCTGCAATATCCGTTCGAAGTCAATGGTCGAAATTCGCGAACTGCCGCGGCGCGGCGCATTCTATTCAGGCCATTATAATATATATAATATATATAATATATACTTCGTCGATTTCCTTTTAAAACGTATTATATAAATAGTTTTATAATTCATTTCAAAACGGTTTCAACTTCATATTCAATTTCAAATCAAAATTGAATATTCCAATATAAATTCGTTTTAAATTCATTTCTAATCGATTTCAATTCGAATTTATTTATATTCAAATTCAATTCGAATTCATTTCTATTCAATTTCAATTCGAATTCATTTCTATTCAATTTCAATTCGAATTCATTTCTATTCAATTTCAATTCGAATTCATATATATTCAATTTCAATTCGAATTCATTTATATTCAATTTCAATTCGAATTCATTGCTATTCAATTTCAATTCGAATTCATTTCTATTCAATTTCAATTCGAATTCATTTATATTCAATTTCAATTCGAATTCATTTATATTCAATTTCAATTCGAATTCATTTATATTCAATTTCAATTCGAATTTCAATTCTTTTCGAAAAATCAGATTTTGAAATCACTTTCGATATTCATTATAGAATGAATAAAATCGATATAAATATCGTTCACGTCAAAATGGCGTCAATCTAATCAATACGACTTCATATATTCCTATTTTCAAATATTCTATTTCAAATATTTCTTTTTCAAATATTCCCATTTTAAAACTGGAATGAGGCCCAATCAATTACCATATAATGTTAATTATATGGATTTTCTACAACACATGTATACAATAACAACGATGAATAATCAACCATCATCCAAAGTGCATTCTACACTGTATAAGCATCAAATATAAATATTTAACGCTCATAACAGTCTGTCAATCAATTGACCGACATACAACTAAACAATCGGGATTAGTGTACGTCAAATATCATCCCAATACCCGTGTGGGGTTTCAAACAATCAAACACAGATTTTATTTGTGCAGTTGGGCGATGTGTAAAATTAATCGTCCCAATCAATATCAGTCAAATGTGTATATATAAAAAAATCGTCCGATTTGTTTATTTTTATTTCATTTCATATACATGTTAAAAATTCTATTTTTAACTATAAAATATTTTTAACTATATAAATATTTTATTTCATTTCACATCACATCACACAATCAACTACACATCAAAATCAAACAAACAAGCATACAAGCCGTCCATGGTCTGTGGACGACGGGTGTCGGTTGCTACTAAACACCGTCTACATCCTAGTATATATTTTTAACTAGAAAACAAAATTAAAAGGTGAGAAGTTCTCACAGATTAGCTAATCCAATCCCACGACTCTTCTTATGTAGAAATCTTCGTTGTTCTTGCCTCTTGTCACTTTCTTTGCCTGTATTCTCTACATATGTAAAAATCGAATTTTTACTTTGCTATTCAATATATATAAAAATCGAATTTTTACTTTGCTATTCAATATATAAAAATCGAATTTTTACTTCGCTATTAAATATATAAAAATCGAATTTTTACTTCGCTATTCAATATATAAAAATCGAATTTTTACTTCGCTATTCAATATATAAAAATCGAATTTTTACTTCGCTATTCAATATATAAAAATCGAATTTTTATTTTGCTATTCAATATATAAAAATCGAATTTTTATTTTGCTATTCAATATATGAAAATCGAATTTTTACTTTGCTATTCAATATATAAAAATCATATTCTTATTTCGCTACATATATAAAGATAATATTTTTATCACTCTACATAAATAAAAATCATATTTTTATATATGTTATCTAATTAAAAATTCAGATTTTTAATTGTATGTTATATATAAAATAAAAATCAAAAAGAAAACTCACTGTTTTCATATGCAGGAATTCACGACTGAACTCATGCCGTTGCTCCTCCCCTTTGCTTGCCATCGTCTTCATCGTTGTGAAAGCCACCAACATTGACCGGAGAGAGAGATTGGGAAGCGCCACTTGAAGCAGTCCAGTGACCCCAGGCGCAGCAGGTTCGATCTCGAAGGGAGGGGGATTTCGTGGCGTCGGTCAGAGGAGGTGGGGGTTCGGCCAGGTGGAGGGGCGTGCGACTGTCGATTTGGAGAGGGGGGGAGTTTCTAGTTCGATTTGGAAGAGGGAGGAGGGAGAGCGTTCAACGGAGAGGGGGGGAAGGTCGGAGGTGGGTCGCGCCTGTGAGCGGCGGCGGTGGCACGCTCCGCGCCAGCGGCGACGAGATCGAGGGGTATCGGAGGGCTTCGGGTTTTTTTTTTCTTTTAATCTTCGGTTGACTGGAGAGAACGGAGTGGGGGTAGGGATTATATAATTATTTAATTATTATTTTAATTTTAAAAAGCAACTTTTTCGTTCGAACTCGAAACGAGACCCACCGCCTATCGTCCATAGCTAATTACCCCCATTCCGAACACAATGGGAATGTATCGTAAGCTGATTCGGTTGTTTCGATCAGTTTTCGTCAAAATCAACATATAACTCTATATATTGAATTTGAACACATATTTCAATTTACCAGGGCCACAAACGGACTTTAAAAATTCCCGAAGAATATTTTCTGGCTTCGTATTGACGATACGGTCCTAACAAAACTAGTTTCGTCGAATTCTGAGACCGTTTGAAAAATGGTCATTTTCCAATCGATTAAAATCAGCTGAAACTGGTCAAACGCGTTTTCCTTTGCCATGCTCACATATTGATTCGGAAAACTATGAAATTTGGAATCTAGCAATAACTTGACATCACGGACCCAACAAAAGTGGTTTCGTCGAAATCCGAGGTCGTTTGCAAAATTCCCATTTTTATGGGCCTGAATTCCATAGCGACTATTCAGAATTTTCAACTGGACATATCTTTTGATTCCCGCTATGAAATTTCAATTTTTCGGATTCGTTGGAAAGATAGTCACAATTAGATTCGAATATTTTTGGTTTCACTAAAATCCGGTTTATTTTGAATCCTGTACATCCATTTGAAGTTTGAAATCGAATTATCGAACTACCGTGCCATTTTCAATTCCTTTTATAATTTAAAATAAATACTATATTCTATCGACGATCAATATAAATATATACGTTCGAATTCTATTCAAAATAAATTTCTCGTCGTTATTATTTAAAATAATTCATTTTAAATATTCAAAATTCACTAAAATTGCCAAAATAAAAATTTTAAATTGGCTCGGATTTCCGGGTTATTACACCTACCTTACATTGTACTTAATTTTCTATCCAGTACAATTAATCTAGATGTTTAATCTCATTGTATCTCCTTCAATATTCAATGTGTTCATGTTTTACAATGATGGCTTTCTTAAAACATAAGGATACAACTAATACTATAATGCATAAAAAGCACCTGGCATTACTACTGTACTTATCACACGTGAAGACAACATGATATTCCAATAATGATTTAAGGGAAAGAAGATCAGAGTTTACTCACATGTTTTGCTTTCCTCTGTTTTATAGTTTCCTTTGTTATATGTTCTCTTGAACTCCATTGTTGCATGAGAAAGGGTAGAGAGTTCAATGTTATTTATAAGCAGTTTTCCAAAATAAACAATTCCCTTTTATTATTATTTTAAGGATTGTAGGCTCTCTATTTTAATGCTACAGTACTCTTGTTTTAGACTTAATCTTTACTCAACTTTTTTTGATAGGATGTACAACAAGAATATTTTAAACTAGATTTTTACATAAATTTGTCTCCACCTATGCTTATAGGAACATTTTAACCTTGCCTCATTAATGCATAAGATGGCCGCAAGCTTTCTTGAATTTGTAACATATAAAACAGATTTTTAATGCATGATATTTTGCTTAGAAGTTTTTTTATACATGCAAGTTGGTACAACCTTGTTTTAGGGGAAGGTTCAAGCCAATTTTAGCCACACTATTCCATGTTAAATCAAATTAAGCGCATTGACTTATTTTGTTGTTTTTATATGAGCAATACACTTTGTAACGACCCAAGGATTTTCGGTCCCGAAAATCGACATAAATAGATTTACCATAACTCATGCCGACCTCCCAAACACCGAAAACACTGGAACGTTTTTAGAAAGAAATTAGAGGGTGAGATAAAGAAAAAAATATCAAAATAGAAGAAGATGAAGAACCATATAACAAAGAGTCTCACATCGCAGCGGAACAAAATATAATACAGAAATAAATCCTTATTGAGAACTTTTAGAAATTACTTACAATATTAGAGTACATCAATACCTTTGGACAGTTACAATAATATGTCCTCATATAAAGTGACACAGCGGAATAAAAACTAGATATCATACATCTGAACACCTCCAGTTTGTCTCTGGACTTTGCAGCATCCGATAACCTATACCTGTACACCCCAGTCTAACCCGAGCATTTACAAAACACCGGGTCAGTCTGATGGACCAGATTGGGAAAAACACACTAAGTTTTAGAGTATTATCCAACTTTAATTTAAAGTTCAAAAATCTTTTCGAAAGAAATGAATAATCCTAGAACCAAATCCACACATAAATACGGACGGTTTTTACCTTACGATATCCCAAAGCATTTTTGAAATCAATATCTTTTCTGATATTATAATAGTGCCTAAATACAAGTAGATAATAATCTAGCGGAACGCTTGCATCTCACGCTCCATATATATGGTATACAATCAAACACGCGGGCGCTTATTGGAGATTAGATTCCCGCTATGACATGTTATGGGACCACCTGCCGACAGTGTATCTCTAGAGGGGAATATACCAGGTTCAACAAGAACGTCTTGCAACCTGGCCCACACATGACCGACAACTCATTTCGCTTAAGTGTATCGAATATATATCACCAACAGTAGGGCCTAAACCACCGTTTCCCAAAAAGGGACAACATCGAAATAAATTAAAGAAGCAAAAGGAATTTATCTAGATAGGTGATTATATACATTAATGGGAGCGACCCACATAGCCATGCTGCCTGCCCGATTTTTGTCATTTCCCAGTTGATGAGGCTTGAGGTTTGAATTTCCTTTACAACACCTGGCCACCATTCACTTTGAATGCCGCATCATCAGATCTGCCAGATATCACTAATTGACGTCCACAAAAATACTCTAGTTGTTAAGCTAAGAGATCCGTCGACCTCCGCCACCAACTATGGTATGTTTGAAGAAATTAACATACGCGATTCCTTTGGAAATACTATGTCAGACATCCGTCCATACAAGTCATCCAAGAACAGGTTGAACCGATGGCACCCTCTTACCACATCCAAGGAATCACCCAATAAATTAGTAGTGAGTAGTCCTTGCAATCCGTAGATTCCAACCACGATAGAACTACGGTTTATCTCTGGTTGCAACATCAGAGATTATTAGTAATTCTTCCGTTTATGAAGATCTATGGTCTTCAATGCTCCATCTCGATCATCTTTTGATATCTTCATATATTTGTCGGTCAGAATGTTTTTCAAATATAAATTCGATCCTGGTCTTCCCGTACCAACAATCGTATTGGTTAGATTTGATAGTCGGTTATTCAACTATCAGAATAAACTGTGATTCAATCATGAAAATCCAATGAGTTCACTGGTTCAGTATTCAGCATCATTTGGCTTTATTAATTACAGACTAATTCATTTTTTCTTAATTAAAACTTCTATCTCTTTTAATATTTTAAAGCTACGCTAATTGAATTCCTATTTAATATACTAATGCTCTCCAAACCATTTCATTATAATACTTAGTAAAATAACTTATGACCATATTCAATTTTCACTTAATTCTCCGTTCAAAACATTTGTTACATCATTCTTTGTTATTTAAATTTGGGAAATCCGTTCGACTTATTTTTTCAGCATTACGAAATATCTTTTATTCCATTCTTGAAAAAATCAAATATTTATTTGTATAAAATAAAACTCAACCTTACATTTCCTTTCTAACCTGAAAATATCGTTATATTTTCATGCAAACCCTTTTGGTTTTTCTTCTACTTCGGAATTCTCATTATATATTTTCCCTTCTTGCTAATTTCCTTTACTTTGGATCTCTCGTTATATGTTCTCCAAATTTTCAAAAAATGTTGCATTATTATTCCACTAATGGAAATAATAAATTATCAATAACCTCTTTTACTATTACCAACTTATATCACCTTCAGATAATCTTGATGTTGTTCAAGTTGGGGTATTTTAATTACCTCTCAAGACCTTGATCAACAACATTCTTATCCTTAGATAAATATAAGTTGTAATTCAAAAACCAATATTCATTTCCAGTCTCAGAAAAAATTCCATTTAACTATTTTATTCAAAATATAGTTTCATAAACCTTCATACCCTTTAAAAATCTCTTTCTCGAATATAACCGTTCTTTCTTGATTCTATAATTAAGTAATTTCTTATAAACAACAACTTTTTAACTCCGCCTCTTTAAACAAATTACTTTATAATTCGGATTTGGTTATATAACCATATGACCCACTTCTTTACCCAAATTCACTTTTACCAATCCCTTCAACCATTCCCCGCTTCGGAAATCTTATTTCAATTTCCCCTTTTTACTTAATCTCATCACTAAGTAACGTTAATTGTCTATTTCATGCAGTAACATTTTAAACCTCATTTGTATAACCTTGGTTACTATAAACCCCTTTTATCTTAATTCGCTTTCAATTAATTCCAATTATTCAAGTAACATTTATATTAAGCTATCGTATACGCTTAAAATTCCTTCAATAACTTTGTTATAAAACTCAGATTTAAAATAAACATGTTCATAAACTCCTTCCACCAATCAATTAGATCTCATTTCAACTTTGATTACTTTTTAAATAAATTTCAATTAAAAAGTAATTCCCTAAATTACTATTAATAAAAATAATAATTTACTTCGTTCATTAACTACCTCAGTGGTCAATTTCTTTATCCACTAAAACAAATAGGAAATTCCCTTTTTAAATCATTATTAAAATTAAACAAAAATTCTTTAAACTATTTTATTAGAATAATCCAAACAAACTAATTTAATAATTAATTCCAGTTAAAAATGGTCAATTTAGTCAACTCTAAACACGGTTATCTCGTTAACCGATTCAAATTAGTTTTTCCTTTAAATTAATTAATAACATAATTAATTAAAATAATTCCATTTAATTATTTCTTAACAAAACAATTATCCAAATTAACGGTTAGATTAATTTCTCTTCACTTGTTTATAAATCTGATTGACCTCAAAATTTACTTTATAAAATCAATTAATAATTAATTATAAATTAATTAAATAATAAATATTTATTTCTTGTTTATAAATTTTATTCAAAATAATATATTTTAAAATCCATTTCTAGTTATATAATAAATTTTATAGCTTCAGTTCTGTCGATTCACCTGACGGTAAATCAATATAAAACAAAAATATTTATTTTTAGGCCATTTACTGCCAATTACCCAACCAATATTGCCCATTGGTTAAACCAAACACAAGTTGAATTTCCAGTCAAATATCAAAAATCAAATCAATCACCCTATCAGGACAGTTCATATAATGATAATATGAAAATAAATAATATTTAATATATTTGAGGAATCCATTTGGATCCCTCCAACCAGTCCTTCCCTGTATCAAATCGGTCAGCTCAAATCAGATCATTCAATCTCATCTAACTGATAATTTCTATAACAGTAAATAATGGTTATTTAACACATACCAATTAGCAAAACAATTCAAACAATTAAACACGTTTATAAATAAACGTTACCAATAAGGTAGGTTACCTTCATTGGATCAAATCGTTAAAATAACGATTTGGTATTTTACTGAAATTAAATAACAATTTAATTTCATTGGTTAAATCAACAAATGAATATATAATTCGCAAACAGTCAACCATTAGCAACCAAAGCACACAAAATAAAAACTCAATTTATATAAAATATAAATGGGAAGAACTAAGTGAGTTTAACTCACCGAATTCCTTTTATTTCTAAAGCGGTTCATTTTGAATTAAATTAAAATAGCGTTCAATTTAATCACAAAAATTCCATCTGCTTCCCAGTTTGTCCAGACTGGATTCAGGATATAGTGCTCGATGCCAGGATCCTAACATAACTTGTTTTCTACTACATTCTGACCTAGAAATAAAAAGTCACTGATGTTTTAACAACTTGATTTTAATTAAATTAATAAATTTCCGAAATTAAACTAATAATTATATAAATCACGCATGCTGGTTACTTTTTGAAAAAACTTCGGGCCCGTTTGAATAACTTCCGCCATCTCGGATGCTTTTCTATTATAAACAAAAGTACAGGATCATTATCAAACTAATTAACTTGGGTTAATGAAATAATTGGGCCACATCATTACATGTCATTATTATATTACCTTAAATAACTCCGATATTTTCGTAAGTCGCGTCCATTGCGGTTTTTCTCATGCTCATTTTTCAGTTCCTACCTCATACCCCTTTTCTTCATTTTACTGTTCTTCTACATCCTTAATATTATTCCAAATTCTACCTTCCCTTTCTCACTGGGACCAAAACCCAATGCCTCCAAGTCCACCACTGTCCACTTCTTCTACCACCAGCCGCCGACTAGAACACCTCCTCTCGAACCACCCATTCACTTCAAACTCCCATCGCACTCCACTGCCCTCCCTTCACTTCAAATGGACTGCACGTGGAATCCAAAAATAAACTCCTTTGTTCAAATACCCTGCTCTGATTCCATGCACACTTTTTCTTGCTTTCAAAAAATCACGGATGTCTTCACATATCACCACGGACCGCAGCCTGACACCTTGCCACCATCCGTACTCCGACGACAGTCCCTTGCCTTGCCAGCAAACGTGCACCAACAAAACTCATTCTCGTTCTCCAGTATCACCGCCTGTCCCACCTCTTCATCTTAGGCTTTCATGATTTTTTTATTATCTTCCGATCTTCTTCGCGTCTGCTGACATCATTGCTTTTATACGTGAATAGGTTGGCGTCTGATCTTGTTTCCATGGGAAGAGGGGGTTGAATTTTCCCTTTTTGATAATGGCGACATTGGTTAATTTTTGTAAGAGGAGATCGAATTTATTTTCTTATTTCCTTGTTCTGGAAAAATGAAACCCATTATGAAACAACATCGTATTTATATATTCGAGAACTTAGCTGCCACGGAGATGCAGCTTGGCTATCACGGCTTCGAAGTTTAGAGTGCATGGTATAGGGTTGGTGTAGCTATTAGGTGGGTGATAGCTTGGATAGGCATGGGAAATATTACTGAGAAGATGTTGAGTGATTTGAAAATACAGGGAAAGGAAGAGTAGGACATCTGTGTAAAATTCTATATAACCGTGTTGATGTTTCCTTTCACTATCAGTGTCTACGTAGTTTAGGCTTGACGAATTCATGGAAAGAAATAGCAGGTGCGTGTATTTTGAGTAGGTCGAAAACGGGTTTAAAGTGTGTTGTCTTTATGATGTTCTTCCTTTCTAGCTATGATTGCGTACGAACTTGACAGATTGGCAAGTCTGAGTATGTGTATTTTACTTTAATAGGTCGCTGATTCTTGTAGAGTAGCTTGTTTGATGTACTTGACAGAATGGAGATGTTTATACTTTTAAATTTGGCTATGTTAATTTGAATCAATAGGACGTGGTATATATTTCATATAGGTTGTTGTAGGCTGTACATTTATTTGCTTAAAGTTTTATTAAATGGTCCTTAATACACTCATAATTCTATCTGCATATATCTTGACTGTGTGATGCCTATCAAAGTTGCGCCTAGGACTCTTAATCCAGAAACATGCTCAAACAAAGTGTATTGGAAACTGAAGCTTCAGACATACTAGTATCATAACTTAAGTATTATTATATAGTTCATTTTAATATGGTTAATATATATAACACTCCTAACCATCATATATTCGTATCACCACTGTACCGCTATCCGTCATATATTCGTCTCCTCACATGCGCATTCCAACTCAACTAGAATGGCGTACTGCTACGACTTAATGTATCAGACCAAATGAAATATGTCTCGTTGAAATCCGACTTCGTTTATAAAACAAAGTGATTTTTTATTTCAGTTTAATTATCAGTTCACATTTAAATTTCGTCTACCGACAAAACAACTCTGTTTGGCTCCAAACCAGAAATATAGCAATAACCAGTGATATGTATCCCAATAAAACTTGTTTCGTCGAAAACGGAGATCGTTAGAAAAGAAAACATTTCAAGGGCCCATTAAATATCGATAAAATATATTTAAATCCAAAACTAGTTCTAATTAGATAATAAGAAATTATATATCTCCAAACGAAATAAATATCATTTCAATATAAGCTAATATGGATTATAAAAATCAACATTAACATTCTCGAATTTAAATGATATCCAAATTATATTAAAAACCATATTTAAATTATTAGATAGACGTTATCGTTTATTAACGAATTCCATACCGACTATCTGAAAAATTGAATTGGACATAACTAACAATCTATATCACGAAATCTGAATTTTTCTCTTCCATATGAAATTTAGAATTAACTAGATTCAAACGTTTCTTGTTTCAGAGAATTCTGATTTATATCGGATCCTGTATATTCAGTTGAAGTTCAAATTTCCATATTACGAACTGCCGCGCCATTTCGAACTCGTTATATAATTATAAATATATAACATTCAAACTTCATTTTAAATGAATTAAATGTTAAATTCCATTCATATTCAAAATAAAATATTTAAATAATAAATTAATTAAATATTTGACTTCCAAAAATACGGGTCATTACATCCTTCCACCCTTAAAATAATTTCGTCCCCGAAATTGCTAAGGTAGGAAAGAACGTTGCAAACTCATTAATTTTCAAATCCGATTTATTTTAAATAAAAAACCAATACAATATCATAAATATATATTTTTTAAAAATATTGAAAATTTTCTAACACATTAAATTCCCGGAAAAATTCGGCACAGTCTCCCCTGTATGGAGGGACATCTGCAATATTGCAGGAACACATAATATATATACATCGACCCACACGGTTGGAAAACAAGAATCAAAACCCAAAATTTTATATTTTCGCGTAGGCGTACCTTTTACGAGCGCTATTGAGCATAATTGCTCAATGTATATGCGATTTACTCAACCAATATAAATCTGCCTAGTCATTACACCTGTACTCAACTCAGTTCACATATAAGTGATAAATATATGAAACTCTAAGATAATATTTCCCTAATCAATAATATAACTACACCAGTTCCAAAATAATAGCTAGCATCACTTCATTATCAAATACAGGGTTAAATCATAAATTCCAATTCATATGCAGTTTCATACCTGTTTAATTATACCGGAAATTATTCTTTAGTTTATAATTCATATAGCTTCATTAAATTGTTGATTATTTCTATTTAAACAAACTAGCATCCAATAACAAACAATTCACAATCAACAACCAATACACAACCAGATCAACCAAATCAATTGAATTTACATTCAATAATAATATTTTGTTCTGGTTTTACATAATTGAACATCAGTCAATTTATAAATATTTAATTATTATTTATTCAAATTCCAATTTATTTAATTCAATTTCAATATCATGATTTATTCAATTTCCACTTAACCAAGTTATGTTTCAATTAAAATTTCAATCCAGTTTAGATTCCATTCAAATCAAACAACGCATAAACCAATATTTCGATAATTTGAGAAGAATTATTTCTTTTCTATACAAAAATATAATTTAGGCAAAATTATTTTATTTACTCCCCTTACAAAACAATATCGTATCAATTATCAGCTTAATGCTTCTCAACACTTGAACTGATCAAACAACACAATACAAAACATTTGTATATAAAATTTACAAATACACTCTCATATATATATACATTCAACTCTATCTAGGCTATTACTGACCATATCTCCATTGAGTTGCATCACAAAGCCAAGGTTATTGCTAAACCAATAGCTCTGATACCGTTGTAACGACCCAAGGTGTATCATCCTAGAAATTTCATCAGCTAAAATAAGGAGTTAATTAGAGATTTGGTTATTTATAATCAATTTTTATATTGATACTAGGATTAGAAATTAAAAATCAAATATAGTGTTTTGTGTGTGGATTGAATTCGATATTTAACTCAGGACGGTTAAGTTAATTATTTGTTGTCGAATATTTGGATTGGATTGGTTGAACATTTAAAGTCAATTTAAGAATTTAAAAATAAATATTATTGACATTAAACAAATTGAAGAATTTGTTGAAATATATGGAAATGAGCTCGGATATGTGAGTATTTGTTTATATTAAGAAATTGAAATTTTACGTTTAAAATTTGGAATCGAGCCAAGTTGTTAGTGGGCAACGGAAATTAAATCAGTGAACCGATAAATTATTTAAAATTTAAAATAACATTGTATATAGACGGAGTCGGGATAATTTTATTTTGTTCAGAGCATTGAGACAATAGTATGTCCAATTTCGTTGCGATGAGAATATTTATGATAATACAAAAAATTAAAGCGTAGTGATAATTTGTGGTTGGATTGTATTTTATGGGGTACATGTAAATAAACATTTCCACCGTAAATTGTCTCCCCAAATGTAACCTATCTCACATACGCATTTCGCCGACCTACTGTTTGAAACACGCGCCTACCTTACCCTATGATTTTACATTATGTTTATCCTTGTTTTTCTCTCTTCTATAAAATTACCTCTCCGTTCACAAATTCCTTCAGCAAGACAAGCTTGTTCCTTTTATTTTAATAGTCGTAGCCAATTACTCTTTCCCCAAACATCAACTGTGAATCGCTCCACCAAAAATCTGAATCACCACCTCCAAATCGAAAAGCGAAACACTTGGTTTACATCTTTTACAAATCGACGTCAAGCCCCAGTTAATCTACCTCCTTTGCAAACATCAATCGATTTCGACTTCAAGCTTGAACCAGAGGATCGTGGCCACTAGCATTTGTTTCCATTTCATTTTCCAGATCTCGGCAACTCAAAGGTCGCAGCCTTTATTCAAACCAAAGCCAAGCCTTCACCATGCCTTCGCAGGCCACCACATCGAGCCTACTACCTTCATTCGAATCGCTATCCTAAGGTGAGCATTCACTCACGATTAATTACAGTTTCAAGTAATTTGATTTCGATAAGGATTTAATATAATAGCATAACTAGGATTGAAAGTTACTTGAGTGATTTTTGGCCTTTACTCTCGTTGCTGAAATTGCTATATATTGCCTTACCTGGTTTTGCGGTATATTTTTACATATAACAATACTCGAAATTGATTGAATATTGTATATGTGATTTGTTCATTTTGTTGTCTGGATTCGCGCTTGTAAAACTGTGTGCTGCCTTCATTGTTAATATTGTTAAGAAACAAACCTATACCTGGGCCTATGATTTCATTGAGTTCATTAAAACTTCAAAATAAAAGAACCGAGCAGGCATAAGAGCGATGGCCTTTAAGGAGAGTAAATTTTCTCTTCCCTTTAAAGTTTATTGCGGATTATATGTAAGATGGTGCAAACTGTTATGTATGCTTGTATGTTATTGGATGGATAACATTGGAAAAAAATCAATCTTTTTATTAGACCTGAGTGGAATATACAACAGCATATAAACGCTTACAAATTTCAATACTGTTAATCATAGAACTTCAAAGTATATGTATATATTCACAACTTTGATCCAAAGATTTAAATGTTTGAAGGATGTGTCTCTGAAAATGGTGAACTTTTAACAACAAGGAATTTATTTATTAAAACATTGTGCTTCACAGTATATTCTTTTTCTTTTGTGGGCGAACACTTTAGGATGCTCTCTTCTATTGAAATTAGATCTTTAAACAGGATTCAAACTTCAATAGGTGACTCACAACATCTATGTTATTGAGGGTAACCTTTAAAAAATTTACAAGTTTGAGATCAAGGGTTTGAGAAAACCTAAAAAAAACATTTTTTTTAGCAGAAATTTACAATTGGCAAGTGAACCTTTAAAACTCCTTCATTGTTTATATTTGTAACTCTTAAGTAGGATTAAACTGTATGAGCATTGGCATGTATCAACAAAATCTATGTTAAAATATTGATATCGAAAATGGTTAGATTGGGTCTGAGTGTTTGATGAAAAGTTGAGATGGTAATACAAAATACAGCAGTAACGAATAAGTAGCATGTGAAGACCCGTAACTTCCCCAGTAAGGAAAGAACGGATACTAAGAGAACACGACAAAATAGAACGCAGAGAGAAGAACATTTCATTGCATATCACAACAACTTCATCAGATTACAAGAATATACAGAGTAATGAATAGATATTACACATTATAAAATATCAGAGATTACAATACATTACAAAGCAGCGGAAAATAATACAAAATACAACTGAATGAGATATACGGATACAAAGCTTTCCGGATATCAATCCAGCTGTAAACCAGGACCCTGTGAATATAAATCTACAAAACCAAAACTACTAGCTGCCCGTGTCGAAATAAAGGCACCTAGAGTTTAGGTTAAAACAATAAACTCCAGGTCAGTCATGTGACTGGTGTGAGAACTAAAACAGTTATTTAAAACTTTACTTTAAATCAGATATATCAAGGGACCACGTCGTATAACACGGAACGGGTTTCCTCCCAAGAATACCAGTGCATATAACAAAACAGCGCAATGCTTTTCAGAAAAATGAAGCTATTATAAGACCCAGGTCCTATCACACAATGCAACGCAAGCCGGGGGATAGGGTTTTCCCTTATAATAGCCAAATATGCTTAATATGTTTTAAACAAATCATTTGATACTATTATAAGTGCATAGTGTATAAAACAACTTCAAATCATAAGTATCAATCATAGGCGGCATGGGTACCATATATCATGTCGCCAATACTAGGCTCTACAAATAATACCACAAAGTCACGTATTTGGAAATTGGATTTCCATCTGTGAACCGAGGCAAAAGATAGTCCTCTACCGATTCGAGAGCCTCTAGCCCACCCCTCAGGACCTATACTCAGGTAGGCCCTTGGAACGTCAGGGCCGGTCCACTGATGTGGATTAAAATGCCTGAACACTGCGTTTCCCTGCCCTTTGGGACGTAAATGAGCCAACGAATGACTCCATCGGACCCGGATCGTCCGATCTAACCGAGGCGCCTCGCAACAGCAACAACCACATAAGTCAAACTCGTCAGAGTGTGTAAAACCACTGATGCCACTTCTAACTAGAAAGAAACGAATGTCCTCCCTGAGGTCCTCTCCCGTTTTTGGTTCACCATCGGGGTGTGAGGCTCGCGAATCAACGTTACACAAAGCTACGCCACACAGGTCGTGCTTTGATCATCAACCACAAGACTTTGCTTTTCAACAGAAGCCTTGATCCATTGCCACTTAGGCATACCATACAAGCAATTCATTCCATGTGATAGATATCCATCAATATATAACCCCTAAGCTCGTACGTCTCAGAGAAGGGCGTTAAGCAAGAGAATAAATTCTCCGCCGCCAAACAGATATATATTTAATAGAAATCAATCACACAGTCTGAAATCCAATGTCAGACACACAGTCCATTTACAAGTTCGTTCTGGGTCTGAACGCAATTGGAGGCACCTAGTACCCCGCATATCCATCGATCTACAAGTACGTCTGGACGACCACTAACTGATTCCCTCCTCTTGGGTGTACGGCCCAATCCCAATCAAGATCATCTGTAATCACCCAAACGACGTGAAGACCTCCGGTCTTCAACCACCGTCTTCATCCTCGAAGCCACGTCGAATCAGTTATTCAGAATGGGATAAACCCGGTCTTTCCGAATAACTCGCATATATAATGAATAAGTGTTACACAAACACAACATACGCCTCATTCCAATTCAGAATATTCTTTTATACAAATATTATTATACTTTGGGAAAGGTTCCCATTAATTTTATCAAAGATAAATTCTTTAAATTTATTCTTTAATTTTCTTTGAATATCAATTCAAACTAGTCGGGATTAGCGAACCACACCGAAGTAATCATTTATTTTATTTTCCAATCTCAACCTATTCATCCCATGAAGTAAAACTGGTTATACTTCATATCTAACACCATGGTGTTATCGGTAAATTCAATTACCATTTCACGTTCAAATCTAATTAAAGATTAAACTATCGCCTGGAGTAAAACTGGTGACACTCCATTCTCGATCTTTTCAATCTAATTAAAGATTCATTAAAGCTCCACTTAGTTTTAATCTTTAACTGGGTTAAAGAATCAGTGTCATTTAAAACACGGTTCACTATAAACCCAAAATCACATTCTATTAATTATCGGGTTAAAGAACAAGTGAAATTTAAAACACTTTACGATAAACCCAAAAATCAATACCAATTCAATTCCAATTAAATATTATTTAATTGGTACACTTCATTAAATCTAAATAAAAAGATTTTTTTTTCTCAACTGGGCTTAAGAACAGTGTTAATGAAGACACCATTCACGACAAACCCAAATCACATTTGATATTAAATACAAGTCTCTGAATAGAAAATATATCGGCTTATATTCAATATCAAATTCTACGACCAACAAATATCGTATTGGAAATAACGATATCTATATATCTTTCAAATTTCCATAACGCCACTTGTATAATCACGAAATCCAACATCGAAATATTCCAAAGACAATTTCGATTCAAATCCATTCCAATTCAATTATCGGAAATTCTGGTTACTTTTAAAACCCTTTTTCAAATTCAATTTATTTAATTAAAAATAAATAGAATTATAATTCTAGTTCAAAACTAGTTCATTTCGATAAAAATCTATTTTTATCTTTTCAAATATGGAATTTTCCACCCTAATTCTTCACAAATCATTTCTTATGATTTTACACAAAATATTACTATTTTTAATAATTTTATCAAGGCCCTTACAGTCGATTTCCATCAACGGCCATCGAACTGCACTTACAGCGACCTTTTCCAAATTCGATTTAGACATAATTACAATCCAACTGTTAGATTTTTGATTTCTAATATTCGTTAGATAGCTCCTTTCGATACGAACCCAATGGTTCCGGTTTTAGGAGAATCCGACGGTCGGATCTCCTGCAATGTCAATTCGAAGTCACTGGTCGAAATTCGCGAACTGCCACAACGCGGTGCGTTCTATTCAGGCCATTATATATAAATATATATACAATATATTATATATATTTCATCGATTTCCTTTCAAAATGTATTTTATAAATCGTTTAAATTCGTTTTCAAAACGATTTCAACTTCTTATTCGATTTCAAATCAAAAATGAATTTTCCTTATAAATTCATTTTTAAATTCAATTCAAATTGATTTCAATTCAAATCGATTTTTAATTTAATTTGTTTTCAATTCAAATTCAATTCAAATTCATTTCTATTCAATTTCAATTCGAATTCAATTCTATTCAATTACAATTCGAATCGAATTCATTTCTATTCAATTTCAGTTAGAATTCATTTCAATTCAAGTTCAATTAGAATTCATTTCTATTCAACTTCAATTCTATTCAATTTCAATTCGAATTCAAATTCATTTTCAAAATATTCGATTTTGAAATCACTTTTCAATATTCATTATAAGAACGAATATAATTGATATACATAACGTTTGCGTCAAAATGGCGTCAACCTAATCAACACGGCTTCATATATTTATATTTTCAAATATTCTATTTCAAATATTTCTATTTTCAAATATTCTATTTCAAATATTTCTATTTTCAAATATTTCTATTTTCAAATATTCTATTTCAAATATTTCTATTTCAAATATTTCTATTCAAATATTTCTATTCAACTTCAATTCGAATTCAAATTCATTTTCAAAATATTCGATTTTGAAATCACTTTTCAATATTCATTGTAAAAACGAATATAATCGATATACATATCGTTTGCATCAAAATGGCGTCAATCTAATCAACATGGCTTCATATATTTCTATTTTCAAATATTCTATTTCAAATGTTTCTATTTTCAAATATTCTATTTTAAATATTTCTATTTTCAAATATTCTATTTCAAATATTTCTATTTTCAAATATTCTATTTCAAATATTTCTATTTCAAATATTTCTATTCAAATGTTTCTATTCAAAACTGGAATGAGGCCCAATCAATTACCATAGATTTTATTTCTATGGATTTCCATACAACGCATGTATATATCAACAATGACAAATAATCAATTACCATCCAAAGTGCATTCTACACTGTATAAGCATCAAATATAAATATTTAACGCTCATAACTGTCTGTCAATCAATCGATCGACATACAACTAATTGTTGGGATTAGTGTATGTCATATATCATCCCAATACCCGTGTGGGGTTTCAAACAATCAAACACAGATTTTATTTGTGCAGTTGGGCGATGTGTAAAATTTATCATCCCAATCAATATCAGTCAAATGTGTGTATGTAACCAAATCGTCCAATTTATTTATTTTTATTTCATTTTAAATACACGTTAAAAATTCTATTTTCAACTATAAAATATTTTTAACTATATAAATATTTTATTTCATTTCACATCTCATCACACAATCAACTACACATCACAATCAAACAAACAAGCATGCACGCCGTCCATGGTCTGTCGACGACGGGTTTCGGGTGCTACTAAACACTGTCTGCATCCTAGTATATATTTTAACTAGAAATAAATTTAAAAGTGAGGAGTTCTCACAGAGTGTTCCACTCCGCGGTGCTTTACTGTTGAACTGCTGAACCGTCTGGATTTGTTTGAAATTCCAATGCAGTTATTTCACGCTGTTAAAATAAAAATTATATTTTTATTGCTTCATTCAATAAATAAAAATCATAATTTTACTTCGCCATTTCAACAATAAAAATCCGACCTTTTCTAAATTAAAAATCTGATCTTTTCTAAATTAAAAATCTGATCTTTTCTAAATTAAAAATCTGATCTTTTCTAAATTAAAAATCTGATCTTTTCCACTAACAAAAATGGTATTTTTATACTAACAAAAAATGGTATTTTTATACTAACAAAAAATGGTATTTTTATGCTAACAAAAAATGGTATTTTTATGCTAACAAAAAATGGTATTTTTATACTAACAAAAAATGGTATTTTTATGCTAACAAAAAATAAAGATGGTATTCTTATAAGCCAAAGAAATAAATAAAGTCAGAGAAAAAAAAACTTACTTTGATTGGGTTTTCAACGAGGGTGTTCCTTCGATCGCTAGAGGAAGGGGGAGGAGGAGTCTGGGCCCGGAGGGGAGGAGGGAGGCGCGCAAAAAAAGGGGGCGCTCCTGACTGTTGGCGGCGTCAGCTAGGGCTATGTATTGTGGTTCGATTTGGGGGCTTTTGGGGGGGTTCGACGTCGCATAGAAAGGGGAAGGTGATGGCTGGAGGGGGTTGCGATATTGGGTGGCTCGACACAGGTTTGGGCGTGGGGGATGGCGGCGGTTTCTAGGGAGGCGGCGGCAGCTTCAATTGGAGAGGAGAGAGGAGCAGGGGAGGAGGGGGTCGTGGCCTAGGGAGGCGCACTGGAGAAGAAGAGGGGGGAGTTTGGGCGCGGCGCGAGGTGGGGCGCGTCTTTTGGAAGAGGCGGCGCATTTTTTTCTTTTTTTTCGAATGAATGAATCGGGAGCGGGGGGGGGGGGGGGGGGGGCTAAGAAGAAATAAGGGAGGGGAGAGATTTTTATTTTATTTGTTTAATTAATTTAATTTCAAAAAAGTACTTTTTATTTCGACCTCGAAACGGGACCCACCGCCTGTCGTCCCTAGCGTTTTACCCCCATTCCGAACACAATGGGATATGTATCGTAAGATGATTCGACCATTTCGATCAGTTTTCGTCAAAATCCAAATATAACTCTATATATTGAATTTGAACATGCATTTCAATTTACTGGGGTTACATACGAACTCTAAAAATTCCAGAAAAATATTTTCTATTTCAATTTACTGGTCAAACGCGTTTTCCTTTGCCACGCTCCCATATTGATTCAAAAAATTACGAATTTTGAAACCTACCAATAACTTGACATCACGGACCCAACAAAAGTGGTTTCGTCGAAATCCGAGGTCGTTTGCAAAATTCCCATTTTTAAGGGCCAGAATTCCATAGCGACTATTCTGAATTTTCAACTGGACATATCTTTTGATTCCTGCTATGAAATTTCGATTTTCCGGATTCGTTGGAAATATATTCTCAATTATATTCTAATATTTTTGGTTTCACTAAAATCCGGTTTATTTTGCACCCGGTACATTCATTTGAACTTTGAAATCGAATTATCGAACTACCGCTCCATTTTCAATTCCTTTTATAATTATAAATAATTATTTATATCCTAACGACGATTCAAACGAATATATACGTTCGAATTCAATTCAAAATAAATTTCTCATCGTTATTGTTTAAAATAATTCATTTTAAATAATCAAAATTCGCTAAAATTGCCAAAATAAAAAATTTAAATTGGCTCAGATTTCCGGATTATTACAATCTCCCCCACTTAAAACTTTTCGTCCCTGAAAAGGAACGAAGCCGAAAGTTGTTTAACAAATCAACTCAACTTCCATTATTTTCACTACGGCTTAAGTTCTTTCAATTTCTAAGAACTTCTCAAAAAATTTCAAAAATTTGGCTAACACCCTAAAATTTTGAAAATTTTCGCCATAACCTCCCCTGCACCGGGGACTTGGGGATATTTCATATAGCCTCTCATGGCCTTCTTCAATCCAAAAGAAAAAGCCAATCGGCTCATAAAATAATCATCAACCAAACAAAACAGTAAATTATGGTAAACATGTACCTATTTGTCGGGTAAACAATTTTATTCTCTGCTCTAGCCTCCTTGCTATGACCTGTTCAATGTAAGTACATGTATATGCAAGCAACTGCAACAAATTTTCAATACAATTCACTATTTGATCAATTTGGCTAAAGGTTTAACATTTTAATTAATCAAACAACACAATCAGCAACCAATTAGTTGGTTATCATTTCAAATTCATAACTTTGATATATAGTCAAAAAAATCACATTTTTGATGCCAAACCACAACGATAGGCCCTATCTAGCTTTGCTTCTCACACCAGCCAATTGGAAATATATAAATATCACACTTTCGTCACTCGAAGAAAAATTCTGACGGTGAGTACTCAACCATCAGAATCATCTTCGGGCCACTAGAGTATGATTCTATATCTATCCAATATATTAAAACTTCGTACACACGCTAGCTAGGCGTATATGCAAAATCTTCATATACTAGATTGTCCAAATTCAACATAAATAAATATTCAAATACGTTGAATAAAGTTTAAATTTTCAAAACAAAATTCATTTTCATTTTAAAAATATACTCTTCACACCCGTTCTAGGATACTACTGATCCCATCTCTAACGAGTCATTCTCATTGGATATTACTAATCCAATCTCTGATGAATTCTTTCGTTTGGTTCTAACTTGTCTTGTTCTCCAAGCTTTGTAAACCAAAGCTCTGATACCAACTGTAAAGACCCGTAACTTCCCCGGTAAGGAAAGAACGGATACTAAGAGAACATGACAAAATAGAACGCAGACAGAAGAACATTTCATTGCTTATCACAACAACTTCATCAGATTACAAGAATATACAGAGTAATGAATAAATATTACACATTATAAAATATCAGAGATTACAATACATTACAAAGCAGCGGAAAATAATACAAAATACAACTGAATGTGATATACGGATACAAAGCTTTCCAGATATCATTCCAGCTGTAAACCAGGAGCCGGTGAATATAAATCTGCAAAACCAAAACTACTAGCTGCCCGTGTCGAAATAAGGGCACCCAGAGTTTAGGTTAAAACAATAAACTCCTGGTCAGTCATGTGACTGGTGTGAGAACTAAAACAGTTATTTAAAACTTTACTTTAAATCAGATATATCAAGGGACAACGCTGTATAACATGGAACGGGTTTGCTCCCAAGAATACCAGTGCATATAACAAAACAGCGCAATGCTTTTTGGAAAAATGAAGCTATTATAAGACCCAGGTCCTATCACACAATGCAACGCAAGCCGGGGGATAGGGTTTTCCCTTATAATAGCCAAACATGCTTAGTACGTTTTAAACAAATCATTTGATACTATTATAAGTGCATAGTGTATAAAACAACTTCAAATCATAAGTATCAATCATAGGCGGCATGGGTACCATTTATCATGTCGCCAATACTAGGCTCTACAAATAAAACCGCAAAGTCACGTATTTGGAAATTGGATTTCCATCTGTGAATCGCGGCAAAATATAGTCCTCTATCGATTCAAGAGTCTCTAGCCCGCCCCTTTGGACCCAGACTCAGGTGGGCCCTTGGATCGTCAGGGTCGGTCCACCGATGTGGATTAAAATGCCTGAACACTGCGTTTCCCCACCCTTTGGGGCGTAAATGAGCCAACGAGTGACTCCATCAGACCCGGATCGTCCGATCTAACCGAGGTGCCTTGCAATAGCAACAACCACATAAGTCAAACTCGTCAGGGCGTGTAAAACCACTTACGCCACTTCTAACAAGAAAGAAACGCATGTCCTCCCTGAGGTCGTCTCCCGTTTTTGGTTCACCACCGGGGTGTGAGGCTCGCGAATCAACGTTACATAAAGCTACGCCACACAGGCCGTGCTTTGATCATCAACCACAAGACTTTGCTTTTCAACAGAAGCCTTGATCCATTGCCCCTTAGGCATGCTACACAAGCAATTCCTTGCGACAGATATCCATCAATATATAACCCTAAGATCGTATGTCTCAGAGAAGGGCGTTAAGCAAGAGAATAAATTCTCCGCCGCCAAACAGATATATATTTAATAGAAATCAATCACACAGACTGAAATCCAATGTCAGATACACAGTCCATTTACAAGTTCGTTCTGGGTCTGAACGAAACTGGAGGTACCTAGTACCCCGCATATCCATTGATCTCCAAGTACATCTGGACGACCACTAACTGATTCCTCCTCTTGGGAGTACGACCCAATCAAAATCATCAGTAATCACCCAATCGACGTGAAGACCTCGAGTCTTCAACCACCGTCTTCATCCTTGACGCCACGTCGAATCAGTTATTCAGAATGGGATAAACCCGGTCTTTCCAAATAACTCGTGTATATAATAAATAAGTGTTACACAAACATAACATACGCCTCACTCCAATTAAGAATATTCTTTTATACAAATATTCTTAAACTTTGGGAAACGTTCCCATTAATTTTATCAAAGATAAATTCTTTAAATTTATTCTTTAATTTTCTTTGAATATCAATTCAAACTAGTCGGGATTAGCGAACCAGACCGAAGTAATCATTTATTTTATTTCCCAATCCCAACCTATTCATCCCATGAAGTAAAACTGGCCATACTTCATATCTAACACCACGGTGTTATCGGTAAATTCAATTACCATTTCACGTTCAAATCTAATTAAAGATTTAACTATCGCCTGGAGTAAAACTGGTGATACTCCATTCTCGATCTTTTCAATCTAATTAAAGATTCATTAAAACTCCACTTAGTTTTAATCTTTAACTGGGTTAAAGAATCAGTGTCATTTAAAACACGATTCACTGTAAACCCAAAATCACATTCCATTAATTATCGTGTTAAAGAACAAGTGTTATTTAAAACACAGTTCACGATAAACCCAAAAATCAATACCAATTCAATTCCAATTAAATATTATTTAATTGGTACACTTCATTAAATCTAAATAAAAAGATTTAATCTTTTTCTCAACTAGGCTTAAGAACAGTGTTAATGAAGACACCATTCACGATAAACCCAAATCACATTTGATATTAAATACAAGGCTCTGAATAGAAAATATATCGGCTTATATTCAATATCAAATTCTACGACCAACAAATATCGTATTGGAAATAACGATATCTATATATCTTTCAAATTTCCATAACGCTACCTATATAATCACGAAATACAACATCGAAATATTCCAAAGACAATTTCGATTCAAATACATTCCAGTTCAATTATCGGAAATTCTGGTTACTTTTAAAACCCTTTTTCAAATTCAATTTATTTAATTAAAAATAAATAGAATTATAATTCTAGTTCAAAACTAGTTCATTTCGATAAAAATCTATTTTTATCTTTTCAAAAATGAAATTTTCCACCCCAATTCTTCACAAATCATTTCTTATGATTTTACACAAATTATTACTATTTTTTAATAATTTAACAAGGCCCGCACAGTCGATTTCCATCAACGGCCATCGAACTGCGCTTATAACGACCTTTTCTAAATTTGATTTGGACATAATTCCAAATCCAACCGTTAGATTTCTAATTTCCAATATTCTTAGAAAGCTCCTTTGGATACGAACCCAACGGTTCCGGTTTTAGGAGAATCCGACGGCCAGATCTCCCGCAGCGTCAATTCGAAGTCAGTGGTCGAAATTCGCGAACTACCGCAGTGCGGCGCATTCTATTCAGGCCATTATATATATAATATATATATTATATATATTTCATTGATTTCCTTTCAAAACATAATTTATAAATCGTTTATATTCGTTTTCAAAACGATTTCAACTTCCTATTCGATTTCAAATCAAATTGAATTTTCCTTATAATTCGTTTTTAAATTCATTTCAAATTGATTTCAATTCAAATCGATTTTTAATTCAATTCGTTTTCAATTCAATTTCAATTCGAATTCATTTCTATTCAATTCAAATTCAATTCTATTCAATTTCAATTCTATTCAATTTCAATTCGAATCGAATTCATTTCTATTCAATTTCAATTAGAATTCATTTCTATTTAAGTTCAATTAGAATTCATTTCTATTCAACTTCAATTCTATTCAATTTTAATTCGAATTCAAATTCATTTTCAAAATATTCGATTTTGAAATAACTTTTCAATATTCATTATAAAAACGAATATAATCGATATACATATAGTTTGCGTCAAAATGGCGTCAATCTAATCAACACGGCTTCATATATTTCTATTTTCAAATATTCTATTTCAAATATTTCTATTTTCAAATATTCTATTTCAAATATTTCTATTTTCAAATATTTCTGTTTTCAAATATTCTATTTCAAATATTTCTATTTCAAATATTTCTATTCAAATATTTCTAATCAACTTCAAATCGAATTCAAATTCGAATTCAAATTCATTTTCAAAATATTCGATTTTGAAATCACTTTTCAATATTCATTATAAAAACGAATATAATCGATATACATATCGTTTGCATCAAAATGGCGTCAAACTAATCAACACGGCTTCATATATTTCTATTTTCAAATATTCTATTTCAAATATTTCTATTTTCAAATATTCTATTTTAAATATTTCTATTTTCAAATATTTCTATTTTCAAATATTCTATTTCAAATATTTCTATTTCAAATATTTCTATTCAAATATTTCTATTCAAAACTGGAATGAGGCCCAATCAATTACCATAGATTTTATTTCAATGGATTTCCATACAACGCATGTATATATCAACAATGACAAATAATCAACCATCATCCAAAGTGCATTCTATACTGTATAAGCATCAAATATAAATATTTAATGCTCATAACAGTCTGTCAATCAATCGACCGACATACAACTAATTATTGGGATTAGTGTATGTCATATATCAACCCAATACCCGTGTAGGGTTTCAAACAATCAAACACAGATTTTATTTGTCTAGTTGGGTGATGTGTAAAATTTATCGTCCCAATCAATATCAGCCAAATGTGTGTATATAAGCAAATCGTCCAATTTGTTCATTTTTATTTCATTTTAAATACACGTTAAAAATTCTATTTTCAACTATAAAATATTTTTAAATATATAAATATTTTATTTCATTTCACATCTCATCACACAATCAAATACACATCACAATCAAACAAACAAGCATACAAGCCGTCCATGGTCTGTCGAGGACGGGTGTCGGGTGCTACTAAACACCGTCTGCATCCTAGTATATATTTTAACTAGAAATAAATTTAAAAGTGAGGAGTTCTCACAGAGGGTTCCACTCCGCCGTGCTTTACTGTTGAACTGCTGAACCATCTGGATTTGTTTGAAATTCCAATGCAGTTCTTTTCACGTTGTTAAAATAAAAATTATATTTTTATTGCTTTATTCAATAAATAAAAATCATATTTTTACTTCGCCATTTCAACAATAAAAATCCGACCTTTTCTAAATTAAAAATCCGATCTTTTCTAAATTAAAAATCTGATCTTTTCTAAATTAAAAATCTGATCTTTTCCACTAACAAAAATGGTATTTTTATAATAACAAAAAATGGTATTTTTATACTAACAAAAAATGGTATTTTTATACTAACAAAAAATAAACATGGTATTCTTATAAGCCAAAGAAATAAATAAAGTCAGAGAAAAAAAACTTACTTTGATTGGGTTTTCAACGAGGGTGTTCCTTCGATCGCTAGAGGAAGGGGGAGGAGGAGTCTGCGCCCAGGGAGGGGAGGAGGGAGGCACGCAAAAAAAGGGGGCGCTCCTGACTGTTGGCGGCGTCGGCTAGGGCTATGTACTGTGGTTCGATTTTGGGGCTTTGGGGGGGGGGGGGTTCGACGTCGCATAAAAAGGGGGAAGGAGATGGCTGGAGGGTGGTTGCGATATTGGGTGGCTCGACGGAGGTTTGGGCATGGGGGTTGGCGGCGGTTTCTAGGGAGGCGGTGACAGCTTCAATTGGAGAGGAGAGAGGAGCAAGGGAGGAGGGGGTCGTGGCCTAGGGAGGCACGCTGGAGAAGAAGAGGGGGAGGAGTCTGGGCGCGGCGCGAATAGGCTAGATTTCAGATTCTATGTAGAATTCCAAATGAAAATTAAACATTTATTTTCAATGTTAAATCTTAATTTAATCTATAGTTATGCATCAAAATTTCTGGGTCGTTATACAAGGCGGCAAGGAAGTTGGTTAGCAGAGAATCACTTCCAAATTTGCGATGGCTTACATGTCAAGCATGGTGTCGGTTAGTGATGGCTAGCGTCCGTTTATATTTCCAAGCTTGTTATGGTTAGCGATGGATAACGTCAATTTATGTTTTCAGACTTGCGAGGATTAGCGATAAAAACCAAACAGCATAAAAATTATCATGTGTCTATACCTTAGCTTTCTCTAATTTGACTACGAAAATTGAAACTAAATACGTTGTTATTTTGTTGCGTTCTGGGTATACAACTATGGCGTATTGTTTCAATTCACACGGGCAAGCGACGACCATCGCAAACAACAATTTTTCTTATAGTGTTATTTATTATATGGGTCAACCAAGGTTATTTATTATTTCTTTCCATGTATGATAAACGTGACCAATGAATAAATTATTGCAAACTTATGAATTCACCTTGTTACATTAGGCAAGCGTTTGGAATCATACATAAGATATACACCTAATCGACACCTCTCATAGATATTCGACTCAAAATTTTCGTAAATTACGTGAAGTTGACGGGTTTCAAGATGTAAGTGGTCAAACTATAGCTGCAAGCCACACGAAAAAAGTTACTTCATCTATTGTTTTCAAAATATATCTGTTGAATATTTTTTAAGGAGAAAGAGGGAGAGAATATGGGAAAGAAATTTTTACATTCGAAAATATCCTTTTATTGATGTTTATTTCTTGCTTAACACAACTTGATACAACGAATGACAGAGCATTCCTCTATTTATAACATACCAAAGGTTCTAGAGTCTTCTTTCTCTAGATTCTTCATTCATCCTCTACTTTCTAGGCTTTCCTTAATAATTCATTCTCTAGATAATTCTATTACATATTTGATAACTCTAATATTTATTACCAATTATTTTGTCCATCCCTAAATACAAGAACTAAATATATGACATAATCGAATGTTTCCTTAAAAACCAAGTTTATTTCCAACATTCGCCGTAAACTGGGTTTTATGACTCTAAGAAATTCCTTTATATCTCAAATGTTTTGGTAAGAAGAAAAGTAATATGATTAAACATTTGTTGATTGCATATGGGTTTGTTTTCCATCATTGAGTTGTTCAAATTAAATCTGTGAGTCTTCCTTTTGCTTTCATCAATGTCATTTTGCAATTATTTCCCACTTCTTTCCTCCTATGTTAGGTTAGAATTTTTTGCATCGTCAATACCAATTCCTTTTACAATATCTTTTTTTTTCTTCTATCTTGTCTGCAACATCCTCGCATTTCAGATTGTTTTCATTACTCTTCTTTTCTTCTTCTTTGATTTCTTCTTCAGTAATCATGCCTTTAGATATACCTTTTTCTTGTTTTCTCTTCGTATTTTTCTTACCGGGTTCTTTATCAACATCAACAGCCTTGCAAACGTCCAACTCTACATTCTTAAATGTTCCGTGAATTTCTTCCTAAATGTTATTTTTCTTACGTTCCTTTTTTTCTTCAACCCGAAAATTTCGGTCAATGACATTCACTTCAATATAAACTTGGATTAGTGTGTCGTTATTTTATCTTCAGCATTTGTTTAGCTATAAAATATATGATTGATATCTTATATCATGTCGTTTTGCACAAGTCATTATGAACGAACCATGCACCATGTCATCCCTCAAAGAATCATTCTTTGGATATAACATATGAGAAAAATCCCATTTGTATCATGTCGTTGACACACCATGGCGCGAGAGTGAAGCAAAGTCATGTCGCATAGCTTCAAGCCGTATTCAACTCAATCGATATTGCATAGACCACCATGTCGTTCCAAACTCATGTCGCCAGGAGGAGTGGCAGTCCAAGGTGTTTTCAAGCCATGTTGTGACCACTATTAGAAGCTTATGTCGCTCGGCGACATGGGGGGAGCAGGCACGCTACTGAAGAACAAACCGCAAGTCACACCTATCCATGTCACGGTCGACATGAGTGATTGATCCACTTCCGCTAGAACCAGCGCCGACATAAGCCATACCGCTATACCATAACCCGTTGACAGTTAGAGCCAGGTTGTCGCCGGTTGTCCCGTGCCAGGTTGTCTCCAACCAGCACCCAACCGACATGAGTTATGTCGCTGAACGACATGGATTTCTACATTACATATCTTCACTCCACTCACTCCTATAAATACCGCATGCACACCACTTTAATAGGGACCGAATTTTATGATCTCGAAGGGCTGTCCAACCATTTACTCAACAATTCTAAGTGATTTCTACATCTTCAATCCAAGATCAAACATGGAATTCTCCATCAAATCATGGGAATCCATTCAGGATTTTGAAGAATCATAGATCTACTTCTCAAATTGCTACATTTAGAGGATTTTCCTAATTCCTTTGGCTTTTTGGATTAAATCAAGAGAAGAGTTTGTGAGGATGAAATTTTGGTTAAAAAATTGATGTAAAACGTTAGTATGTATGATAATTATATGTTAAACTAGCATATTTGCTAAATAAATTCTTTAATTAGTGTTTAGGCCTTATTATGTATCATTTTGGGCCTTAATTATGTCTCTGACCTAAGAAATATCTGGATAGGTGAGGAAGGTACATTACTTTTCCTCATATTTCATCTTCCTCGGTAAACCAACGGAAGCAAATAGGGAAAAAAATCAACAGATCTCTTCACTGTAAATCATTATAGCCCCAAAATCCACATCAAAAAGCAAGATTTCAGTTGTTTGAATAAATAGCAGCAGCTAAAGCGGTTACATGTAGAAAGAAGTCTTCTTCTCAACATTGAAGCCTTCAACAATCTCGTATCCTTGCTAAAATTGCTGAAAATTTCTGTAAGGTGAGCGCAAACTCACGCATTCTAGTTAACAGTTTTTTTTCCTTGATATCGTTGTCTGCTGTAAAATTAGCAGCTACAGCTTTGTGTGTACATTTGCTGTAAATTTCCTTTCGTGCATCCGTTGTTACCATTACTTCGGCTGTCCATTCGATGAAAACGCGTAGTAACTTGCGCAAGTTCACTGTAGCCAAGTTTACCGTTTCACCTATCCTCGTTTTGAAAGTAATAGTAACTTCTTTGTACCCTTTCACGTTGTGCTTCTTAGCTGTTACGTTTTCATCCTCTCAAAAAGGAATTGGGCACATTAATTTGGACTTAAGTGCAAAGCTTCCTTTTGTGAATAGTGATATAACCACGCATTTGTAATCCACGATTCATGGCATGAGTTGCCTGTAGCATATTGTTTTGTAATGTCTTGAATTATATCCACTTTTGTCTTTACATGATTTTGTTCCATTTATGTATTTTTCTACAATTTGCCCTTATATGGCACGCATGAGACTTGCTGCATAGATATGTTGGAACCAAACTTTTGTTGAAAGGTTACATATTTTATTTTTATTTATTTATTTTTATTTTCATTTTTCTTTTGCTTATTTATTTTATTTTATTTTATATTAAGTTATAATTATTTTAAATAAGATCACTTATCTTGTTGCATAGTTGGTGCGGTGCGCATATAATTTGTGATTGATCAAGCTAGTAATTGACAATAATCCAGACCTTCGATAAACGAGTTTTCTGTGAAATTGGACGATGTTACTTCTGTTTAATTTAAAAAATACACACTACACATGTTTTCATCGGTTTCGATACGTATAAAAATACAGTTTTTAATTATAGCTCAAGATAAAAATATTTTACGTTTTTTGTTCATTTAATTCATTGTCACCAAGCAATAGCACAAATTTATTTATAAACTATAAATGTTTTGAAGACAGAAAATAAGGGATTTTCATAATTGTTTTTGAAAACGTTTTCTCATAAACTATTTTCTACATATAAAATTTCGCCGCTTTGCACCCTTTGAGAAGGCGTAGTTGAAATCGAACGATACTGTAAACCCCGTGGTATGGGACATGAAGATGTACGTAATCGGTCAATTCCATTTCCGTCTAATTGAAGTTATTTTGTGATATATTTGTGTTTTTCTGTTTTGAAATTGATATGCAGGCAGTGGACTGTTAGTGAGAACGTGTGGTATAAGAAACACCGTTACCGCTACTTGGTTTACTGACTATGAGTCAGTGATGCATATTATATTGTGTTAAGCCAGTACTTTGCTTCGAGGCGAAGCCGGGACTCGGGGGGAGTCACGTATACATATTCACTTGACTGGGGGGGGGGGGCGAGGGTCAAGATACACTCGACTGGGCGGGGGGGTCGCAGTAATAGGTGCCTAACTTGAATACGTATAAGTACAGAGCTAAGCTCAAGGGGAGGTACATTATCATTTGATTGCATGTGCATATTTGTTTTCTGCTGGATCCATATTGTGATGGTATTTATTTTGTGATTGAATCTTTACGACCATACATCGAGATGATCATAGGATTTTAAATTCTCACAAATATTTTGTAATTTTCTATGTTGTAATTTGATGCTTCTTTCGTGATATTTGACTCACTCGACTTATATCCTGATTTTGATGGTTTTGGAAATTTGGATGACATTTGTAATATGTGCACAATGAATCACCTAGCTTTGAGCTAATAAGTAAGTCTAATTGTGTACCCTTCGCTTATGGTTTGTGAATGAAGTGTATTCCATTTCGACAGAGTATCACGTTATTAAAACTTTAGCTACAGAACTGAATCTTTTTATTCTTTATATTATTATTACTTACTGTTAACTAGACTGACCAGTGTGTGTTTATGCTCGGGTCAGACTGAGCTTTTTCAGGTATGCTGGACATTGTAGAAACCTTTTGCTTCTGCCGTGGATCTGTTGTTTTGGGCTATCCAGTTAGCTATTTTGTCTAGATATATGTTTATGATCCATGTACTCTAATGTACCGTATTATTATTTTGGACTCATGATGTGACTCATGATGTACTTGTTGTGGTTTTATACCACGTTTGTGACACTATATGTTGTATATCATTTGCGTATGTATTTGATGATGGGTGATCTGTTCAAAGATGATTATTGCTTCCTTTAATCGTACTTGTTCTGAATTACTTCTAGCCACCATAGTTTTGTATTAAATAAACATAAGAGTGTCGAAGAAAAAGAAAAAAATTATTAGCACATTTTATTGATACTCTTGATGTTTATTTAATACAAGGCTTATGGATGGTCGCTCCTAACAAGCCTTATTCTCTGTATTACTAGTCTGCATTCCTCATAATGTTCTTTACTAGTATGGGTCTTAGGGTGGGGCGTCACATATAGCAGGAAAAGATAGGGGTGAAATTAAACTTAGATTATGAAAGCAATGGGCATAAGAGGCAAGAGACCCAGGTGAATCAAAAATGGATTCTAAGTATGACACGATGAAGTCTGTTTCGATTTTACCTGCATCTAGAAGGTGTTCCTGGACATCTCTATGCTCAATCCTCCAATTGTCTATGTTTTCATCATCACCTTCATCGTCTAAACAACGTTCCTCGATAACATTCTCTATAACAATGCACTCTTCAGTGCCTACGTCTTTCTCTATCAAAGTAACAGGAGAATTCACATGAATCTGTGAACTAGAAGCTTCAATATTTGTAGGATCGACGAGAGGATCAATGTTGGTTTGACTGTGAACCTTCTCTTCGGAAGCACCATCCCTATCATTCGCCAACAGGGCTTTTCCCTCAGCTAAAGCTTTCTTGGATCTTTCTTCTAAAAGATCATTAATGAGATCATCTTCACTAGGATCGCCACCATTAATTTCAAGGACTTGTTCCAAGACAAGTGCCAAGGTAGTTGGAAAGCTGTCCCCTAAATAGTGTAAACTCCCGCGCTCATGACACTGAAAATGTAAAACCTGGCATCAACCTCGTCCATAGCCTTGAGTTTCCACAATAGCTTTTTTATCCTTCTCCAAAGTATCAACCTTAGCTGTTTGTGTGTGATTGGAAGCTTTCAAGGAATTGATAGTTTCTCTAAGTTGAGCAGCTTCGTCTCGATATTGTTTAGAGAAATCCTTTTCCCCAGACAATATAACTTCAGCATTGCGCTTAGCGATTAAGGCTTCCTTTTTCTGTTTAGCAGCTTCATGTTCTTCCCTGAGTCTCTTATTCTCAGTATCTAATCCCTCCAGTTCTGCATTTCTTTTAGTAACGGAGGCAATGGTTGCCTCATGAGAATCTAAGACTTCCTCCCACTTGGCCTTATCACTCTCCAAAGCAGCGATCTTAGAAAGAATGGCGTCATTACGCTTTTGGAGATCATCGTCAAATTTATTCCATCTGCTCAATTATTTCTTAGTATGTCCCTGATAATACTTAACTTCGTGTCAAGCTGACTCTTAGCAGTGTCAAGCTGGGTATGCGTTTGGCTTATTACAGTTTCTATTTCCTCAGCTATGTCATCAGCATCAGTGAATTTACGACACAATAAAAAAGTATCCCTTTCAAATTCGAACCCTTGAATCATCCAGCAAGGGAAGTGTTTGCTGGCTCGGGCTCATAATGGGGCTTGTGAATAATTGAATGTATTTCCGCGGGAGGACCCGAAGATGGAACTAGTCAGGGAACAATAGGAAGCTTGTCCAATTGAGAGTGCTTATGTGAGCCATCCTTCCCTTAATCATCTTTCCCTCTCTTCTCCCTGCGACCTTCTTCATCATGAGTATCATCCCTAAGCCAAGCACGTCTTCTTCTTTCCTCCTCTTCTTCCTCGCATATCTTTCACCTCTTCTCATCAATCAATTCACGTTCAGATGTGTGTGAGGGCTTATGAAAAGACTTTTGAGGTAGGGGAGGGTAGGACTGCTTGGAATGTTGTGGCTATCGCAAAGGCTCGGATTGTAATAAATGCTTAGGGTTGTATGCTGTACTTTTCTTGCTAAAATCAGACAAGTGTTTCCCATGCGTCTTTGAACCTGAAAAAAAAGAGAAAAGCTTCTTCGCGCTAGAACTGAAAGGTACTAGGGCAAACTAAAAAAAGCTATAGAGAAATTTAAAGAGCGTATGCGTATTTTTTAAAGCGCTTCTATAAACGAACCAGTTTTTCTAGTTGATTCTAAGGAAATTCCTAAAGATTTCAGCAATTTTCCTGGTGCAGAAACGAGATTCTCCATTATGCTAGCACTTGTAATTGTTTTTTGGGGATCAAGATGCTGGGTAACGATGTCGCCCTGGCTAAGGTACTTAGCTGAATTACGATCACCCAAATTATCAAAGGTACATGTAGAACCTTCCTCTGTTATGTTCTGAATAAGAGGGTCATCAACCATCATTTCTGTGTTTGTTCAATTTTTATTGTGGTTTCACCTTCGCCAACATGTTCAGTTTCATGTGCAGAATCTGAAACGTTGCCCTCTCATCCATCTCTCTCAGTTTGCTCAGTTTTTGATACAAGGAGCGGGGTGGTATTTTCTTTCTCCAAATGTCTAGTTGGGGTTAGAAGACACTTACTTTCATGTTGGTTAAATGTTTCATCCTCATTGGAAGCTATTTTAGATGGCGACTTGCTTCCACCAGCAGACTCAGAACACTTTTTCAGTGAGGAATCAATAGTTTGATCTCGGGTTTCATTATCGCCGCCAAAAGTACCAACATTTGGTTCTGTAGGCTTAAGTTTGAGGGTTGCAGGTGTTCCTTTGGAATAAAATTTCCTTTAAAAATAGAGTAGTCCATGTTTGTGAAGATTATTCTTTGTTATCACATACTATCTATATCTATCCAATAGACCAACGTCATGAAGGGAGTCATAAAGTGGTTTATAAGGAGCGCTATCTTTCTCTTTAATAGGAGCCAAGAGAACTGTAAAATAAAGGAACATATATTTCAGCAATTGAAACAAATATAAAGGTTAAAAGTGAATTTTCATAAAAGATTGTTTACCCCCATCTGACTAGTTCCCGTGAAAAAGTTTCAAGGCATCGAACAAAGAGAAATCGATTTACGAACCTCGAACGCTGTCTAGCAAGTTATGAAGAAGCTTTCGATTCCAGGCACCTTCAGCATGCATGATGGAAGGAGTGTCTTTCCTAACTTTGGAAGGGCACAGGTAACAAATTTCATCAAAATTAGGCTTGCACCCTTCTTTGTCCATGGAATGGATATAAAGCCCTAGTAGGACGATGTAAAAGTTAGGATGAAGCTGGAAGGGGGAGAGAGCGAGACAATTAAGAATTCTCTCTAAGAAAAGGTTGAATGAAGGAATAACACCACTTGCGAGCATGTGTCTATTCATAGCTACATACCCAGGTGGGGGTTTATCCGCAAATACACCCTCAGGTGGCAACATCGCACCTGTAATAAGGATCCCATACTGCCCACACCGTTGTTCGAATTGATCTTAATTTAAAGTGGTAGATTGCCTTTCCTAGTCCAGGGCACTAAAAAGTCGGAGTTGAAGAGTTTGTGCAGGAGTTTGTCCAAAAGTTGTGATCGTGTAATTTTGGGGGCAGAAGAAGAAGTATCATCAGTTTGAAGGCAAGAACTCTTTTTGGTAGACATTCTACACAAGTATGCTCGTTCACAAAACATATCACAAAAGAATTCTGGAACTCCCAAGGAGAAGCAATGGATTATACAATCTTTGAGATACTCAACGAGTTGAACCATCAGGTAGTTCGAAACTTAAGTAATAATTGAACTTAAGCTATTCAACTCTTAAGTCGCAAAGAGTCCAGGTCGTTGGACGATTTATGCCGCTTTGTAACTCAAGCCGTTGAACAACTCATATCACCTAAGATTCAAGCCAATGGCCACTCAAGTCGGTAAACGACTCAAGTTGCAAAAGCTTAAGTAACCAAAGCTCCAATTCGTTTTAAGGCTTCAATTCATTCAACGACATAATGCCAAGTCATACCCTAAACTCTAACAGGTTCAATTCACTGAAAAGACAAGCTGTTTGAACACCCTTAGAATCTCAAGTCGTTCTAATGACTTTAGATCCAAAGGCGTTCGAGCGACGTGATCTCCAATACGGATTGAACTCTATAATTTTGATCGCGGCTTGGTGACTCATATCGTTGCGACAATTTATGGTCCTGATACGTGCTCTAAGTGAGCCTAAAGCTATGAATTATATCAAGGTGCTATAACGGTTCTTAATTTAAGTCGATCACTTTATTTTTGCAACTTGAACTGGAAAAGCTATACGACTTGATTAATACAAGGCACCCATTAATATACCTCCCCAATGTTTATACTGGCGCCACGTTTAACTCTAGTCATTGAATCAAATGGGAGCAGTTTTTGCTTTATTTGCAGGATTTTATCTCGCCTCTCGTTGATACGAGTAGATTTAGAACGTTTTCATGGTCCGAGATTTATATTCAAATATTTATTCTTAGCGATCATTTCTCATTTTATTTCTCTTTGACCGAGCTCAAACTCTCCCATATTAGCTTCGTCGCTTAGTGATGTTGTTCCGCGAAGTGAATGGCGGGGTTTTGTACAGTATTGCGACATGGGACCACAATTTGCAAAACAACGCAAACGACATACGAATGAAAGGGCTTAAGTCATCTAGGTTTCAAATTGTCTTATGGTTAATGTTGCATGGCCACAAGGTGTCCAAGTCACAACTGGGACTTAAGTCAATAGGGAGTCATATCGTTCATACGACATAGCACCCGGTATAACTTAAATCACAACAACGACTTGAAAATTCAAGTCGCCACGATGACATGGAACTATGGTTTATATCTGCGAAGCCGTACATACAAGTTTCGCCATCAATGATTAAAATTAGGGGAAGTTTTGATTATCATTTCGAGCATAAAGTTGTTTATAGCCAGTTTACAGCTACACACGGAAAATTAAGACAAGTAATATTGCATCAAAACCAACACAAATTGTAATACCCCACCTCCGCTAGGGTCACTCACAAAGGGAATGCACTAGGTTTGGTGAAGCATTATCGAGGTAAACATGCACAGAAATATTATAAGACAGAACATATATATAAAACAGCGGAAGTAAAACAAATTTCATTACCTTATAAAATAAGGTCTAAAGCCTTTTGCATCAGAATACATCAAAACCTGTCTTGCAATAGTAAAGAAGCATAAAACCTTTTCATAAATTATTACCCAAGTAAAACAGTAAAGTAGGCATAGCCAAGAAAAGTCCAATCCATGCATGATGACCTTCAAGCAGAGGAAGTCCGAACTAAATAACAGTGTTTCCTCCCTAAAAACCTGGGGGGGGGGGGGACGGAAGACAAAGAGGCAAAACAAAACGGGGTCAGTCATAAAGACTGGTAAATCCTTTCTACTTCCAGTATAAAAACAGGTAAAGGCAACATGACATGTATAAACTGAAAGTAAACATAAGGATGACGACAACATAGATAAGCTAAACCAAGATAACTGGATGAACTACTGTAGCAAGATAAAATAAGGTATCATGATAAACTACGGTGTTAAGATAAATCAAGGTTTCACATCGTCAGGTTTCTATCAAGTATACTATCACAAGGTATCTATCATGTATAACATCCCACGGTATCTATCATGTATATTTGCTCTACACCTCTCGTACTAGTATCCCAACCTGCGTCATGTGTTAACTATGAATGTCCCTTGCCCAATGTCATGTAATGGTTCATGTCAGCCTAATATATAGCATATGTAGGTTTTCCCAACTCGTATGTTCTTTCCATGTATAAGTTCAGTCCTTTACCGTAGGCCGTACGGGCTTTCCCTTGTAAATCTATACCACCTCAACGTAGTACCATTTTATCCTTGAAGTTGTTTTGGACTGCTACCCTTGATCTGGTTATGTTTTCTTACCATGAACTATCGCGTGTTCACTTAGGATTTATGCCACCTAGGACCACTAGGGATTATGCTACCTAATGAACGTTTCCGTGTCTCGGTTTGGGTTCAAGCCACCTAGGGCCACTAGGGATTATGCCACCCGTCAACCGCGCCCTTTATCCCACGTATGTATCGTGAATCGTTTTCCATGTCTAGACGCACATGTATCTCAATGTGCCATCCGAGTTCCGTGCCAGGGCAAATCAAGAAATACGGAACTCGGTCGGGAGCTTTAAGTCATCTGTCGATGCAGATATCAAGGTCTGTTTTTGTATCCGTGGCTATGGTCCCACGTGACCCCTCCCTCAACTACTGAAAGGCAACCCCAGAAAAATCATGTATGAGAACCACATCCCGGCCCCACTATGCCCCACTTTCCTATTGGCCAACCTCACCCATGACTCGATAGCAAGAACATGGTCTGTTGGGAGTTCTCTTCCTTTCCGTTTGTACACGATTGACTAAAGATGGTAGGTAGTCGGCGACGTGCTATCCAGGGCAAAAACAAGTATCGTCGACTCCACGCTAATCCATCCCAGTCTTTAGGTCGCTCGCATAGCAACCAAGGCATACCCTTGGCTCTTCTACCGCAGACCTTAACCTCTGTGAGGCCGGGTTTCATGGACCATCTGCCACCTCACAGAGGGATACCAAGAGTACCTTCACGTCCCCCGAAGCTACCGCTTCGTCACCCAGCTCACTGGAGCTTTTTATCCAAGTCAGATAAGTTGCTCCTCCTCGTATACTAAGCGATGACCTACCGTATCAGGTTACTCATCTATTTATGAACTAGTCCCATGTCCTTGGCTAAGAATTATTACTTAGTTATCCTTAACTAAGGTTTACCACTTAGCTTCTTTTCCCGTTATCCTTGTTAATCCCGGCTTTCCACCTAGTCCCCTGAACTAGGGTTTTGTCTAATGGGTTAAGTATTGTCGTTTAAGTTCATGACTTAACTTGCCTATGAATCATGTCAAGATTTGGCTAAGTATACAAGTCCAAGATCTAGCCCTACAAGTCGGTTAAGTATACCAAGAAGCTCATGACTTAACCCTATTCAATCATCAAGTCAAATTGGTTAAGTACTTGTTTATCTTACCCCTATCAGATTATCGAGTCGGATTGGTTAAGTATGGGTTAGCTTAACCCCATCCACTAATCGTGTTACAATGGTGAAGTTTATTTAAAAGGTCTTGTGACTTAACCCTATCAAGTCCGCACATTAGATTGGTTAAGTATAGGTTACTTAACCTCATCAAATCATCATGTATAATTGGTTAAGTATAAGTTACTTAACCCCATTAGATTATCATGTTAAGTTGGTTAAGTATTGGTCACTTAACCTCATTGAATTACCAAGTTTAGATTGGTTAAGTGTTTAACTTAACCCCATCGAATTACCGCGTTTAGATTAGTTAAGTGTAGGTTACTTAACCACATCTAATTACCGTGTTTAGATTAGTTAAGTGTAGGTTACTTAACCCTATCTAATTACCGTGTTTAGATTAGTTAAGTCTAAGTTACTTAACCCCATCTAATTACCAAGTCGGATTAGTTAAGTGTAAATTACTTAACCCCATCCCCTAATTGTCTTATATGGTTAAGTGTCATTAAGAGATCAAGTCCGATTTAACTTAACCTACCCATTCATGTTATATCGGTTAAGTGTCATTAATCAAATTTGCTTAACCTTATCATGTGGCATTAATTAAATTAATGCACTTTTAACCTCTCACATTAGACCTTGTTGTGGTTACTAGTTAAGCCGGGCGGGTCCGGGTAGATTTACACCACAACCTAGTCTAACCTCGGGTTTTAAGTGCTATGTGACCAACTACTCACATTGAGTCCTATTGTTTATTGCCACTAGTTAAGTCGGGCGGGTCCGGGTAGATTTATGCTACAAACTCAAGCCAACCTCGAGTTGGCCACTTTCATGTTTGGTCTAGTGTCATGTTACACTTACAACCCACATGTGTCTAGTTTAAGTTCCATGTTTTCCTACGTTTCATGACCACATTTAAATGTATCATGAATGTCATGTTCTCATGTAAACCCCATGTCAAGTTTTCATGTCATATTCACGTTTTTTCCTAAGCTACCCAAACATATTCCCAACCCAAGTGGAAGCTAGTCACATAGTAAGGATACTATGCTACATATTGGTCCCAACACATGCACGATGTCAAAGAGGGATTGGCCACAAACATGCATGGTATCATAAGGGGTTTCGCCTCAAAATATGCATAGCATCAGAAGGGAATTTGGCCACAAACATGCATAGTATCATAAGAGAATTTGGCCACAAACATGCATAGTATCATAAGGGAATTTGGCCACAAACATGCATAGTATCATAAGGGAATTTGGCCACAAACATGCATGATAACATAAGGGAATTTGGCTACAAACATGCATAGTATCATAAGGGAATTTGGCCACAAACAAGCATGATAACATAAGGGGTTTGGGTTCATTTACATGCATAAGCCCCAAAGTCAATTCTTTGCCAATGTTTCACAAGTCAAATGGTTCCCAAAGGTTCATGCTAACATTCCATAGATAAAGATTCAAACATGCAAGATAAACTAGGTTAAACATAACATGAGTGGCATGATTAAGTCGCTAAAACTTTGCCCAAGGTCATAGATCATAGAAAAGGGGCAAAATTAGGTTCACATAGGCTAGCATACTTATGTTTCATCGCATTTTATTCCATGTCACATTAGAACCACCGTTAGAATCTACAAGTAGCTAGAACTTACATAGCGAGGCTTAGGGAAGGATCATGCATCGTCTTGACGAAGAAAGGTGGCTCCTTTCTTGAAGAATCGTCATGAAATTGGCCCAGCAACGTTGATCCACTCCCTTGATTTGATGTAGCAAGCTAGCACCTTTTGATTTGAACCCGATTTGAATGCATAAGCCCTTGGAGTTGGAGGCCATGATCAAGATAGATTTTGGCAGCACTTTATTATTTGTAGGATTGATTTTTAGTGATTTAGGTTAGGTCCTAGGGTGTTTTTATAGAGATTAGGAGTAGTTTAGCCCCTTAGATTAACCCTAGGATAATCTGAGCCCTCAAAATCCGTCACAGGCCTCCAAACATGTCTTGAGAAACAAGTCAGGTGCACCCAGGCCAAACTGGCCGACCACCCAAGTCGACAGGGGTGTCGATTGGGCAGTCGACACCACCTGGGGTGTGTCGACTCCTAAGTCGACTCCCCAGTCGACTTGGGGGTGGCGGGAATTTTTCCCGCCTCTTCTGTTTGGCTGAATTTGAAATCTGAATTCAATTTTGAACTTGTTTTTGAACTTGAAATTTTCTGAAAACTTTGACGGGCCATAACTTGGTCATACGGACTCCGATTTTCAAAAACTCGGACTCTATTTCGCGTATTTTTCCGAGACGAACGCAATGGCATAGCCTGTTTCCCTTGATTCAGATTTAAAATTAAATTCTGCCTTGATTCTCGTCTTAGCATGTTGTAAAAATCCGGATTGTTACATCCTTCCCAACTTAAAGGATTTCGTCCCCGGAATCTCCAAGTTAGGAAGAACGTATCCTACCATCCTTCATCCATCTACTCAAAACATCATCCAAAGGCAACCATGGTCCTTAAAAGACTCCTAATACTTTATGAACACATGCAAAAAGTGTGTGTATATGTTCCTTAGCTAATGCTAATGATCAGGCCTGAATGATCTTTCTAATGCAAAATATGTTTAGTGCCATGAATCCAACATGTATGCAAATAGTCCTAGTCACATACACACTATATGTGTGCACAACCATTCATCCACATGCAACATCCACATGATAACATATTCAATTTCATCCATAAACAAGTATAAATACTCGTGCATATGCAATATGAAACGTGACCACGTCAATCTAGTATCTAATGTGTATTCGCGCATCCACGAGCAACCACTTGCAACCATTTGCAACCATATCAATCATAACATGTTTCAAATACATGTTTACATCCATAGAGTTCTATCTAAGGTTCCCCAGATAGGATCGAGAAGATAAACAAGATAAATTCCTTACGGGGTTTGTAACAGAAGCAGGACCGAGAGGATATCCACCAAGCGATAGCATGCAAGTAAGCTCTACAGGTGAACCAAGGATCAAAGATATACACTTAAAAAGAGACATGATGTGCGTGTCTAAGCCGCATTTCCATGAGCTTAATTCCATTGTGCCTTGACCGCCTCTGACTTCATGATTTCGTAGCTCTTTGATTCCTATTTCCAAGGTATGAGTCGGAACTTACTTCACTGTCGCCTCTCGTTCCTTTTTCACTTATTCTTTTCTAGAATACTTAGCTCAACCATAGCTGTGTACTCATGGTTTCATGCAAGCTTTCCAACAATTCACTAGTGAATTCTGGATCTCGTCTACCGATGCCAGTCCATGTTACCCTGTGCACTTACTAGGGTGATTCCTATAACCCATGCTTAAGCGGAATGAACCATCCGCCTTATTGGCGAACGTTACTTTATCGGATCAGGGATTTCCGATAAATACATCAAGTGATTCTAGGTAACTAACCATGACAAAACCCAAAAGGTTACACGAGACTTCATGGGTATTACCAAAGCAAGCCAAGAGTCTGACTACCCTCTTTTCAGAACCGAGAATGGTATCCCTTACTGGATAACCACTTTACCCCTAGAATCCATCCATAGCCCAAAAAGTCTTGAATAAATGGACCGATCTTCCAACAAGATTTAGGACAAAAATGGAATCCTCTACCATGCTAGTACTAAGGTGCAGAGACTCAACTATTGAAGCAGGCTTAAATGATATGATCAAAACAAAGTTTGGATAGGATGATAGAAAAGAAAGGCTAAACCTTTAACAGAAATGGTACCATTCCTCTTAGGTACGCTAGAAATGAGAGCATACAATTGCCCTCCAGCTGATCTTGTCCTTATCTTCCTTTGTGGATCAAGCCATACCAACAAGCTGCTTATCCCTAAGTCTGTGTCCTTTATCCTTGCTCTTATTATCCTTTCTTATAACTTCGGTAACTGGTCTCTCGAGAAATTCCTCCATCGCACGGGAAAACACTTACGTAGCTAGACAAGTATTAGTCGCAGTTAAAACTACTGTGACTACAGATGGAGGAAAGAAAGGAAAAGAGGTTCAATCAAGGAAACAAAGGATAGTGCTAATGGCTTTTGGGGAATAGCCTTTAAAAACTTTTCTTGAAAAATGCTTCTTTGTAAAACGGTTTCTCAAATAGTTTTCAGAAGGTTTTAAAAAGTTTTGCCCAGTCTGGTAACCTGGCTCTGATACCAAATGTAACACTCCACCTCCGCTAGGGTCACTCACAAAGGGAATGCACTAGGTTTGGTGAAGCATTATCGAGGTAAACAAGCACACAAATATTACAAGACAGAACATATATATAAAACAGCGGAAGTAAAACAAATTTCATTACCTTATAAAATAAGGTCTAAAGCCTTTTACATCAGAATACATCAAAACATGTCTTGCAATAGTAAAGAAGCATAAAACCTTTTCATAAATTATTCCCCAAGTAAAACAGTAAAGTAGCCATAGCCAAGAAAAGTCCAAGCCATGCATGATGACCTTCAAGCAGAGGAAGTCCGAACTAAATAACGGTGTTTCCTCCCTGAAAACCTGGGGTGGGAACGAAAGACAAAGAGGCGAAACAAAACGGGTTCAGTCATAAAGACTGGTAAGTCCTATCTACTTCCAGAATAAAAACAGGTAAGGTAACATGACATGCATAAACTGAAAGTAAACATAAGGATGACGACAAGATAGATAAGCTAAACCAAGATAACTGGATGAACTAATGTAGCAAGATAAACTAAGGTATCATGATAAACTACGGTGTCAAGATAAATCAAGGTATCACATCGTCAGGTTTCTATCAAGTATACTATCACAAGGTATCTATCATGTATAACATCCCACGGTAACTATCATGTATATTTGCTCTGCACCTCTCGTACTAGTATCCCAATCTGCGTCATGTGTTAACTATGAATGTCCCTTGCTCAATGTCATGTAATTGTCCATGTCAGCCTAATATATAACATATGTAGGTTTTCCCAACTCGTATGTTCTTTCCATGTATAAGTTCAGTCCTTTGCCGTAGGCCGTACGGGCTTTCCCATGTAGATCTATACCACCTCAACGTAGTACCATTTTATCCTTGAAGTTGTTTTGGACTGCTACCCTTGATCTGGTTATGTTTTCTTACCATGAACTATCGCGTGTTCACTTAGGATTTATTCCACCTAGGACCACTAGGGATTATGCTACCTAATGAACGTTTCCGTGTCTCGGTTTGTGTTCAAGCAACCTAGGGCCACTAGGGATTATGGCACCCGTCAACCGCGCCTTTTATCCCACGTATGGATCGTGAATCGTTTTCCATGTCTAGACGCACATGTATCTCAATGTGCCATCCGAGTTCCGTGCTAGGGCAAATCAAGAAATACGGAACTCGGTCGGGAGCTTTAAGTCATCTGCCGATGCAGATATCAAGGTCTATTTTTGTATCCGTGGCTATGGTCCCACGTGACCCCTCCGTCAACTACTGAAAGGCAACCCAAGAAAAATCATGTATGAGAACTACATCCCGGCCCCACTATGCCCCACTTTCCTATTGGCCAACCTCACCCATGACTCGATAGGAAGAACATGGTCTGTTGGGAGTTCTTTGCCTTTCCGTTTGTACACGATTGACTAAAGATGGTAGGTAGTCGGCGACGTGCTATCCAGGGCAAAAACAAGTATCGTCGACTCCACGCTAATCCATCCCAGTCTTTAGGTCGCTCGCATAGCAACCAAGGCATACCCTTGGCTCTTCTACCGCAGACCTTAACCTCTGTGAGGCCGGGTTTCATGGACCATCTGCCACCTCACAGAGGGATACCAAGATTACCCTCACGTCCCCCGAAGCTACCGCTTCGTCACCCAGCTCGTTGGAGCTTTTTATCCAAGTCAAATAAGTTGCTCCTCCTCGTACACTAAGCGATGACCTACCGTATCAGGTTACTCATCTATTTATGAACTAGTCCCATGTCCTTGGCTAAGAATTATTACTTAGTTATCCTTAACTAAGGTTTACCACTTAGCTTCTTTTCCCGTTATCCTTGTTAATCCCGGCTTTCCACCTAGTCCCCTGAACTAGGGTTTTGTCTAATGGGTTAAGTATTGTCGTTTAAATTCATGACTTAACCTGCCTACGAATTATGTCAAGATTTGGCTAAGTATACAAGTCCAAGATCTAGCCCTACAAGTCGGTTAAGTATACCAAGAAGCTCATGACTTAACCCTATTCAATCATCAAGTCAAATTGGTTAAGTACTTGTTTATCTTACCCCTATCGGATTATCGAGTCGCATTTGTTAAGTATGGGTTAGCTTAACCCCATCCACTAATCGTATTACAATGGTTAAGTTTATTTAAAAGGTCATGTGACTTAACCCTATCAGGTCCGCACATTAGATTGGTTAAGTATAGGTTACTTAACCTCATCAAATCATCATGTATAATTGGTTAAGTATAAGTTACTTAACCCCATTAGATTATCATGTTAAGTTGGTTAAGTATTGGTCATTTAACCTCATTGAATTACCAAGTTTAGATTGGTTAAGTGTTTAACTTAACCCAATCGAATTACCGTGTTTAGATTAGTTAAGTGTAGGTTACTTAACCACATCTAATTACCGTGTTTAGATTAGTTAAGTGTAGGTTACTTAACCCCATCTAATTACCGTGTTTAGAGTAGTTAAGTCTAAGTTACTTAACCCCATCTAATTACCAATTCGGATTAGTTAAGTGTAAATTACTTAACCCCATCCCCTAATTGTCTTATATGGTTAAGTGTCATTAAGAGATCAAGTCTGGTTTAACTTAACCTACCCATTCATGTCATATCAGTTAAGTGTCATTAATCAAATTTGCTTAACCTTATCATGTGGCATTAATTAAATTAATGCACTTTTAACCTCTCACGTTAGACCTTGTTGTGGTTACTAGTTAAGCCGGGCGGGTCCGGGTAGATTTACACCACAACCTAGTCTAACCTCGGGTTTTAAGTGCTATGTGACCAACTACTCACATTGAGTCCTATTGTTTGTATCCACTAGTTAAGCCGGGCGGGTCCGTGTAGATTTATGCTACAAACTCAACCCAACCTCGAGTTGGCCGCTTTCATGTTTGGTCTAGTGTAATGTTACACTTACAACCCACACGTGTCTAGTTCAAGTTCCATGTTTTCCTACGTGTCATGACCACATTTAAATGTATCATGAATGTCATGTTCTCATGTAAACCCCATGTCAAGTTTTCGTGTCATATTCACGTTTTTTCCTAAGCTACCCAAACGTATTCCCAACCCAAGTGGAAGCTAGTCACATAGTAAGGATACTATGCTACATATTGGCCCCAACACATGCACGATGTCAAAGAGGGATTGGCCACAAACATGCATGGTATCATAAGGGGTTTGGCCTCAAAATATGCATAGCATCATAAGGGAATTTGGCCACAAACATGCATAGTATCATAAGAGAATTTGGCCACAAACATGCATAGTATCATAAGGGAATTTGGCCACAAACATGCATAGTATCATAAGGGAATTTGGCCACAAACATGCATGATAACATAAGGGAATTTGGCCACAAACATGCATAGTATCATAAGGGAATTTGGCCACAAACATGCATGATAACATAAGGGGTTTGGGTTCATTTACATGCATAAGCACCAAAGTCAAGTTTTTGCCAATGTTTCACAAGTCAAATGGTTCCCAAAGGTTCATGCTAACATTCCATAGATAAAGATTCAAACTTGCAAGATAAACTAGGTGAAACATAACATGGGTGGCATGATTAAGTCGCTAAAACTTAGCCCAAGGTCATAGATCATAGAAAAGGGGCAAAATTAGGTTCACATAGGCTAGCATACTTATGTTTCATCGCATTTTATTCCATGTCACATTAGAACCAACGTTAGAATCTATAAGTAGCTAGAACTTACATAGCGAGGCTTAGGGAAGGATCATGCATCGTCTTGATGAAGAAAGGTGGCTCCTTTGTTGAAGAATCGTCATGAAATTGGCCTAGCAACGTTGATCCACTCCCTTGATTTGCTGTAGCAAACAAGCACCTTTTGATTTGAACCCGATTTGAATGCGTAAGCCCTTGGAGTTGGAGATGGAGGCCATGATCAAGATAGATTTTGGCGGCACTTAGTTGTAGGATTGATTTTTAGTGATTTAGGTTAGGTCCTAGGGTGTTTTTATAGAGATTAGGAGTAGTTTAGGCCTTTAGATTAACCCTAGGATAGATCTGAGCCCTCAAAATCCGTTACAGGCCTCCAAACATGTCTTGAGAAACAAGTCAGGTGCACCCAGGCCAAACTGGCCGACCACCCAAGTCGACAGGTGTGTCGACTGGGCAGTCGACACCACCTGGGGTGTGTCGACTCCCAAGTCGACTCCCCAGTCGACTTGGGGGTGGCGGGAATTTTTCCCGCCTCTTCCGTTTGGCTGAATTTGAAATCTGAATTCAAATTTGAACTTGTTTTTGAACTTGAAATTTTCTGAAAACTTTGACGGGCCATTACTTGTTCATACGGACTCCGATTTTCAAAATCTCGGACTCTATTTCGCGTATTTTTCCGAGACGAACGCAATGGCATAGCCCGTTTCCCTTGATTCAGATTTTAAAATTAAATTCTGCCTTGATTCTCGTCTTAGCATGTTGTAAAAATCCGGGTTGTTACACAAATAGTATCGAGACAGCAAGAAACACAGCTTAAACATTTCAATAAACATGACATATGCATTATGCCAAAAGCAAGTTCTAAAAGGATCGAGGTACTTTAAATTCATCATACACAATCTCAAATCAATTACAATCCCAATTCCATCTCAATTCATATAATTCTAGCATCACAAATAACCGACACCGGGTCTAATCATCGTGAATAAACCAAATCAACAACTCGGATATTTAGCTCAAATCCTACAATTGTAAAAATAAAATAAGAGTTAGACCTGAATATGACAAGATGTTATTTGTGATAATCTTCAAATATTTGATGACAAAGAAATGCCGTGAATGGGAGAGAACAAGCGTTGTGTTGGATCAAATTGATTTTAATTAGTGTCTCGAGTTAGCTTGTGGAAGCTTGGGTATGACCGAAATTCAATCAGCAAGCACAAGTCGAGTCAGATGAGTTTCTTGAGGAGTAGATGATATTCTTTCTAGAAGATCGCCGTCGTTAACGAATTTCTAGATGGAGAAGGGAAATGAATAGGCAAACGAGTAGAAGAATGATATAAAGGAGAAGGGGTATTTGGGCTGAGTCATGCCAGATCAGAGCCCAACACAATTTGCAAGCCCAGAACAACATGAGTGTCCGAAACGGCTTACGATATAGTGGCATTTAGCAGGTGAATTGCAGCATGACAGTCTAAGCAGCATGATGTTTAATGACTTGGTGAAAGAGCGTGACAATCGAAGTTCAAAGCCCATATTATTTTCACTAATGCGAACTTTGAGGGGCAAATGTTTACCTATAAAATATATGATTGATATTTTATATCATCTCATTTTACTTAAGTTGTTATGAACGAACCATGCACCATGTCGTCCCTCAAAGAATCATTCTTTGGATATAACATTTGAGCAAAATCCCATCTGAATCATGTTGTTGACACACCATGGCGCAGGAGTGAAGCAAAGTCATGTCGCATAGCTTCAAACTGTATTCAGCTCAATCAATATTTCATAGACCACCATGTCGTTCCAAACTCATGTCGCCAGGCGAAGAGGCAGTCCAAGCCATTTTCAAGCCATATCGGGACCGCTATTAGAAGCTTAATTTGCTCAGCGACATGGGAGAAGCGGGCACGGTAGTGAAGAGAAAACCGCAAGTCACACCTATCCATGTCACGGCCGACATTAGTGATTGATCCGCTTCCGCTAGAACCAGCGCCGATGTAAGTCATACCGCTATACCATAACCCATTGACAGTTGGAGCCAGGTTGTCGCCGGTTGTCCTTTGCTAGGCTGTCTCTAACCAGCACCCAACCGACATGAGTCATATCGTCGAATGACATGGATTTCTGCATTACATATCTTCACCCCACTCATTCCTATGAATATCTCATGCACACCACTTTAGTGGGGACCGAATTTTATGATTCCGAAGGGTTGTCCAACCAATTCCTCAATAATTCTAAGTGATTTCTACATCTCCAGTCATCTCCAATCCAAGATCAAACATGGAATTCTTCACAAATCATGGAAATCCTCTCAGGAGTTCGAAGAATCATAGATCTACTTCTCAAATTGCTATACTTAGAGGATTTCCTAACTTCTTTTGGCTTTTTGGATTAAATCAAGAGTACGGTTTGTGAGGATGAAAATTTATGTAATCAAAGAGTATTCAAACTTTGTAAATTTGCTGTGATAATGGAAGTTTCTCTCAAAGTGGGTGTAGATCTATCCTAAATCGAACCACTATATCCTTATTCTTCATTTTTTGCTTTCTGTTTTGCGATTGTGGTCTCACTCCAACCGTTAGGTGAAGTGTTTTCCTAACACCTTTGATGTTGAAATCAAATTTTGGTTTTAATAGCATTAGTGTCTTTGCTACTTCCAATCTTTTCTTCCTTATCAATACTCTTCTTTTCTTCCTCTTCTTCATCTTCTTTGCGGGACAGTAATAGTGCACCATCATCTATACTTCTTTCTTCAACGTAATTGGTCTTCTCTTTAATTTTATAGTTTCTTAGAGCTCTACATTCAGAAGAATAATGTCTAAATTTGTAGTAATTATTGCATTGAATGCTTGACTTGCCACGCCTTGAATTTAAATTGTCTCTCCCACAACCTCTAGTTAAGCTTTCTCTTCTTTGATTGTTGTTGCTATTATTGTTTCCATTGTTGAGCCTCCAACTTCGTCCATATCCATATCCACGATCTCTTCCTCCTTGATCACGATCCGATATTTCTTGGCTTCGATTAATTTCTTCTTTTTCTGAATCAATCCATGTCTTAAAAACATGCTCCATGGTATCTTCTTTCTTCCTTTTCTTTTCTTCACAAGCTTGCAATGAGCCTAAAAGTTCTTATATTGTCATGGTCTCCAAGTTTTCTGTTTCTTCACTGATGGCGACAATATGTTCAAACTATGGATCTAATGATCTAAGAATCTTCTCCATAATTCTTACATCATCTATTTTCTCATCATTTCTTTTTGGATTATTAGCAACAACTAAAACTCTTAAGAAATAATCAGAAACAAGTTCACCTTCTTTCATATGTAAAGATTCAAATTCTCCTCTTAAAGTTTGAAGAAGCACCTTTTTGACATGATCAACTCCCTTGTAAGGTATCTGAAGCTTTTCCCATGCTTCTTTGCTGACTTTGATCCTGAAACTTTAAAAAAATGACATCATCCAATGCTTGATAAATTAGACAGAGAGCCTTGTTGTATCCCGTCCTCAAGTTTCTCAATTCACCCCTTTGGGTTTGAGACAGACCATCTTCGTCTTCTTATTTAATATAGCATTTCTCAATCATCTCCCATAGACCATATGCTACCGGGGGAGCCATGATCCTTAAACTCCGATTATCATAGTTGATTTTGGTAAGCATTGGAACTTGTGAGGGGACGCCGGTATTCGCCATCTTTTTACGATCTTCAACTTTCTTCTTCTCTTTTTGTTGAAAGGATCTTATTAGCTTTGATACCACTTTGTTGCATATTTTTTAAAGAGAAAGAGGGAGAGAATATGAAAAAGAAAAATTTATATTCTAAAGTATCCTTCTATTGATGTTTATTTCTTGCTTAATACAACTTGATACAACAAATGACAGAGCACACCTCAGTTTATAACATACCAAAGGTACTAGACTCTTCTTTCTCGAGATTCTTCTTTCATCATCTAATTTCTTGGATTTCCTTCACAAATCATTCTCTAGATAATTCTATTACATATTTGACAACTCTAATATTTATTACCATTTATTTTGTCCTTCCCTAAATACAAAATTTAATTTTATGACATAATCAAATGTTTCCTTAAAACCAAGTTTATTTCCAATAATATCCCAGTGGTAGAAATAAATGAAAATAATAATATGGTTCACTATCCTGAGCAATGATATTGGTATATATCATATTGTTATTATTGTTTCTGTAATGTTAATTATTATTATTATTTGCATGAATAATATGTGTTGGTGGTGACAGAATTGTTCATGAGATCAATTATTTTCCTTGCTCGTGTTTTTCTAAAAGGTAGATCTGTATTTCACCTTGACACTCTTATCTAAGTAAATCTGGGAATGTAGAGGATACTGTGTTTATGTTAATCAAATCCTTATTTTATGAAGATTTCAAACTGCATCTGTGGATTCATTAATATGTTTATTTTATGTGAAAAACATGAGTTTGATGTAGAATGTGTATTTATATGCGAGGAGCAAAAGGTTTAAAATAACACCGGATGATTTATGGCCATCTCTCGGAACACCTTTAAGACTTAGCCTACAAAGTACAGTAAAGCTCATAACCACCTCAAGCAGTTATTCCGTAGCAAGATTCATGGAAGAGAATGCTTAGGTTTTCTACCAGTTTTAAAGTTAATCAAGTTATTTAACTACACATAGGACATCCGATTATTTTAAAGTTTCTCCTTTCGATTTAAGTTAGTGTCAAGTGTAATATCTAGAAATTTAATATCTGGGTGTAGGTTCTAAATAATTATCGGATAGAGATTTCCAGAAAGAGGCAATCTCAATTTCTATTGGCGTTATCTCAGCTGGTTCATACAATTCAACTGAGTTATGTCAGTGGGTCTTAGTATGATTTAACCAAGGTTCGAAACCAGTTTCCGGGTTCCGTTTCGATTACATAGAAATTTTGAAAATCCGATCCCGTTTCGAAAATTCCGGTTACATTCCGGTTTTCTTTTTCTATAAATACGCAAATACATTTGCAATACTAACTAAGGGTGTAAAGCCGACTGCCCTTCTTCTTAATCCTAGAAAACATATCAAGCCGCCTGCCTTCTTTTAATTTAGAAGATTGTTCATCTGTAACAACCTGAAAATCAGAGCCAATTTAATTTTTTTATCTTGGCAATTTTAATGAATTTTGAATATTTAAAATGATTAATTTTAAATAATAACAACGAGAAATTTATTTTGAATTGAAATAGAATGTATATATTCATTCGAATCGTCGCTAGAGTATAAATATTTTATTTTAAATATAAAAGGAATTAAAAATGGCGCGGTAGTTCGAAATTTCAATTTCGAATTTCAAATGAATGTACAGGATTCAAAATAAACCGGATTTAGCGAAACCAAAAATATTTGAATCTATTTGAAAATATCTTTCCAACCAATCTGAAAAATTAAAATTTCATAGCGGGAATAAAAAGTTATGTCCAGTTGAAAATTCAGAATAGTCGCTATGGAAATATAGCACTTAAAAATAGCAATTTTGCAAATGACCTCGGTTTTTGACGAAACCACTTTTGTTGGATCCGAGATGTCAAATTATTGCTATATTCCAAAATTCGTAATTTTTTGAATTAATATGTGAGCGTGGCGAACGAAAACGTGTTTTGACAGTTTAAGTCAATTTTTATCGACCAGAAAATGGTCATTTTTCAAACAGTCTCAGAATTTGATGAAATTAGTCTTGTTAGAACCGTATCGTCAATACGAAGCTAGAAAATATTTTCCGGGAATTTTTAGAGTTAGTATGCGGTCCCGGTAAATTGAAATGTGCGTTCAAATTCAATATACATTGATTTATATTTGGATTTGAACGGAAAATGATCGTAATAGCCGAACTAGCTCACGATACACATCCCATTATGTTCGGAATGGAGGTAATTAGCTAGGGTCGATAGTCGTTGGGTCTCGTTTGGGGTTAGTATACAAAGTTATCTTATATGGAAGGATAATATTAAATTATTATATATAAATTAAAAATCACATTTTTATATGGACTAATGGCGACCTCTTGGCGATCTCTTTTTGAAAATTCAAAACACGCTTTTTCTTCTCTGAAATCGTCTTTCCCCTCACAAATCTCTTCTTTACACGTTGACCAAGATGAAAACGCTAATCCATCTTTTTAGGATATTCTGCTCAGGCCAGCTGTAAAGCGAAACCCAGATCCAATTTTTTAAATAATAAAAGGCCTTTGTCAAAACCGTCTCCTCGCATTCTCCATAGCTATAATGAAAATCTCAATAACATTAAATCAAAAAAATGGCTGCTTTAGATGTGGATCGACATATTACTGGGCGCGATCATGTCGAAATCCAGTTATTTGTTTTAAATGTCATAAAAGAGGACATAAGGGTTTCACTTGCAAATCCCATCGTTCTCCACCCCCAAAAATGGCAGAAAGATCCCAAAAACAAATCTCTGCTAATCGCTACCAAAATTCTTTCGATTGGGCTCGATCGATGGTAATCATCTCCATTGTGAGTGGATCTTTTTTTATACGTCAGATCGAGGAGATTTTGAAGGCCAGGTATGGCCGCCGTGCCCTATCCTGGGACTGGAACGTTAAGAGAATGGGAGATGTTTTTGTTGTTCGATTCCCACCGCACTTGCTGACAGTTAACTTCCAATATAATTTCAATTTTACCATGGGGAGAATTAATCTGAGGAGGTGGAGCCCGCGATTCGGTAGTGTCTCGAGGGAGAAGGAAACTTTTTGAATCCTCATGAAAAATGCCCCGCTGGTATGTCGTAAACTTGATGTTCTCCAAGCAGCTCTAGAAGATTATGGTGATGTGGAGAGGGTCCAATATGGTGCAATTCATGATGCGGATTATACTTGTTTACGAGCCAAATTGACGAAGGAGGTGGGCACCCCATTGCCGGATTCAATGGTAATTCCAATTGAGGGATTTTCTCATGTAGTGCAGATTGAAAAATGCGAGGAGGACTCACCGCCCAAAATTAATGTCCCTCTTTTCAAGAAAAGGGTGTTTGCAACTGATGGCAAAGGGAAGCTTAAAGTTATGTGTAGTAAATATGGGGAGCTAAAATGCATGTTGATGAAGTTATTGACTCGGTGGGTGATTCATCGGCTAATGATGGAGAAGGTAATGTTTACGCAAGGGGAAATAACAACAACTATGTGGTTCGCTTTGATGACGGGGTAGCAGTGGGGGTTGATGATGTTGGCAACATAGTGGGTGTGTGTGCGAATTCTAGGGAGATCATCGCTGTCAATGAGAATGACGGTGTTGGCTTGCAAGATTTTGAGGAGGGAGACAACATGCATGGGGCCAGGGAGGCGGTGGATGAACATGTCATGGATAATGAATCACAAGATCTAAATTAGGCTAGAGGTTTGGCTTTGGCTCCAACCAGCTCGGCGGAATGCTCGACAACAAGTGGCAAAGGCAAGCGTACAATGGACCAAGGAGTAGTCATGCTACGTCGTAGTGCAAGAAGGATGGGTCATCCGATGGCAGGTAGCATTTTTGTTCCTGCTATACTTAATACTCTGTCTAGTAATCAACTTCATGACATTGCAAGTAAATCTAGTTTTGTGTTGAATGATGATGTGATACGTGATATTAAGAATAAAGAAAATGAGAGGGCTAACGGTTCATCATGATAATTGTCACTTGGAATGTTAGAGGCCTAGGAACTTTTGATAAGTGTCTTAGGGTTAAGAATTATCTCAAGTTTGTAAAACCTGACATCATTATGCTTCAAGAAACTAAGCTAGAGAACCCTGAACCATTTATTTTTAAATGTTTGGGGTGGGGTGTTATTGATGAATGGGCTTTTATACCTGCCGTGGGAACCTCGGGTGGCATTTTTACTGGTTGGAGTAGCAATTCTTGGTCGATTAAGCAAGAAATTAAACAAGCTTACTGTCTACATTTGGCTCTTGAATGTAAATCTACAAATGTTCTTTACTTCTTTTCTAATGTTTATGGACCTAATACAAGACGAGAAAGAATGACTTTATGGGTTGAGGGTTTGGAATTTCACAAACTCATGTATGGTCCCTGGGTAATTGGCGACGACTGTAACGTCACTAGATTTATGTCTGAACGTAATGTAGTGAAAAACGCTGGCTTGGGCGATATGAACGATTTCAGTGACTTTGTTGGTAACTGTGGCCTTATTGACTTACCCATGACTAATAGAAAATATACCCATGATGTAATGTAGTGAAGACTTGCACACCCTGACTCTTCAGAGAGGTCTTACGTCCCTTATTTCTGACCACTGCCCTGTTGTCCTAAACGCTAACACTGATTATAGAAGGAAATCTTTTTTTAAGTTCGAGAATATGTGGTGCATTGAGCCAAATTTTGATGCGATGCTTCGCCAGAAGTGGGTAGACTTTCGCAGCTTCGGGGATGCAGCTAGCAATTTTTGTAGAAAAATGAGACTGTTGCGAATTTTTTTAGCCAAATGGAATCGAGAAGTCTTTGGGAACATCAGAATTAAGAAACAGAGACTTGAATCTGAGATTATGGAGCTGAATGTGCTTGAGGAAGAACGTAGTTTGAATGATGCTGAGCAAGCCTTGTTAAAAACTAAAGAAAAGGAGCTTCTAACGGTGATTGATCAAGAAGAGATTTTTTTGGAAACAGAGATCGAGAACTCAGTGGCTGAAGCTTGGTGATAGTAACACAAGTTACTTCCACAAATTTGCAAACGGTAGACGGAGAACTAACACAATATGTAGTATTTGGAAAGACGGGGTTGAAATTTGTGATCAACAAAGGATAAGAGAAGTTTTTACTGAATTTTATAAGGGTATCTTTGGAGAACGAATTGAGAATCATGTGAACGTTGATTGGAATGTGTTGTATCCTTCTTCTGTCGATCTTAGTGGCATTGATGCTGAGTTCTCGGAAGGGGAAATTGTCGCGGCTTTAAATGAAATGCCTGGTGATAAAGCCCCTGGCCCTGACGGTTTTCCAAACTTTTTTAATAAGAAATACTGGGATTTGATTAAACATGATGTTATCAACATTTTCAATGAATTTCACTCTGGTTCCTTGAGATTGGATATGTTGGGGTACGCTAACGTAGTCTTGTTCCCTAAGAGAGGAGGAAATGTCTCTGCTGCGGACTTTCGGCCTATCAGCCTTTTGAACAGTAGCTTCAAATTGATCACTAAGGTTCTTGCAAACAGGCTGAAAGCGAAGATGGATGACCTGATCGATGTTTCGCAGACAGCATTTATTAAGGGAAGGTTTATTCTTGATGGAGCTGTACTTGCCCAGGAAGTTATCTCCCATAGTGATAGACATAATGTGCCCTGTGCAATCTTGAAGCTGGATTTCTCTAAGGCCTTTGACACGTTGGTTGGAGGTTCATCATGGATCTTCTTAGCGCGAGAGGCTTTCCGTGTAGATGGCTAAACTGGATTAATTGCATTTTAACATCAAGCAGATCCAACATTTGTGTGAATGGAGTGGCTGGCAAGACCATTTTCTCCAACGTGGGCTGCATCAGGGTGACCCACTTTCCCCACTTCTCTTCGACTTGGCTGCCGATGTCTTTTGTCGGATCCTTCAGGTGGCAAATGCTAATGATATTATCCAAAGCTTCGGGCGAGATCACATCATTGGGGGTATTAATTCACTGCAATATGCTGACGATACCATTATTTTTTGCAACCCCGATTGCAAGTATATTGCCTCTTTAAAATTTTTGCTTTATGCTTTTGAAAGTTTATCTGGCTTAAAGATTAATTTTCATAAGAGCAGTGTTTACACTTTGGGCTGTAGCGTTGATGTGAACAGGAAATGTGCTGAAATGCTTAACTGCAAGGTGGATTCTTTCCCCCTCAACTACCTTGGAGCTTGCATCCGTCCAAAAAGACTGATGAAGAGTGATTGGCAGTATGTGATTGATAAAGTTGACAGGCGCTTGGCGAGATGGAAGGGGAATTGTTTATCAAAGGCTGGACGGCTGGTGCTGGTGAATTCTGTTCTGTCTGCTATCCCTTTGTATTGGCTTTCCTTCTATTCATGTACCGGTTGGGTGGTTCAGAAGATTGATGCTGTTCATCGGAATTTTTTCTGGACTGGTACGAAGGACACGCGTAAAGTTTGTTGTCTAGTGTCATGGGACCAGGTATGCAAGTCTAAAGATCAGGGAGGATTGGGAGTCATAAATTTGAAAAACATGAACTCTGCATTGCTTTGTAAATGGTTGTGGACTATGCTTAGTGATAAGAAAGTTCTCTGGAAGGAGTGGATCTTAAACACTTGCTACGGCGGAAGTTTTGATTGGAACGCGGAAGTTTCTCATTGCTCGATATTCTGGCCTGGCGTTATGGCAAACGTTCACTGGATGAAGATTGGGACTGAGTTTGTAGTTAAAAATTGTCACAACGTTTCTTTCTGGTCTAACTGCTGGTTGCTCCCTATCCCTTTGCATGTTGAATTTGCCGAACTGTTTGATATTGCATGCAACAAAGGAGCTTTAGTCTGTGCAATGTTCAATGCGAATTCTGCCAGTTTTAAATGGAACCTGACCTTTTGTCGTATTTTGGCTAGTAATGCTTTGATTCAGCTATGTGGCCTGGTTCGCTTGTTAGAAGATGTACAACTTCATGGCAATGAGGATGATGAATTTGTATTGAAGATGGGTGGAAATAACTTTTGCGTTAGCGCACTTTATAAGATGATGAACTTCGCAGGAAGGGAATATGATGGATTCATGAGAATGTGGAGTTTTAAGGATGTACCCACTAAGGTCAAGATTCATATGTGGATGATCATGCACAACAAGCTTAATACAGTGAGCAGATTACGTCAAAAAGGTGTTCAAGTCGCTGGGGGCTGTGTTTTCTGCGCTGACGACGACGAGGATTACCATCATCTTTTTGTTGATTGCGATTTCGCCTTTTATGTGTGGACGAAGTGTTTAGTTAGCCTTCATATCTTCTTAGACTGGTCCCATTTCATCACCGATCAATTTATTTTCTGGCACAACGCTACTACTTCACTGCCTGACACAAACATGCGACATATGTTTACCCTTTTGAACTTTGCTTATGTTTGGATCCTTTGGCATGAACGCAACTCACGAAAGTTTAAATGCAAAATGAAACAGCCCAACTCAGTTATTTTTCGCATTCTTAATTTTTTTCTCTTTGGTTAGGCAAGGAGGAGATCAAGTTCGTAGACACAATCGGTGCTCGAGTAATGGATAGGGCTCGTGGTAGCCGAGCTTGATGCTGCCACGCTTCAGTTTGTTTGGTTTGCTAGCTACTATGTAGTCGTTTTATGTATATAATGGGCACTATGTAAACATGCCTGCGTGCATGTATTTTTGGATGTACATATTTATGTAAATAGTTGTAATCAGTAGCTAGTCCTCTGCATGCTGTACTAAACATGTTGTAGTTGTTTCATGTTTAATGAATGAATGAAGGCGTGAATCTAGCGATTCACTACTTTTTGCATCAAAAAAATTATTATATATAAATTATATAAACCTAACCTATCCCCTTTACCCTCTTCTCTCTCCCCGATTGAATTGAAAAAAAAAAACTCCCGTTGGCCTTCAGCCGCCCGCCACCCACCGTCGCACCGCTGCCCCCTCCGACGCTCACTCCCTCTCCCCTTTCCTCTCGGCCCTCTCGAACCCCCCTTTCACCAAAACCCGAACCCCAAGCACCCTGAGCACCCAAATCCACCGCGCCCTGGCCTCTGGGACCCACCGTCGATAATCCGTGCCCCCTCCGCCACCTGCAATGCCTTCTCAACCCTCCAGCCACCCTCCTCTGATGCCTTGGTCAGCCGACGGCCCTCTTTCGTTCAATGTTTGATTTTTTTACAAGCGAGAAGGTTTGTTTTGATTTATATACATGTTTTACATTTTGTTTTCTGAAATTTACATATGTATTGCTATAAAAATCCGATTTTTATATGTATAGACTTGACGATTTTTATAGATGAAGAAATGGCATAAAAAATATGATTTTATATATATTATAGCGATGGAAAAGTATAATTTTTATTCACATAAAGATAGGATTTTTAGCTTTAGAAAGATTAGATTTTTCTAAGCAAAAAGATTAGAATTTATATAAAGAAAGATATGATTTTTAGCTTTGGAAAGATTACATTTTTCTAAGCAAAAAGATTAGATTTTTTATCTATAGAAAGATTAGATTTTTAAATGCGAAAAGATAATATTTTAAAAAAAGAATTTTTATCTATATAGTAGCGGTATAAAAATAGAATTTTTATCTATGTATTAGCGGTATAAAAATAGAATTTTTATCTATGTATTAGCGGCATAAAAATAGAATTATTATCTATATAGTAGCAGTATAAAAATGTGATTTTTAATATAAACTTCATGAAATAGACTGCGTTGGAAACAAGATGAAGATTTCCTACATATGAAGAGTCATGGCATTTGGTTTAGCTCTCGGTGAGAACTTCTCACTTTAATTCTTGTTTTCTAGTTAAAAATATATACTAAGATGCAGACGGTGCTTAGCAGCACCCGACACCCGTTGTCCACAGACCATGAACCGCTTGTTTGATTTTATTGTGTAGTGAAAATTGATTGTGATGTGGAATGAATGGAAATATATTCATGTGATGAAATAAATTATTTATCGTTAAAAATATAAATTTAACATGAATGTGAATAAATAAATATTCATTTACGAATCGAACGATTTGTTTATGTACACTGATTTGACTGATATTTATTGGGACGATAAATTTTACACGTCACCCAACTGCACAAATAATATTCATTGTTTGTTGATTTGAAACCCCACACGGGTGTTGGGATGATATTTGGCGTACACTAATCCTAATTATTTAGTTGTATGTCAATCGATAGTTTGACAGACAATTGTGTGGTGCACTCTGGATGATGGTTGATTATTTATCGTTGCTATTATATACATGTGTTATATGGAATCCGTATAATTAACGTTATATGGTAATTGATTGGGCCTCATTCCAATTTGGAAAATAAAGAATATTATAAAATGAAAATTCAATAAAATAAAAATTCATTTGTTGAATAAAAGAAAATTCATGTGTTGAATAAAATAAATGGTCATGTGTTGACAATACGCATGTGTTGAGAATATTCATGTGTTGAAAATATTCATGTGTTGAATAAAATACTTATACAATAAAATTCACATTTTTATTGTAAGTAAGAATGAAATTATATTCATGTGTTAAATAAAATATATATTCATGTGTTGAAGAAAATATTCATTTGTTAAATAGAATAACGAAGTTACTGAAATATATAAAACCATGTTGATTAGATATGCGCCATTTTGATGCGAACGATATTTAAATCGATTATATTCGTTTTTATAATGAATATAGAAAAGGAAGTGACTTCAGAATCTAATATTTTGAAAATATTATCGTTTATATATTAATGATATGGAATATTCAATTTTGATTTAAAATTGAATATGAAGTTGAAATTGTTTTGAAAACGAATTTAAACGATTTATAAAATACGTTTAGAATTGATATCGATGAAATATATATAATATATATTATATATATTAAATGGCCTGAATAGAACGCGCTGCGCCGCGGCAATTCACGAATTTCGACCATTGACTTCGAATTGACGTTACGGGAGATCTGACCATCAGATACCCCTGAAACCGGAACCGTTGGGTTCGTACGAAAAGAGCTTTCCAATGAATATTAGAAACTTGAAATTTAACGGTTGGATTTGGAATTATGTGCAAATCAAATTTGGAAAAGGTCGCTATAAGTGCAGTTCGACGACTGTTATTGGAAATCGACTGTACGGGCCTTGATAAAATTATCAAAAATATTAATAATTTGTGTAAAATCATAATAAATGATTTAGAAAGAATTAGGGTGAAAAATCCCATATTTAAGAAGGATAAAAATATATTTTTATCGAAATGAACTAATTATAAACTAGAACTATAATCCAATATTTTTGAATAAATTAATTGGATTTGAAGTGGTTTTAAAAATAATCAGAATTTCCAATATACGAATTGGAATGGATTTGAATCGAAATTATCTTCGGAATATTTCGATGTTGGATTTCGTGATTATACAGATATGGTTGTGGAAATTTGAAATATATATTTATATCGTTATTTCCAATACGATATTTGTTGGTTTCAGAATTTGATATGAATATGAGCCGATATTTTTTCTATTCAGAGCCTTGTATTTAATATCAAATGGGATTTTGGGTTCGTCGTGAATGGTGTCTTAAATAGCACTGTTCTTGAACCCAGTTTGGAAAAGAATAAATCTTTTAATTAAGATTTAGTGAAATTGTCCAGTTAATTAGAATTTAATTGGAATTGAATTTAAATTGGTTTTTGGGTTTATCATGAGCGGTGTTTTGAATAACACCTGTTCTTTAACCCGATTAACAATGGAGTGAGATTATGGGTTGTTGTGAATTGTGTTTCAAATGACATTGGTTCTTTAACCCAGTTAAAGATAAGATTAACTTCCTAGCTTTAAATAATCATTAATATTGATTTCTGGGAAGATTAAAACTATGTGGAGTTTTAATGAATCATTAATTAGATTGAAATGATCAAGAATGGTGTACCACCAGTTTTGCTCTAAGCGATAGTTAAATCTTTAATTAGATTTGAACGTGAAATGGTAATTAATTTTACCGATAGCACCGTGGTGTTAGATATGGAGTATTACCAGTTTTGCTCCGTGGGATGAATAGGATGGGACTGGGAAATAAAATAAATAATTGCTTCGGCGTGGTTCGCTAATCTCGACTAGTTTGGAAAACCTTAACATGGTTTGAAATGATATCCAAAGGAAGATTAAAGAATAAATTTAAAAGAATTTATCTTTGATAAAATTAATGGGAACCTTTCCCTAAGAATGTGAATATTTGAATAAAGAATATCTTGAATTGGAATGAGGCGTATGTTGTGTTTGTGTAACACTTGTTTATTATATACGTGGGTTATTCGGAAAGGCCGGGTTTATACCCATTCTGAATAAACGATTCGACGATAAGTCAAAGATGAAGACGGTGGTTTAAGATCGGAGGTATTCACGTCGTTTGGATTATTATTGATGATCTTGATTGGGCAGTACACCCAAGAGGAGGGAATGAGTCGGTGATCGTCCAGATGTACTTGGAGATCGATAGATATGCGAGGAATAAGGTTCCTCCGGTTTCGTTCAGACCCAGAACAAACTTGTAAATGGACTGTGTGTCTGACATTGGATTTTATTATGTGTGATTGATTTCTACTAAATATATATCTGTTTGGCGGCGGAGAATTTATTCTCTTGCTTAACGCCCTTCTCCGAGACGTACGAGCTCAGAGGTTATATATTGATGGATATCAATCGCATGGCATGAATTGCCTGTGTAGCATGCCTAAGTGGCAAATGATCAAGACTTCTATTGAAAAGCAAAGTCTTGTGGTTGATGATCAAAGCACGACCTGTGTGTCATAGCTTTGTGTATAACGTTAATTCGCGAGCCTCACACCTCATTATGAGTCAAAATTGGATAGTGACTGCAGGGAGAGCACGACGTTTCTTTCTGGCTATGGGTGATGTGAGTGACCTACCAGCCCTGACATTTATATACTTTTTACCTGTGTGGTTGTTGGATGCGAGGCGACTCAGATATAAGTCTGATAGGACCGGGAAACGTGTGTTCAGGAATAATTAATCCTCAAAAGTAAGAGAGGACCGGCCCAGAAGATCCAGGATCGCTGTGTGTAGTCCTGAGACATTTGGTAGAGTGTCTCGAACGGAGAGGAGCTTACCCCTTGCCTGGACTCATGACGGAAATCCAATTTTCCAATACGAGATATTGCGGTTTTAATTGTAGAACTAGTATGGCGACATAATGGTATGGGGTACTTATGTCATCTTTGATTGATACTTATGATTGAAATTGTTTTGACACTATACACTTATAGTAATAATAAAAGATGAAATTTAGCGTATCAAGCATTCTTTGGCTATTATAAGGTAAAACACTATCCTCCGACTTGCGTTGCATTGTGTGATGGGACCTGGGTCTTATAATAGCTTCATTTTTCATTATTTAGCATTGCGCTGTTTGTTTTATGCACTGGTATTCTTGGGAGGAAACCCGTTCTGTGTTATACGGCGTGGTCCCTTGATTTACCTAACTTTAAAATAAAGATTAGTAACTGTTTTAGTTCTCACACCAGTCACATGACTGACCTGGAGTTTATTGTTTTAACCTAAACTCTGGGTGCTCCTATTTCTACACGGGCAGCTAGTAGTTTTGGTTTTGCAGATTTATATTCACAGGATCCTGATTTACAGCTGGAATGATATTCGGAAAGCTCTGTATCCGTATATCTCATTTCAGTTGTGTGTTGTATTATTTTTCTGCTGTTATGTATTTAAATGTAATTTAAATCTCTGATATTTATCAATGTGTAATATTTATTCATACTCTGTATATTCTTGTACTCTGATGGAATTGTTGTAAATAACAATGAAATGTTCTTCTGTTTGGGTTCTGATTCGCCTTGTCCTCACGGTAATTCGTTCTTTCTCTTCTCTTCGGAGATCGGGGAAGTTCGGGTCGCTACACTTGGTATCGGAGCTTTGGTTTACAGAGCTCGAGAACCAGACACATTAGAACCAAACGAAAGAATTCATCAGAGATTGGGCTAGTAATGTCCAATGGGAATGGCTCGTTAGAGATGGGATTAGTAGTATCCTAGATCGAGTCAGAAGAGTGTTATTTCTAAAATAAAAATTGAAAACAAATTTTGTTTTGAAAGTTAAATTCAAGTATATGTATTTGAATATTTTATTTGTATTGAATTTGGACAATCGAGCATATAAAGATTTTGCATATACGCGTCATGAACGTATATTCGAAGTTTTAATATACTGGATAGATATAGAATCGCACTCTAGTAGCCCAGAGATGTTCTGATGGTGGTTCGAAACATCATCAACATTTATGTTCGAGCTTCGAAAGTGGGATATCTATATATTTCCATCAGACTGGTGTGAGAACCAAAACTAGATAAGGCTATTGTTGTGATTTGGCACTAAAAACATGATTTTCTATACATATAACAAATTATGAATTTGAAAAGCTAATCAACTAACTGATTGATGGTTGTGTTGTTTGATTGTTGGTTTCATTTATTAAAATTTTGAACCATTTAGCCTAATGGAACCGAATACTGAACTGTATTAAAAATGATTACAATTGCATGCATATACATGTATATCTATTGAACAGGTCATAGCAAGGAAGCTAGAGTAGAGGAATAAAATTGTTTGCCCGACAAATAGGTACATATTTATTGCATTTCTTGGGGATTTTATGATTTTATGAGCCGATTGGCTAGCCGCTTGGCTTTTTCTTTTTCTGTTGGATTGGTGAGGGCCATGGGAGGCTGTTTAAAATATCCCGAAGCTCCCGGTGCAGGGGAGGTTATGGCGAAATTTTTCGAAAATTTATGGTGCTAGCCAAATTTTAGAAAAATTTGAAAAATTCTTAGAAACTGAAAAGTTGAAGAACTTAAGCCGTAATGAAAATAATGGAAGTTGAGTTGGGTAGTTAAAAAACTTTCAGCTTCGTTCGTTTTCAGGGACGAAAAGTTTTAAGTGGGGGAGATTGTAACAACCTAGAAATTCTGAGCCAATTTAAAATTTTTATCTTGGCAATTTTAATGAATTTTGAATATTCAAAATGATTTATTTTAAATAATAACGATGAGAAATTTATTTTGAATTGAAATAGAATGTATATATTTATTCGAATCGTCGTTAGAGTATAAATATTTTATTTTAAATATAAAAGGAATTGAAAATGGCGCGGTAGTTTGAAATTTCAATTTCGAATTTCAAATGAATGTACATGATTCAAAATAAACCGGATTCTAGCGAAATCAAAAAAAATTGAATCTATTTGAAAATAACTTTCCAATGAATCCGAAAAATCAAAATTTCATAGCGGGAATAAAAAGTTATGTCCAGTTGAAAATTCAGTATAGTCGCTATGGAAATATAGCCCTTAAAAATAGCAATTTTGCAAATGACCTCGGTTTTCGAAGAAACAACTTTTGTTGGATCCGGGATGTCAAATTATTGCTAGATTCCAAAATTCATAATTTTCTGAATCAATGTGTGAGCATGGCAAAGGAAAACGTGTTTTGACAGTTTTAGTCAATTTTGATTGACCAGAAAAAGGTCATTTTTCAAACGGTCTCAGAATTTGACGAAACTAGTTTTGTTAGAACCGTATCGTCAATACGAAGATAGAAAATATTTTTCGGGAATTTTTAGCGTTAGTATGTGGTCCCGGTAAATTGAAATGTGCGCTTAAATTCAATATGCATTGATTTATATTTTTATTTGAATGGAAACTGATCGTAACAGCCGAACTAGCTTACGATACCCATCCCATTGTGTTTGAAATGGGGTTAATTAGCTAGGGACGACAGTCGTTGGGTCTCGTTTGGGGTTAGTATACAAAGTCAACTTATATGGAAGGATAATATTAAATTATTATATATAAATTATATAAACCTAACCCATCCCCTTTACCCTCTTCTCTCTCCTCGATTGAATTGAAAAAAAAACACGAAGAAAACCGCCATTGGCCTTCAGCCGCCCGCCACCCACCGTCGCATCGCTGCCCTCTCCTTAGTACCGCTCCCTCCTGACGCAACTGCTTCCCCTCTGACGCTCACTCCCTCTCCCCCTTCTTCTCGAGCCTCTCGAACCCCCCTTTCACCAAAACCCGAACCCCAAGCACCCTGAGCACCCAAATCCGCCACGCCCTAGCCTCTGGGACCCACCGTCGATAACTCGTGCCCCCTCCGCCACCGCAACGCCTCCTCAACCCTCCAGCCACCCTCCTCCGACGCCTTGGTCAGCCGAAGGCCCTCCTCCGTTCAAATTTTGATTTTTTTTACAAGCAAGAAGGTGTGTTTTGATTTATATACATGTTTTACATTTTGTTTTTTGAAATTTACATATGTATTGCTATAAAAATCCGATTTTTATATGTATAGACTTGACGATTTTTATGGATGAAGACATAGGATAAAAAAATATGATTTTATATATATTATAGCGATGGAAATATATAATTTTTAGTCACATAAAGATAGGATTTTTAGCTTTAGAAAGACTAGATTTTTCTAAGCAAAAAGATTAGATTTTTATATAAAGAAAGATAGGATTTTTAGCTTTAGAAAGATTAGATTTTTCTAAGCAAAAAGATTAGATTTTTATCTATAGCAAGATTAGATTTTTAAATGTGAAAAGATAAGAATTTTAAAAATAGAATTTTTATCCATATAGTAGCGGTATAAAAATAGAATTTTTATCTATGTATTAGCGGCATAAAAATAGAATTTTTAACTATGTATTAGCGGAATAAAAATAGAATTTTTATCTATGTATTAGCGGAATAAAAATAGATTTTTTATCTATGTATTAGAGGCATAAAAATAGAATTTTTATTTATATAGTAGCAATATAAAAATGTGATTTATATATACAGCGAAGTTATAAAAATGTGATTTTTAATATAAACTTCGTGAAACAGACTGCGTTGGAAACAAGATGAAGATTTCCTACATATGAAGAGTCGTGGCGTTTGGTTTAGCTCTCGGTGAGAAATTCTCACTTTAATTCTTATTTTCTAGTTAAAAATATATACTAGGATGTAGATGGTGCTTAGCAGCACCCGACACCCATTGTCCACAGACCATGGACGACTTGTTTGATTTTGTTGTGTGGTGAAAATTGATTGTGATGTGGAATGAATGGAAAAATATTCATGTGATGAAATAAATTTTTTATTATTAAAAATATAAATTTAACATGAATGTGAATAAATAAATATTCATTTACGAATCGAACGATTTGTTTACGTACACTGATTTGACTGATATTGATTGGGATGATAAATATTACACGTCGCCCAACTGCACAAATAATATTCAGTGTTTGTTGATTTGAAACCCCATACGGGTGTTGGGATGATATTTGGCATACACTAATCCCAATTATTTAGTTGTATGTCAATCAATAGGTTGACAGATAATTGTGTGGTACACTCTGGATGATGGTCGATTATTTATCGTTACTATTATATACATGTGTTGTATGGAATCCATATAATTAACATTATATGGTAATTGATTGAGCCTCATTCCAATTTGGAAAATAAAGAATATTATAGAATGAAAATTCGTGTGTTGAATAAAATAAATAGTCATTTGTTGACAATACTCATGTGTTGAATAAAATATTTATACAATAAAATTCACATTTTTATTGTAAGTAAGAATGAAATTATATTCATGTGTTGAATAAAATATATATTCATGTGTTGAAGAAAATATTCATTTGTTAAATAGAATAACGAAGTTATTGAACTATATAAAGCCGTGTTGATTAGATATGCGCCATTTTGACACGAACGGTATTTATATCGATTATATTCGTTTTTTAAATGAATATAGAGAAGGAAGTGATTTCAAAATCTAATATTTTGAAAATATTATCATTTATATATTAATGATATGGAATATTCAATTTTGATTTAAAATTGAATATGAAGTTGAAATTGTTTTGAAAACAAATTTAAACGATTTATAAAATACGTTTAGAATTGAAATCGACTATATATATATATATATATATATAATATTATATATATTAAATGGCCTGAATAGAACGCACCGCAGCAGTTTGCGAATTTCGACCATTGACTTCGAATTAACGTTACGGGAGATCCGACCGTTGGATTCCCCTGAAACCAGAACCGTTGGGTTCTTTTCGAAAAGAGCTTTCCAATGAATATTAGAAACTTGAAATCTAACGGTTGTATTTGGAATTATGTCCAAATCAAATTTGGAAAAGGATGCTGTAAGTGCAGTTCGACGACCGTTATTGGAAATCGACTGTTCGGGCCTTGATAAAATTATTAAAAATATTAATAATTTGTGTAAAGTCATAATAAATGATTTAGAAAGAATTGGGGTGAAAAATCCCATATTTAAGAAGGATAAAAATATATTTTTATCGAAATGAACTAGTTATAAACTAGAATTATAATCCAATATTTTTGAATAAATAAATTGGTTTTGAAGTGGTTTTAAAAATAATCAGAATTTCCAATATACGAATTGGAATGGATTTGAATCGAAATTATCTTCGGAATATTTCGATGTTGGATTTCGTGATTATACAGACATGGTTGTGGAAATTTGAAAGATATATTTATATCGTTATTTCCAATACGATATTTGTTGGTTTCAGAATTTGATATTGAATAAAAGCCGATATATTTTCTATTCTGAGCCTTGTATTTAATATCAAATGGGATTTTTGGTTCGTCGTGAATGATGTCTTAAATAACACTGTTCTTGAACCTAGTTTAGAAAAGAATAAATCTTTTAATTAAAATTTAGTGAAATTTTCCAGTTAATTAGTATTTAATTGGAATTGAATTTAAATTGGTTTTTGGGTTTATCGTGAGCGGTGTTTTGAATAACACCTGTTCTTTAACCCGATTAACAATGGAGTGAGATTTTGGGTTGTTGTGAACCGTGTTTTAAATGACATTAGTTCTTTAACCCAGTTAAAGATAAGATTAACTTCTTAGCTTTGAATAATCATTAATATTTACTTGTGGGAAGATTAAAACAAAGTGGAGTTTTAATGAATCTTTAATTAGATTGAAATGATCGAGAATGGAGTACCACCAGTTTTGCTCCAAGAGATAGTTAAATCTTTAATTAGATTTGGACGTGAAATGGTAATTAATTTTATCGATAGCACCATGGTGTTAGATATGGAGTATTACCAGTTCTGCTCCATGGGATGAATAGGTTGGGATTGGGAAATAAAATAAATAATTACTTCAGTGTGGTTCGCCAATCCCGAATAGTTTGGAAAACCTTAACATGGTTTGAAATGATATCCAAAGGAAGATTAAAGCATAAATTTAAAAAAATTATCTTTGATAAAATTAATGGGAACCTTTCCCTAAGAATGTGAATATTTGAATAAAGAATATCCTGAATTGGAATGAGGCGTATGTTGTGTTTGTATAACACTTGTTTATTATATACACGGGTTATTCAGAAAGGACGGGTTTATACCCATTCTGAATAACCGATTCGACGATAAGTCAAAGATGAAGACGGTGGTTGAAGTCCGGAGGTCTTCACGTCGTTTGGATGATTATTGATGATCTTGATTGGGTTGTACACCCAAGAGTAGGGAGTGAGTCGGTGATCGTCCAGACGTACTTAGAGATCGATGGATATGCGAGGAATAAGGTTCCTTCGGTTTTGTTCAGACCTAGAACAAACTTGTAAATGGACTGTGCGTCTGACATTGGATTTTATTCTGTGTGATTGATTTCTATTAAATATATATCTTTTTGGTGGCGGAGAATTTATTCTCTTGCTTAACGCCCTTCTCTGAGACATACGAGCTCAGAGGTTATATATTGATGGATATCAATCGCATGGCATGAATTGCCTATGTGGCATGCCTAAGTGGCAAATGATCAAGGCTTCTGTTGAAAAGCAAAGTCTTGTGGTTGATGATCAAAGCACGGCTTGTGTGGCATAGCTTTGTGTATAACATTAATTCACAAGCCTCACGCCTTGGTATGATTCAAAAACGGGATGGTGACTGCAGGGAGAGCACGACGTTTCTTTCTAGCTATGGGTGATTGACCTACCAGCCCTGACATTTATATACTTTTTACCTGTGTGGTTGTTGGCTGCGAGGCGCCTCGGATATAGGCCTGATAGGACCGGGAAACGTGTGTTCAGGAATAATTAATCCTCAAAAGTAAGAGAGGACCGACCCTGAAGATCCAGGATCACTGTGTGTGGTGCTGAGACATTTGGTAGAGTGTCTCGAACGGAGAGGAGTTTGCCCCTTGCCTCGACTCATGACATAGTATAGTGACATTGCAGTTTTAATTGTAGAACTAGTATAGTGACATAGTGGTATGGGGCACTTATGTCGTCTATGATTGATACTTATGATTGAAATTGTTTTGACACTATACACTTATAGTAATAATAAAAGACGAAATTTAGCATATCAAGCATTCTTTGGCTATTGTAAGGTAAAACCCTATCCTCGGGCTTGCGTTGCATTGTGTGATGGGACCTGGGTCTTATAATAGCTTCATTTTTCTTTTTTTAGCATTGCGCTGTTTGTTTTATGCACTGGTATTCTTGGGAGGAAACCCTTCCGTGTTATACGGCGTGGTCCCTTGATTTACCAAACTTTAAAATGAAGATTAATAACTGTTTCAGTTCTCACACTAGTCACATGACTGACCTGGAGTTTATTGTTTTAACCTAAACTCTTGGTGCCCCTATTTTTACACGGGCAGCTAGTAGTTTTGTTTTTGTAGATTTATATTCACAGGATCCTTGTTTACAGCTGGAATGATATTCGGAAACCTCTGTATTCGTATATCTCCTTTCAGTTGTGTGTTGTATTATTTTTCCGCTGCTATGTATTTAAATGTAATTTAAATCTCTGATATTTATCAATTTGTAATATTTATTCATACTATGTATATTCTTGTACTCTGATGGAATTATTGTAACTAACAATGAAATGTTCTTCTGTTTGGGTTCTGATTCATCTTGTCCTCACGGTAATTCGTTCTTTCTCTTCTCTTCAGAGACCGGGGAAGTTCGGGTCGCTACATCATCTTTGTTCAATTATAATCTTAAGTTTAAACCAGATTGTCATTAGCTCGAAGGTATTTCCAAACCCTTAAAATATTCAATCACAAGTTCAATCTGCAACTCTTATTTTATTTTATTTTGCTTTAATTATCCGAAATGAATTCCAGTCTGATTACCGTTGGAACCAAACCATAATGGACGGGATTAGGATGTGCTGATCAGAACTTCAAACCATGATATAAAGTACATTTTCTGACTTCAAATTAAATAACTTTCGTTGATTGCTAATTAGACTGCTTTAGCAGGAAAAAAACACAAAATTTTCCCTAAAGCCCATAATCAAAAGGTACAACCCAATGTTTTCATAAAATAAGTATGCAGTTAGGATTTTTAGGCATAAGGAGAAAGTCAACAAAAAATTTAGCCATAAGGACAAGGGACTAAAATTTTAGCCTCAGGAACAATTTTTAATGTAAAGGGAAGAACTCAGGGGCCCACTATAATTTCATACTTTTCACTAAACTTTGTCCTTATGGCTAAATTTTTTGCCCCTTGTTCTTTTGGCTAATTTTTTTGTTCATTTTGTCCTTCACACTAACCTCCTATAAATATTGGCCCATACAGAGACGAAACAGAATATAAAAGAAAGGAAGAGAAATATGAAGCATGTTATTTCTTTCCTAATAACCATGCAGGTTGTAGTCTTTTCTTTCTCCAAATTCCATTTCATGCGCTCGTCAGCAACAACATATATCCTACTCACAACCTACACAATGTCAATTCTCCATGGGACTGGCCGATCTTTGGCCACCTTCCTACTGGTAGTAGAACATATTAACGCAAATGAAAGCATGATGTTTTTTGGATTATGAACACAGAACATGGATTACTTCTTATTAGTTGCTAATACAGTTGGTGCATGAATTCATGCATATATTATGCAATCTACAATTTCCTATCAAAAGGTGAAATTTCAGTTAAACCAAATCATTATTAGCCATTTAATTCTAAATTTCTAAGCTCTCTTTAATGGCTTCCAGAAAAATTCACATTGGGGATCCGTCTTCTTTTATTCCTCTTCATTTCTCTTCTCCTAATCATAAGCCTCCTGATATTGATGAGATTGGCTGTCAGACAGTTAGGAATGGAAAGAAATGCCAATTCTTGCTTACATATTTGCCCTTAGACCATATTATCACCATTTTAGGGCTTTTGTTGCTAATACATGGAACCCTATTTCTAATTTCGAAATTTCTACTAGGGATAATGGATTCTTCTTAATTAGATTTGCTAACCCAGCGGATTGCCTTAAAGTGATCAATGGTGCTCCATATTTTATAAATGGTAAACTCATTATTCTCAAGAAATGGACCAAAAGAATTAAGCTTGATAAAGATTTGCTAACTACATTGCCAGTTTGGATTAAGCTTCCTAAGTTAAATTTGCGGCTATGGGATAATGTGCTTTTAGTGCTATTGCTAGTTTAGTAGGCACACCTTTAAAATTGGATGAACCTACAGTGACTGAATCTAGAATTAGTTATGCAAGAATATTGGTAGAAATTAAGCTTGATTCAGAGCTACCTGAAGAGGCAAATATAACTATGTATGATGGAAAAAGAATAGTTCAGAAAATTGATTACGAATGGGTTCCTCCTAGATGTACAAAATGCCTGTGTTTCGGCCATTCGACTGAGGCTTATCTCGCAAAGCAAGAATAGAGGAATAAGTTTGTTCATGGATCAGTTTTTTTTTATTTTGGAAAAAATTAAGATTCAGTTGCAAATCAATAAACGCATTTGGGAAATCTTATAAATAAAATTTCTGAGAATATTTCAGTTCCTAATAGCCATGTTATAGATCTTGTTTCTTGAAGCAGAAATCTTGCGAGAAAGAATCTGAAACGTTAGAAGTTTCAAGAAAAAATGTTTATGCTAACTTATCAGCTTCAAAATCTAGTATGGAAAAAGAAAATTCAGACCAATCAAAAAAGATCAGGGGAAAACAAGCATCGGTCTCCCTATCACCAGATAATGATGAAGGCATTTCAGATAATGTAGGCATAGATGCTAATCTAAAGAGGCATAGTGAAGCCATCACAGACGATAGCATCAATGACGATTTTCATGATGATATTAATGATATATATGATGATGAAATGATTATATGCAATGGGATAAAGATGAGTTGGTCTTGATTCACCCCCCCCCCCCAATTAGGCTGAATCTAATATAAATACACATTCAAATTCTGAAATTTTCAATCTAGAAAAAAATAAAACCCAGCAAAGTCAAACTGGACAAACTAGGTTTAGAAAAGCTTCCTCCAAACAACTCTGTCGTCATTTCAGAGAGTGTTGCTTTGCTTTTCTCTTCTACATCATCTCCTGTAAATAACAAAAGAAAGAAAAGCAAGAAGAAAATTTTGCAAGACATAGTGGAAAGCAAAAACGTTACTGATATCAACAGGAAAAAATTTGAAGACAAAAATGTTTCTGTCAAAAATTTGAAAAAAAATGAAGATAGATATATTATTAAAAATCAACATTGGGATGAATTCCTCAAAGCAAATGAAAATACCTCCTACAAAAGAAGAGGAAAATCTATAGGGAATTTCGAGACTGATAGCTGCAAACTTCCAATGCAGCATAAGTGATATCCTTTAAGTATCCTTTATTGTTTTTTATTTTATTTTCTTATCAATTTAATTATTTTTATTATGACGATCATAGCCTAGAACATTAGGGGACTTAACTCCCCTGAAAGCAAATTGGACTTGTCCAATTTGCTTTCTACCTCTAAACCAAGTATTTTTGGTATATTTGGGCATAAGTTAAGTAATAATGCAACTGATGGTCTTATGCATAGATTTTCTAAAAACCGGTTTTCTGTTAATAATAACAGAATTGGTGGTAATGGCAGGATTTTAGTTTGTTAGGACTCTTGCATTTGGACTCTCAAAAGTAACTTTATTGACCTACAATATATTCATTGTAATTTTATTAACAAAGGTGGGCTGCTTATTGATATTACTTTTGTTTTTGCTTCAAATTTGGAAAAAGATAGACTTTCTCTTTGGAATCATATTAGTCTTTTAAATAATGTTGTTATAAAGCCTAAGGTTATCTTAGGGGACTTCAATTCTATTATGCATTTTTTTGAAAAAAAAGGTGGTAATCAAATCTCTTTTAAAAAATTAGATTTTTTTTTCTAGTTTTTGAACTAAAACTGGGTTGGTTGAACCTACTATTTTTGATAATAATTTTACTTGGAAATCTAGAGATTATAGGAAAATCCACTGTAAGCTTGATAGGGTTTTTGTTAATAACATTTTTATTAACTCTTTTCCCAAATTTAAATGTTATACCTTGCCTCAAGCTTTTAGTGGCCGCACCCACCTTCAATGTATTTTATTAGACGATAGCTTCCAAAAAACTCATTTTCCTTTTAGGTTTAAAATTAGTTGGGTTTTTGAAATTGATTATAATGATATTGTCAAAAACAGCCTATCCTTTAATATAGAGGGCTTTGCACAATTTAAATTTAGAAAAATGCTGCTCTCTGTTAAAAGTAGTCTTAAAAAAATGAAATAAAATCAAGAATAAGAAAAATATTGATATTATTAGAAAGGATTGTGAAGATCTTCAGAATAAAATTGGTTTCCATAATTCTGATGTTGTTTAAGTTGATAAATTCTTTAATATGCAAAAGAATCTTATCAGTGAACTTCGTATTGAAAGTGTTAACAATAGGCAAAACGTTAAAACTGACCGGTTGACCAGTGGTGATACCTCAGTAAATTTTTCTATGCTAAAATGACATGCAGAAAACATAGAAATGACATTGGTAAGATCATTGATAATAATGGTAACATCATTAATAGTGTATAAAAGTTAGAGAAGGAAGCTATTGAATAGTTCTCTAGCCTTTACTACACTGAACATGTTACCATTAATTTTCCTCAAACATTAACCATATGTTTTCATCATCCAAAAAGTGAGTAAATTTTGCTTGATCCTATTAATATTAATGAGATACATAGTATTGTTTTCAATGCAAATATAGATAAAAGCCCTAGCTCAGATGGTTTTGGTGCTAAGTTGTATAAAAATCATTGGGAGGATATTAAACATCGTCCTTTTTAAGCTATTTCTGAATTTTTTTAATTCTGGAAATATCCTCAAAACTATTAATCGTACTTTTATCACTTTAGTTCCTAAAGTTGCCTCTCCAAAAAATATCAGTGAATTTTAGGCCCGTTGCTTGTTGTAACTTTCTTTACGAAATCATTTCTTCAATTCTATGGATAGAATGAAAGTTTTTCTTACTTTTTTTTATTTTTGAAAATCAAAGTGCCTTTCTCCCAAACAAACTGATTGTTGATAACACTATATTAGCTCATCAGCTATTAAGAGATTTTAATTCTACTACTACTTATAAGATGTGTATAAAGATTGATCTACACAGAGCATTTGATAGAATAAATAGATTTTTATTATACACATGATGAAACAACTTGGTTTTTAGTGAAAAAATTTGTAATTGGATTAAAGAATGCATTTGTAATCTCACTTATTCAGTTCTTATAAATGGTTCTCCATGTGCTTTTATTAAAAGTAATAGAGGTATAAGACAGGGGGCCCATTTCTCCCTATTTATTTACTATTGCCATGGAGTTCTCAATTCAAATGGACAGAGAGCCGATTTAAAAAAAATATAAAGCCTCTAAATTATGTAAAACGTTGTGTCGCACATCTTTTATATGCTGATGATCTTCTAATTTTTATAAATGCTGGTATTCAAAATGCAGCCATTATAAAATATATCTTGGGTAACATCAAATTATATGCTGGGTTGGATATAAATGAAAGTAAAAGCAAAATCTACTTCAATAAGCATTGTAAATATAAAGAGGATATCCTCAAAATTCTAAATTTTAAAGAGGGTTATCTTCTTGTTTAGTATTTAGGTCTGCCCCTTAGCTTTAGTTTGATAAAAGATAAATACTATCATTGGCTTACTGAAATCGTCCAAAACAAAATTGAGAATTGGTCTTGTAAATATTTATTTATAGATGACAGAATTGAGTTACATACAATTATCACTCTAATTTTTCATTATTGGACTTAAACTCATAATACTCCTGTTTTTATTATTGATAAAATTGAGCAGCTATGTGCCAATTTCACTTGGAATGGAAAATATCATAAAGCGACTTGGGATGTTATTACTAAGCCTAAAGATACAGGTGGTCTAGGGCTCAGAAATTTTAGAGATTTGAAAGACACTTGCAGTTATAAACTTTTCTAGCATTTCCTTGAAAATAACTCTCATTGGGCTAAATGGATGAAACCCAAGTATACCAAAAAAATTAATTTTTGGAATATGAAGATTGAAAATCAATTTTCTTATACTTGGAAAAGTATTCAAAATTGCAGAGAGATTGGTAAAAAGCTTATTGACAAAAAAATTAAAGATGACAGTAATACCAGTCTTTGTTTTGATCCTTGGATCAATATCCAATTTTTGATTAACCTTTTAGGATAGAATAATATGCTTTTATTTGGAAATGCAAATGCTAATGTTAACTATGTCATTCAAAATTCTAGATGGAATACTAATCTTCATGCTGATGCATCAATTTTCAATTCTATTATCAGCAAAATTGAAATAGATCCAAGAATTAGTGAAGATATATGGTGTTGGAAACTTTCGACTAAAGGCAAATTATCCTTTAAAAATACTTAGAATTGTATTAAAGGAGAATATGTTTGTGTTGACTGGTGCAATGTTGTTTGGAATAATGCAAATTGTCCTAAAATGGCCTATTGCATATACTTTTCTATTATAAATAAATTGCTCACCAGAGATAAAAGTTTCAAATGGAGTACTAATGGTTGTACTAGATGCCATTAGCGTAAATCTAAGAATGAGAACATTGATTATATATTTGTTGATTGCGCTTTCTCTAAATTCATTCAGTATAATGTTAAAACCAAGCTTAATTTCAATATGAACACTTCTTTGAATAATCTCAGAGATAATGTTGAGTACATTCAAAATGTTTTCAAGTCTAAAAAGGATGATTTTAATAATGCCAGTGTTTATTTATCTACCTGTATTTATCATATATGGAAAGAAAGAAGTGGTAGACTTCACAATGGCACTAAAAATAGTTGTTATCAATTATGGAAGGCCATAACTTCGGAAGTTAAAATTTACGTCTTAAACATAGCAAGCATAACAATATCTCAAATCAATCTAACTTGACTTTAAATGATAATGACAGATATGAGGAACGGATTGAAGAATACTTACAAAGGGGCAAAATTTCGTTATAGATTAAAGACATCAAAGTAGAAGAGGGTTTAACTACAGTTCATAATTCCTTTGGGAATTATAATAATGCCTCGCTTTCATCAGTCTCCCATATTGATGAAAATCATTCTGATTTGACCATCACATGTATTAGAAAGGGAAGTGGACAAATAGATAATTCTATGAACATTTTTAATGTAGAAAAAATAGGAATAATCATATATCTGCTAATTACAGGTATGTTTATTCAAAAATCAGTGTTCCTGTTGATTCGAGCAAGAGCATTAATGAAGATCTCTTTCTCAAGAGCAACAACAAGACTAGCTTTCTGCTTGAGAAACTTGCTCACAAAAATACGAATGGGTAGTAAAATGGTAATTTTAAACAAAAACAATGTATTTAATGGTTACAAAAGGTAATATAATATTGGGGTTTTACCTGATAATTTCAAATCTGAAAATCAAGCTCTCAACCGCGATCTAGCCTTGCTGAAGCTACATAACAAAGCCAACAACATTCTCAGCAACTATGTTCAAAGAATTGATGATTCACATTACAAAAGCACGCTATACGTAAAAATTTATCAATTATCTGTTTGGAATAATGGAGAAACTAGCTGCTCAAGACAGGAAAATATCACATCTTTCATTGATCTAGCTTCGACGAACTCAGATTCGAAGTGTAATACTTCAGATCTGAACTTTATTGAAACCGAGACAATTAGAAGTATTCATGAGCTCGAAGAAGAGAGATTTAGAGGCAAGCTAAAAATAGAAGTGATTCAGAAGTTAGATTGCCTCCCTGAACCATAATTTCTCGATTTCCATTACAATCGATGAAGAGTTGAGCTGCCATGGCTTTGAAGACAAATTAGGGTTTCTGGTAATGTCGGTGTTATGATATGTTATGTTGTGTGAGGGGTTTTAATGCAAGAAGCGGGTTTGTTCCTGGTTTCATTTCTGATCTACCCAATTTTTATTGGGTTGTGGCCTTGGGCCTTCTATGTTAACACATCTTCAGAAAAAATGCGTATATTATGCATTCCTCGCACATGCAGTAACTAAAGTTTGACTTTGTAATCAAACCGACCGTTAGGGAGGTTTGCTTACTTTCACTAGCCAAAATCAATTTCTCTGAAGGCAAAAAAATATGGCTTGTTTGTCTCTCGTGCTTTGCCTTTATTCGCGTCTCCTTCTTTCTTATGTTTCCTCGCTGCGAATACCCTCGTTCCTTGCTCTTTCTGTTTGTTTGCCAATTTCAACGCCTCCGTATTATCATTTTTTTAACTAGCCCATTTCCTGCACTTCCTTCCAATCGGTACTTATCCCAAATCATCTCCTCCTACCATCTCTATCCTCTACCAAAATTGATTTCAAATCCGAGACCAAAAGACTTGTGCTGCAATTCATAAGAAGAGGAAAAAACCTCTTTGCAACCATTTTGCTGTCTCAAGCTACTGTTCTTCCTCAAACCTATTTCCTAGGCCCGCTTTTTGTTACAATCATTTTGTTGTCTCCTTTTAGTGAAAAGGTACTGGCTTCAATTTCAATTTTATTTATCGAAAGGATATATGATATATTCTTGACCTAGGACATTTTTTTGTGAGGATCTTTAATGTCTCAATGGAGCCTTTTACTGACTAAGAACATGATAAGGCGATGAACCTATGTCAAACCTTCAAAGCGTACAAACATATGTGAAAATGAGAATGCTTTAAATAATTTGTGTTACTACTTCAGTCTTTCTTCTTTGAAGTCCATGTTCATATTTTGTTGAAAATATTAACTAAAGCTATTGCGAATAAATACTCATTTTTTATCTTTTAACTAAGTTTGTGCTGATTTTTCAGCTTTACCATAGTCTGCACCTATATTTTTCCTTTTGGTTTCAACATTGCTCAGTTTGGTTCAGATTTATTTAGGTAAGCTATTTTGATATCAGCAATCTTACAGTTGATGGCAATTTTTCCTTTTGTTGATGGACATTTATACGCTTTTCTAAAACGAAAGAAGACGGATTTTGGATTTATTGAGTATCCATTAATAGCACTAGATTGTTGTAGAGGATCACTCAATGTGTAATGACCCGTATTTTTTAATGACTTAATAATTAATTTTATTTAATTATTCAAATAATGGTTTGGTAATTTAATGATTTAAATTAAATAACTTCGAATATTTAAATAATATAATAATTAAATAATATATTTAAATTCCAGAACAGTCGGAGAATAGTAGAATTCACAATATTATGTGAATTGGATTATTTATAATATTTAATTCAGTTTAGAATTGAATTATAATAATGAATATATTATTTAAACGAAGTTTAAACGTATAATTATATTATAATTATAATCGAGCTTGAAATGGCGCGGTAGTTCGTAATTTGGCGATTCGAACTTTAAACGAATACACGGAATCCGTTTTAAACCGAATTTCTGTGAAACAAGAAACGTTCAGAGCTGGTGAAGTGTATTTTTCTACTGGAAGAGAAAAATCGGGATTTCGTCATGTAAATTTTTATTTATGATCAATAAATTTTTCGAAAGTCGCTATGGAATTCCTTTAAATTTTAATGATTTATCTATATTATAAAAGGACTCTAATATAAATTGAATATCGATATAATCTGGGAATTTGAAATGTCGAGTTATAAATCATGATATATTTATTTTGGGGTTATATGATATCGTATGAGAATATATATACGATAATATTAATATTAATTTAATTATTTTTAAATATATTAATATTTAAATGGGTATATTTAGAGCTTTAAAAATAGTCATTTTTGCAAACGACCTCCGTTTTCGACGAAACTAATTTTGTTGGATCTAGAATATTAAATTATAGTTAGATTTCAATTTCCTTGATTTTTGGAGTTAGTATGTGGCCGTACTGGATTTTAATCTAAAAAACAGTCGATAAATTGACTTTAAAAATACGATGCGTGAACAAACGGATTCGGAATTCGATGAAACAAGTTTCGTTGGGTCCGTAATGTCGGATTGTAACTATATGTCCATTTTCGTCGAATTTGGATATGCTATGTGATCATAGGAATTTTTAGATGCTGAATAAGGATAACGATTCATTAAAAATGAATAGAAAATGAAATATAAAATAATATAATTATCCTATATAAGATCCCTAACCACTCCAACCCTTATTCATTTTTCTTCATTGGTCAAAGAAAGGAGCCGCCATGTAACGACCCGGCTTTTTGGTATATTAATTTTAAATATTTAATATTGTTTTAAATATTGAATTGATAATATAAATCTAAATTTTAATTTGAGTTATCTTTTTAATAATCGAAATACGATTTGTTTCGAATATATATATATATATATATATATATATATATATATATAATTATCGTAATACGAGAATATGAAATAATTGAATTCGAATATTAAAACTGTTTCGAAAATGGTTCAGATAATCATTTTAAATTCTAGTTGAATAGAATCGGTAATAATATTAATATTTTTATTATCAAAGAATAAATTATTTTGAATTTAAATTATATTATATTGATTTAAATATAAAAACAACAATAGTGTCAAACGACCTCAGTTCTCGACGAAATCAATCGTATTGTGTTCGGAGCGTCAGATCATAGTAGCGTGTCAAGTTTCATCAATATTGGAGCTCGTTTGTAGTAGTTTTAACATTAATCTTCACGCATAAGTTTCATGGAAATAAAATACAATAAAAATCCAGTGTATTGTTAAACACACTTCGTTGAATCTTCCTTAGGACGCTATACTTAAGCTTTTATAAAGGGCTGCTACTCCATCCCCAATTCTATTTTTATTTGTTCCTCCGTTCATTTTCCAGTAAAGGAAACGCCACATCTGCTTCTTCATATTTTGCAATAATTCGTTAGAAATCAAACTGTGTCCTTTAATCCTCATCCTCAAACCAATGAAACCAATTCAAATCGTTCTCTATCCAGTTCCTCTTCCAAGCAAATCGAAACCGAATTCGAATTTTGCATCTCGAACAGTGCCAGGACCTTGCGCTTGAAGGAAGAGAAGCTCGACAGTGTTAATAGCGACCTGGGTCGAGCATCGATTTTCAAATAAGGATTTAAGGAGATGGTGGTTCGACGGTTTGCTCCAGATCACGAGCGAAGGCGTCGAGTTCAACAAAAGAAATACGGTGAATTTGGGTGTTTTCTAGGTTCGCAAAAGGGGAAGCAGTTGATTTAAAAAGAGGGGTGCGTTGTCTCTGCGACGAGGATTGTGCGTTAATTTAGTTGAGTAGAGGGCGTGCGATCTGAAGTGGTTGGTTTGGGAATTCCGTGAAATAAAAGAGAAGTTAAACGATGTTTTCTTGGCGGAGTTTGTAACACCCCACCTGCGTTAAGGTCACTCACAAAGGAATGCCTTAACTTTGGTGGAGCGTTTTAGTAAACATAACAGAAAATTTCAAGACTGATAAACAATACTTGAAATATTATAACTTTATTACAGCGGAAAACAGAAACCAATATGGTTACATCTTTACCAAAAACTCGAGTACGTATATATATATATATATCATCCTTGTTCAAAACCATTAGAGTACAAAACTTTTAAAATCATAATCCCACAGAATAGAAGCTATAAAGAGCCAAGCCATACTTCAAATACTTCAAGCAGAAGGAATCCGGATCAAGCTAAAGTATTCCCTCCTTGGATAACCTGGGGAGAATGGAAGAAAAGAGGCGAAACAAACTAGGTCATACATACATCTGGTGAGTCCAGTAACTTTTAGCCAGTAAATAAATAAAGGTAAACATGGCAGGCATACAAAGTGGATAAGAGGATTCACGGTACAGATGGCAGGTATGACAGGACAAATAAGGTAAGATGTATGCTTCACTACAAACTACTCTGCACTATTACTAGTATAACAGGATTAGGTGCTAATGTCTAAACAGAAACAGAAACAGAATAATGGGCCTTTACCACCGTAACAGAGACAAAAACGGAAATAGAATAATCCCTACGGAAACAAAATGTTAGAATTAGGTGTACACTAGTAAATGGGCCTTTACCACCCCAATAGACGGTACCACGCAGAAACTGACAGGTGTTACCACCCAACAGAAACAGACGGTACCCCCACAAAATAGACAGAACTAAGTGTACCCTAAATCCTACCCCATGCGATCGGCACCCTAATACATAAATACCCTGTGCCAGCCCCATAAAAGGGTGTATCATTTCCTAAAGTGGCAACCTTTGAATGACATAGACCTATTTATAGATGTCACGGCGTCTTACATCCTCAGAGGCAGACCGGGATCCATGCACGCACATGACCCGGTTGGAACGCACCATCAACACCCCTCGCCATTATCAGAATGAACCGCTTATAATTAGTTCAGTAAGCGTGCTCGGACCCTACCTACTGTTGGATCATAGTTTTGATACCATAAAGGGTTACTGACTAATATGGGTCTCACACAATAGATGACACAAGTAATTACCCATCCTAAGCTTGTGTCCCCAGACTAACAGATTTCAGATTTCAGATTAACTTGTTTACAAGTTTCAGACATACAGAGTTCAGATTTACTAGTTCACAGATCAGACAATCAAGTTAACAAGTTTTCAGACTAACGGAGCAGATGTACAGATTTAACAGACTTACAGATTGTCTAACTTTGTATTGGGCCTACAGATTCACGAAACGGGTTGTAAAATTCATCAGTCCTAGTTGGTTTAACCCTATCCACCCAAAACGTTTTAGACATCATATTTATCTCATATTTGCATTAATTAATTATTGAAATATCAAATCGTATTTCACATGCCACCCCAGGCACCCACTTAATTCCACATGCCACCCGAGGCACCCACTTAACCCCCTCATGTCCCTCTACATGCTTATCTGGTTAAGTGTTTCTTAATTCATTAAGGCCGTAACCTTATAAAGACCTCTCACATTAGACTGGCATTTTGGCAGCTGGATTTGCCGGGTGGGTCCGGGCAGTCTTACACCACAAAAGAGTCTAACCTCGTGTCTTTACAACTGTCACGTATTTAATTTATGCCTAAGACCTCCCACATTAGGCTGGCATTTGTGGCAGCTGGATTTGCCGGGCGGGTCCGGGCAGTCTTACACCACAAAAGAGCCTAACCTCGTGTCTTAGACGATTAATTACTCCTAATTAATCTTCCCCCAGTTTGAATTTCTTTCCCTATTCAAATTATCAATCAATTCCAAATTTAACGATGTCCATAATTGACTCAATTATGTACATCCATTTATGGTATGTAAAATCATGCCAATTTTCACCACAATTATAATTTATGCCTTTTAAGGCATTTATGCCAATTAAACCTTTTTAAATCTTCAGACTTTTATTGCTTAAACATTCCTCTTTTGATTAATTAAATTAATTAATCCTTTCCTCTTTTTATAGGTGTCAATACCTATCTTATTAACAATTTGATTTTCCTATCCATAAATGGTCATATTCAAATTGTACTATTTTTACCCAATTTTACCTATGTTATAATAGGTAATTATCTATATGTTTCCCTACTAGAATCATGTGTCCAATTTACATGATCACTATGTAAATTATGCCTATTACAAATTCCCTTTTTTCCCTATTTCTTAACTAGCGTAACCGTTTGCGTTTTGGCATCATCGAGGCTACTAAATAGTCTCTCCATAACAATAAAATAAAGGGAATGACAAGGTGATCGTTTTCAGTACAATTTTTGGCATAAGCATGACAACTGGGGAAAATGACATGATAACTTCGCATATAATTATGATTCACCACATAATTAACAACTTGCATAGATTCATAACAACTTGCATAGGTTCATGAATTAACAACTAACATAGGTTCATGATTCTCATCGTAGTCAACAACTTATATAGGTTTAAGATTCATAATATAACAACTTGCATGATTCATAACATAACTTCTTACATAGGTGACTTACATAGGTTCATGATCCACAACATAACAACTAGCATAGGTTCATGAATTCATCACACAATAACTTGCATAGGTAACTTGCATGTTCTCATAATAACTTGCATAGATTCATGATAACAACTTGCATAGATTCATGATAACAACTTGCATAGATTCATGATAACGACTTGCATAGATTCATCATAATGACTTGCATAGATTCATAGTATCTCCACATAATAACTTGCATCATATCATGATTCACAACAATAATAAACTTGCATCATATCATGATTCACAACATAATAAACTTGCATCATATCATGATTCACAACAATAATAAACTTGCATAACTACAAACAACATAAACCCAAATCATAGTCTACCACAATTCACTTTTATTTATTTAAACCTAAAGGTGACTAGAACTCACGAACAAGGGGTCTTGAGTTCTGGTTTCTGAATTCTGTAATTGATTAGCGTTCCCTTGTTGTAGACAATTATGTTGTTGCAGTTTTAGGCTTGATTTAATTTGTATTGAGTTGCTATACTTTGCTTCTAGTTGGTGGCGGCTACTCTAGGGTTTGGAGTGACAACATGACGACTACTGATCTAATTTTTGATTTGATTCTAGGGTTTGGGTCTACACATGTTTATATAGAATTTCAATTTAATTATAGTCGTCGGATGATCTTAGGGTTAATCAAAACCACTCAGTCCAGATTAGAACTATCCAGAAACCCTAATGACTCATTAACTAGTCAAAAATGACTCTGCACTGAGTCACCGTTCGAACCAGAAGGCTGTGCAGGTTTTCCCTCGGCCTGGGTGCACTTGGGAAGTGCGCCAATGCAAATTTGTACTGGCGCACTTCCCAAGTGCGCCAGCGCTTTCTTTTTTAAACTTTGTTCGTCCGTATCTTCTTCATACGGTATCCGTTTTACGCAAACTCGGACTCTATCTCAAGCAGAATTCTGAGACGAACGCAATGGAATGACCCGTTTTCCTTAATTCCCACATTTGAAATTAAGTATTCTTAAATTTAGTTAATCAGATTATTCAAAAATTCGGGGTGTTACATTCTCCCCTATTTAAAGGATTTCGTCCCTGAAATCTTCAAGTTAAGAAGAATGTGTCCTACCATCCAATCACCCATCTACCCAACCATCATCCACAAGCATCCATTGTCCTTAGAAATCTTCTAATGTTTTATGAACATATGCAAAATCAGGCGGTCTACTAATTCAGTTGGCCCCCTCAATGCAAATCATGATAGAGCCATGCGTCCATTATGTATGCGAAAGAATCCTATCGATACATATTATTTCTACATGTGTGCTCAACCATTCATCAAAATGCAGCATCCATATGTTAACACAACCATTATTCATCCATTAACCTAAATATGCACACACATTTATATGCAATATGAAAGTGTTTTTGAGACGATCTAGTGCCTAGTATGTGTATATGCATCCACAAGCAACCACTAGCAACCACTTGCATCCACTTGCAACCATCAAACATAACATGTCTCAAACACATGTTTACATCCATAGGATTCCTATCTAAAGGTCGAAGACTCGATCGATAGGATATAAGGGTGCATCTAACATATTCATGGCAATTGGGCTGATTGAGGTAGAATCCTCAAAATAGATGTATACCTGAAGGCTACCATAACTGCGGGGATTGGGATCGTATTTATACAGATTACTAGTTGGGACACTAATTAGGAGATGTAGAGATATAGAATGGGGTGCGATAGTATATTCGGTTTAAACCATCTTACCTTGGTTGATGATACCGTCCTATTTACAGTTTATTCCTATCATGATCTTTCTCTTATTCATGCACTGAAGAGTCACTAGACTTACTCAGGCTTTATGTATGACTCTATTTTTCTTTCGTCTTCTTTCCTTCCGTCATACACTTCAAAGATTCTAAACAATTCTTCCACCTCCTTAAGCCAGTTACGAGCTTCAACAAATGTCTCCATCCCGTGAAAAGGTTTTCCACCCATTGCTCTAAAGTCCTTACATATCTTAGCAAAAGTATCGACGCGAGGAGGAGGGGGAGGAGGAAGAGGAGCATTTGCTGGACCTGCGGTGGCAGCCCTAGCCTCGAGATATTGACGAAACCAACCGGGTACATGAACACCCTCTGGTATCTCAGATGCTTCTGACATGCTGAAACGAAAAAGGAAAGATTCAATACAAAGAACCGAAGGAAAGATATATGGCTCTTGGGGAATGTTTTTTAAAACAGAGTTTCCTTTTTGAATATACTTTCTTTTAAAACCTTTTTGAAAAATATTTTCAAAACTTTTACCTAATCTGGTAACCTTCAGCTCTGATACCAAGTGTAACACCCCACCTCCATTAAGGTCACTCACAAAGGAATGCCTTAACTTTGGTGGAGCATTTTAGTAAACAAAACAGAAAATTTCAAGACAGATAAACAATAATTGAAATATTATAACTTTATTTCAGCGGAAAACAGAAACCAATATAGTTACATCTTTACCAAAAATTCGAGTACATATATATATATCATCCTTGTTCAAAACCATTAGAGTACAAAACTTTTAAAATCATAATCCCACAGAATAGAAGCTATAAAGAGCCAAGCCATACTTCAAATACTTCAAGCAGAAGGAATCCGGATCAAGCTAAAGTATTCCCTCCTTGGATAACCTGGGGAGAATGGAAGAAAAGAGGCGAAACAAACTAGGTCATACATACATCTGGTGAGTCCAGTAACTTTTAGCCAGTAAATAAATAAAGGTAAACATGGCAGGCATACAAAGTGGATAAGAGGATTCACGGTACAGATGGCAGGTATGACAGGACAAATAAGGTAAGATGTATGCTTCACTACAAACTAATCTGCACTATTACTAGTATAACAGGATTAGGTGTTACCCTAATGTCTAAACATAAACAGAAACAGAATAATGGGCCTTTACCACCCTAACAGAGACCAAAACAGAAACAGAATAATCCCTACGGAAACAGAATGTTAGAATTAGGTGTACACTAGTAAATGGGCCTTTACCACCCCAACAGACGGTACCATACAGAAACTGACAGGTGTTACCACCCAACAGAAACAGACGGTACCCCACAGAACAGACATAACAAAGTGTACCCTAAATCCTACCACACGCGATCGGCTCCCTAATACATAAATACCCTGTGCCAGCCCCACAAAAGGGTGTATCATTCCCTAAAGTGGCAACCTTTGAATGACACAGACCTATTTATAGATGTCACGGCGTCTTACATCTTCAGAGGCAGTCCGGGATCCATGCACGCACATGACCCGGTTGGAACGCACCATCAACACCCCTCACCATTATCAGAATGAACCGCTTATAATTAGTTCAGTAAGCGTGCCCGAACCCTACCTACTGTTGGGTCATAGTTTTGATACCAGAAAGGGTTACTGACTAATATGGGTCCCACACAACAGATGACACAAGTAATTACCCATCCTAACCTTGTGTGCCCAGACTAACATATTTCAGATTAACTTGTTTACAAGTTTTAGACATACAGAGTTCAGATTTACTAGTTCACATATCAGACAATCAAGTTAACAAGTTTTCAGACTAACGGATCAGATGTACAGATTTAACAGACTTACAGATTGTCTAACTTTGTATTGTGCCTACAGATTCACGAAGCGGGTTGTAAAATTCATCAATTCAGTTGGTTTAACCCTATCTACCCAACACGTTTTAGACATCATATTTATCTCAGATTTGCATTAATTAATTATTGAAATATCTAATCGTATTTCACATGCCACCCCAGGCACCCACTTAATTCCACATGCCACCAAAGGCACCCACTTAACCCCCTCATGTCCCTCTACATGCTTACCTGGTTAAGTGTTTCTTAATTCATTAAGGTCGTAACCTTATAAAGACCTCTCACATTAGACTGGCATTTGTGTCAGCTGGATTTGCCAGGCGGGTCCGGGCAGTCTTACACCACAAAAGAGTCTAATCTCATGTCTTTACAACTGCCACGTATTTAATTTATGCCTAAGACCTCCCACATTAGACTGGCATTTGTGGCAGCTGGATTTGTCGGGCGGGTCCGGGCAGTCTTACACCACAAAAAAGCCTAACCTCGTGTGTTAGACGATTAATTACTCCTAATTAATCTTTCCCCAATTTGAATTTCTTTCCCTATTCAAATTATCAACTAATTCCAAATTTAACAATGTCCATAATTGACTCAATTATGTCCATCCATTTATGGTATGAAAAATCATACCAATTTTCACCACAATTATATTTTATGCCTTTTAAGGCATTTATGCCAATTAAACCTTTTTAAATCTTCAGACTTTAATTGCTTAAACATTCCTCTTTTGATTAATTAAATTAATTAATCCTTTCCTCTTTTTATAGGTGTCAATACCTATCTTATTAACAATTTGAATTTCCTATCCATAAATGGTCATATTCAAATTGTACCATTTTTACCCAATTTTACCTATGTCATAATAGGTAATTATCTATATGTTTCCCTACTAAAATCATGTGTCCAATTTACATGATTACTATGTAAATTATGCCTATTACAAATTCCCCCTTTTCCCTGTTTCTTAACTAGCGTAACCATTTGCGTTTTGGCATCATCGAGGCTACTAAATAGTCTCGCCGTAACAATAAAATAAAGGGAATGACAAGATGATCGTTTTCAGTACAATTTTTGGCAAAAGCATGCCAACTAGGGAAAATGACATAATAACTTCGCATATAATTATGATTCACCACATAACTAACAACTTGCATAGATCCATAACAACTTGCATAGGTTCATGAATTAACAACTATCATAGATACATGATTCTCATCATAGTCAACAACTTATATAGGTTCAAGATTCACAATATAACAACTTGCATGATTCATAACATAACTTCTTACATAGGTGACTTACATAGGTTCATGATCCACAACATAACAACTAGCATAGGTTCATGAATTCATCACACAATAACTTGCATAGGTAACTTGCATGATCTCATAATAATTTGCATAGATTCATGATAACAACTTGCATAATAATGACTTGCATAGATTCATGATAACAACTTGCATAGTTTCATAATAACCACTTGCATAGAATCATGATAACGACATGCATAGATTCATCATAATGACTTGCATAGATCCATAGTTTCTCAACATAATAACTTGCATCATATCATGATTCACAACAATAATAAACTTGCATCATATCATGATTCACAACAATAATAAACTTGCATCATATCATGATTCACAACAATAATAAACTTGCATAACTACAAACAACATAAACCCAAATCATAGTCTACCGCAATTCACTTTTATTTATTTAAACCTAAAAGTGACTAGAACTCACGAATAAGGGGTCTTGAGTTCTGGGTTCTGAATTCTGTAATTGATTAGCGTTCCCTTGTTGTACAAAATTACGTTGTTGTAGTTTTAGGCTTGATTTGATTTGTATTGAGTTGCTTTACTTTGCTTCTAGTTGGTGGCGGCTACTCTAGGGTTTGGAGTGACAACATGACGGCTACTGATCTAATTTTTGATTTGATTCTAGGGTTTGGGTCTACACATGTTTATATAGAATTTCGATTTAATTATAGCCGTCAGATGATCTTAGGGTTAATCAAAACCACTCAGTCCAGATTAGAACTATCCAGAAACCCTAATGACTCATTAACTAGTCAGAAATGACTCAGCACTGACTCACCGTTCGAACAAGAAGGCTGTGCAGGTTTTCCCTTGACCTAGGCGCACTTGGGAAGTACGCCAATTCAAATTTGTACTGGCGCACTTCCCAAGTGTGTCAGTGCATTTTTTTTTCATTTTTTTCAAACTTCGTTCGTCCATATCTTCTTCATAAGGTATCCGTTTTACGCAAACTCAGACTCTATCTCAAGCAAAATTCCGAGACGAACGCAATGGAGCGACCCGTTTCCCTTAGTTTCCATATATGAAATTAAGTATTCTTAAATTTAGTTAATCTTGATTATTCCAATATTCGGGGTGTTACAGAGTTTGTCACCTCGTGACTCATTGTTAGGCCATGCGCAAAGTGTAGAAGGATGAAGCTTTAGTTGTTGGGTGCTTTAGGGGTGATTGCAGTGGGAATATTTGGTTCTGATGATCAGTCGGGTGTCTGTTGAGTTTGACAGTGGTGATCACGGACATGGTAAAATCTGGTGTGAAGTGGAAAGGAAAAGAAAACGATTAAGGTATAATTAAATCCTTGTATAATTTGTTAAGGAAATAATTAGTAAAGTAAGTGGTAAATTAATCCTTATATTATTTTATATTCTTAATAGCTAGTTTGTAAAATATCGGATTATAGCAAACGGGATGGTCATATGGAATTCGGGATAATGTCACTTATTAAATGAAAATAAATTGGAAATACCACGATAAAAATCTTAGTGAGTAAATCTCACTCATCTTTTTCTTTAGAATTATTTTTATTCGTTAAAAATAATTATTGTTGCTTGTTTGAATGCTTTCTGGTTGTTTTAAATATATTAGTTATTTAGGGTGACTATTATATATATATATATATATTGGTTTGGTGATTGGATTTCCGCAGTCGCATTAGCGGATGACCGCGGTACCATTAGCGGATGATTACCCTATGTGCCCCACGCTATGATAGTGGATGACCTTCATACCGCGATATCTTGCCATGAAGCAGGATGGTATTATTTCCGTTAACTAACGTCTGTGGATGCAGGAAAAACAGGTTGGAGGGATCCAACTGGATTCCTCACAAATATTTTTATTTGTTTATTTTCACATATATTATCATATATGATGTGTTGATTGATAATTGAGTGGTTTGATTGTTTAAATATCACTGGGGCCTAAATGTTGATATTTAAAAATATCATGAAAAGGAGTTTTTCAGATTTAAAAAGGAAATTCTATTTTTCTAGAATATAATTTGAAATTTCGAAAAAAACAAAAATATTAACTTGTTTTTAAATAATAAAAACAAGTAGTTCATTTGTAAACGAAGTTTATAAAGGAAGTGAGAGGAATTATCATTGGATAAATTCAGGAAATATAAACACTGGTGTGAATAAATGAAAAGGGAAAATTATTTTTCCAAAGAATTTTTTTTATTTCAAATGAATTGAAACGGACTTGTTTAAATATATAAACTAGTAAAAATAAATAGGGTTTGTAAATAAAAAGGGAAAAATTATCATTTGGATAATTTGAATATTTAAATTCAAACGTGAATTTAAATATAGATATAGGGAAAATCATTTAAAAGAAATAAACAATGGAATTTATTCCGATGTCAGAATATAAATTGAACTAAAATAAATCCGTAAGGATTTATGATTTTTGAATTCGATAAATTCAAATTTACTTAAATAAAGGTTAAATTGAATATAGAAAATTCAAAGTAAATTCAAATATAGAATTGGAATATAGGAATTCAAATGGAATTTAAATTATAAAATTTGAATATAGAATTCAAATGGAATTTTAAATAATAGAATTTGGATATAAGAAACTAAAATAGAATTTGGATATAAGAAATTGAAATAGAATTTGAATTCAAAGGAATTCAAATGGATTTGAATAAAGAAAAGTCAAATAGAGATTTGAATATAGGATTCGAATGAAGTTTAACTATGGAATTTGAAAATAGAATTCAAATGGAGTTTAAATATAGGGATTCAAATAGAATTCAAATGGAGTTTAAATATAGGAAATTCAAATAGAATTAAAATGAAATTTGAATATAGAAGATCGGAAACATTATGTTGAATTGGAAAAATGGATTTGATATATGTATTAAAATATATCAGAATAGAGTTGAATTTAGTTTAAGCGAAGTTTAAACGTTTATATTTATAAATATAATTAAAACGAACTTGCCGCAACGCAGTAGTTCGTAAATGGTCGTTTCAAACTTCAACTGAGTATACAGGACTTAATTGAAGTCGGAATTCTTTGAAACAAGAAACGTCAGGACCGATTTGATAATAGCTTTCTAATGGAGGAGAAAAATCTGGATTTCATCGAATAGATTTTGAGTTATATTAAAATCAAATTTTCAGAAAAATAGCGCCATAACCATTTAAAAACCATAACGGTTTATTTAATTTTATGAAAGAATTTTAAGTGAATAAAAACCCGAATTTCTATTTAAAAAATTCCAGATTTTGAGTTGTAGATTATATGTGAACTCAAGTGGAGTAATGAATTGATTTTTTTGAAACAGGAATCAGATTTTTTTATTATTGAATAGAATTAACTAATTTAAATAGTAATTAGTTAATGAGATTTTGAATCGATATTGGGCTTTGAATAAGTGAATTCGATTTGGAAATTTATATTCGAAATCAAAAAGGAAACTAGAATTGAAATTGAAATTCAATTTGGTTATGAGCAAGTTAAATATTTTGTTTGAACATGTTATGTTCAAACAAAGAAGTGAAATAGGCAAAATAGCTAATTAAAGAATAAATGAGCGAAACTGAATTCAAACGATGGGATTGAGTTGAATTGAATTGAAAACAGGTGAGCATGTGTTAGACAGGTATGGAATGAAGTATATGAAGATTATAATTTATGTGCCCGACAAAAAGGTACATGTTTAAATTCATATATGAGATTTTATGTGCCGTATCGGCAAGCCGCTTGGCTTTTTCTTTTTCTTTTGGATTGGTGAAGGCCATGGGAGGCTATTTGAAATATCCCGATGCTCCCGGTACAAGGGAGGTTATGGCGAATTTTTCCGGGAATTTAAGGAGTAATAATATTTTTAAGAAAAATTGATAGTTAGAAATAAATATATCGATATATATAGAATTCGATAAGGAAACAAATTTAAGAATAGAATATTATAAACAAAAAGAGAAATCGATAGGCTGGTAATAGAAAGAGAAATATATATACGTTCAAAGCGAATAATTTGTTTGTATGGTGTTGATTATTCGAGGTAAGTGGTTTTGTCTGTTTTGAAGTTAATGATATTTTCAGTCAAGGTCTAAGAGGTAATTTTACCCCAACTTGATTGATTTCATTTTAAATTGATAAATAGCAGGATCCAATCTCGAAGAGAAGTGTTTGAAAAAGAGTTAGTTGAATAAAATATTTTGGGTTGTTTAACGATGTTTACACAGCATTCGTTTTAATCCAAGTGATGGAATTTTGGAAATATAAAAGTAAATATTTTCTGTGTATAATTAAAGTAGTCGGGGAAGAGATAAGCGATTGAAATTGTTTCAATTTCAAATAGAATATATTTTCTAAGTGTATAAAATAAAAGAAGGCGAGATATAGAAATGTTTTCTAAAGAATGTAAGAGACCGAGATGATAATTGAAAATATTTGTTTAACAAATATTGATATGGAAATGGAAAGGATGATTTAATAAATGAATGGTAATCAAGGGGCCCAGTGATTGTTTGATTGTTTTGAATGGATGTTTGTTTTTCTTCGATAGTTAAATAACCGACTATCGAAGTATTTGCCAATATCGTTGTCAATATGGAGAGATCGGTTGGATTATTATCCGAGAACCATCTGTATTGGTAGTAGCGTTGCGAATCAGATTATATGAAGATAATTGAAGACGGAGTAAAATGCAAGGGCTTTTTCAATTAATTGAAATTGTGCCTTCGGTTTCGTTCAATCCCAGAACAAACATATATGGACGAATGTCTGACAGAGTATTTCCAATAATCGAATGGGTTGGTCTGTATAAATATATATGATTGCAACGGATTTATTCCCTTAGCATAATATCCAAAATATTTGTGCAAATCAATTAGTGATTAACGGATCTGACAATGTGGCATTAAAAGTGATTGTGCTATCAATGAATAGGAAGTAATCATAGCCTCAGGCCTCAACAACCGAGAAATGACAAAAATCGGGCAGGCAGCATGGCTATATGGGTCGCTCCCATTAGGGTGTACTTTCACCTATCTAGAGATTTATTTAATTCCTTATTCTATTTGATGATGTCCCATTCGAGAAACAGTTTCTGATCCCAACCGTTGGTGATATACATTCGATACACTCAAGCGAAATGAGTGGTCGGTCATGTGTGGGCCGGGTTGCAAGATGTTCTTGTTGAACCTTGTGTATACCTCTCTAGAGATACACTAGCGGAGGGTGGTTCCATACCTTGTCATAGTCGGAATCCAATCTCCAATAAGCGCCATATGGTTTTTGATTTTATATTATATATGGAGCATGAGATGCAAGCGTTCCGCTAGATTCTATTTATTTGATTAGACATTATTATAATATCATTGGATTTTCGTATCAAAGTGTTTTGGGTTATAGTAAGGTAAAAACCGTCCATGTTTATGTGTGGGCTGGTCTTACAATTATCTTTCTTTTCGAAAGGATTTTGAAAGTTAAACAAATGGTTGGAGTTTACTCACACTAGTCCCATGACTAACCCAGAGTTTATTTTGTTTTTTTTCCCCTAAACTCTTGGGTGCCCAAATTTGTACGGCCCGTCAAGTGGTCGGGATTTTACAGATTCATTTGGAGGAGCTGGAAGCAGGAGGCTTCATCAGTTAGCTATAGACTATCATATTTCCGCTGTATACAATGTTGTATCTGGAAACAGGTGTTTATAACTGTTCCAGGAATAACTGTTGTGCTCTGATAATGGTATGTGTATTCAAAACATATTTGTATTTCAAAAGTTATGTTATATAATATATTTTATTCGTTCCACTGTGAGATCTATCTTCTTTGTTTTTCTTCTATTCTAATATTTCTTTCTATTTCTCATCCTCTAACTTCTTTCTAATAATGATTCGTATTTCTGTGCAATTTGGGTTGGACGTGTGGTGTTATTAGTCAACTCAGATAGTGCGGATTTGCGAGCCATTACAGTTGGTATCAGAGCTTAGGTTGAGCGAATACCTAGGCTGTGGTGAAATTGTGCTCATTAGAGATAGGGTCAGTAGTACCCTAGAATGAGTTGAGTATATATACGAGAGCACGTATTTGTAAATTGATATAAAAACTGTTTTATATTGTGTTGGCTAGTCTGTTGTGCTATTTATGAATTCTGATCGAATTGTGGGGCGCCACGACATCGAGAAGAGTTTGTAAATACTTGAACAGAAGATTGAACACAATATTGTTTTAAAGTGGGTGAATGAAATTATTTTACCCAAAATTCTATTTTGATATAGAAAAAGAATAATTTTCTGAAATTGTTATAATATATGGATGTGTTGGATGTTAAAATTATAATCAAATAGGGTTATAAATTTTAATGATTATATATAACCAAATAAAATTTGTATATGAATGAAATATACAAATAAGATGAGCTAGAATTGGATTCAAAATTTGAATTAAGAATTTAAAATCCTGGGAGATTTGAAAATTGTATTTTTGAAATATATTAAAATGATATAGCTTTGTTTTGGAAGGATTTTGATAAAAAAATCAATTTAGATGGATTTTTAAAGTGGTAAAGCACTGAACTCACTTCAGTGGCTGGGAAATAATTCTGATGATGGTCGCGACATCATCAATGTTCATTTTCGAGTTTTCTAAGTGATGGATTGCTACCTTAGGAAAGTTTTGATGGGAATTTGTTTGAAAGAAAACAAGTTTAGTTGGAAAATTCAAATATTTTGAATTTGAAAAGATTATAAATATATGTACATGTTAAAGTGATTTCAAAAGGATTTGAAATGAAAACCCTGGGATTTGGATTCTGGAAGTTGAATTTAACTTAAGCTAGTTAAATAGATTGAAGTGAATGAATTGACTAGAATCAATTTGAATGGATTTAAATACATCTGAATGAAATATGAATTGGTGATAAATCATTCAGAATAGACGAATATGAGTATAGATGATGTATTATGTGAATGGAAACCAAATGTTTTGGTAGAATAAAATTAGTTGAAATATGAAGAGGTAAGTTTCAACATAAAGGAGTTTTGAAAAGTTAATGGGTTTATAGTATTTTTCCTATCTTAGCAATTTCGAGGACGAAATTGTTTTAAGGGGGGAAGAATGTAACGACCCGGATTTTTGGTACATTAATTTTAAATATTTAATATTGTTTTAAATATTGAATTGATAATATAAATCAAAATTTTAATTTGAGTTATCTTTTTAATAATCGAAATACGATTTATTTCGAATATAAATATATATATATATATATATAATTATCGTAATACGAGAATATGAAATAATTGAATTCGAATATTAAAACTGTTTCGAAAATGGTTCAGATAATCATTTTAAATTCTAGTTGAATAGAACCGGTAATAATATTAATAATTTTATTATCAAAGAATAAATTATTTTGAATTTAAATTATATTATATCGATTTAAATATAAAAATAATTATATTGTCAAATGACCTCAGTTCTCGACGAAATCAATTTTATTGTGTCCGGAGCGTCAGACCATAGTAGCGCGTCAAGTTTCATCAATATTGGAGTTCGTTTGTAGTAGTTTTAACATAAATCTTCACGCGTAAGTTTTATGGAAATAAAATACGATAAAAATCCAGTGGCTTGTTAAACACACTTCATTGAATCTTCCTTAGGACGCTATACTTAAGCTTTTCTAAAGGGCTGCTACTCCATCCCCAATTCTATTTTTATTTGTTCTTCCGTTCATTTTCCAATAAATGAAACACCACATCTGCTTCTTTATATTTTGCAATAATTCGTTAGAAATCAAGCTGTGTCCTTTAACCCTCATCCTCAAACTAGTGAAACCAATTCAAATTGTTCTCTTTCCAGTTACTCTTCCAAGCAAATCGAAATCGAATTCGAATTTTGCATCTCGAACGGTGCAAGGACCTTGCGCTTGAAGGAAGAGAAGCTCGACAGTGTTAATCGTGACTTGGGTCGAGCATCGATTTTCAAATAAGGATGCAAGGAGATGGTGGTTCGATGGTTTTCTCCAGGTCACGAGTGAAGGCGTCGAGTTCAACAAAAGAAGTATGGTGAATTTGGGTGTTTTCTTGGTTCGCAAAAGGGAAAGCGGTTGATTTAAAAAGTGGGGTGCGTTGTCTCTGCGAAGAGGATTGTGCGTTACTTTAGTTGAGTAGAGAGCGTGCGATCTGGAGTGGTTGGTTTGGGAATTGCGTGAACTAAAAGAGAAGTTAAACGATGTTTTCTTGGTGAAGTTTGTCACCTTGTGACTCATTGTTAGGCCATGCGCAAAGTGTAGAAGGATGAAGCTTTAGTTGTTGGGTGCTTTTGGGGTGATTGCAGTGGGAATAGATGGTTGTGATGATCAGTGGGGTGTCTGTTGAGTTTGACAGTGGAGATGATGGACATGGTAAAATCTGGTGTGAAGTGGAAAGGAAAAGAAAACGATTAAGGTATAATTAAATCCTTGTATAATTTGTTAAGGAAATAATTAGTAAAGTAAGTGGTAAATTAATCCTTATATTATTTTATATTCGTAATAGCTAGTTCATACAATATCGGATTTTCGCAAACGGGATGGTCATGTGGAATTCGGGATGTTGTCACTTATGCAATGAAAATAAATTGGAAATACCATGATAAAAATCTCGGTGAGTAAATCTCACTCATCTTTTTCTTTAGAATTATTTTTATTCGTTAAAAATAATTGTTGTTTCTTGTTTGAAAGCTTTTTGGTTGTTTTAAATATATTAGTTATTTAGGGTGACTATTATATATATATTGGTTTGGTGGTTGGATTCCCGCAGTCTCAGTAGTGGATGCCCACGGTACCATTAGCGGATGATTACCCTATACGTCCCACGCTATGATAGTGGATGACCTTCATACCGTGATATCCTGCCACGAAGCAGGATGGTGTTATTTCTGTTGACTAACGTCTGTGGATGCAGGAAAAACAGGTTGGAGGGATCCTACTGATTCCTCACAAATATTTTTATTTGTTTGTTTTCACATATATTATCATATATGATGTGTTGATTGATAATTAGTGGTCTGATTGTTTAAATATCACTGGGGCCTAAATGTTGATATTTAAAAATATCATGAAAAGGAATTTTTTAGATTTAAAAAGGAGATTCTATTTTTTTAGAATAGAATTTGAAATTTCGAATCGAATAGAAATATTAACTTTTTTTTAAATAATAAAAACAAGTAGTTCATTTATAAACGAAGTTTATAAAGGAAGTAAAAGGAATTATCATTGGATAAATTCAGGAAATATAAGCACAGGCGTGACTAAATGAAAAGGGAAATTTATTTTTCCAAAGAAGAAATTTTATTTCAAATGAATTGAAATGGACTTGTTTAAATATATAAACAGGTAAAATAAATAAGGTTTGTAAATAAAAAGGGAAAAATTATCATTTGGATAATTTGAATATTTAAATTCAAATCTGAATTTAAAAATAGAAATGGGGAAAATCATTTAAAAGAAATAAACGATGGAATTTATTCTGATGTCAGAATATAAATTGAACTAAAATAAATCCTTAAGGATTTATGATTTTTGAATTTGATAAATTCGAATTTACTTAAATAAAGGTTAAATTGAATATAGAAAATTCAAAGAAAATTCAAATATAGAATTGGAATATAGGAATTCAAATGGAATTTAAATTATAGAATTTGAATATAGAATTCAAATGGAATTTTAAATAATAGAATTTGGATATAAGAAATTGAAATAGAATTTGGATATAAGAATTTGAAATAGAATTTGAATTCAAAGGAATTCAAATGGATTTGAATAAAGAAAAGTCAAATAGAGATTTGAATATAGGATTCAAATGAAGTTTAACTATGGAATTTGAAAATGGAATTCAAATGGAGTTTAACTATAGGGATTCAAATAGAATTCAAATGGAGTTTAAATATAGGAAATTCAAATAGAATTAAAATGAAATTTGAATATAGAAGATCGGTAACATTATGTTGAAATGGAAAAATGGATTTGATATATACATTAAAATATATCAGAATAGAGTTGAATTTAGTTTAAGCAAAGTTTAAAAGTTTATATTTATAAATATAATTAAAACGAACTCGCCGCAGCGCGGCAGTTCGTAAATGGTCGTTTCGAACTTCAATTGAGTATACAGGACTCAATTGAAGTCGGAATTCTTTGAAACAAGAAACGTCAGGACCAATTTGATAATAGTTTTCTAATGGAGGAGAAAAATCTGGATTTCATCAAATAGATTTTGAGTTATATCAAAATTAAATTTTCAGAAAAACAGCGCCATAACCATTTAAAAACCATAACGGTTTATTTAATTTTATAAAAGGATTTTAAGCGAATAAAAATTCGAATTTCTATTTAGAAAATTTCAGATTTTGAGTTATAGATTATATGTGAACTCAAGTGGAGTAATGAATTGATTTTTTTGAAACAGAAATCAGATTTTTTTTTTTGATTATTGAATAGAATTAACTAATTTAAATAGTAATTAGTTAATGAGATTTTGAATTGATATTGGGCTTTGAACAAGTGAATTCGCACTACACCAAAACAGTGGATTCCCAACAAGTATAGGTGTTACAAACAATTTCTGTAACACTTTTATGTGTCACTAAGGGCCTGTGAGGAATTTTCCTGTAACACTTATAAGTGTTACAAGCAGACCAACTGCTAACACTTATAAGTGTTACAAGCAGACCAACTGCTAACACTTATAAGTGTTACGAACAGACTAACTGCTAACACTTATAAGTGTTACGAACATATTCATTGCTAACACTTATAAATGTTGGAATTATAATATATGGTAACACTTATAAGAGTTACAAACATACTCATTGCTAACACTTATAAATGTTGGAACCATAAGATATGGTAACACTTATAAGAGTTACAAACATATTCATTGCTAACACTTATAAATGTTGGAACCATAAGATATGGTAACACTTATAAATGTCAGTATCATAATCCTACTAACTCTTATAAATGTTGGCATACATAAATTGCTAACACTTATATAACATGTTTTTATGATTTTCAATCATATATACAATTCAACACATCAATTCAAATTCAATAATGTCACTTTTGCATAATGCTTCAAATTTAAAATACCATAATATCATGTTCAAATTACAAGAAACAATACAAAGTTTTACTAAAGATACATATAATTTTAGATATTATGAAAGCGAAACATGGACCATATCACAAAGCCTCCATCCGAGAATTCACAAAGCTTGTAATGTCCGTTTTGAGGACCATCGTAAATGGGTGCTTCCGGATCTAAAACTTCTGTTATCCAAACAACTTTCTCAACATCTGGCACTATCTCTCTAAAATGACACATGGTTTGCGTAGCAATATAAGCTTTTGCTACGTTCTTCATATCTTGTGATAATAGCATTACAAATTGTTTTCCTTTTGTTGATGATCCAACATCATTTGATGGAATCACCGAATTAGCAATTCCAACGTTCGGTGAAGATTTATCCAAATTAGAAGCAATTTCTGTCATAGGCATCATAACACCGCCACTAACGTTTTGTTGTAACCCCGGTACCATAGTAAGAAAGGATGAAGCAAATGATTTAAGAGCATCGTTGATTTGGATTGACACTTGACTCGCCACTTGATTTGCAACCTGATTTTGTAATTCCATAGACCATTGACGAAAATCGTCCTTTTTATTCTTGTCGGCAATTGCTTTTGATGCTTGCATCATCTTTACGTGCTTTGCAGAAGAAGAGGAGCTAATTGCACGACAATAATTTTTCCTTTTATCAGAACCAAAAACTTTGGCGATAGGATCATTGTCAAGATCAAACATGTTTGCATGCTCGTTGCTATTACATTCCAAATCCTGTTTTTTTTCCTCCTCCTCCACAAGTGCCAACAAAATATAAACGCACTCATTTTTACAGAAATAACAAATTGCAAAACTGATAAATAACATTTTGTATTAACTAAATGAACAAGGATTTGTTTATTTTTTTGCGAAACTGATCAAAACAAATTTGCGAAACAGAAATAACAAGCATTGCTCCACGCCTTCGAAATTGATGCTCAGTTTCGAGCAAAAACTGAGCATTGATCATTTTTTCTCGAAACTGAGCATTGCTCAGTTTCAGAGAAAAACTGAGCACTCTCAGTTTCAAAAACTGATGCTCAGTTTCGAGCAAAAAACTGAGCATTGCTCAGTTTTTCTCGAAACTGAGCATTGCTCAGTCTCTGAGAAAAACTGAGCAATGCTCAGTTTTTTGCTCGAAACTGAGCAAACGACCAATCAATTAATTCCAGTACAATAATCAGAGAAGTGCAAAAGAGTATGCAAGAAAATGCCGCAAATATAACTAGTCCATGCATATAAGGCAATAATGTAAGGTGAGTTAATATGGAAACTGGCAAAATATATTTTGGACAAGGACAAAATCCATATGCATAACTATAATGTCAGGAAATTCAAAATGTTTTTTTTATATAATAAAATTTCACACATGATTTTTTCTATGCCCGCTAGAATGCATGCATGCGTGTTTCAAAGTTAAACAGCGACCAGTTTTAAGGGTATAAAGACAAACAAGAAGCGAGTACATATACTGGGAACACAATGGGATCTACAGTAGATTCATTACCCAAAACACAGGTTTTCACGGCAAGGTTTAAGGTCAGACTGTCTATTACCATGGTCAGATGTATTATACACCCAACAGACTTCCAGCTAACAAAGAGAAAAATAAATGAAACAAAGCAGCTAACAATGATGATATGCGAGCAATAGAACAATACATAACTAATTACATTCAACGTAAACTGAAGTGGGAAAACTTGGAATAGATATAATCGTAAGTGCTCAGTTTCGAGCAAAAAACTGAGCAATGCTCAGTTTTTTTCTCGAAACTGAGCACGCTCAGTTTCAAAAACTGATGCTCAGTTTCGAGCAAAAAACTGAGCATTGCTCAGTTTTTCTCGAAACTGAGCATTGCTCAGTTTCAGAGAAAAACTGACCAATGCTCAGTTTTTTGCTCGAAACTGAGCACGCTCAGTTTCGAAAACTGATGCTCAGTTTCGAGCAAAAAACTGAATATGATAGACCAAGAAAAAATGGTGGTTTTACTGGGTTTTTTTTTTTTTACTATTTAGGAACAAATAAATTTTAACTAGCTAGCTACGTAAACTGGGTTAAATTTTAACCAGTATTTCAGCCAAACAAAGTAAACTGGGTTAAATGGAAGAAGAGCATATTAAGTAATGTTAATGTGAAATAAAGGTAATGAGTTGGATTGGTGTAAAGTGTAAACTTACATAGGTTTTTGCTGCTGATGGAATAACTTGTCCAGTTTTCTTATTTTTATGTCCCGCCTTCCAAACCATTGTTCTCGTAACTTTCACCTCCGGATTTTTCTTAACCTGCAATAAGAAATATTATTAAACTAATTAACTATTTATTAATAGTATTCACAAGAAATATTTTTACTATGATTACTTACCATTTCATCATAAACTTTACAGTATGATTTTCTTCCTAGCGTGTGAGTGATAGTATTATTAGCTTTGGCTTGGGCATTTCTCTTACATTGCTCTTTTTTCTTATCCGTGTATTCGTTGTCTACAAACTTCTCCCACCATACTTTGTCAATGTCTGAAGGACATTTAGTGATAGCGATATTCTTGGGTATGATGTTTCCTTTAACTCTAAGCAATTTGTTTCACAAAGTAGACTTTACCGTACGAAAATATCGTGGAATTTTTTTTTCTAAAATTGGCCGAGCTAGATCAGGATCGATGTCCATGTCAAATTCATTCTGTTTTAACAAAGAAATTTCAATACGAAGAATAAATTTTGTGCATTAAGTAAATAATTAAATAAGGTGAATTTGTGACATACCAATAGTTCTCGCCACAAAATATCTTTATAGTAACCATCAACATTTCGCCACTCACCATAGCCGATTGGTATATGACAACGAATTAGCGCTCCGCATCTGGTGCCCCATTTAGCTTCATCATCACCTTTAACACCATCGAAGTCAAGTACTATTGAGTACTTTTTACCACTTGGTGGAGGACAGTTATTTGCTTCAAACTCCTCATTTGTAACTTCATTTGCACTACCAATGCAATTGTTCGACATTCTGCATTAAAAAGAATTAATATGCATATTGAAACTAATATGCGTGCTTGATTTGATTTTACAAATGGATATTAAAAACGAACAAAGCAAAATCCAAAAAGCAAAATCATTTAATGCATTTCACCTAAATAAGCAAAACAATACAAATATTCCAAAATTACATCTCTTTCATTTAAATACATTTCAACAATGGTACTAAATTATGTTGTTCTCTCAAAATAGACTGAAAATCGGTTGGTATGGTGTAGTCATCTTCGTTGTCTGTCATGCGCTTTGGAGAACGTCGAACAATGGACCAATCAGAATTTTGAGTGTCTTGCACATAGAAAACTTGACATGCTTCGGTTGCTAGAATAGCTGGCTCGTCATACTCCCCATTCCCATTTTTGAGCCTTTTCAAGTTCACCATCAACAAATGGGAATCGGTACAAATCTTACAACCATTTGTCTTATCCGCAATGTTTACCCAATCACAATAGAATACAACGTGTTGGAAATCATAATAATCAACCTCTATGATTTCTTTAATGATACCATACCAAGTAGTGTCATCATCCGTAGGATTTATATCTTTTGCACTTGCAACAAATGTGGTGATTGCATCCATGCAAACACCGCTATCTTGGATTGAATGACTGTCATCATAACGTTGAGGAGAAAATGTATATCCGTTCACTCTGTACTTAAGATAACTTTTAGATTCCCACTTTGGACCACTAACATATTGCCATAACATTGTATTCATGCATTTTTCTTGTATAAGCTGCCACCAATGAACAAACTTGAACGTCCAACATAAAAAGAACAAAACCTACAATTTTTATATATATTGAAATAATATACCTTTTTGTGTAACCAATCAATAAATTCGGTTTGAACGATTACTTCTGCCATTGTGGTAACTTTTCTTTTACCGCGAGAAACATCTTCTAAGGACGATTACTTCAACAAAACCTACAAATTTTAGGCTCTAGGATATAAGCCTAACTCTATCGACAATTAACTAACACCACTTCTCTTTTTAGTTTAATGTTTAAACTAAAACATAAAAATAGTAAGCAGATCTATCGTAATTTACTTACATTTTTAGTTGTACAACCTAGGTTTTGATCACCTAAAGGTGAGGTATTTGAATTGGTTAATTTTCAATGGTTTGACAAGTAGGAGTTATGCAACAGATTCTGAAAACTGAATTTGAAAATGGTTAAAAATGGTTAAAAAATTTCAAAATTTATTTTCTGAAAACTGAATCTGAAAACAGATTCTACAACAAATTTATTTTCAAAATTTTCTCATTGTTAAAAATGGTTTAACTGAAAATTGAAAATGTGACTAAGAAACAGATTCTGATTCTCAATGGTTTGACAAGTAGGAGTTATGCAACGTGTAGATCACATATGGCGTACATATATACATATATGCGCAGATGATAACATATATATAAGGCTATTGAAGTACTTAATTAAAGTAACAGATATTAGAAAAGGCAAGCTTAAGAAAACAAAAGGAGTTTACTTTAATAAAATATTGTTGTACCCCTTACACATAGAATGTGCATATCAACATTAGCATAAAGTTTGGATGAAATTATTTTAAACACAATCAGCGACTTGGAGTTTAGATGGCATAACAGCAGATCACACAAGTAATACTATATCGCCATAACAAAACTCACACTCGGATTATCAATTAAAATATAAAAGCAATCTGCTCAGATTCGTGATTCCTTGAGCAAGATCAAGGATTTATATAATAATTCCAGTTTTATTTTTAAAAAAATACCAAGAACAAACTGGAAATTCTGAGCTCATGTAAGATCTGATTTCAGATATAGCTCAATAAGCTTATACATGCTTTCCACCCCGAATCAATTACACAAATCTGATTCACACAAATCTCAGGAGCTCAACAAAATTGGATCTAGAATGCTGATGCAAGCCATATTTCGATCAGATTTGATACCGGATTTAAAGCAGCGAACCAGTATATATGCATTGGACAAAGTATCAAAAAACCGACTCTCAAATAGGCCAGGACCTTCAAAAAAGCAAATAAAAAAATACCCTAAAATCCATTCATTCCAAATTCTAATTCACCAGACCACTAAAGGAAAACGAGAAGCATATGTTCTGAATTTCAGATCTAGAGGAAGAAAAAGCTCACGGTTTAGAGGATTTCTAGAAGTGAAATCGAATTTTTACCTCAAATCGTGATTCCTAGAAGCCGCCGTGATTCCAAGAATCCCCAATTCCTAAAGCCCTAATTCGAAGTCCATTCTTTAATCGCAGATTTCAATTTTCGAGTTTCTCTGATGTTGATGAGAACGGTGATTTCAATCTTCAACGTGTAATTACGTTTGTAGCGGCCTGGAAAGAATAAGTTTTAGAGGACTGAGCGTTGAACATCCAATTAGGGTTATATGCGACAAGTTACCCTTTTGCCCTTACAAAAGAAGACTTGACCAAGCACAACAACACATAAAAGTGTTGGCACATTTTTGGTGACACATTTTTGCTACTGCAACACATATAAGTGTCACTAGTCTACAACACATATAAGTGTTGGCAGTTGAAAAAAATAAGAGTTGCCAATTGGCCATTGTGGTGTAGTGTCGATTTGGAAATTTATATTTGAAATCGAAAAGGAAACTAGAATTAAAATCGAAATTCAATTTGGTTATGAGCAAGTTAAATATTTTGTTTGAACATGTTATGTTCAAACAAAGAAGTGAAATAGGCAAAATTGCTAATTGAAGAATAAATGAGCGAAACTGAATTCAAAAGATTGGATTGAGTTGAATTGAATTGAAAACAGGTGAGCATGTGTTAGACGGGTATGGAATGAAGTATATGAAGATATTAATTTATGTGCCCGACAAAAAGGTACATGTTTAAATTCATATATGAGATTTTATGCGCCGTATCGGCAAGCCGCTTTGCTTTTTCTTTTTCTTTTGGATTGGTGAAGGCCATGGGAGGCTATTTGAAATATCCCGATGCTCCCGATACAAAGGAGGATATGGCGAATTTTTCCGGGAATTTAAGGAGTTAGTATATTTTAAAGAAAAATTGATAGTTAGAAATAAATGTATCGATATATATAGAATTCGATAAGGAAACGAATTTAAGAATAGAATATTATAAACAAAAAGGGAAATCGATAGGCTGGTAATAGAAAGAGAAACATATATATGTTTAAAGCGAGTAATTTGTTTGTATGGTGTTGATTATTCGAGGTAAGTGGTTTTGTCTGTTTTGAAGATAATGATGTTTTCAGTCAAGGTATGAGAGGTAATTTTATCCCAACTTGATTGATTTCATTTTTAATTGATAAATAGCAGGATCCAGCCTCGAAGAGAAGTGTTTGAAAAAGAGTTAGTTGAATAAAATATTTTGGGTTGTTGTAACGATGTTTACACAGCATTCGTTTTAATCCAAGTGATGGAATTTTGGAAATATAAAAGTAAATATTTCCTGAGTATAATTAAAGTAGTCGGGAAAGAGATAAGTGTTTGAAATTGTTTCAATTTCAAATAGAATATATTTTCTAAGTGTAGAAAATAAAAGAAGGCGAGATATATAAATGTTTTCCAAAGAATGTAAGAGACCGAGATGATAATTGAAAATATTTGTTTAACAAATATTGATAAGGAAATGGAAAGGGTGATTTAATAAATGAATGGTAAATAATGGGCCCAGTGATTGTTTTGAATGGATGTTTGTTTTTCTTCGATAGTTAAATAACCGACTATCGAAGTATTTGCCAATATCGTTGTCAATATGGAGAGACCGGTTGGATTATTATCCGAGAACCACTCCGTATTGGCAGTAGTGTTGCGAATCAGATTATATGAAGATAATCGAATATGGAGTAAAGTGCAAGGGCTTTTTCTATTATTAGAAATTGCGCCTTCGGTTCCGTTCAATCCCAGAACGAACATATATGGACGAATGTCTGACAGAGTATTTCCATTGATCGAATGGGTTGGTCTGTATAAATATATATGGTTGCAACGGATTTATTCCCTTAGCATAATATCCAGAATATTTGTGCAAATAAATTAGTGATTAACGGATCTGATAATGTGGCATTCAAAGTGATTGTGCTATCAATGAATAGGAAGTAATCATAGCCTCAGGCCTCAACAACCGGGAAATGACAAAAATCTGGCAGGCAACATGGCTATATAGGTCGCTCCAATTAGGGTGTACTATCACATGTCTAGAGATTTATTTAATTCCTTATTCTATTCGATATGGCCCCATTCGGGAAACGGTTGCTGATCCTAACCGTTGGTGATATACATTCGATACACTCAAGCGAAATGAGTGGTTGGTCATGTGTGGGCCGGGCAGCAAGATGTTCTTTTTGAACCCAGTGTATTCCTCTCTAGAGATACACTAGCGGAAGGTGGTTCCATACCTTGTCATAGTCGGAATCCAATCTCCAATAAGCACCCTACGGTTTTTGATTTTATATTATATATGGAGCATGAGATGCAAGCGTTCCGCTAGGTTTTATTTATTTGATTAGACATTATTATAATATCACTGGATTTTCGTATTAAAGTGTTTTGGGTTATAGTAAGGTAAAAACCGTCCATGTTTATGTGTTGGATGGTCTTACTATTATCATTCTTTTCGAAAGGATTTTGAAAGTTAAACAAATGGTTGGAGTTTACTCACACCAGTCCCATGACTGACCCAGATTTTATTTTGTTTGTTTTCCCTAAACTCTTGGGTGCACAAATTTGTACGGGCAGTCAAGTGGTCGGGATTTTACAGATTCATTTGGAGGAGCTGGAAGCAGGAGGCTTCACCAGTTAGCTATTGACTATCATATTTCCGTTGTATACTATGTTGTATCTGGAAACAGGTGTTTATAACTGTTCCAGGAATAACTATAGTGCTCAGATAATGGTATGTGCATTCAAAACATATTTGTATTTCAAAAGTTATGTTATATAATATATTTTATTCTTTCCATTGTGAGATCTGTCTTCTTTGTTTTTCTTCTATTCTAATATTTCTTTCTTTATATTTCTTATCCTCTAACTTCTTTCTAATATTGATTCGTATTTCCATGCAATTTGGGTTGGAAGTGTGGGGTTATTAATCAACTCAGATAGTTCGGATTTGCGGGCCATTACATGCCACATTCTTTTTCCCATAAACCTAATTTGTGAATTTATAATTCATTATAAATTCATTCAAAATTTCTAAAATCCTAAAACATGGGTATTTTAAATTAGCAAGAGTTGCTCTTCACATTCATGACCGTTTTAGTGGGCTCGAAGCATACGGATTCCGCAAGTTTCACAGCAGCGAGTTATAGGTTTCCAACTTTTGGGTTTGCGGAGCTTTAACTCAAGATTTAGAGTTTGTTTTTGGATTGGGGAGATCGAATGTAGGTTGCATTCATAATCCAGGTGGCTTTGGTGGATAAAAATTTCAATACACTGACTGTTCATTGCGGTTTTTAGTGGAGATCGCAATCCAGTTCTTGAGTTCGAGTTGAAAGGAGTTTCAATGGAGTGTTTAGTTTGGTGAATAAGAGACTGGGGAATGAGTGGTATGATGATGGAGCATGTAAATGGTTGTGAGAATTTATGGGCATTGTAAACGTAAAGGAGGAGAAGGGAGGAATTGCAGCGATTATTGTTAATTTTTTTGTGGTATGTTAAGGAGTAGTGAAGTGGAAAAATCTACCATAAAAGGGAACACTGGTTGGAAGAAATTTTGGAGGAAGCATACCAAACGTATTTTGGTTTGGGGAAGATGGAAACGCGTGGGCCTGGGTATTTCAGAAGGGTAATGGGCCGACTTAAAGTGGTAAAGCCCAAATTGAAAATAAACTAAGTAATTTATTTAAAATATAGTATTAAAACTTGTAAATTGAATATCTTGTTCATATGATATCAAAATCAAACAAAATAAGATCCGTTGGGATCGCATGGACGGCGGCTACAAAATGGAACTTACTGGGAGTCAATTGGAGCTCACTAAAATTTATATCGAAATAAATTGTCTGTCTGAATCAACCGACAGTTATCGTTATTTAACGATGATCGTCCAATGTGAGTAAATCTCACTAACTCTATACAGTTTATATTTTTATAAATATAATCTAGTATTGGTAAATGATGATTGATTGTTGTGTGTTGATTGTTTGGCAAATTGTTGATGTATTGGTTGAAATTATAGATAACGATGTATATATATATATATATATATATATATATATATATATATATAAATCGTTAATCAAATATTGATTATGTTTATCAGAAATTTTCATATTGAAATGAAATCGATGTTATTTATATTGTTTAACATCTGTGGATGCAGGAAAACAGGTTGGATGGATCCAATTGGATTCCTCAATATTTATAATACTATTTGTTTTCATATATTGTGATAAATGATGTGGTATAAAATCTGTGATTGATTATGATGACACTGGCCATGTTTTTTGATATTTTAAATACCATATTAAAAACTGGAATGTAAAAAGGAAATTTTCAAAGTGAACATTGAAAATGAAAAATTTATATATAAAATAAATAGAATTTTATAAAATGATTTATATAAAATAAATAGAATTTTATAAAAGGATTTATATAAAATAAACAGAATCATATAAAAGGATTTATATAGAATAAATAGAATTATATAAAAGGATTTATATAGAATAAATAGAAATATATAAAGGGAATTATAAATGAGTTTTAAGTGTTAGAAATAAAAAGGAGATTCGTACGAATAATTCTCCAAATAAAAATATAAATAGAATTTGGGTTTGAGATATTGTTTTTAAAATACGAAATCAAACTGCTTTGATTATATAAAGAAATATTGTTCGCATTCTATGTGAAAAATAGATAATTTACTTTGCAAATAAGATATTTTAAAAGAATTTGGGGTTTGAATTAGGAATTTAAATTGAATTACTAAAATTAGAGACTGACTACAAATTAGCTGAGTTAAATGGCTTTCTGCGTATCGATCTGATGTTGGTATCGGCCTTCGGGGTTTATACTTGGGAATTGTTCTCTTACTAGTTTACAGTTAGAGACTGATAGAGGTGGGAAGATATTGTTGCGTGAGTCAGAAATGTAAACGTTTTCCAAAGTTAATAATGTATATTTTCTAATTTTAGAAAATAAGGAATTTATGAATACATGGAAACGATAAATGGGAAATTGGGAAATGAAATGATGATTGATCGGTAAGATTTCCATTTGGGAATACGATTGTTGTTTGTACATATGTTTTCCTTTGATAGTTAAATCACTGAGTGTAAAAGATTTTGACCATTTCTGTTGTCAATACGAAGATACAGGGATCGATATATTATCTAAAAATCACTCTGTATGGCATGATGATTGTGAATCAAATATGATGAAGATAATTGAATACGGAGTTATGCAACGGCTATTTAGTAAATCCTAGGTAGAAATTGCCTAAGATGGATTTCAGAATAGTGCCTTTGGGTTGTCTAGTCCCAGGACAATTTGAATGGATGAATGTATGACAAAGTATATCTAGTAGATCATGTAAGTTGATCGTTTCAAACGTATTTACATTGGTGGCGGAGGAATTTGTTTCTCTTAGCTTGTACCCGTGGTATTTTTGGGGAAATCAATTTGTGATTTGACGGGTATGACGATGTGGCATTCAAAATAAATGAAGGAGTGATCTGTTAAAAATACGTTATGACCTTAAGCCTCATCAATTGGGAAATGATAGAAATCGGGCAGGAAGCTTGGCTAAGTGGGTCGAACCCAATTAGGGTATATTGTAGCCATCTAGAGAATATTCATATTTGTTACTTCTTTAAATTCTGTATTTCATGGGAACGGTTATGTCGGTATACCAACCGTAAGGTGACAATATATTCGGAACATTCAAGCGAAATGAATGGCCGGTCATGTATGGCCGAGTTACAAGATGTTCTTGTTGAACTCTAGCGTATCACTTCTAGAGTACACTGGTCGGAAGGTGGTTCCATACCTTGTCATAGTTGGGAATTCATTATCCAATAAGAGCCTGCAATTTTTGATTGTATATTATATATGTAGATCATGAGATGAAAGTGTTCTACTAGATGGCTATTTATTTGATTTAGACATTATTATAATATCAGAAGAGTATGGATTATAAAAGAAAGTTTTGGGATATCCTAGGGTAAAAACCATCTGTGTTTATGTGTGGGTCGGACTTACGATTATTCTTTCTTTTAAAAGGATTTTAAAAGTTAAACAAATGGTTTGAGTTTACTCACACCAGTCACATGACTGACCCAGAATTTATTTTGTTTTGTTTTCCGTAAACTCTTGGGTGCCAAATTTTGTACGGGTAGTCAAGTAGTCGGGATTTACAGATACACCAGAAGAAGCTGGAGCAGGATGCTTCAGCAGCACTTTTATAGCGATTGTTTATTTCCGCTGTGATGTAAGTGTTATACTCTAGTTGATGATATGTATATACAAATGACAAATCTGTATTTCAAAGTTATGTTGTATACTATATTTTATTTGTTCCGCTGTGAGATTCGTGTTACTCTGATTCTTTTGTTATTTTCTTCTTCTATTATAATTTTCTATCTTATTTATTCTCACCCTCTATTTTCTTTCATTAACTATCCGGTATTTCTGATGCTTTAATAGTCGACATTGAGTTTATGTCGATTACCAAGGTTGTAAATTCCCCAGATCATTACTGTGGTATCAGAGTTGAAGGTTAAGTAATTACCTTGGCTCTGTGGCATAACTTAGTAGAGGTGGGGTTAGTAATACCCTAGATTGAGTTGAATGTATATATACGGGAGAACGTATTTGAAGATTTTATCAAAATTGTTTTATTATGTGGAGATTTATCGGTTGAGTTGTTTATTAGTTCTGATCGATTAGTTTGATCCACTGTATTGGAAGGAGTTTATAAACACTTGAATACGATGGACCAACACAGTATGGTTTGAAAAAAGGTTAAATGAAACAATTTTATCCAAATTATATTCTGATATAAAAGGATGATTAATATTTGAAGTATTATCGTTTATTGGATGTGTTTGTTGTGATTATAATCAGATAAGATTATAATTGAAACGGTTATGTAAATTACCAATCAAAATTCGTATAAGTGTTACAAAATGAATTAAATATGAATTTAAATCAAAATTGAAATTAAAACCCAAGAAATTTGGAAAGGTGTTTGTAGATGGATTTGGGATTAATATATGAGAATTTAAAAATCCTGGAGAATTTAAATTGTTTTACAAGCATTGTGAATAATATTTTGAATGTATTTCAAAATGGAAATGGTTAGAAATGGTTTTGACAGTGATATAGTATTGAACTCACTTCATCGCTGGGGAATAATTCCGATGATGATCCAGATATCGTCGCTCATCATTTTCGAGTTTCTAAGTGACAGATTACTACCAAAGTTATTGACTTCGAATTGTTTTGGAAAAACAAGTTATTTTGAATCCTGAAAGGGAAGTTTGATTTTTGATATGGTAAACTATTTAAAAACTCTAGGATTGTTTGATTTGAAAACAAATTAAGTTAGAATTTGTGAAAGCAAATCGAAAAATAAGATATAGAATAAAATTTGGATAGTGAGATAGGAATCTGGAATTTTGTTGAATTGGTATGTTAAGAATTTGCAATCGAGGATGGAACTTGAGTTTGAAATGTTATTATGGTTTGGATATAAGTGAATAATTGGTTGAGAATAAATTGGTTGGTGATCAATTGGAATGGATACATTGGTATATGCAGAATTGGTAACAGGTAATAATGATATAATGATATGCTCGACAAAAAGGTACAAGTTTTTATATGAGTTTGGTGATTTTATGAGCCGATTTGGCAAGCCTCTTGGCTATTTGACGTTCTTTTGGGTTGGAGGAAGTTTAGAGAGGCGAATTGTATCGATTGACCCATATAAAGGAGGTACTGGCGAAATTTTTCGAAATTTCGGGTGTTAGAAAATTTTCAGGATTTTTGAATTTTTTTGTTAATAAAAATAAATTAATATTTAATTGAAATTAGTTAGTATGGTGAAATAAAGGTTATAGAAGTAAACAAATAATTTTCAACCCAGTTACTAGGGTTTGTTTTCTAGCTTAGCAATTTCAAAGACGAAATTATTTTAAAGGGGAAGAATGTAACGACCCGTATTTTTTAATGATTTGATAATTAATTTTATTTAATTATTCAAATAATGGTTTGGTAATTTAATGGTTGAAATTAAATAACTTTGAATATTTAATTAATATAATAATTAAAATAATATATTTAAATTCCAGAATAGTCGGAGAATAGTAGAATTCACAATATTGTGTGAATTAGATTATTTATAATATTTAATTCAGTTTAGAATTGAATTATAATAACGAATATATTATTTAAACGAAGTTTGAACGTATAATTATATTATAGTTATAACCGAGCTCGAAATGGCGCGGCAGTTCGTAGCTTGGCGATTCGAACTTTAAACGAATATACAGAATCCGTTTTAAACTGGATTTCTGTGAAACAAGAAACGTTCGGAGCTGGTGAAGTATATTTTTCTAATGGAAGAGAAAAAACAGGATTTCGTCGTGTAGATTTTTATTTATGATCAAATCAAATTTTCGAAAAGTCGCTATGGAATTTCTTTATAATTTGTAATGATTTATTTATATTATAAAAGGATTCTAATATAAATTGAATATCGATATAATCTGGAATTTTGAAATATCGAGTTATAAATCATGATATATTTATTTTGGGGTTATATGATATCGTATGTGAATACATATACGATAATATTAATTTAATTATTTTTAAATATATTAATATTTAAATGGGTTTATTTAGAGCTTTAAAAATAGCCATTTTAGCAAACGACCTCCGTTTCCGACGAAACTAATTTTGTTGGATCCGAAATATTAAATTACTGTAAGATTTTAATTTTCGTGATTTTTGGAGTCAGTATGTCACCGTATTGGAATTTAATGCGAAAAAAATCGACAAATTGACTTTAAAAATACGCTGTGTGAGCTAACGAATTCAGAATTCGATGAAACAAGTTTCGTTGGGTCCGTAATGTTGGACTGTAGCTTTATGTCCATTTTCATCGAATTTGGATATGTTATGTGATCATAGGAATTTTTAGATGCTGAATGAAGATAACGATTCATTAAAAATGAAAAGAAAATCGAATATAAAAATATTATAATTATCCTACATAAGATCCCTAACCACTCCAACCCTTATTCATTTTTCTTCATTGGTCAAAGAAAGGAGCCGCCACATTTTTTCCCAAAACCCTAATTTGTTAATTTATAATTCATTGTAAATTCATTCAAAATTCTAAAATCCTAAAACATGTGTATTTGAAATCAGCAAGAGTTGCTCTTCACATTCATGACCGTTTTAGGGGGTTCGAAGCATATGGGTTCCGCAAGTTTCACAGCAGCGAGTTCTAGGGTCCCAACTTTTCGGTTTGTGGAGCATTATTTCAAGATTTGGAGTTTGTTTTTGGATTGGGGAGATCAAACGTAGGTTGCATTCAAAATCCAGGTGGTTTTGGTGGATAAAAAGTTCGATACAATGATTGTTCATTGCGGTTTCTGGTGGAGATCGGGATCCAGTTCTTGAGTTCGAGTTGAAAGGATTTGTAATTGTTGATGGAGATTTGAAATAGGAGTGGAATGGTGATTGGTTCATGTTTTTGTGAAGGACTGAATAATGAATCGAACCATGAAATGTGGTCTATGGTAGGAGGAAGCAACGGTTTCCTGCAGCGATAATGGGAGAGGAGGATGAGCAATTGTATTAGCTGCTAATTATATTTTAAAGGGTGAATAAGGAGTTTCAATGGAGTGTTTAGTTGGTGAATAAGCGATTGGGGAATGAGCGGTATGATGATGGAGCATGTAAATGGTTGTGAGAAGTTACGGGCATTGTAAATGCAAAGAAGTAGAAGGGAGGAATTGCAGCGATTGTTTTTAATTTTTTTGTGGTATGTTAAGGAGCAGTGAAGTGGAGAATCTACCATGAAAGGGAATACTGGTTCAAAGAAATTCTGGAGGAAACATACCCAACGTATTTTGGTTTGGGAAGATGGAAACGTGCAGGCCTGGGTATTTCAGAAGGGTAATGGGCCGACTTAAAGTGGTAAAGCCCAAGTTGAAAATAAACTAAGTAATTTATTTAAAATATAGTATTAAAACTTGTAAATTAAATATCTTTTTCATATGATATCAGAATCTGACAAAACAAGATGCGTTGGGATCGTATGGATGGCGGCTACAAAATGGAACTTACTGGTAGTCAATTGGAGCTCATTACAATTTATACCGAAATAAATTGTCTGTCTGAATCAACCGATAGTTATTGTTATTTAACGATGACCGTCCAATGTGAGTAAATCTCAGTAACTCTGTACAATTTATATTTTTATAAATATAATCTAGTATTGATAAATGATGATTGATTTCTGTGTGTTGATTGTTTGGTTGAATTGCTGATGTATTGGTTGAAATTATAGACAATGATATATATATATATATATAAATCGTTAATCAAATATTGATTCTGTTTATTGGAATATTTCATATTGAAATGAAGTCGATGTTGTTTATATTGTTTAACATCTGTGGATGCAGGGAAACAGGTTGTAGGGATCCAACTGGATTCCTCAATATTTATAATACTGTTTGTTTTCGTATATTGTGATATATGTTGTGATATAAAATCTGTGATAGATTATGGTGACACTGGTCATCTTATTTGGTAAATTAAATACCATATGAATTACTGGATTGTAAAAAGGAAATTTTCAAAGTGAATATTGAAAATGAAATATTTATATATAAAATAAATAGAATTTTATAAAAGAATTTATATAAAATAAATAAATTATATAAAAGGATTTATATAGAATAAATATAATTATATAAAGGGAATTATAAATGAGATTTAATTATTAAAAAATAAAAAAGAGATTTGTATGAATAATTCTACAAATAAAAATATAAATAGAATTTGGGTTTGAGATATTGTTTTTAAAATACGAAATCAAACTCTTTTGACTATATAACGAATATTATTCGCATTCTATGTGTAAAACAGATTAAAGTAAATATTTTGTTAATAAAATATTATAAAGGAATTTGGGGTTTGAATTAGGAATTTAAATTGAATTACTGAAATTAGAAACTAACTGGAAATTAGTTGAGTTGAATGGCTTTCTGGGTATCAATATGATGTTGGTTTCGGCCTTCGGGGTATATACTTGGGAAGCTGTTCTCTTACTAGTTTACAGTTAGAGACTGATAGAGGTGAGAAGATATTGATGCGTGAATCATAAATGGAAACATTTTCCAAAGTTAATAATGTATATTTTCTAATTTTAGAAAATAAGGAATTTATGAATACATGGAAACGATAAATGGGAAATTGGGAAATGAAATGATGATTGATCGGTAAGATTTCCATTTGGGAATACAACCATTGTTTGTACACATGTTTTCCGTTGATAGTTAAATCACCGACTATCAAAGATTTTGACCATTTCCGTTGTCAATACGGAGAGACCGGGATCAAATATATTATCTGAAAACCACTCCGTATGGCATCAGCGTTGCCAATCAAATATGATGAAGATAATTGATGACGGAGTTATGCAAAGGATGTTTAGTAAATCCTAGGTAGAAATTGCCTAAGATGAATTTACAGAATAGTGCCTTCGAGTTGTCCAGTCCCAGGACAACTTGAATGGACGAATGTATGACAGAGTATATCTGGTAGATCGCGTAAGTTGAACGTTTCAAACGTATTTATATTGGTGGTGGAGGAATTCATTTATCTTAGCTTATACCCGTGGTATTTTCGGGGAAATCAATTTGTGATTTAACGGGTATGACGATGTAGCACTCAAAATAAATAAAGGAGTGATCTGTTAAAAGATACGTTATGACCTCAAGCCTCATCAACTGGGAAATGACAGAAATCGGGCAGGAAGCATGGCTAAGTGGGTCACACACAATTAGGGTATATTGTCACCATCTAGAGAATATTCATATTTGTTACTTCTTTAAATTCTTTATCTCTCGGGAATGGTTATGTTGGTATACCAACTGTAAGGTGACAATATATTTGGAACATTCAAGCGAAATGAATGGCCGGTCTTGTGTACCCGAGTTACAAGATGTTCTTGTTGAACTCTCATGTATCGCTTCTAGAGCACACTGATCGGAAGGCGGTTCCATACCTTGTCATAGTTTGGAATTCATTATCCAATAAGAGCCCGTGATTTTTGATTGTATAATATATATGTAGAGCGTGAGATGAAATCGTTCTACTAGATTGTTATTTATTTGATTTAGACACTATTATAATATCAGAAGGGTATGGATTATAAAAGAATGTTTTGGGTTATCGGAAGGTGATAACATTCTGTGTTTATATGTGGGTCGGTCTTATGATTATTCTTTCTTTTAAAAGGATTTTAAAAGTTAAACAATTGTTTTGAGTTTACTCACACCAGTCGCATGACTGACCCAGAGTTTACTTTGTTTTGTTTTCCCTAAACTCTTGGGTGCCCAATTTTGTACGGGCAGTCAAGTAGTCGGGATTTACAGATACACTAGAAGGAGCTAGAGCAGGAGGCTTCAGCAGCGTTTTTATAGTTAATGTTTATTTCCACTGCGATGTAAGTGTTATACTCTAATTGATGATATGTATATACAAATGACAGATTTGTATTTCAATGTTATGTTGTATATTATATTTTATTCGTTCTGCTGTGAGATTCATGTTACTCTGATTTTGTTGTTATGTTCTTCTTATATTCTAATTTTCTGTCTTACCTATTCTAACCCTTATTTTATTTCATTAACTATCTGGTATTTCCGATGCTTGAAGAGTCGACATTGAGTTTATGTCGATTACCAAGGTTGCAAATTTCCCATGTCGTTACACAATGGTTGAAGTTTCTGAATTACCCAGACATGGGCTAATGGATATAACTGGGAAGATGGTATGATTTTTACTCAATTAACAGACTTGTTTAATTTTCATTCTAATGGTTTAATTATGTATACAAAATGGGTATTTCTACAAATAGTTTACTGTAGTTCAATTGTTACAAAAGACACATTTATGACTATGTCGTAAATCTCTATCCTCTTGAGTCTATAAATACAACTCAGGATCATGCGTTGAATTAAGTATTTTTTTTCTCTCATGATAAACATGAAATACGTAATAATCAAATTTTGTACACCATTATTATAGTAGGTTGAATCAATGACGCAGTTTATAAGAGTAACATTACAATAGCTCAGGAACATAATTCATTTCAAACTCTTACACATAGGGTAAGCTGGTGCTCATTTTATAATAAATACTCATCTCATCTTTAAACAAGTATAAGGGTATATGCATGTGCAAGCATCAGATTCAGTACATTCAACATCTAAACGTTGAAATTCTTCAAACACACATCTATGCAGTTTTCCTTTATGCATTTCTCTTCCAATTGCATGCTCTGACGACAAATTTTTCTAGCCATACCTAAGAGAAAAAGAGTTTACAAAACTGTCTTTATCATGAAATGATGCAAAATACAATTGTTTAACATCTTTCTGATATACAAATACAAGAAAGGCATTTAGCTTATATTACAAAACTTTTAAAAAAAGAGATACATGTGTCCAACTGGATTTTAAGGAAATAAACAAGGCAAAAAACGAAGATTCACGGTTGGCAAAACATATCAGTTCGATGACCCATATTTACCTTTTGTATTTATTTGTGATAGTTGTAATATACATCATATGACACATCATATTTGATATCCTTTTGATATCACATCATATCTGTGACAGTGTTCCTTCCCATCAAACTCAATATTAATCCACTAAATTCTATTAACAGCGGACAAGCACCATTTCAACTTATTCAACATAAATGACATAATATCGAATCATTCATCATCAATCAAGTTCAAATATTTTCTCCACATTACAAAATTAAACCAACATCATATAGGTTCTTACATTTTAAAAGGTACAGTAATATGTCTAACACATAGCATCACATAGATACATCTAAAAATAAGAAAAAAGGACTTTTTTGTATTTAGCCTACTTTATTTGTTTTAAGATTTCAAACTGACTATTAGGGAGGTTTGTATACTATAAGGGATGCAAAATCAAATACTCTAAAGCAAACTATTTTCGGTAAGAATATCTGAATTTTGCCTCACAGTCATCGTTCAGATTCTTCCTTGTTAAATCAAATAAATGCCGATTCTTCTACCTCTACTCAAATCAATGCGATTTTCTCTAAAAACCCAATCTGTTTACCCTCAGTAAAACCCTTCCTCCTTTAATTGCGGAATATCGTTCCTCTTCCTCTTTTAATCTTCGTTTCTAAAACCCCACCTTCTCAAGATCAAATTTGGGGTCAAATGTGTTGAGTATGTGCCCAATTTTGATGTGAAAACCCCAAAAATTGCTTTTCACTACATGAAAAATGATTTTTTGTTGTAAAAATCGGTGGCATTTATTATTAAATGCAAGCAAAAGTGTTTTTAGTACCAATGTAAGCACGGTAAAAAAATTCACATTCCTGCCTCTTTGAAAACCCAAGTCCGTGTGTCCAAGGAAACGTAACCGACCTATTCTCTTCTTCTATTCCCTTATACTTCAAATCTTTAAACCCTTATTCACTTTTCTTCCTTTTTCCGAAAAAAAACCCTAGCATCAATCTACCCCTTATTATTTCTTAGTTTAATTCTATTTTGTAAAGATTATCTCGTTCAACGTTGGTATGGATACCAGTAGAGGCGGTTCATCTCAGCGATGCTACAAAGCGATTTAATTCAATTCCCAATCATATTCAAGATCTTGAAATCGTTAAAGCTAGAATGGTATAAAATCAAACTCGGTTTATCTAATTTTGTTTGGATTCTATCGTTTACGGTTTTGAATAGTTAAAATCCGCGGAGTGTTGATTTCTGCAACCACAAATCAAAACAGGTTGTTTCTACAAACAGTGTTTGTAAATTGGTTTTATATCTCTGTTTTTAATTTACTTTTGAGCTTTGGGTTTTGACAGTATACCAGATTAAACTACTTCTGAATCGAATGAGTTTTGAACTCTATGTTTTGAAATTATACCAGAAAAAAATACCAAATAGTGTTGATTTCAAGTGTTTGCATCTGAATCGAATGGATTTTGAGCCTGTTTTGTGCATATATGTTGATTGCCTGAAATATACTGATTGGAATTTAGTATGGACATTGATTTTAAATGTTAACATGTTCATTTAAATTGCTTGATTGAGTACTGGCAGCAAACATATTACATTGGTATACATATACATATATATACATATATATGTATATATATAGAAACCTAGCAATGCATTAATTATATATATGAGTTACACAGTATAAGAAATTATGCGGCTTATGACTTGGGAGTTTACGAATTTTGCAATATGTTATATTATGCAAGTATATCAGAATGACTTTATGTATGTTAATCTAATTTGTTTTCTTCCATTTGATTTGCATGTATAAGAGTATACACGAATACTAAAATTGTGCAGTATAAAAGAGTGACCCTTAATTGATATAGTTCATACAATATTTCTGTGTAGGAACAGGAGAACACAAATGGACAAAGACAATATGTTTTAGGCTCTTATCCCATTAATATTAATAATCTAGATTGCAAAAATTTATGTTAGGCCATCAACAATCAAATTGAACCTGAACCGTATTTGCAGTCTCGATATTGATATTAATAAGGCTAGAGAAACATGAATTGATATGGAAAACTAAACATAGAAATAGGTTCAAAATAGGTACACCTACATTGCAATCAGAATGTGTTTACGTATGTTAATTTATTTTATTTTATTCCTTCTGATTTTCATGTATAGGAGTATATATACTTTAACATTGAAATATGCCATATATCTGTTGTGATTGAACATGTAAATCCAAGCCACCCCATATATATATATATATATGTGTGTGTGTGTGTGTGTGTGTGTGTGTGTGTGTACAAGGTTTTCAAAATGGGATTTAAATCGTAAATCGTAAAGTTTATATTTCAAATCCAAACGGGTTTTAAATCGTAAGTCATAGTTTCCGAATATCATTATTTATGGGTTTCATATGCACTTTGAGTTTGATTTAGATGCCTGAATTTCTACAATTAAATTTAAAACTCAATTTTTTTCCCTCTAATTTCATTTTTAATTCGTTTTAACAACATTATGAAGTGATTGTCGATCTAAATAAGTATATTACATATGGTAGTTTGAGTTGAATGCGCTTTTTTATAACTAAGTTTGAATCATAATGTAAAAATGGAATCGTAAATGGAGAGATTCAAGTTGGATCGGGATTCAAATTGCACGATTTTAGGATTTTTGACAAATACACACACACAAAATAATGATATACATGAACGATTACTGCTTTTAAATATATATATACACCTACTTACCATTTGTTTAACATTACGATAAATATATGTTTAATGTACGACTTCTGCATGCACATCAGCACATGTGTGTGTGTATATATATATATATATTACATATAATGATTATGAGCATACAGACATAGATAGTGCAGATGAAACTATGTTTTGTATCCGTGAAGCATGAGCACGTATGTTTATGAGTGGTGTATATATAAAGTGTGTGTAAACATTTCATGAAATCTCAAAAATATGAGTAAGTTAATTTTTTGGCCAAGAGGACTAATTTATATGAGCTGACATTGAATCTGACTCGGGAGTTACTAAATTAAGTTAATTTGACTTGGGAGTTACTAAATTAAGTTAATTTGACTTGGGAATTACTAAATTAAGTTAAGTGACTACATTCAGTTTATCTTGGGAGTTAGTAAATTAAGTGACTACAATCAATGAATTGACAATTAATTTAAAACGAAACACCAACATGGTAGGATCTCCTATAAATGTTCATTGTTAGTGTATAGTAGTGCTGTTAGGAGGTATATTTCAGATCCATGTCGGTAGGTGTTTAGTATTTTTAGGATACTACAACTTATTTCCAAGAAGGTGGAACATTCTCGTGTTATTAAGAAACAAATCACGAGTTCTATGCGTATACTTGGAGGTAAGAGAAGTATTGATCTAGCTTTATGTGGTCTGGTTGAGGAAACACTTCGGAACAATGAAAATTTTAAAATAAATTTTTCAATCATCGAAGAGATTCGAAATTTAGTAACTCAATTTCAGAAAATCAATAAGTTTCAATGGATCAATTTAGTAACTCCCAAGATAAGTCGAGTTTATTTGGTTTGTTAACCAGACCAAATTATCAAACAGTAAGCGGAAAAATATTTGTCCACATGATTAACTTTATCATTTCGGAGTATTTCTTCAACCAACCCACGTAATGCTTGTTCAATACCAGTTTTATCTTCAGATATATGCATATAACTCGTGATTTAGGACTTAATAAAACGGGAATGTTTCATCTTCATGGAATTTGGTCGTAGTATCTTAAAATTACTAAACATCCCGTCGTCTTGGTTCTGGAATTTATTTTCTGGGTGTACTACTTAACAGTGTCACGATATTCAAAAGTTTGTGTTAGCTAATGAATGTTACATTAGTTAACATAATTATTTTCTGTGCATAGGTAGATCACTCAAGGATTATGTAATGGTACAAGGATTATGTAACATTCTGATACATTTCGTACAAAATTTCCATGTATGCTCTGGAGAAGCATTATGTTACATAGGGGACGAAGATAATTAGTTTTAAGCTCTTCCCCCATCATTATTAATAGTTGAGACTGCAATTTCCATGTTAGGCCCTCAATGATCAAGTTGAAACTGAACCCTATTTACAATATTGATTATTAATATTGCTGAGGCTAGAGGAACCTGAATTGATGTCAGAAACTGAACAGAGATCTAGTCAACTTGAATTGGTGTTATAGAAGAAATGATTATACCATACAAGGGGAGTTTGAGATGCAGTCTTACATTTGTTCAGACAATTATGTTTCTGCTTATCTGAATATGCCTGCAGTTCAAAAGGCTCTTCAAGTTTGTCACATCGCTCGGAACTCAATATGCATGCCTATTATTTACGAAAATTTTGTCTATTTTGTTAATTTACCGTTGTTATACGTCTTAGAAAATTTTGAATTCTTATAGTTCTCTTGGATTTTCTATGAGACAAACTAATTTGGTATGATTTCTTATTGCTGCATGTTAGCACATTTTATCCTAAAACTAATCCTAAGTTACTGTTGTTTAAACTGGTTTGTGTTCTGTTATATTATGCAGATTAGTAAAGCCAAGGATATCTACAAGAGCATGATTGCATGTGCATGTCAGGCCATCAATGTAAATAATAGGAGGTAGGAAAACAGGTAAACCTTAGGTACATCCAGGGTAATTCAAATCCCATATGCATATACATACATATGTGTGTGTGTGTGCGTATATATATATGTATGTATGTATGCATATGTTTCAGCTAAGATCGTAGATTATGGAGAGAAATAACATGGTTATTTACGTGTACAGATGACATGCTAAAATTGATCAAGAAACATAGTTGAGTGATGTTGTACTTTATCGATTTGTAGACACCAGGAAACATGGCTGAGTTCACCATTTCAATGGAAGTAAGTTATCACATAAACATTTGGTAGCTTATGTGCAAGCTGATGCTCATTTTGCTGAATATAGTTTGACTAATAAGTCATTTAATCTGTCCTTGTGTTAGATAATGTTGATCTAGGAACTGCCTGTGGAAGTACTTTAGGGTCTGTTACTTTAGTACTATTGATCCAGGTTAATTTATACTACTTTACTATTTACACGAAAGGAACACATAAAAGCTGGCTTTAGCTGAGATTAATATTTTGTACTGTCACTTGTGTTCAGCTGTTGCTAAAGCTACACATTGGTTTGAATATCGACGTACGAATCACAACATAGAATATGAAGGTAACAAACATTTTTATGGTTTTGAACTCTAGCCAAATGATTTCTACTACTTTTGTTTGCACTTGCATTGCCTGGTATGTCCAATCATGTTTTGCGATGACTCATAATTTGCTGGCCTTGTAATGTGGTTCAATCTCTTGTCTAAGATAATTTAGTTAAACACAGCTTGTTAACATTTGTGTATCTTGTTGTGAAATCGGGGAGGAGCTATTTGACTATATGTTGCATCAACTCAAAGTGCAAAGTGATTATTGTAGTAGATGTGTACATTACGAGTATAACATTTTCTTTGTGTAAATTGTGTAAATTTGTATATCAAAGTGGTTATTGGGTGTGAGTTTGGTCAGTTATACAGAAAACTATGGTATTGAAGTGGTTATGCATATTCTACTTGATTATATGGTTAATTGTTTTTCTGATTGTTTGAACATCATGAGTATGTGAATGATTATTGATTGATATCATAGAAAAAAATAAACTATTAACAGGAAATAATTGCAAGGAAAAAGGAATAAATTAATTTACAATTTTTAATAGCGTTTTAAAAATGATACAGAAATACATTTAGTGGCTTTGAAAAAACGCAACCGTAAACCAGGGGTAAAATCGGAAATTATATTAGTAACATTATAAGCTTTTTTATGGCGTTTATAAAGTGCTATGAAAAAAAATTTGGTGGCATTTAATAAAAGTTACAAAAAATAAATTACAGTGGCATTAAAAATAGTGCTACAAATTTGCAACGACTTTTAGTGGCATGTTTTCTTGTAACGATTATCGAAACGCTACCAAAAATGATTGTTAGCAGTTTTTCAGCACTACAAAAAATCATTTTTCTTGTAGTGTTTGTTCCTCAAATTAAGTTTTTTCAAGCGTCTTAGGCTTAAGTGGTTTCTTCATATTTGTGGCGTTTCAAGCATGAGCGACATCTGGACAAGCGCAAAATAGCATTAAGCTGGCGCTTCATGCTTTATGGCATCGAGGCAAAAATTAAACTACAAACTTCTGAATCAGGTTTTTTTTTTTTACTAAATTAGCATTTATATTGAGATTTGTTACCTATGAGGAAAATATTGTTTTCCATGAATATTTATTATGCTTTTATTTTAGTGTTTTCTTTCATTTTTCAATGATTTGGGTATGCACAATCTTTAATTTGATTTACGCATATGACATAATTATAGAACTCGCATACTAGAAATAAACATATGAATTTCAAGATGTTAGTTATCCCTAACTACGTGTTATACTATATTACAGAGGTGATTTTAGTTTAGTGAGTTAAAATTATCAACCTATTTTATAAAATTATGATAATTAATTTATGCATTTGTGTTGACGAGCAAAATAGTTGCACGCTAACACCCAATGTGTATGTGTGAAAAATCATACAAATAAGCAGTAAAGTATATAAATGTTGGGAGACACAGCTTTTATAGTGGTTTGACACTAACACCTACGTCCACTGTATAATCATCATTCATCATATCTTTTGTCGATTACAGAGTTGTACAAGTTCGGACAATAGTTAAGTTCAAAGTGCTATAGTAGAATAACAAAATATATGTTTGTTCTACACTTTGAATAAATTGCCCTTCTTCTTCTTTGTTAAGAAGAGTTAACTTCGTCAACAATAAGCAAAACAGGCTTTAATGTCTAAGAGGTCTAGAGACCGTGTAACTATGCTTGCTAGTGTCATCCAAGCCATGGAATACGTATGTACCTCCTTTCAACTATCCATGCGATATCCAATGGCCATGGAGGAGGTGTTGGATGCTATTAATGAGTGTTTGGAGCTCTTAAAGTCCAAAAATTCCTAGGGGGAAGGATCCAAATAAGGCTAAGGCTTGGGGTACTTATCGGAGGGAGGTTAGGTGGGAATAGGTGAGCAGCAGAGTCCACAAACAGCAAATTTCGCACCCCAAAAGTAGCCTTGAAACAAGAAATTCGAACCCCTAAGCAAGGGGCTCGAAATTTCGACCCCCTCCAAGGGGTTTGAAAGTTCAAACCCCCTGAGGGGTTCGAAATTTTGACCCCCTCTAGGGGGGTTCGAAAATTTGACCCCCTCTTGGGGGTTCGAAATTTCGAACCCCTTTGGGGGTACGAAATTTGAGGAGGAGAAGGGTGCTAACTTCTTGGTGCTGAAATCTTGTCATTTTACGGCGTCGAAGCTCCTGGATGCGAAATGATGGAATCTGTGGTTTTGTGGTCCAAAGTGAAGGAATCTAAGCTTCCGACATGGAGAAAATCGGATGAATCGAGTGTTACCGGGACTATGGGGCCCCGGACCCCCACCGGCGCTACTCCAAGACCTTCTTAACGACTAGCCTTCGGCTCGGAGCATGGCTCACCTTCGGCTTGGATGATGGTTTGACTAAGAGTTATACTACAATGCCTTGAAGCAGACATTCTCGGGCCAAAAACAGGCCGTTTGATAGGAGTCTTGGGCCTTCTTTTATTTGTGACGCGACTTCGACCGAGCCGCTTTGTTTTTCTCGTCAATGTTATTCATGCTTCAGCGCATCGCTAATCCAATACTTGACGTGTGACCGCTTCAAACAAAAAGCGTGTCAACATTTACCCCCCTAAACATATCTTGCTTGGTCCCAGGAAGGTGTGCTTTGCGAGGAGAAGAGAAATCCAGAAACCAAGGGTAGGAGAAGTTCAGAGCAAGTTTCAATATGTATAAAATTGAAGAGCCACGACCGCATCGGATCGTATTATCCAGGAAACCAAAGTCGATAAGCCAAAAATTCGTGATCGCTTCGGATCATATTAATGGAAGACCACGATCGCTTGGGATCATATTAAGGAGAGAAATTTGACGATTTCTTGGGATCTTATTAATAGAAAGTCAGAATAGCCAGAGTATCCGAGATACTGGAGGAGCCTAGTAACCTGCATGGAAAAAGGGATACAGATAACAATATGTGAGAGGTCTTTCCGTGCTGCCGACAAGGCTTCCCTAGGTTATCATATTCATTTGATAGATTGAATTCAGGGCGATCTCACATTGGTGGGATGAACAGTGCATGTTAGATCATTCAAAGAAATCTCACGTTGGTAAGATGGCCTTGGCACGTAGCATTCAAGGAGATCTCACATTGGTGAGATGACCTCGGCATGTGGCATTCTAGAAAATCTCGCGTTAGGGAGATGACCTTGGCAAGTAGCATTCAAGGAGATCTCACATTGGTGAGATGACCTCGACAAGTAAAGTCAAGGCGACCTTATCGAAGTAAGACAAGGGGCTAAGATAGTCATGTGTGGATATTCTTGTCGTGTCACTGACAAGTCCACCCAAGGTGATCCAAGGTCGTTGATAAGGCAGCCCACTAACCCAAATGAGAAGGATCATGCAAGATCTGATACTCGCGATAAACCCATAGGTGGATATTCTTGTCATGTCATGGATAAGTCAACCCGCACTAAACCAAGGTCGTTGACAAAGCGACCCACTGATCCAAACGAGCATGATTGTATAGGATCTGATACTCGCCACGAGTCAAGGAAATCTCGTCGAAGTTGGACAAGAGGCCAAGATAGCCAGCCGCTTATTAGAGTTTGCAATCCCATTATCGATTTCATACTTCATAAGTAAGCGTCCTTACTTTGCAAAGTAATTTTATTAAAGTTATAAAAGTTAGGGATCTTTATTAAAGCCATGGGAAAATCCAATGTTTTGTCATCCGTAAAGAGCATGCGTAAGGAGTTGGCCTACCCCCGTGCATGGGTAAGCGGACTTGGCCCTTTTTTAATTCCAAGTTCAATCGTTAAGGAAAGTGAATAGTTTATTGTTCATGAAAAGTATGAGTAGGATCTCTCCAGTTCCTATTACATGGGTAAATACACGTAACCATTCACAATTCAAAGCTAGAAAAGTAATCTTTTCATTAATAACCAAGGGGGGTGATGGTGTATTGTCGGCAAAGAGCATGCCTAGGGATTATAACATCTACCGTACATGGGTATACCGACTCAACCATCTTACAACCATAATAACCTGAATAACCAAAAAGAAGGATACATCCGAAGAGCTAGAGCTCTTAAAGCCAAAACCGTGGGCTAAAGCCCAAGTAACCGTGCCTGGAGAGCCAGAATGAGAAAGCCACAAGTGAGGAGCGCATTTTTTATGAGCCATAGAGAACCATAATAAGACTAAAAGATCGAAATCCGTAATATACTGATGCTAGGGAGGCTTGGACCCTAGATATCAAGTCCAGTGATAGATTTAGTTGATGATGATGCCGTAACGACTGCTGGTCTCAGGCCCGTCCTAATTCCTATGAGGGGTCCGGACAAACCGTGCCAACTCTCCATTTCTAACACGCGCTTCAATAGCATTCTTAAGATGACGACATTTATTTGTATTGTGACTATCGGTTTTGTGAAATATGCAATATCAGCTGGGATTACTTAATTGTCAAAGGGGATCCCGAGCGGGAGTGTTTTTGAAAGGAGCAATAGGGTGAGCTTCCCAGTAGATCTCCTCAAGAGTTTGAGTAAGCTCCAAGTAGGTTGAGAACCTATGTTGCCTATTAGCGTTGTTACGATCATTCCCCAAAAGAGGTGGCTGAGCAGAATCTTTAGCTTTCCCAAAATCGGACGATTTCACATCCTTAACAGTATTAACATCGACAACCTTCTTGCTATTGTCATCCTTCACAACTTTTTCTTGAAGGAGCCTTTCGGCTTCAAAATAGTATTCCCCGAGATCACTAGGTGGGTCCCGGTGCAGTGATGTCCTAAATTCAAATTTATCTAGAACACCAGTTATTGCGGCCATTAAAACCATAGAGTGGCTAGATCTCTCGACCGAAGCCACCGCAGCATTGAACCGCTTTAAGAATTTCCGCAGAGTCTCGTCGGACTTCTGCTTAATGCTTTTGAGGGTCATGATGCTTTTTGGTCAAGCTATGTTGACTATAAATTGTTCCACGAACTGGGTAATCAAAGCATTCCAGGAAGTGATGGAGTCCGGCTCTAGCTGTCTATACCACATTCCCACTATGTCTGTTAAGAAGAGCGAAAAGCACTTGTCCATGACATTTTCCGAAGCTGAGAGAACTTCCATATGTCGAATGTACCTCATGAGGTGAGAGGTTGGTTCCTTGCGACCGTCATAAGGATCCAAGATTGGTAGCTTGAAATCAGGTGGGTTTCGAGAGTTCCTGATATCTAAAGAGAGCGGGTTGCGAGTCACACAACCCATGTCCATAGAAGAAGCATCACCTCGACTGAACTGGCGGAGGACATCTGCAATCTCTGACCCATTTCCAAAAGCGAGCAACTGGTTTAAATTATCTAAAGCGGCATTGGTGCCCCATAGTGTTCAGGTCCAAGTTGGGAATCGGCTGATTGAGGTGAAAGTCTGGTTTGTTTCCAACTTGAGGGGCCACATTGGGCGCAATCCTAACTTCCGGAACCATGGGAGCGCAACCATCCAGGGCTGCATGCGTCTTCGCTTGAGCAACATTTCCTACTGCGGAGCTCACAACTTGTTCAACCAAAGTAGCGTCACGGGCAAGAGCGACGTCGTGATTAGGGTTTCCCCCAAATGTAGTGGGACCGGTACCGTTCCGAGGAGCAGCGTTGGTCTACTGGTTGGTATGTGGGGTAGCCCCCAAGTCCCGAGTCGCGGGTGGAGGAATGTCGGTGCTAGTTCCAATAATATCTGCTTGGCCAGTCGACCCTGAAGTGTTCCTTATTATATCTTCAATACGAGCAAGGAAGGTATTGAATGCATCTTTCTGTCGCTCGAGTCGAGCGTTCAAATCTATAGCGAGGTTCTTGATCATTCCATCGACATCTTCTCGAATGACATAGTTCGATGGAACTTCAGTTGAAGAAAGTTCATGACTTCCTTCATCTTCTGTCGCTTCATGAGCTTCAGTGATAGTTGGGAGCTTCTTGCGCTTAACCATGGTGTAAATCAAGTAAAGTTGAAGTCGAAGACGAGATATGAAGGAAAATCCGATTACTTAATCCGATGCACAGGTCGAAGCTGTGCGTCCCCCTTCCTCTCACGCCAAAATGTTGACGGGAAAAATTGTCGCACGCCAACACCCAAAGGGTATATGTGAACAATTATCCAAATAAGCGGTAAAGTATATAAATGAGGGGAGACACAGATTTAATAGTGGTTCGACACTAACAACTACATCCACTTTATAGTCATCACTCATCATGTCTTTTGTTGATTACAGAGTTGTACAAGTTCGGACGATAGTTAAGTTTAAAGTGTTATAATAAAATAACAAAATATATGTTTGTTCTACACTTTGACTAAATTTCCCTTCTTCTTCTTCGTTGAGAAGAGTTGACTTGGTCAAAAATAAGCAAAACAAGCTTTAATGTCCAAGAGGTCTAGAGACCTTGTAACTATGCTTGCTAGTGTCCAACAAGCTATGGAATATGTATGCACCTCCGTTCAACTATCAATGCCTTATCCAATATCCATGGAGGAGGTGTTGGAAGCCATTAATGAGTGTTTGGAGCTCTCATGGTCCAAAAATTCCAAGGGGGAAGGATCCAAATGAAGCCCAAGGCTTGGGGTATTTATAGATTGAAGGTTAGGTGGGAGTAGTTGAGCAGCGGGATCCACAAACTGCAAATTTCGCACCCCAAAAGCAGCCCCGAAACACGAAATTCGAACCCCTTGGCAATGGGTTCGAAATTTCGAACCCCCTGGATGGGCTTGAAATTTTGACCCCCTCCAGGGGGTTTGAAATTTCGTACCCCTTAGAGGGTACGAAATTTCAACCAAAAATTTTTGAACCCCTCCGGAGGTACGAAATTTGAGTAGGAGAAGGGGGCTAACTTGGTGGTGTTGAAATCTCATCGTTTTACAGCGTCGAAGCTCCTACATGCGAAGTGAGGGAATCTGGGGTTTTATGGTCCGAAGTGAAGGAATCTGAGTGAAACACCCCACCTCCGTTAAGGTCACTCACAAAGGGAATCCCTTAACTTTGGTGGAGCGTTTTAGGTAAAAGATGCAGATAAATTACAAGATAAAAAAAATAAAGCAGTGGAAAATAAAGTCATTTTTATAAACAGTGTGGTTCAGTCAAGCTTTTACAATAATTGTCTCAATCATACTTAAAAGTAATGCATAAAACTTCTGTCTTGGTTCAAAAACTTCCAAGTATAAAAGAAGCATAAAAATAACAATGATATTCCCCAATAAAGCATGAACCAACCATAGAAGTGGAAGATAGAGAGTCCAAAGCAATACGTCGACTATCTTCGAGCTTGGAAAGAAAACTAATCTAAGTGGTAACATTTCCTCCCTATGAACCTTGGGGGGGGGGGAAGAAAAGAGGTGAAACAAACTAGGTCAGGCATATAAATAGGCAAAAGCATCATGACATGAATAAGCTGAATATTAGACAATACCATGGGAACAAGAATAAGAAGATAACATACGATTAGTACAGATATGATAATGCAAGATAAACTGAATGCGCTTCTACTCTTTCTCTGCTTCGCTACTACATTGTTATTCTAATTTCTATATCTTTGCACACACTAACTAGTGTCCCAACTAGAAATCTGTGTAAAATGATAATATGATAATATGATAACGTGATCCCAATACCCGCAATTATGGTAGCCTTCAAGTGTACATCTAGTATGAGGATCTTATCTTAATCAGCCTAATTGCCATGATGATGTTAGATGTGCCCTTACTACCCTATCGATTAGCTCCCTACTTATATTAATTTTCCTTGTGTCTGTGTCAATCGGCCCTCTCTTGCGTGTAGATACCCTATGTTGGTCCCACCATAAGGTGTATCAATCCTTATGATAGCAACCCGACACGATTCAAGATGCACAGTGTATAACTACTGGTACCCAGTGCCTGCTTTTTCCCACTCCGGAGTACATGCACGCCCGTAATACGTCGGAACCTACACTAACATACCCCCGCTGCTATTTTGACCGCTTATAATCAGACCAGTAATCGTGCCCCACCCTGCCTAGTTTCAGGGTACCTTGATACATCTATGTGGGTTACTACTGAAATGGGTCCCCATTACTAGGGTTTCTTATTGGTTAAGTTTGTGGACCTATATTTACTAATATTACCCACCAACCCGATATATACTTAACCCTCCCACTGATTCAAACATGTTTACTTAATGGTTAAGTTTGTAGGCCTATATTTACTAATATTACCCACCAAACCGATATGTACTTAACCCTTCCACACATTACGTCATATTTGTTAAGTGTTGTCCACTCATGTTAACTTAACCCATCCACTCATCATGTCATGTTGGTTAAGTGTTTCTTATTAACCCTTCTCACTCATCATGTTGGATTGGTTAAGTGTTTCCTATTAACTTAACCCCATTCGTTCATCAGGTTACATTGGTCAAGTGTTTCTTATTAACTTAACCCCAAGTGTTCATCTTGCTGTATTAGTTAAGTGTCATCAATAAATTCAAGTTAACTTAACCCACCCACTTGTCGTGTTACATTGGTTAAGTGTTGCCTTCTTGTGTTAACTTAACCCTTCCATTCATCCTGTTATATTGGTTAAGTGTTTCTCTCTTGTTTTAACTTAACCCTACCCATTCATCACGTCATATTGGTTAAGTGTTTCTTATTAACTTAACCCTTCCCATTCATCATGTTGTACTGGTAAACTTAACCCTTCTTACTTGTCTAATTAACATGTTATAACGGTTAAGTGTTCTAAATTTACTTAACCTCCCCTTCTTGTCTAATTAACATGTTATAACGGTTAAGTGTTCTAAATTTACTTAACCCCATCTTCTTGTCTAATTAACATGTTTTAACGGTTAAGTGTTCTAAATTTACTTAACCCCATCTTCTTGTCTAACTAACATGTTATAACGATTGAGTGTTGCCTTAGTTAACTTAACCCTTCCATTCTTAACATGTCCCGTTCATTAGCATTAATTGATTTATTAATGCACCAACCTCTCACATTAGATCTATGTTCTTGCGGTTACTGGATGTGCCGGGCGGTTCCGGGTGGTTTTACACCACAACTCAATCTAACCTCAGGTTTTTCTTGGGCATGATGCACTAACACTCTCACATTAGATAGGTGTTGTTGCGGTTGCTGGATGTGACGGGCAGTTCTGGGCAGTTTTATACCGCAACTCAATCTAACCTCGGGTTAGGCATGTTTATCTTTTAGCATATTTACCATACATGTCCAAGTCTAGATTTTATATGTTAATCATCCCAAATTCACTAAACTAGTCATGTTCCAATTTTCAAGTTATACCCCAACAAAGCTGATTGCAAGTTATGCCCCACAAATTCAAATTCATGTTATTACTCAAATAGGTCACACCCAATATTCCCAAATTTGCAATAATAATCATGCCCCAAAAATCACAGTATAACACATGCCCTAAGGTTTAATCATATTGCACCATACAAAATATTCTCCAAAAACCCCCAATCATGATTCACAATATAAACTATGCCAAATTATAGCCTTTAATTACAGTGCATGCCAATTACCCAAAATCCTGGTTTAGGTGTGTTCACATTTAATAGTTATCCCTATCTTACTATAGGTTTTCATGCCTAAGCCATACATAACTATACACAATAATCTCCTTCTTCCAAGTCATAAACCATTATATATATATATATATATATATGCCCCAATTTTAGGTCTTAAACCACAACATGTACTATGCCTTACATGTTTACAGTTCAATTTATGCCCCAAACCCCAAGTCATATGTCCAGTATACTTTATGCCTCAAATCTCAAGTCATACATTCGATACACTTTATGTTTTAAATACAATCAGTTACAAATCAATTATGCCCAATTATACATGATTTAATACTTTTCCCAGGTTTAGCGCTGGTCATGTTCAAATCATATATTATGCCCAATATTTGTGCTGGTCATCTCTAAATCATATATTATGCCCAATTTATTTCCAACGTACGTTCATCTCTTATGAGATTTTGCCCAGGCTCGCAGTAGCCTGGCTATAAAAACAAAAAGGGAAGAAGGAAAAAAGAGACAAAGAATGGACATAATATTGTCAATGAGATAGATCTAATGGATATAGAAAGACAGATAGAAATAGGCATAATTTCAGATTCAGATTTATTACAATGTCAGAATCACAATTAACTTTTATTTCTGAAAGTTACATGAACTTACAAATTACTGAACGGTATTGAATTCTGGGATCTGATTTCTAAATTGGATTAGATATTCCTTTGATGTAGACTTTGATTGTTAACTTGAAAACCCTAATTTGATTGATTAAGTTGGAGGCTAGGTCACTTCAGGTTTTAGCAGCATATAAACGCTTATGAATTCGTGTGTAGAAAACAATAGGTTTAGGGTTCTTTTTATAGGCATATAGGGAGATTTGGAGACTTCAGATCAGTCTAGAAGTCATCAGAATCATCCAGAGTAGAATACCACGTCACATAGCAAATCAAAGAGCGACACGTGCCAAAACACGTCATTGGCTAGATCTGGGCCAACAGGGGTCGACTCCCCTATAGGGGGGTCGACACCTATGTCGACTCCCCGTAGGGGTGGTCGACACCCTGAGCCCCCCATAGGGGGGTCGACACCCTAAGCGGGAATTTTTCCGCTCAGCCAATTTTGCTTGAATTTCGAATTTTGAACTTGGTTTGAGATGTTTAATTATTATTTATATTTTCTGTTTAAACATGAGATCTTCTGAACTCCATAACTTCTTCATACGGAGTCCGATTTACGCAAACTCGGACTCTATCTCAAGTAGAATTCCGAGACAAATGCAATGGCGTAACCCGTTTCCCTTAATTCTCACTTTTAAAAATAAGTATTCCTTAATTCGTCACTTTAATATTCACAGGAAATATGGGGTGTTAAATTCTCCCCTCCTTTAAAGGATTTCGTCCCCGAAATCTCCAAGTCAAGGAGAATGTATCCTAACATCCATCTACTCAACCATTCAATCACAGGCGTCCATGGTCCTTAAAAAGATTTCTAATGCTTTTCATGAACATATGCATAGTGTGTGTATATGTCCTTATCTAATGCAAAATCAGGCGGTCTATTGATTCAGTTGACCTCCTTAATGCGAATTATGTCAGTGCCATGAGTCCATCATGTATGCAATTATTCCTAATCATACTTTATAACTTCTACATGAGTGCTCAATCATTCATACAAATGCAAAATCCATATGATAACACATCAAGTTTCAATCAATATATATAAAAATTCACTCATGCATATGCAATATGGAATTGACGGAGACGGTCTAGTGCCTAATGTGCGTATATGCATCCACGAGCAAACACTAGCATACACTAGCAACCACTTGCAACCATCTATCATAACATGTTTCAAACACATGTTTACATCCATTGGATTTTACCTAAGGATCGAGGATAGGATCGAGAGGATATGCTTAAAAGATAAAGACTAGCAAATAAACTTTACAGGAAAAAAAAGAGATCAAGGATATACCCTCAAAAAGGGTATGATGCACATATCTAGTCTTCAGTCTTCTAAGTCGCATCTTCTTGAGCTTCATTCTATATTGCTCTGACTGTCTTAACTTCACGATTTGCTTAGCTTCTTAATTTCTGTTTCTAGAATATGCATTGGAACTCATTTCACTGTCGCCTCTCGTTCCACATTTTCTTCTTATAGTATACTTCGCACTACAACTTATGCCGTGTCATGCTAACATTCCCAGAACTATTTCTTGAAAATAAACAGATGTTAACCATGTTAACAAGTGTATATACTAAGATGATTAGATTCTTCTTCGTCAATCTAGTAAGTGGGGCCGATACCTTCATAAAGTCCTTAATTAACTTCCTATATTAGCTCGCTAGTCCAAGATAGCTTCTTACTTCTGTTGCATTCCTTGGGACCTTCCAGTCTTACACCGCAACTACTTTTGCGGGATCTACTGCTATCCCTTCTTTGGGTGTCACATGTCCTAGAAATCTTACTGTCTCTCTCCAAAAATGACATTTTTGGATAACTTCGCTTTAAGTTGATGTGCTTGGAGGGTATCCGAGACTTCCCTTAGATGCCAAGCACGTTCTTCCTCATTCCAAAATATCATCTATGCACAAGCAAAGTGAACCATCCGCCTTTGTAGTGAAAACAACTGGAGCACCCCATTTAGAAATACTTCGCCTTATGAACCCTTTCTCAAGTAAATCTTTTACTTGTTTAATGAGCCCTTCCTTTCCATTGGATTCATGTGTCGTACAGGTAATGCAACTGGCTTTGCATTGTCAACTAGATATACGCGGAAGTCTATCTCGCGCTTTAGGGGATAAACCCCTAACGTAATCAAAAACATCTGTGTACTGATGGACTACTCTAACGGATCACAAGTAGTCGATAGATGCATCAAGTGATTCTAGGTACCTAAGCCTAACTGATCCCTTAAGATCGCAAGAAATTTCAAGGGTATTCCCGATGCAAGTCAAAAGTCTAACTACCCTCCTTTCACAATCACTTGCTGACCAATCGATGCCTAGAATCCCAGAGCCCATGAAACCAAAAACATAAGCATTACACTCAAACTCAATACTTAATATAGCTATTCTCAAATCCTTACAAACGAAAGATAAACGAGTCGAACCACCAACTGGATTTGAGACAATAATGGGATCTTCTATTATGCAAGTACTAAGGTGCACAGACTCTACTATGGAAGCAGATATAAACGAATGTGAAGCGCTAAAATCAAAAAGAGTACTAACAAGATGATCAAAAAGAAAACTAAACTTTTTCAACAGAAACTTTACTACCTCTCTCTCAGGTACGCTAGCGGTGAGAGCATGCACTTGCCCTCTTGAAAATCCCGTCCTTAGTTCTTGCCCTTGTCCTTAATTATATGACCCGTTATAAGACACTTCCTCTTGTCTTAGGTTTTCCTATTCTTCCTTCCCTTCTTGTCTTGTGATTCTTCCACTTACACCTCTTTCTTTTTACCTCCTTTGTGAATCAAGTCTTTATCCACGAGTTTCTCATCCTTGGGTTGTGCTCCTTAGCCAAACTCCCTCATTCTCATCTTTGCTATCCTTGTGTAACTTGTTGACGAGTCTCTTGAAAGTTTCCACCATCGCACGGAAATCCCTACAAAGTTTGAAAGAAAATTAGGCATAGGTGAAACTATTGCGGCTATAGATGGAAGTTGGGCACTTCTTTGCACTTTGATAGATGTCATAGTCTCATCAAGCCTACGGAACCATGTCGCGATGAGGTTACCTCCCAGAAAGCCAGGAGCCTCGGAGACTCAGTAAAGAAGGAAAACAAGGATTCAAATAGAGGATCAAAAGATAGTGCATATGGCTTTGGGGAATATGCTTTTAAAACAAAACTTTTTTCTTGAAAATGCTTCTTTAAATTTCTTTTTGAAAATTAGTTTCCAAATTTTTTTATCTGATCTTGCAACCAAGAGCTTTGATACCAAGTGAAACACCCCACCTCCGTTAAGGTCACTCACAAAGGGAATGCCTTAACTTCAGTGGAGCGTTTTAGGTAAAAGATGCAGATAAATTACAAGCTAAACAAATAAAGCAGCGGAAAATAAAGTCACTTTATAAAAAATGTGGTTCAGTCAAGCTTTTACAACAACTATCTCAATCATACTTAAAATTAATACATAGAACTTCTGCCTTGATTCGAAAACTTCCAAGTATAAAAGAAGCATAAAAATAACAATGATATTCCCCAATAAAGAATGAACTAGCCATAGCAATGGAAGAGAGAGAGTCCAAAGTAATACATCGACTATCTTCGAGCTTGGAAAGAAAACTAAGCTAAGTGGTAAAATTTCCTCCCTGTGAACCTAGGGGGGCAAAAGAAAAGAGGCGAAACAAACAAGGTCAGATATAAGTCTGGTAAGTCCAGTGACTTTCAGCGTAAAATAGGCAAAAGCATCATGACATGAATAAGCTGAATATAAGACAATACCATGAGAACAAGGATAACAAGATAACATACGATTATTATAGATATGATAAAGCAAGGTAAACTGAATGCGCTTCTACTCTTTCTCCGCTTTGCTACTACCTTGTTATTCTGATTTCTATATCTTTGCACACCCTAACTAGTGTCCCAACTAGAAATCTATGTAAAATGATAATATGATAATGTGACCCCAATCCCCGCAATTATGGTAGCCTTCAGGTGTACATCTAGTATGAGGATCCAACCTCAATCAACCTAATTGAAATGAAGATGTTAGATGTACCCTTACTACCCTATCGATCGGCTCCCTACTCGTATTAATTTTCCTTATGTCTATGTCAATCTTCCCTATCTTGCGTGTAGATACCCTGTGCTGGTCCCACCATAAGGTTTATCAATCCTTATGTTAGCAACCCGACACGATTCAAGATGCACAGTGTATAACTACTGGTACCCAATGCCTGCTTTTTCCCATTCCGGAGCACGTGCACGCCCGTAATCCGTCGGAACCTATACCGACGTACCGATTGCCGCTATTTTGATAGCTTATAATCAGCCAAGTAATCATGCCCTACCCTGCCTTGTTTCAGGGTAGCTTGATACGTCTATGTGGGTTACTGCTGAAATGGGACCCCGTTACAAGGGTTTCTTATTGGTTAAGTTTGTGGGCCTATATTTACTAACATTACCCACCAACCCGATATGTACTTAACCCTCCACTGATTCAAACATGTTTACTTAATGGTTAAGTTTGTGGGCCTATATTTACTAATATTACCCACCAACCCGATATGTACTTAACCCTCCCACACATTACGTCATATTGGTTAAGTGTCGTCCATTCATGTTAACTTAACCAACCCACTCATCATGTCATGTTGGTTAAGTGTTTCTTATTAACACTTCTCACTCGTCAACTTGGATTAGTTAAGTGTTTCATATTAACTTAAACACATTCGTTCATCAAGTTACATTAGTTAAGTGTTTCTTATTAACTTAACCCTACATGTTCTTCATGCTGTATTGGTTAAGTGTCATCAACAAATTCAAGTTAACTTAACCCACCCACTTGTCGTGTTACATTGATTAAGTGTTGTCTTCTTGTGTTAACTTAACCCTTCCACGCATCCTGTTATACTGGTTAAGTGTTGCTCTCTTGTTTTAACTTAACCCTACCCATTCATCATGTCATATTGGTTAAGTGTTTCTTATTAACTTAACCCTTCCCATTCATCATGTTGTGCTGGTTAACTTAACCCTGCTCACTTGTCTAATTAACATGTTATAACGGTTAAGTGTTCTAAATTTACTTAACCTCACCTTCTTGTCTAATTAACATATTATAATGGTTAAGTGTTCTAAATTTACTTAAACCCATCTTCTTGTCTAATTAACATGTTATAACGGTTAAGTGTTCGAAATTTACTTAGCCCCATCTTCTTGTCTAATTAACATGTTATAACGGTTAAGTGTTGCATTAGTTAACTTAACCCTACCGTTCTTAACATGTTCTGTTCATTAGCATTAATTGATTTATTAATGTACCAACCTCTCACATTAGATCTATGTTGTTGCGGTTATTGGATGTGCCGGGAGGTTCCGGACAATTTTACACCACAACTCAATCTAACCTCCGGTTTTTCTTGGGCATAATGCATTAACCTCTCACATTAGATAGGTGTTGTTGCGGTTACTGGATGTGTCGGGCGGTTCCGGGCAGTTTTATGCCGCAACTCAATCTAACCTCAGGTTAGGCATGTTTATCTTTTAGCATATTTACCATACATGTCCAAGTCTAGATTTTATATGCTAATCATCCCAAATTCACTAAACTAGTCATGTTCCAATTTTCAAGTTATACCCCAACAAAGCTGATTGCAAGTTATGCCCCACAAATTCAAATTCATGTTATTACTCAAAATAGGTCACACCCAATTTTCCCAAATTTGCAACAATAGTCATGCCCCAAAAAATAACAGTATAACACATGCCCTAAGGTTTAGTCATATTGCACCATACAAAATATTCTCCAAAAACCCCCAATGATGAGCCTTTAATTACAGTGTATGCCAATTACCCAAAATCCCAATTTAGGCATGTTCACATTTAACAGTTATCCCTATCTTACTATAGGTTTTCATGCCTAAGCCTTACATCACTATACACAATAATCTCCTTCTTCCAAGTCATAAACCATTATATATATATACATATATATATATATATATGCCCCAATTTTAGGTCTTAAACCACAACATGCACTATGCCTTACAAGTTTACAGTTCAGTTTACGCCCCAAACCCCAAATCATATGTCCAATATACTTTATGCCTCAAATCTCAAGTCATACGTTTGATACACTTTATATTTTAAATACAATATGTGTTATGTCCTCAAATCAGTTACAAATCAGTTATGTCCAATTATACACAATTTGATACTTTTCCTAGTTTTAGCACTGGTCATGTTCAAATCTTATATTATGCCCAATTTTAGCGCTGGTCATGTCCATATCATATATTATGCCCAATTTTATTTCCAACTTATATTCATCTCTTATGAGATTTTGCTCAGGCTCGCAGTAGCCTGGCTATAAAAACAAAAAGGGAAGAAGGAAAGAAGATACAAAGAATGGACATAATATTGTCAATGAGATAGATCCAATGGATATAGAATGACATATAAAAATAGGCATAATCTCAAATTCAGATTTATTACAATGTCAGAATCACAATTAACTTTTATTTCTGAAAGTAACATGAACATACAAATTACTGAACGGTCTTGAATTCTGGGATCTGATTTCTGAATTTGATTAGTTATTCCTTTGATGTAGACTTTGATTGTTAACTTGAAAACTCTAATTTTATTGATTAAGGTGGAGGCTAGGTCACTTCAGGTTTTAGCAGCATATAAACGCTTATGAATTCGTGTGTAGAAAACAATAGGTTTAGGGGTCTTTTTATAGGTGTATAGGGAGATTTAAAGCCTTCAGATTAGTCTAGAAGTCATCAGAATCGTCCAGAGTAGAATACCACGTAACACAGCAAATCAGAGAGCGACATGTTGTGAAACACGTCATTGGCCAAATCTGGGCCAACAGGGGTCAACTCCCCTATAGGGGGTCGACTCCTATGTCGACTCCCCGTGGGGTGGGGGGAGGGGAGGGTCGACACCCTGAGCGGAAATTTTCCCGCTCAGCCTATTCTGCTTGAATTTTGAACTTGGTTTGAGATGTTTAATTATTATTTATATTTTCTGTTTAAATATGAAATTTTCTGAACTCCAAAACTTCTTTATACGGAGTCTGATTCACGCAAACTCGGACTCTATCTCAAGCATAATTCCAAGGCGAATGCAATGGTATAACCCGTTTCCCTTAATTCTCACTTTTAAAATTAATATTCTTTAATTCATTACTTTAATATTCACAGGAAGTACGTGGTGTTACACTGAGCTTTTGGCTTGTAGAAAATTGGATGAATCGAGCATTACTGGGACTGTGGGGCCCCAGACCCCACCGACGCTGCGACCGGACCCGCTTGACTGCTCAGCTTCGGCTCGGATGACGGTTTGACTAAGAGTTATACTACAAGCCTTCAAGCAGACGTTCTTGGGACAAAAAGAGGTTGTCTGATAGGAGTCTTGGGCCTTCTTTTATTTATGACATGACTTCGACCAAGCCGCTTTGTGTTTCCCGACAATGTTTTTCATGCTTGAGCGCATCGCAAATCCAATACTTGACTTGTGACCGCGTCAACCAAAAAACGTGTCAACAATTTGATTTCTTATCAAATCAAAAATCCATATGAAATCTACTTCATTATGGTGATTTGTCGTATATAGTGCAAAATTTCTCTAGCATAAACTGTACTAACATCTCATACTACTTAACTTGGTAATTCTTCCTTGACCTACTTAACATTTCAGAATTCAGTTGATGTTATAGATTTTGATGGAAATGAATTGGCTATATATCTTGGTTGGAGTTAAAATATCATTTGGAATAGAATGCTAGTAAATGAAAATGCCATCATTTTTTTCAAATAGGGAGGGAAAAAATAAAATAAGTAAATTTACGCACTACACATTGTCCTTTTTTTTTACCAGGCAAAGCAAGCCAATATTAATACACAGCAAGGAGTCGTGCATGAATTAAGTTCTACTCATAACACTAATCTAATAAGTTCATATACTTTACCAATTCATGCAGACATAAATAATGATTTAATGGATAAATATGTGCCCTTGTGCTCTGAACAACTGGAAACATTGGATGACCAACCGATGCCTTAAGCTGAATTGCATGAAAACTCTAAGTAAATGATTGCCTCTATGCCTTGAAGCTTGCAAAAGAAGGATCGACCGTTTTCTTCCATGTTTCCCCACTTTTAGTTACTTGTTGATGATCTCTGATGTCGTGAACTGAATTTAATTGGGTTTAATGTTCTTTGTGTCGGGTCTTGCGTCCTTTAATTTTTCAAATTGTGGAAACCGAGAATGGGAATTAAGTGGAAGCTTGCATTGCACATTGTTGTGCTCAATGTCCTCCCTACTTCACGTACCATATTGTTTTGTGATACTATGCATTTTTTCCATTCTTTGTTGTACATGTGCTTTGTTGCAACTTGGGTCATTTTGTACGTGTTCAGTGTGCATTTTTTATGCATAGACCTGAACTATTTGTTTCTTGATGTCGCTGCATCTTAAATTATGATTTTTGTTAAGTTTTTATATTTGAGTGAAATTCTAGTTTGTATATAATGTTGTGTTCAATTGAGCATGACTTTCACAATTATACGATTTTACACTTTTTACAAAGTTAAGAATTGAGAAAAACTTTTGTTTCAAGGACTGTGCCAAATTTTCATGTTTTCTAGATTAAATATGCATATTTATTAAATGTGCCTAAGTAAATAATGGAAAAGCTAGACCGAGTACTCTTAGTGAATTTCCAGTTACTCGTGTTGTGACCCATATTTTCCTAACTTGAAAGATGATCCGAAAAGATAACAGATTATATGTAACAAGTTATTTTTAGAAACATGTTATTTTCAGAAATCATAACTTGATTTAGTGATTTTACCATGTATAAACTTGCCGGAAAATGCTAGAAGCTGCAATGTGTTTCTTTCAAATTATATAGGAGCATATTTAGGATGTGTTTGGGAAGAAAAAAATGCCTCGTTTGGCATATGAATACATCGCGTCTGTATGCCAAACGGGACATTTTGCTCCATTTTCCAATAGCTCTTTTTGAGATTATCCAAATTATCACATTTTAGCTAATTCAAATTCAAATTCAGTTGCTTATTCAAGTTCAAATTCAACCGTCAACGACCCACTATAAGGGCGTTGCCACGATTTATAATTATAATAAAAAACTTTACCTGAGATTTATAAAGAAGCCTGAATCTAGTTCAAATTTTTTTACTAATATTTATAAAAATAATAATAAGTTAACTAAAATTTATAAATAACAAATAAGTTTATAAAAAATTGCAAAATAGTATAAATATTTAATTAACTAAGATTTATAATAACAACAAGTTAACTAAAATTTAAAAATATTAAATAAGTTTATAAACATTTGCAAAATAGTATATAAATTTAACTAAGTTTTATAAAAATTAACAAGTTCAGTTTATAAAAATTAACTAAGTATATAAAATATAAAATAAAACAAATTCTTATATACTATTATAATAAATATTTTTATAAGGATTACTATATTTATAATAATAATACTAAGTAAAAAAGGTGTATATATATAAATATAAAATAAGTTTGTAAAAAATAGCTAAGTATTATTAAAATCAAATAAGTTCGTTGACATGTACAATTCAGTGCAATTGGACTCTTAAACTACATTATAATTTTTCTTATTAAAATCTAACTTAAAATAAAATTTATTAAATAGTTTTTCATTTCATACTATGTACTTTTGAAGCTACCAAAACTTCCCCGAAAAGGAAAGCCCGGATTGAGTTGAGAAAACTATGTTTCCCCGCCCTATGGGGCGTCAATTTGGCCTGTATAAAGACCATACCATCCATCGGCCCCGTAGTGCCGATATATCCGAGGCGCCTCACTATTCATCATCCACATAAGAAAAACGTATGGGCGTGCAAAACCCAAACAACACTCCTAGCTAGTAGGAAACGCAAGTCCTCCATGATGTCCTCTCCCGTTTCTGGTTGACATCGGGTGTGAGGCTCGTGAATTAACGCTACACACAAAGCTATGTTATATTAAAGTCGTGCTTTGATCATCAACCACTAGACTCTGCTTTTCAACAGAAGCCTTGATCCTTTGCATCTCAGCATGCCACGCAGGCAATTCACGCTATGCAACTAATGTCTATCAATCACGCAGAATGAAATCCGATGTCAGACACACATCCATTTACAAGTTCGTTCTGGGTCTGAACGAAACCGGAGGCACCTTATTCCTCGTCCCGTATGTCTAATACAGGAGAGAGGTCCTCGCATATCCAGTCGATCTCCAAGTACGTCTGGAACGATCACCACTTATTACCTTGTCTTGGGTGTACAGCTCAATCAAGACATCAGTAATCATCCAAACAATGTGAAGACCTTCGATCTTCAACCACCGTCTTCATCATCGACTTATCGTCGAATCAATTATTCAGAATGGGTATGACCCGGCATTTCCGAATAACTCGCGTATATAATAAACAAGTGCTATGAAAACACAACATACGCCTCATTCCAATCTCGAATATTCTTTTATTTAAATATTCATGTCATTTGGGAAAGGTTCCCGTTAATTTTATCAAAGATAAATTCTTTAAATTTATTCTTTAATCTTCCTTTGGATTTCAATTCAGACCATTTTAAGGTTTTCCAAACTAGTCGGGATTAGCGCACCTTACCGAAGTAATCATTTGTTTAATTTCCCAATCCCAACCTATTCATCCCGCGGAGCAAAACTGGTCATACTCCATATCTAACACCATGGTGTTATTGGTAAATTTAATTACCATTTCACGTTCAAATCTAGTTAAAGATTTAACTTCCGCTTAGAGCAAAGCTGGTGATACTCCATTCTCGACCATTTCATGAATTTGAGAAATTTAATTATCCTATTCACATCCTAATCTAATTAAAGATTCATTAAAATTCTAATTCAGTTTTAATCTTAAAAATCATTAATTAACGATTTTTCAAAGTTAAGAAATTAATCTTATCTTTAACTGGGTTAATGAACAAATGTCATTTAAAACATAGTTCACAATAAACCCAAAATTCCATTCCATTAACAATGGAAGCTTCACGGAAAACAGATCAATATATATAATCGATATAAACTTTCATATCCAACCGATAATATAAATGGAATAACGGCAAAGCCTCTTAAATTCTATATATAGTAATAGTCTTCCTCCACAGAAGTTCACCTCGATTATTACCAAATCGAATTCCATTCCATTCCAATTTATTGTGTTAAATTGGAAAACTTTACTTTGGAAAATTCCATTAAATCTTGATAAGAAGATTTATAAATTCCATATCACATTTAACTGTTAATCGGATTAAAGAACGAATGTCGTTAAAAACAAAATTCACGATAAACCCAATTCACTTTCCATTCTATTCCAATTATTAAATATAATTTGAAACTCTAACAATCTTAATTAAAAGATTTATTCTCTTCACATGGGGTTCAAGAACCGTGTTACTGAAGACCCCATCCCATCAGTCTCTAACAGTAAATTAGTAAGAGAACAATTCCTAAGTATTAATCTCGAAGGCAGAAACCAACATCAGATCAATACCCAGGAAACCATTCAACTTAGCCAATCTCCAGTTAGTTTCTAATTTTATTAACTCCATTGGGTTTAAGAACAATATTATTAAAGATACCATTCATGACAAACCCAAAATCTCTTTCCATTGTCAATCGGGTTAAATAAAAAGTGTTACCCAAAAACCAATTTCAATTTAATTCCATTTAAATGTTAATTAATTGGTAGACATCACTAAATCTTAATAAAAAGATTTGCATCTTTTCTCAACTGGGTTTAAGAACAGTGTTATTGAAGACACCGTTCATGCCAAACCCAAAATCCAATTTGATATTGAATACAAGGCTCTGAATAGAAAATATATCGGCTTATATTCAATATCAAATTCTGAAATCCACAAATATCTTATTGTAATAACGATATATATATATCTTCCAAATTCCTCCACAATGTCCATATAATCAAGGAATCCAATATCGAAATATTCTGAAGATAATTTCGATTCAAATCCATTCCAATTCATATATTGAAAATTCTAGTTATTTTTAAAACCATTTCAAATCCTATTTATTTAATTAAAAACATTGGATTATAATTCTAGTTCATAACTAGTTCATTTCGATAAAAATATATTTTTATCTTTTCAAATATGGAAATTTTCATTTGAATTCTTTCCAAATCATTTATTATGATTTTACACAAATTATTAATATTTTTAATAATTTTATCAAGGCCCGTACAATCGATTTCCATAAACGGCCATCGAACTGCACTTACAGCGACCTTTTCCAAATTTGATTTGGACATAATTACGAATCAACCCATTTGATTTCTAATCTCTAATATTCGTTGGAAACTTTTTTCGATATGAACCAAAGGTTCCGGTTTTAGGAGAATCTGACGGTCGGATCTCCCGTAATGTCCGTTCGAAGTCAATGGTCGAAATTCGCGAACTGCCGTGGCGCGGCATGTTCTATTCAGGCCATTATATAAATATAACATATATATTATATATTTCGTCGATTTCCATTTAAATTGTATTTTATAAATCGTTTTCAAAATGATTTCAACTTCATATTCAATTTCAAATCAAAATTGAATATTCCATATCATTAATATATAAACGATAATATTTTCAAAACATTAGATTTTCAATTCACTTCCTTTTCGATATTCATTATAAAAATGAATAAAATCAATATAAATATATTTATGTCAAAATGGCGTTAATTTAATCAACACGGCTTTATATATTTAAATATTTTCGTGTCTATCCCAAATCGGACATCAAAATCAGATTTTGATCTTTTACTGAATATTATTTTAAAATATCCTTTATTTTAAAATACTCGTTATTTTAAAATATTTATTCTTTCTGAACTGGAATCAGACACAGTCAATTACTATATAATGTTATTTATATGGATTTCATACAACACATGTATAGAACAACAATGATAAACAATCAACCATTATCCAGAGTGCCTTACGCAACTGCATAAGCGTAAAATATAAATAATTAACGCTAAAAATAGCATGTCAACCCATCGATTGACATAAAACAAAATATTGGGATTAGTGTATGTCCAATATCATCCCAATACCTATGTGGGGTTTTCAAACAATAAACACTTATTATTATTTATGCAGTTGGGCGATGTGTAAAATATATCATCCCACTCCATATCAGTTAAATGTGTGTACATAAAAAAATCATCCGATTTCTAAATGAATATTTGTTATCATTTCATTTACTCGTTAAAAATTATATTTTTAACAATAAAATATTTTATTTCAACACGTAAATATTTTAAATAGTCCATTTCACATTACAAACAATTTTCACAACATAATCAAACAAACAAGTCATCCATGGTCTGTGGACGACGGGGAGCAGTTCATATATACAGTTATAAAATAAATAACTATATAAGAAATTATAATAAGAAGTCCTCACCTGTAGGATCCACTCCCTCACTCTTTATTTTTGAATAGCTTGTATTTATCCGAAACTCAGCGCGGTCTTTTCCACGTTGTTCATATTGAAAATCACATTCTCAATATGATGTTTATATATTAAAAACTCCCATTTTTATTTCGCTATAAATATAAAAAATCAAATTCTTTATTTCGCTACTACATTATAAAAATTATAATTTTATAGCACTTCATATATAATAAAAATTCTATTTTTATATCGCCTTTCAAACAATAAAAATCATATTTTTTTTTATTTCATATCCATATGTCTAAAAAACATATTTTTATTTCAAATCTAAGCATACAAAAATTGTATTTTTATCATACTAAAAATCAAAGCTTTTCATAACTAAAAATCAAATATTTCATAACTAAAAATCAAAGCTTTATGCGATAAAAGTCAAAACTTCATGTCATTGAATCATAGGATTATATAATTAAAAATCAAGTTTTTATATCGTTAAAAATCATATTTATTTACTCTACACACATATAAAAATCCGATCTTTGTTATCCCTTCACACATATAAAAATCCGGTCTTTGTCACGTCGTTATAAATTTAAACCAATGTTTTTTTATTATATGAACCAATTATTTAAAATAAATTAAAACTAAAGACTCACAAATTTCGATCGTTGGAGAAGGGGAGTCAGAGAAGCTCACGCTGACAGCTTGGAGCAGTGAAGAAGGCTCACGGATTCAAGCATCAGAGAAGGGAGGTTAAACCATACTGGTTTTATATTTAAAAATTCATTTTTTTTATAAGAGGAGGGCCCAAAATCGGTTTCAGGTGGCGAGGAGTGACGGAGGTGGGTGGCTCGAGGTCTGACGTCGGTGGTGGCTTGCCAGAGGCGTGGGGGACAGGCGGAGGCAGAAGCGGTGGTGGCCTCACGCGATTTTCCCGCGGTTCAGGGGTGTCTCGCGAGGAGATGGGTGTCTTCCATCAGAGGGAGGAGGGAGAGAAGAGGACGTGGGGGTTCGCTAGAGGTAAAGGGGGAGGCCGACGGTCGTGGGCAATGGCGCGGCGTGGAGTACTGAGCATGATTTTTTTTCTTTTTCTATTCGATCTGAAATTTGAATGGAGGGGGGAGGGGTTGACTTCAAACAAGAGAAAGGAGAGGGGATGTAAATAAATCTATTATTTTATTTATTTTAATTTCCTTTTTGTTTTTCTTTTCAAAGGGTAACTTTTTCATTCAATCTCCGATTGAAACCCATTGACTATCGCCTGTAGGTAATCACCCCCATTTCAGACACAATAGGATATGTCTGGTAAGCTGATTCGACTGTTTCTATAAGTTTTCGTTTAAATTAAAATATAAATCAATATATCTTAATTTCAAACGTACATTTTAATTTATTGGGGCTGCATACTGACTTAAAAAATTCTAGAAAAATAAATTTGGCTATGTTTTGATGATACGGTCCTAACAAAACTAATTTCGTCGAATCTGGAGGCTAAGTGAAAAAGGTTATCTTCTGGTCGATTAAATTCAAATTGAAATGACCAAACACATCCAAAAATTACGAAAATTGGGATCTAGCAATAACTTGGCAATTTGGATCCAACAAAAGTGGTTTCGTCGAAAACAGAGGTCGTTTGCAAAATTTCCATTTTTAAGGGCAATATATCCATAACGACTATTCTGAATTTTCAACAAGGCATAACTTTTTATTCCCGCTATGAAATTTCAATTTTTCATATTCATTGGGAAGATATTTTCAAACAGATTCTAATATTTCTGGTTTCGCTAGCATCCGGTTTATTTTGAATCCTGTACATTCATTTGAAATTTAAAACTAAATTTTCAAACTATTGCGCCATTTTCCAATTCCTTTTATAATTAAAATAAATATTTATATTCTAACTTCGATTTAAATAAATATATACATTCTAATTCTGTTCAAAATAAATTTCTCGTTGTTATTATTTAAAATAAATCATTTTGAATATTCAAAATTCATTAAAATTACCAAAATAAAAATTTTAAATTGGTTCTAATTTTCCGGGTTGTTACAATCTCCCCCACTTAAAATCTTTTCATCCTCGAAAAGGAACAGAGTTGAAAGTTGTTTAACTAACCAACTCAACTTTCATTCTGGCTTTCATTCTTCAACTTTTCAGTTTCTAAGAGTTTTCCAATTTTTCAAAAATTTGGCTAACACCCTAAATTATCGAAAAATTTCGCTATAACCTCCTTTGTACGGGGAGCATCGGGAAAATGCCCAAACCGCCATACAGACCCTCTCATCTCAAAAAGAAAAAGCCAAGCAGCTAGCCAATCGGCTCATAAAATCATCTAAACCCAAGAAATATAGTAAACATATACCTATTTGTTGGGCATATAATTTTATTCCTCTTCTCTAGCCTCCTTGCTATGACTTGTTTAATGCATATACATGTATATGCATGCAATCTCAAACAATTTTCAATTCAGTTCAATATTTGATTCAATTTGGCCAAATTTACCATACATGTACATGTTGGTTCAAATGAATAATCACATAACGAAATCAGCAATCAACAATCAATTAGTTGATTAACGTTTCAGACACATAACTTTTATATATATATACAAAAATCATATTTTTGGTGACAAATCACAATAATAAACCCTATCTGGTTTTGGTTCTCACACCAGTCAATTGGAAATATATAGAAATCTCACTTTCGAAATTCGAGCACAGATGCTGATTATGTGGCCACATCATTAGAATCATCCCTGGGCGTCTAGAGTGTGATTCTACATCTATCCAGTATATTTGAGACTTCGAATATACGTTCATGAAGTGTATACGCAAAATCTTCATATACTTGATCGTCCAAAATAAAATAAAATAACATACTCAAATATGTATAATTAGATTAAATTTTCAAAACAAAATTTGATTTTAAAATTTTCGCTCTTCACACTCGTTCTAGGATACTTCTGATCCTATCTCTAACGAGTTATTCTCATTGGATATTACTAATCTAATTCCGATGAATTCTTTCATTTGATTCTAACGTGTCTTGTTCTCCGAGATCTGTAAACCAAAGCTTGGATACCAATCGAAGCATACCAAACTTCCCCGTAAAGGAAAGCCTGGATTGAGTTGAGAACACTACGATTCCCTGCCCTATGGGGCGTCAATCTGGTCTGTATAAATACCATACCGTCCATCGGCCCCGCAGTGCCAATATATCCGAGTGCGTCGCTATTCATCACCCACATAAGTAAAACGTTTGGGCATGCAAAACCCAAACGCCACTCCTAGCTAGAAGGAAACACATGTCCTCCCTGATGTCCTCTCCCATTTTGGTTCACACTGGGGGGTGAGGCACGCAAATTAACACTATAAACAAAGCTATGCTACATTAAAGTCATGCTTTGATCATCAACCACAGGATTCTTCATTTCAACAGAAGCCTTGATCTTTTGCATCTCAGCATGCCACACAGGCAATTCACGCTATGCAATTGATGTCTATCAATCACACAGAATAAAATCCGATGTCAGACACACATCCATTTACAAGTTCGTTCTGCGTCTGAACGAAACCGGAGGCACCTTATTCCTCATCCCGTATGTCCAATACAGGAGAGATGTCCTCGCATATCCGGTCGATCCCCAAGTACGTCTGGAACGATCACCACTTATTATTACCTTGTCTTGGGTGTACAACCCAATCAAGACATCAGTAACTATCCAAACAATGTGAAGACCTCCGGTCTTCAACCACCATCTTCATCGTCGACTTATCGTCGAATCAGTTATTCAGAATGGGTATGAACCCGGCCTTTCCGAATAACTCGCGTACATAATAAACAAGTGCTATGAAAACACAACATACGCCTCATTCCAATCCTGAATATTCTTTCATTTAAATATTCATATCTTTTGGTAAAAGTTCGTATTAATTTTATCAAAGATAAATTCTTTAAATTTATTCTTTAATCTTCCTTCGGATATCAATTCAAACCATTTTAAGGTTTTCCAAACTAGTCGGGATTAGCGCACTTTATCGAAGTAATCATTTGTTTAATTTCCCAATCCTAACATATTCATCCCAAGGAGCAAAATTGGTCATACTCCTTATCTAACACTACGATGTTATTGGTAAATTTAATTACCATTTCACGTTCAAATTTAGTTAAAGATTTAACTATCGCTTGGAGCAAAATTGGTAATACTCCATTCTCAATCATTTCATGAATTTGATAAATTTAGTTATCCCATTCACATCCCAATCTATTTAAATTATAATTCAATTTTAGTCTCAATCATTACTTAATGATTTTTCAAAGTTAAAAAATTATTCTTATCTTTAATTGGTTTAAAGAACAAATGTCATTTAAAATACAGTTCACGATAAACCCAAAATCCCATTCCTATAACAATGGAATCTTCACGGAAAACAAATCAATATTTATATAATCGATATAAACTTTCATATCCAACCGATAATGTAAATGGAATAACGGCAAAGCCTCTTAAATTCCATATATAGTAACAGTCTTCCTCCACAAAAGTTGATTAGCACAGAAATGTGTTTATTTTATGCTCTTATATATCTTATTATTCGTAAATAAATAAATATTACTTTGGGTATTTTTATGTGTTTTTACAGACTGTCAGTTAATGTCTCCTTCATTTCAATTAAAGGCCAATTGCAAAGTAAAGCTACTTCTTTATATCAACACTTTCTCAATTACAAAAGAAGTCGTAGCTCACTGGTAAAGGCATAGGAATTTGTATGAAGAGACCTGAGTTCGATCCTTGGCAAAGCCTTATTTTTGCTGAAGAAGGGAGTATGAATTTATACACACACTATCTTATTTGCTCTGGAGAATATATAGAACAGTGATCTGTTTTATATATATATATATATATATATATATATATATATATATATATATATATTCTTATGTATATATATAATGTATGCACTAATAAAGATTTTAAGGAATAAGCTAGCATATTCTACTCAAATTAAACCATTCATTTTCTACTTCCATATAAAAGAAGATTAGAATGAATTATTCCAAGGATATGCCAATCAATTTGCCACATTTCACCAATCAAAAGAGGAAAGCTGCATGGAATATCTCAAGTATATCTTATCTCTTTTATTTGTGAATATATTATTTCAAGAGATCCATTCATGGCCCAATTATTCTCATAGGAAGGAGATTACATCTCCTATAAATACCCTTCGTATCATTGTAAATCATATCCATTTTTTTTGTAACTTTTTCTCTAATAAAGTTCTCTTTTAATTCTGTAATTTTTTTATTTTCACGGCAATTTATGTTGTCTAGTCAATTTGATTTGCTAGGACACAATTGCTACTGCAATTGCTCTTCTCATTAGTGATTGACCGTCTGATTAGATTCAACATTAATCCTAATTTAACATTTCTGTTAGTTTATTTCCATTCTGCAAATTTATTTTCAGCACGCTATTTTATTTTTAATCATTGAATTGATTATAGATTCGATTAGATTCAAATCTATAGTTAATTCAATTGCAGTGTTACTTGTTTTTATTGAAAATTACAATTTTAGTTATTAGTTCAATTAGATTTGTTATGAACTAAATTGTAATTTCAATTTTATCTCATCTCCAAGATTTATCTAAGTCGCCCACGAAATTATATAAATAATTTGATTTAATTTACCTTCCTGTGTTCGACCTGCATACTACACGATCTATGCTCTTGTAGTTATTTTAAAATTCGCGTTTTTCTAATTCTTAGGAAAGCGTCGATTAAGTTTTTGGCACCGTTGCCGGGGAGGCAACAATTTAGTTTTATTATTCATTCAATTTCTGATTCATGTTAGTTTTATTATTATTATTGTTATTATTATTATTTTCCCTTTATTTTTCTTGTATATATATATATAAATAAAATATTTATTGGCTAGATTCGATATTATTCATTTATAACATAATCTTCCAATCAAGAGGAAAAATAAACTTGCCATTTTTTTATTCCTTTCCTTTCAGCCTCCTTTCCTGTTTTCAGTACAATCTCTTTCCCTCTTTACATTTGATTTTCTTTCCTTTTACAAAAAAAATATCTTGCTTTTTTTTCCAATTTCCTTTTCTTTTCCATTAGTTTCTTTTCCCTTTTCGATCATTTTCCTTTCACATTTTTCTTTCCTCTTCTACTTTCACAACAACAACAAAAAAATTCCTTTGCAAATTTCACACCTTTCCTTCCTTGCATCCTGTAATTTCTCCACGACAAGTTCACACATCCTTAACCCTTCTCTCTTCATCCATCCTACTTCCTGAAGGCCCTGAACCACCATTCACGTTCAAATTCTCAATCACAATAGTCCACATAGTTCTGCAGAAATTGACCATACGGTCCATACCCATCACAAACAACTCTTGCTGATCACCCACGCACTACCTATTATCACTACAATCACAAAACCCTAGCCATCAACCAACTCGAAGACTCCATCACATTTCGAAGAACACCCAAAATCCACAGGAATCGCGAATAAAAAAATTGCGGCGACCGAATCGAGTAGCCTTCAACTGCATAATCAACCTAAACCCAATTCGAAGAAAAAATAGGAGCATTCTGTAATTCGAAAACGCATACTCGTAATAAAAAACTCTTCCTTTCGATTTGCGTTTATCTGCTGTTGGAATTTGGAATTTAATAGGAGAAAGATACCGGTTCTCAATTATTTATGTTGATCGTGGTTGTGTGTTGATTAGAGTTGCCTGTTTCAATTACTTGCATTTGGTACGAAACCATTGTTTCTGGTTTGAGTCTTTTATAATTGGTTATAGACTTGTAAGAGCCAGCTATTAATTATTCTAGCCAAATAGATCGATAACCAATTCGGAAAAAAAGGGGGCGATTTTGATCTCGTGAAAGTTGGTTGTGCGAGATTTAGTAATCAGCTGCTGAACTGCCATCTTTATCCCTGGGGGGAAAGTTATTTTGTGTTTGGTTAATTTATTCAGAAACCCTTGAGCGTGGCCCTTATTTATTTCAAAAATTGTTCTCCTTGTTAAGCCCTAATTTCTACTTGTCTTAGTTTAAACTGTAGTGGGTGGCGTTGTTCTGTTGTATAATATTGGTGAATGAGTGGCTTCACCATTTTAAGTAAGTGCCCTTTATTTTGAGGAAGCTCACAAGATTTTCTTGCTTGAGATTTTGTTTCTTTGTTTTTGTTAGGTTAATTTTTTTTTCTTATTTTTTTTTGATAAGTTAGCTTCTTGTGTTGAGTTTAGTTTTTTTAGTCTAGTTGAGTTGTTAGTTTAGTTTATTTTCTTGCTTCCATTTTAGTTCTTTTCTCTTTTGTTTGTTTGTTAATTTCCCAGAAAAAAAAAAAAAAAAAAACTTTCTAACCAAAGGCCAAAGTGAGGAATAGAAGTCAAGTATCAAACAAGGAATTCAACAGTCAAGCGATTTGCAAACAGCGAGATCTTATTCATTCAAGCTACTCAATTTTTCTGGACGGACTGCCATACCCCCGCTGTAAAATTTTCTAAACTCTACAGGTTCTTTAGCTGCTTGAAAAATATAGAAATTGCTTGTAAAAATCTTCTGCAGGGGCAGCGGCTTTCTTGTACAATATTTTTAAATTTTTGCAGTTATTATTGTCTGATTGTTGTGATTGGCTGATATCTTCATAACTGAAATTTCCATTCCCATTGTTTTCAACAATAAAATTTGATTTGCAAAATAATTAATTACAAGAGTGTATTTTATGAAATTGATTCTCTCAAGGGTTTAATCGCGGATATATATTGGTTCAATTTAATGAACTTCTAGCAAAAGTGGTTGCATACTACCCGTAAAACATTGGTTGTATCCCTTAGTATTTATACTATATGTGAACGGCCATAAGACCCTCTTCCCCCTTCAAATCGAGATTATCAACTAGTAAGATATACTTGAGTACATTATTTATTTTGTAATAAACAACTACTTGTATCAAATAAATCAAATATTTTATAATGGGATGGATTAAAATCAAATAAATTAAAATTTTCAAAATCTCAATGTCGGAATGGATAGACCCTTTTCTCTTCGAGAACAATGTTACCCCACTAGGACAGTTCAACCTTATGTTATCGTATTTCCACCAGTTGAAGAAAATTTTGAGCTTAAACATTCATTTATTCAAGGGGTTCCAAAATTTGCTGGTTTTGAAAATGCTTATGAATTTCTAAGTGAATTTGAATTGTATGCATCTACAACGAAAATGCAACAATTATCTAATGAATCAATCAACCTATGGCTAATTCCATTCGCACTACCTGAAAGTGCTAAAATATGGCTAAATTCTCTTCCAAAACAACCCATAAGAAGTTGGGATGAATTTGTCATTGTATTCTTGAAGAAGTTTTTCCCTTTCCATAAAACTCTAAAAATCCGAATTGAAATAAATCAGTTTTCTCAAAATGATGGGGAAACTTTTTCAAAATATTTTGAGAGATTCAACCAACTTCTGTGTAGTTGTCCTCATCATGATATTCCAAAATATTATCTGTGTCAACTTGCATATTAAGGGCTAAACTATCGAACTCGAACACTACTAGAATCAATGTGTGGAGGAGAAATTATGTCTAAAACGGTCGATGAAGCTTGGGAATTCTTAGAAAATGATTCTGAAAAGGACATGCAATGGGAGTCAATTCATGTTCCCATCCATGCTTCTACTAGAGGAGTGCATGTCGTGGATCTAAATCAATTTCCCTTAGAAACTCAAACTCCTCAATTCGAAGGACAAACCCAGTATTACCCTCAAGACCAAGTCAATGCGATCGCTCAAAATAGTTATTACTCATCCCCGTATAACCCTAGTTGGAGAAATCATCCAAATTTCTCATGTTCTAATCCCAATAATGTTGAAAATCCATCTCACATGATTTCAGATTCGAATCAGCATGCTCCATTTTCTTCTAGTCCTCAAATTTCTCAATTTCCACCTCAATCCAAGCAACCTTATAGGCACCCCAACTTTCAATCATCAAACCAATCCTCTCAGTCTTCTCAACCGTCATAAGATATTGTTCGATTAGAGAAACAAATAAATACTCAAGATGTTAAACTCGAGCAAATGATGAATATGATAAAGGAACTAATGAAAAATAACAAGGAAGGGAAATTGTCTAGTCAATCCGAGGTGAATTCAAAATATAATTCTCGTACTGTGAATTTTTGTGAGGACGAAAACAATAATTCGGTTAACGTAGTCATCACCCTCAGGTCTGGAAAAACGTTGACAATAATGTTGGCAATCTCAACAATTATTCGATTTCGACCCCAATCGAAAAGATTAACACTCTTCCGATGGAATCTAAGGCCATGTCTTCTGAACCTTCAAAATCTCCATCTTCCTCTAATGTTGGCAATCCAAACATCACATCTTCTACACCCTTACCTCCGTAACTTCCTATATCGAAACCTTCTTCTTCCAGTGATCAAAATTCTGAAAGAGTCTATAAACCAGTAGCTCCATATCCTTATAGACTTAGCAATAAGATGAAGGATGCAAATTTAAAAAAAATCAAAATCTTCAAACAAGTTCGTGTCAATATTCCACTGTTAGACACCATCGAACATATTCCTCAATATGCCAAGCGTCTGAAAGAGCTATGCACCCAAAAACGAGCCACTAATATTCCTAAAACTGCCTTCTTGACTGCGAACACTAGCTCAGTTTTCTCGAATCCATCACCCATCAAGTATAAGGACCCCTGTTGCCCCACAATCGGCTGTAAAAGTGGAAATACCCACATTAATCATGCCTTACTTGATCTTGATGCAAGTGTCAATCTTCTTCCTTACACCGTTTATCGTCAATTAGGACTAGGGGAACTGAAACCCACAAATATAACAATCCAACTAGCTGATCGATCTGTCAAAAAACCCTTGGGTATTATTAAAGATTTCTTGATACAAATTGAACAATTCTATTTCCCTGTGGACTTAATAATTCTTTAAACCAAGTCTGCTTCGAATCATGATAGTCAAATTCCATTGATTTTGGGTCGTCCCTTCTTAGCAACCTCAAATGTTATCATTAATTGTAGGAGCGACCACCTTCGACTATCATTTGGGCACTTAACCATTGAACTGAATATTTTTCATCAACCCAAAGAGATCGAAATAGGAGATGTCAACATAATAGAAATAGTTTTAGATGGCACGTATGAATTATCTCCTCGGAAAACTTCACTTTCCTCAGTAGACGTGTCCACTATGTATTTTGAAGAATTATTCGAAGATAAGCTTAAACTTTTGAATGACGAGAATGAATATGTGGAACATCTCAAAGAACATTGTAATTCCATATCATCAAAAGAAATTTTGGTTAAACACTCAAATTGATAGGATTTTGATAATCTTCTACTAAATGACACAAATCATTGTCACAAAAAAAAATTCGTAGGGACGATTTTGATTTCAGACTTCAATGACATGCTTTTTGTACCTCAAAAACCAGATACAAAATCATCATACATCATTTTTGATAAAGGAAAGTGTAGGGGGAAAAGGAAATTTCATTCTTCATAAACCATTCATCATCATCGTACATTTCGTCTTGCATTTGATTTTCACACACATATAGTTGTTAAATTGCATTTTATTTTACAAATCATTTTCGCATTGAATCCATCTTTGGGTTCTTTCTTTCACATTCAGGAAACATTTACAGTGTGGACACTATTTTGTCCAAGTGTGTGTGTGGGGGGGGGAGTCTACATTGCATTCTTTTGATTTTTCTTTAATTTTTCTTTCTTTCTTTTCATGTAGGATCATCATGCATTTTAGATTGTAGTAGCATGCCATTTTTTTTTTTTTTTTGAAAATACGACACATTTTAGTTTGATATGACAAAATGAGTTAAGGATTGTTAATCAGTTGATAGTATTTTTTTCTCTCAGCTAAGATCGAATATGAAATATAATGAAAAGTTGAATTTTGAGGGATAATAGTGTAACCTGTACATAGGGAGATTCTTAGATGATGGCCATGAAGTTTATTCTATATTGTAGTCTTTGTTTATATAAGTGGAGGACTTAAAATACTTATATTGGCTTTTCGAATCTTTAAAACTAAGTTGTGTTAAGCTGAATTCGCGTAACTTTCTCTTGTTCTTATATTCTCAATATTATAGTAATAATAGCTATCCAAGGATATCCAACATTGCTTGTATATCTAGCGTTGGTGTGCAAACCCGCCAAGCTCTATCTGACATGTTGTTGACAAAGTCAGCGTCAGAATATCTTGGTCTCCTTTTATGAGATTGGAAACCTAAGGATTATCGACATGTTGTTGACAAAGTCAGCGTCAGTCTGCACAATCTACCAAGCTCTGTCCCAACTCTCCGTCAGTCCGTAAGGCAGTGTATGGGTGGTATACCTTGGTCTTTTAAGTTAGGTGTATGTAATTAATCATAAATTTTAACTTTTATGGAGATAGAGAATAAGGGATGATGCCCAAACATTTCTTGACCTTATTGATTTGACTAGCCATACACAAGAAAATTAGAATATCACTTTACAAACTGTGACAAGTAAACTAAGAATTTATTTCATGGCTGCACTATGTTATCAACTAAACCAATTGGCCAAACTGGAATTTAACATTTGAAAACTTCAATTATATTGAAAATTTGTGACAAGTTGAGGTATCTAAAATAAAATCAACTAACTAGAAATTGTTAACTTAATTTGTTGTACCACTTTTCTGAAACAAGTCGTGTTGTCATTTTTTTTTGTATATATCCATTGCATTCATATAGTTGCATTAGATCCACGCATACTGCATTTGGATTTTGTGGGTACCAACTGTTGAAAATCCTCACGAGACACCACTTGTCCCACTAGGGACGCCTAGAGGTTTCACGTCTTGTTGCATACGCTCAATGCAATCGTGTTTCCTACGAAAGTGTGACCTATCTAGTTTAGCTTTTCATTTTCTTATTTTTCTTTCTTTTCACTCGAGGACGAGTAAAAGATAAGTGTGGGGGTATTTGATTAGCACATAAATGTGTTTATTTTATGCTCTTATATATCTTATCTTTTGTAAATAAATAAATAAATATTACTTTGGGTTTTTTTAATTTTTTTTTACAGACTGTCAGTTAATGTCTCCTTCATTTCAATTAAAGGCCAATTGCAAAGAAAAGCTACTTCCTTATATCAACACTTTCTTAATTCCAAAAGAAGTCGTAGCTCACTGCTAAAGGCATAGGAATTTGTATGAAGAGGCTTGAGTTCGATCCTTGGCAAAGCCTTATTTTTACTAAAGAAGGGAGCATGAATTTATACACACATCGTCTTATTTGCTCTGGAGAATATACGGAATAGAGATATGTTATACATATACATATATATATATATATATATATATATATATTATGTATATATATAATGTATGCACTAATAAAGATTTTAAGCATATTCTTCTCAAATTAAACCATTCATTTTCAACTTCCATATAAAATAAGATTCGAATGAATTATTCCAAGGATATGCCAATCAATTTGCCATATGTCACTAATCAAAAGAGGAAAGTTGCATGGAATATCTCAAGTATATCTTATCTCTTTTAATTGTAAATATATTATTTCAAGATATCCATTCATGGCCCAATTATTCTCATAAGAAGGAGATTACATCTCCTATAAATACCCTTTGTATCATTGTAAATCAAATCCATTTTTTTCTGTAATTTTTCTCTAATAAAGTTCTCTTTTAATTCTGTAATTTTTTTTATTTTCACAGCAATTTGTGTTGTCTAGTCAATTAGATTTGCTAGAACACAATTGCTACTGCAATTACTCTTCTCATTAGTGATTGATCGTCTGATTAGATTCAACAGTAATCGTAATTTAACATTTTTGTTAATTTATTTCCGTTCTGCAAATTTATTTCTAGCACTCTATTTTATTTTTAATCATTGAATTGATTATAGATTCGATTCAAATCTATAGTTAATTCAATTGCAGTGTTACTTGTTTTTATTGAAAATTACAATTTTAGTCATCGGTTCAATTAGATTTGTTCTGAACTAAATTGTAATTTCAATTTTATCTCATCTCCAAGATTTGTCTAACTCGCCCACGAAATTATATAAATAATTTGATTTAATTTACCTCCCTGTGTTCGACCTGCATACTACACGATCTGTGCGCTTGCAGTTATTTCAAAATTTGCGCTTTTCTAGTTCTTGGGAAAGCGTCGATCAGAAGTTCACCTCGATTATTACCAAATTGAATTCCATTCCAATTTATTTTGTTAAATTGGAAAACTTTACTTTGGAAAATTCCATTAAATCTTGATAAGAAGATTTATAAATTCCAAATCACATTTCAGTGTTAATCAAGTTAAAGAACGAATGTCTTAAAAACACAGTTCGCGATAAACCCAATTCACTTTCCATTTTATTCCAATTATTAAATATAATTGGAAACTCTAACAATCTTAATTAAAAGATTTATTCTCTTCACATGGGGTTCAAGAACCGTGTTATTGATGACCTCGTCCCATCAGTCTCTAACCGTAAATTGGTAAGAGGACAATTCCCTAAGTATTAATCCCGAAAGCCGAAACCAACATCAGATCAATACCAAGGAAACCATTCAACTTAGCTAATCTCCAGTTAATTTCTAATTTTCTTAACTCCATTGGGTTTAAGAACAGTATTACCATTCACGACAAACCCAAAATATCTTTCCATTGTTAATCGGGTGAAAGAACAAGTGTTATTTAAAACACCGTTCATGATAAACCCAAAAACCAATTTCAATTTAATTCCAATTGAATGTTAATTAATTGGTAGACTTCATTAAATCTTAATAAAAAGATTTATATCTTTTCTCAACTAGGTTTAAGAACAGTGTTAATGAAGACACTGTTCACGACACACCCAAAATCCAATTTGATATTAAATACAAGGATCTGAATCGAAAATATATCGGCTTATATTCAATATCAAATTCTAAAATCCACAAATATCGTATTGGAATAACGATATATATATCTTCCAAATTCCTCCACAATGTTTGTATAATCACGGAATCCAATATCGAAATATTCCAAAGATAATTTCGATTCAAATCCATTCCAATTCATATATTGGAAATTCTGGTTATTTTGAAAACCATTTCAAATCCAATTTATTTATTCAAAAATATTGGATTATAATTCTAGTTCATAACTAATTCATTTCGATAAAAATATATTTTTATCTTTTCAAATATGGAATTTTTCATTCCAGTTCTTTCCAAATCATTTATTATGATTTTACACAAATTATTAATATTTTTAATAATTTTATCAAGGCTCGTACAGTCGATTTCCATAAAGGGCCATCGAATTGCACTTACAATGACCTTTTCCAAATTTGATTTGGACATAATTACAAATCCATCCATTTGATTTCAAATCTCTAATATTCATTGGAAAGCTCTTTTCGATACGATCCCAAGGTTTCGGTTTTAGGAGAATCCAACGGTCGAATCTCCCGTAATGTCCGTTCGAAGTCAATGGTCGAAATTCGCGAACTACCACGGCGCGGCCCGTTCTATTCAAGCCATTATATAAATATAATATATAGTATATATATTTCATCGATTTCCATTTAAAACGTATTTTATAAATCGTTTTAAATTCGTTTTCAAAACGATTTCAGCTTCATATTCAATTTCAAATCAAAATTAAACATTCCATATCATTAATATATAAATGATAATATTTTTAAAACATTAGATTTTGAAACCACTTCCTTTTCGATATTCATTATAAAAATGAATAAAATCGATATAAGTATTGTTTATGTCAAAATGGCGTTTATTTAATCAACACGGCTTTATATATTTAAATATTTTCGTGTCCATCCCAAATCGGACTTCAAAATCAGATTTTGATCTTTTACTGAATATTATTTTAAAATATTCATTATTTTAAAATATTCGTTATTTTAAAATATTTATTCTTTCTGAATAGGAATCACATACAGTTAATTACCATATAATGTTATTTATATGGATTTCATACAACAGATGTATAGAACAACAATGATAAACAATCAACAATCATCTAGAGTGCATTATACAACTGCATAAGCGTTAAATATAAATAACTAACGCTTACAACAGCATGTCAATCCATCGATTGACATACAACTAAATATTGGGGTTAATGTATGTCCAATATCATCCCAATACCCATGTGAGGTTTTCAAACAACAAACACTTATTATTATTTGTGCAGTTGGGCGATGTGTAAAATATATCATTCCAATCCATATCAGTTAAATGTGTGTACATAAATAAATCGACTGATTTGTAAATGAATATTTATTATCATTTCATTTACTCGTTAAAAATTATATTTTTAATGATAAAATATTTTATTTTAACACGTGAATATTTTATACAGTCCATTTCACATCATAAACAATTTTCACAACACAATCAAACAAACAAGTCGTCCATGGTCTGTGGACGATGGGGAGCAGTTCATATATGCAGTTATAAAATAAATAATTGTATAAGAAATTATAGTGAGAAGTTCTCACCTTTGGGATCCACTCCTCCAGTTTTTATTTCTGAATAGCTTGGATTTACCCGAAATTCAACGCAGCCTTTTCCACGCTGCTCATATTGAAAATCACATTCTCAATATGATGTTTATATATTAAATACTCCCATTTTTGTTTCGCTATATATATAAAAAATCAAATTCTTTATTTTACTACTACATTATAAAAATTTTATTTTTATAGCGCTTTATATATAACAAAAATTATATTTTTATATCGCCTTTCAAACAATAAAAATCATATTTTTTAATTTCATATCCATATGTATAAAAATCGTATTTTTATTTCAAATCTAAGCATATAAAAATTGTATTTTTATCATATTAAAAATCAAAGCTTTTCATAACTAAAAATCAAAGATTTTTATAACTAAAAATCAAAGCTTTATGTGATAAAAATAAAAAATTCATGTCATAAAAATCATAGGATTATATAATTAAAAATCAAGTTTTTATATCGTTTAAAATCATATTTTTATTTACTCTACACCTATATAAAAATCCGATCTTTGTTACCCCTTCACACATAAAAATCTGATCTTTGTCACGTCGTTATAAATTTAAAACAATGTTTCTTTTATTATATGAACCAATTATTTAAAATGAATTAAAATTAAGCACTCATAAATTTTGATCATTGGAGAAGGGGAGTCGGAGACGCTCATGCCGGAGCTCACGCTGAAAGCTTGGAGCAGCGAAGAGGGCTCACGGATTCAAGCATCGGAGAAGGGAGGTTAAACCATACGGGTTTTATATTTAAAAATTCGATTTTTTTGATAATAGGGGGCCCACGGTCGGTTTCAGGTGGCGAGGAGGGTTGGAGGTGGGTGGCTCGAGGTCTGACGTCGGTGGTGGCTCGCCAGAGGCATGGGGACAGGCAGAGGCAGAAGCGGTGGTGGCCTCACATGATTTTCCCGCGGTTCGGGAGGCGGGGGTCTCTCGAGGAGGTTGGGGGTCTTCCATCAGAGGGAGGAGGGAAAGAAGAGGGCGTGGGGGTTCGCCGGAGGTGAAGGGGGAGGCCGGCGGTCGTGGGCGGTGGCATGGCATGGAGGACTGAGCGCGATTTTTTTTCTTTTTTTCGCCGAGCTGAAATTTGAACGGGGGGTTGACATCAAAGAAGAGAAAGGAGGGGGGATGTAAATAAACATATTATTTTGATTATTTTAATTTCCTTTTTGTTTTTCTTTTCAAAGACTGACTTTTTCATTCAATCTCCGATTCAAACCCAACGACTATCGTCCTAGGTAATCACCCCCATTCCGGACACAATGGGATATGTTTGGTAAGCTGATTCGACTGTTTCTTTCAGTTTTCGTTCAAATTAAAATATAAATCAATATATTTTAATTTCAAACGTACATTTTAATTTACCGGGGACGCATACTGACTTAAAAAATTCCAGAAAAATAAATTTGGCTATGTTTTGATGATACGGTCCTAACAAAACTAATTTCGTCGAATTTGGAGGCCGTTTGAAAAACGGTTATCTTCTGGTCGATTAAATTCAAACTGAAATTACCAAACACATTTAAATTCACCACGCTCACGTATTGATTTCAAAAATTACAAAAATTGGAATCTAGCAATAACTTGACAATTTGAATCCAACAAAAGTGGTTTCGTCAAAAACGGAGGTCGTTTGCAAAATTTTCATTTTTAAGGGCTATATTTCCATAGCGACTATTCCGAATTTTCAGCTGGGCATAACTTATTATTCCCGCTATGAAATTTCAATTTTCCGCATTCATTGAAAAGATATTTTCAAACTGATTCTAATATTTTCGGTTTCGCTAAAATCCGGTTTATCTTGAATCCTGTACATTCATTTGAAATTTGAAATGAATTTTCAAACTACCGTGCCATTTTCCAATTCCTTTTATAATTAAAAAATAAATATTTATATTCTAACTTTAATTTGAATAAATATATACGTTCTAATTTTATTCAAAATAAATTTCTCCCCGTTGTTATTTAAAATAAATCATTTTAAATATTCAAAATTTATTAAAATTGCCAAAATAAAATTTTCGAATTGGTTCTGATTTTCTGGATTGTTACAACTTTAACAGTCGGTTTTTCTTCTGTTATACGGTAATACTAGTAATCAAAAGGGGTACAACAAAGATAAATCATGCTGGATTTGAATTATCTCCGGTCAGGTGTTGACAAAAGGACATCAACGCTAGTCCTATGCATGTTGACACCGTACACGACTTGCTCAGAAACTAAGGTGGCGTTTGGTTTGTTTTTTGTTTTGCATTTTGAGTTTTCAACATTAGCTACACAAAATAAAGAGAGTAAAGGGACGATGAAAGGGATGGAATGAACATGGGAGGACCACAGAGAGGTTGGAGGACGACGGAAAGGGTGAATTGTATGTCGTTTATTCGTTGATTCCGAAAACATGGAAAATAAGAAAAAGTTGTTTTCTGTTTTATGTGTTAACATCATTTTCTAAAACGATCATTTTTCATGGTTTATGCCCGTCGTATGCAATTTTGTATTGGCGAAAATCGAAAATTAAAAATGGTGAACCGAACGCACCCTAAGGTACTGTAAAAGTTGAAATTTGGGACCTGATGTTTGTAACATTTATTACCTAAGCACAACTGATTATCTATAGATGCTTTCTTTTGTTCATTTAGAAAAGGAAAAGGACCCCAATGCATCAGATGATTCTTCTTTTGTAGCCTTCCTTGTTTGAAGTTTATATTTAAGCAAACAAATGCAAATCTGGTTGAAGAATAAAAGACTAGGATAATACCTTGCGGATCCATTTTTCGCAACTAAGTTAATTTCCTGATAGTTCTCTAAAGAATGCATGTTAAATCCATGGTTCTAAAATCCGGCCGGCACACTGGAATCCCGTCCATCTCGGTCCGGTGATGGCCGTACCGGAATTTGAACAATAATCCGTTCCGGATTTGAATCAAACAACAAGCAAAATTTGAATTTATTTCTACAGGCTATTGCGAAGCGAGGGGGTGGGAAAGAATTACAATTGAAAAGGAAGATGGAGAGCACTGCAAGAAAGAAAGAGAGAGAAAAAGTGTGAACGTGCGACATGAGGAAGGGAGGCGTATGGGAAGAGACAGATGTGGCATTGAAGAAAGAGAAGGCTAGAAATACTGTGTTTTGATAATGGGATAACTGAGTACGACAAACAAAAAAATTATCAATTTGTTCTTATGGCCTCAAAGGAAAACGATATTTCCGCGAGATGTACGGGTTTAGCAGCCTTATTGAATGCAGCTTAATGAACTGACCAGTGATACTGGTAGATCATAGACAGGTTGATATCCCATTCAATGCAGAGATTTATATGCCAGCTAGAATTGTGTTTGTTTGATATCATGATGAATGTCGACTCCATCTATAAGTGTGGCACTTTCTTCCGCGTACATGCTTCACAAAAGCATATATTTTCCCAAGGATAGTAATCATAATCTTAAATATGAACTCTCTAATAACATCTTCTCAGCCTCTCATTGTCCCCTGTCAAACACCCTTCAAATATCTAAACATTTCACACAGTATTTCAAAGATGGCTCCAGTATCGTCCAAAACAACCAGTACCCTTTCAGCTGTGTCCAAACTATGTTCATTCGATACTAGTAGACGAAGACTTCATGCATTGTCCCCAGACATGATGAGTACAACTGAAAGTAAAGACGGCTTAAGGTTAGTCGCACATACTCCTGTGTAATGTATCAACTTTGGTTTCCTTAGTCTTATGAGCATCAGTCATTGATTATTAGTGTTCTCTCTTCAGGATAAAGCAATTCCTGGAATGCGAACTGCAAGTACGAGATTACGAACTGGATCGATATGGCGTCGTTAACAATGCTGTTTATTTAAATTACTGCCAACACGGTCACTACGAGTTTTTAAAAAGGCTTGGCCTTGGCATGGATGCTGACAGTGTGGCTCGAAATGGCCAGGCTTTGGCGCTTGCTAACATGTCTTTCAAGTTTTATGCACCTCTACGGGTACCTAATGATTCTGTTTCTTATTTTTCCTTATATCCAAGTAAATTAAACACAAGCAGTTCAAAAACATTAACGCACTTTGACTGATTATTATTATAATATTTGGCAATTATTGCAGAGTATGGACAAATTTGTAGTGAAAGTTAGGGTTTCTAGAGTTTCGGCTGCAAGAATATTTCTTGAAGATTTCATATACAGATTGCCTGATAATCAACTTGTTGTCGAAGCAAAAGCCACTGCAGTTTGGCTCGATAGAAACTATCATCCAACGAAGATTCCTTCTGAACTTAAACAGACACTTCTTCGCTATTTGGCTGAGAATGTCTGAGATACGGTGCAGCTATACAAATTGTTATAATGTAATACGTTTCTGCTTTACAATCATTAATAAATGAAAAAGTATATAAATTTATATTTGGTTTAATTTTCTGCATATGTACAAAAACCAAAATGCTAATATGGCCAAAAAAGAAAAAAAAAAAAGGAAAAAGAGGTGAATTTAGAAGAGACCTAATATTAAACTACAGTATCACCTCCTTGAATTCCTCTTTTTTTCTCTAAGTTACACTATTCTAGCATTTTAATAAAAAATTATTTTTGTCATAATATGTCAAAACTAGTACAAAATAGGTAAGGCGGTTACTGTAAAATTTGGTGATACAAAATCACAAATTGATTGGAACAAATTTGCAAAGAATGGAAAGTAAATATTTTTATAATAGGTATGCATTGATTGCATTTGATGAGGTGGTAGAGAAATAAATAAAGGGATTAATTTCTTCCATTTATGCTAAAGAAACAGATTAATTTACTTCCTATATTTGCACATTTGTTGTTATGGTGATTTGCCTCTATTATATTATTACCATATGTTGGTAATTTAATTGATGACTCACATAGATTTGCACTGGCTATATATTGAGGGGTAGACTTTAGTGTAAATCCATCCTGGCCTGGAGTCAGTGATCCCCAATGGTGTCTCTTCTTATTAAACCTGATTGAGGTTTGGATATGTAAACTCTTATTTTGTAATCTCTTTTAGTTCTCTCATGTGGAATAAAATCTCTCTCTGTTGGACTGGACGTACACTATCTCGAGGATAGTGGAACCAGTATAAATATTGTGTCTCCTTGTTTCTCTGCTATAGTTATTTACTATTTTGTTGATGTAATAGAATAATTGCTATCAGATTAAATTGGTGTTCAATTGGCAAATCTAGATCCCAAGCTCTATTCAATACGATCCCAAGCTCTTTTCCAAATTTGATTTGGTCGAAATTCGCGAACTACCACGGCGCGGCCCGTTCTATTCAAGCCATTATATAAATATAATATATAGTATATATATTTCATCGATTTCCATTTAAAACGTATTTTATAAATCGTTTTAAATTCGTTTTCAAAACGATTTCAGCTTCATATTCAATTTCAAATCAAAATTAAACATTCCATATCATTAATATATAAAGGATAATATTTTTAAAACATTAGATTTTGAAACCACTTCCTTTTCGATATTCATTATAAAAATGAATAAAATCGATATAAGTATTGTTTATGTCAAAATGGCGTTTATTTAATCAACACGGCTTTATATATTTAAATTTTTTCGTGTCCATCCCAAATCGGACTTCAAAATCAGATTTTGATCTTTTACTGAATATTATTTTAAAATATTCATTATTTTAAAATATTCGTTATTTTAAAATATTTATTCTTTCTGAATAGGAATCACATACAGTTAATTACCATATAATGTTATTTATATGGATTTCATACAACAGATGTATAGAACAACAATGATAAACAATCAACAATCATCTAGAGTGCATTATACAACTGCATAAGCGTTAAATATAAATAACTAACGCTTACAACAGCATGTCAATCCATCGATTGACATACAACTAAATATTGGGGTTAATGTATGTCCAATATCATCCCAATACCCGTGTGGGGTTTTCAAACAACAAACACTTATTATTATTTGTGCAGTTGGGCGATGTGTAAAATATATCATTCCAATCCATATCAGTTAAATGTGTGTACATAAATAAATCGACTGATTTGTAAATGAATATTTATTATCATTTCATTTACTCGTTAAAAATTATATTTTTAATGATAAAATATTTTATTTTAACACGTGAATATTTTATACAGTCCATTTCACATCATAAACAATTTTCACAACACAATCAAACAAACAAGTCGTCCATGGTCTGTGGACGATGGGGAGCAGTTCATATATGCAGTTATAAAATAAATAATTGTATAAGAAATTATAGTGAGAAGTTCTCACCTTTGGGATCCACTCCTCCAGTTTTTATTTCTGAATAGCTTGGATTTACCCGAAATTCAACGCAGCCTTTTCCACGCTGTTCATATTGAAAATCACATTCTCAATATGATGTTTATATATTAAATACTCCCATTTTTGTTTCGCTATATATATAAAAAATCAAATTCTTTATTTTGCTACTACATTATAAAATTTTTATTTTTATAGCGCTTTATATATAACAAAAATTATATTTTTATATCGCCTTTCAAACAATAAAAATCATATTTTTTAATTTCATATCCATATGTATAAAAATCGTATTTTTATTTCAAATCTAAGCATATAAAAATTGTATTTTTATCATATTAAAAATCAAAGCTTTTCATAACTAAAAATCAAAGATTTTTATAACTAAAAATCAAAGCTTTATGTGATAAAAATAAAAAATTCATGTCATAAAAATCATAGGATTATATAATTAAAAATCAAGTTTTTATATCGTTTAAAATCATATTTTTATTTACTCTACACCTATATAAAAATCCGATCTTTGTTACCCCTTCACACATATAAAAATCTGATCTTTGTCACGTCGTTATAAATTTAAAACAATGTTTCTTTTATTATATGAACCAATTATTTAAAATGAATTAAAATTAAGCACTCATAAATTTTGATCATTGGAGAAGGGGAGTCGGAGACGCTCATGCCGGAGCTCACGCTGAAAGCTTGGAGCAGCGAAGAGGGCTCACGGATTCAAGCATCGGAGAAGGGAGGTTAAACCATACGGGTTTTATATTTAAAAATTCGATTTTTTTGATAATAGGGGGCCCACGGTCGGTTTCAGGTGGCGAGGAGGGTTGGAGGTGGGTGGCTCGAGGTCTGACGTCGGTGGTGGCTCGCCAGAGGCATGGGGACAGGCAGAGGCAGAAGCGGTGGTGGCCTCACATGATTTTCCCGCGGTTCGGGAGGCGGGGGTCTCGCGAGGAGGTTGGGGGTCTTCCATCAGAGGGAGGAGGGAAAGAAGAGGGCGTAGGGGTACGCCGGAGGTGAAGGGGGAGGCCGGCGGTCGTGGGCGGTGGCATGGCATGGAGGACTGAGCGCGATTTTTTTTTCTTTTTTTCGCCGAGCTGAAATTTGAACGGGGGGTTGACATCAAAGAAGAGAAAGGAGGGGGGATGTAAATAAACATATTATTTTGATTATTTTAATTTCCTTTTTGTTTTTCTTTTCAAAGACTGACTTTTTCATTCAATCTCCGATTCAAACCCAACGACTATCGTCCTAGGTAATCACCCCCATTCCGGACACAATGGGATATGTTTGGTAAGCTGATTCGACTGTTTCTTTCAGTTTTCGTTCAAATTAAAATATAAATCAATATATTTTAATTTCAAACGTACATTTTAATTTACCGGGGACGCATACTGACTTAAAAAATTCCAGAAAAATAAATTTGGCTATGTTTTGATGATACGGTCCTAACAAAACTAATTTCGTCGAATTTGGAGGCCGTTTGAAAAACGGTTATCTTCTGGTCGATTAAATTCAAACTGAAATTACCAAACACATTTAAATTCACCACGCTCACGTATTGATTTCAAAAATTACAAAAATTGGAATCTAGCAATAACTTGACAATTTGAATCCAACAAAAGTGGTTTCGTCAAAAACGGAGGTCGTTTGCAAAATTTTCATTTTTAAGGGCTATATTTCCATAGCGACTATTCCGAATTTTCAGCTGGGCATAACTTATTATTCCCGCTATGAAATTTCAATTTTCCGCATTCATTGAAAAGATATTTTCAAACTGATTCTAATATTTTCGGTTTCGCTAAAATCCGGTTTATCTTGAATCCTGTACATTCATTTGAAATTTGAAATGAATTTTCAAACTACCGTGCCATTTTCCAATTCCTTTTATAATTAAAAAATAAATATTTATATTCTAACTTTAATTTGAATAAATATATACGTTCTAATTTTATTCAAAATAAATTTCTCCCCGTTGTTATTTAAAATAAATCATTTTAAATATTCAAAATTTATTAAAATTGCCAAAATAAAATTTTCGAATTGGTTCTGATTTTCTGGATTGTTACAACTTTAACAGTCGGTTTTTCTTCTGTTATACGGTAATACTAGTAATCAAAAGGGGTACAACAAAGATAAATCATGCTGGATTTGAATTATCTCCGGTCAGGTGTTGACAAAAGGACATCAACGCTAGTCCTATGCATGTTGACACCGTACACGACTTGCTCAGAAACTAAGGTGGCGTTTGGTTTGTTTTTTGTTTTGCATTTTGAGTTTTCAACATTAGCTACACAAAATAAAGAGAGTAAAGGGACGATGAAAGGGATGGAATGAACATGGGAGGACCACAGAGAGGTTGGAGGACGACGGAAAGGGTGAATTGTATGTCGTTTATTCGTTGATTCCGAAAACATGGAAAATAAGAAAAAGTTGTTTTCTGTTTTATGTGTTAACATCATTTTCTAAAACGATCATTTTTCATGGTTTATGCCCGTCGTATGCAATTTTGTATTGGCGAAAATCGAAAATTAAAAATGGTGAACCGAACGCACCCTAAGGTACTGTAAAAGTTGAAATTTGGGACCTGATGTTTGTAACATTTATTACCTAAGCACAACTGATTATCTATAGATGCTTTCTTTTGTTCATTTAGAAAAGGAAAAGGACCCCAATGCATCAGATGATTCTTCTTTTGTAGCCTTCCTTGTTTGAAGTTTATATTTAAGCAAACAAATGCAAATCTGGTTGAAGAATAAAAGACTAGGATAATACCTTGCGGATCCATTTTTCGCAACTAAGTTAATTTCCTGATAGTTCTCTAAAGAATGCATGTTAAATCCATGGTTCTAAAATCCGGCCGGCACACTGGAATCCCGTCCATCTCGGTCCGGTGATGGCCGTACCGGAATTTGAACAATAATCCGTTCCGGATTTGAATCAAACAACAAGCAAAATTTGAATTTATTTCTACAGGCTATTGCGAAGCGAGGGGGTGGGAAAGAATTACAATTGAAAAGGAAGATGGAGAGCACTGCAAGAAAGAAAGAGAGAGAAAAAGTGTGAACGTGCGACATGAGGAAGGGAGGCGTATGGGAAGAGACAGATGTGGCATTGAAGAAAGAGAAGGCTAGAAATACTGTGTTTTGATAATGGGATAACTGAGTACGACAAACAAAAAAATTATCAATTTGTTCTTATGGCCTCAAAGGAAAACGATATTTCCGCGAGATGTACGGGTTTAGCAGCCTTATTGAATGCAGCTTAATGAACTGACCAGTGATACTGGTAGATCATAGACAGGTTGATATCCCATTCAATGCAGAGATTTATATGCCAGCTAGAATTGTGTTTGTTTGATATCATGATGAATGCGACTCCATCTATAAGTGTGGCACTTTCTTCCGCGTACATGCTTCACAAAAGCATATATTTTCCCAAGGATAGTAATCATAATCTTAAATATGAACTCTCTAATAACATCTTCTCAGCCTCTCATTGTCCCCTGTCAAACACCCTTCAAATATCTAAACATTTCACACAGTATTTCAAAGATGGCTCCAGTATCGTCCAAAACAACCAGTACCCTTTCAGCTGTGTCCAAACTATGTTCATTCGATACTAGTAGACGAAGACTTCATGCATTGTCCCCAGACATGATGAGTACAACTGAAAGTAAAGACGGCTTAAGGTTAGTCGCACATACTCCTGTGTAATGTATCAACTTTGGTTTCCTTAGTCTTATGAGCATCAGTCATTGATTATTAGTGTTCTCTCTTCAGGATAAAGCAATTCCTGGAATGCGAACTGCAAGTACGAGATTACGAACTGGATCGATATGGCGTCGTTAACAATGCTGTTTATTTAAATTACTGCCAACACGGTCACTACGAGTTTTTAAAAAGGCTTGGCCTTGGCATGGATGCTGACAGTGTGGCTCGAAATGGCCAGGCTTTGGCGCTTGCTAACATGTCTTTCAAGTTTTATGCACCTCTACGGGTACCTAATGATTCTGTTTCTTATTTTTCCTTATATCCAAGTAAATTAAACACAAGCAGTTCAAAAACATTAACGCACTTTGACTGATTATTATTATAATATTTGGCAATTATTGCAGAGTATGGACAAATTTGTAGTGAAAGTTAGGGTTTCTAGAGTTTCGGCTGCAAGAATATTTCTTGAAGATTTCATATACAGATTGCCTGATAATCAACTTGTTGTCGAAGCAAAAGCCACTGCAGTTTGGCTCGATAGAAACTATCATCCAACGAAGATTCCTTCTGAACTTAAACAGACACTTCTTCGCTATTTGGCTGAGAATGTCTGAGATACGGTGCAGCTATACAAATTGTTATAATGTAATACGTTTCTGCTTTACAATCATTAATAAATGAAAAAGTATATAAATTTATATTTGGTTTAATTTTCTGCATATGTACAAAAACCAAAATGCTAATATGGCCAAAAAAGAAAAAAAAAAAAGGAAAAAGAGGTGAATTTAGAAGGGACCTAATATTAAACTACGGTATCACCTCCTTGAATTCCTCTTTTTTTCTCTAAGTTACACTATTCTAGCATTTTAATAAAAAATTATTTTTGTCATAATATGTCAAAACTAGTACAAAATAGGTAAGGCGGTTACTGTAAAATTTGGTGATACAAAATCACAAATTGATTGGAACAAATTTGCAAAGAATTGAAAGTAAATATTTTTATAATAGGTATGCATTGATTGCATTTGATGAGGTGGTAGAGAAATAAATAAAGGGATTAATTTCTTCCATCTATGCTAAAGAAACAGATTGATTTACTTCCTATATTTGCACATTTGTTGTTATGGTGATTTGCCTCTATTATATTATTACCATATGTTGGTAATTTAATTGATGACTCACATAGATTTGCACTGGCTATATATTGAGGGGTAGACTTTAGTGTAAATCCATCCTGGCCTGGAGTCAGTGATCCCCAATGGTGTCTCTTCTTATTAAACCTGATTGAGGTTTGGATATGTAAACTCTTATTTTGTAATCTCTTTTATTTCTCTCATGTGGAATAAAATCTCTCTCTGTTGGACTGGACGTACACTATCTCAAGGATAGTGGAACCAGTATAAATATTGTGTCTCCTTGTTTCTCTGCTATAGTTATTTACTATTTTGTTGATGTAATAGAATAATTGCTATCAGATTAAATTGGTGTTCAATTGGGAAATCTAGATCCTCCTTATTGCGCTTCCGCATTTGTGCAATATTTGCATAACAGTTACCATTGAATTCTATCATACAGTAACCGTGAAACTTTTGAGTTCTCTGGTAGGGATGTTAAAAAAAAAGAATACAGAAAGGGGAAAAGAGAGATATTATTAATTCATCAAGACTTCATCATTTTACATTTTAATACTTGATCTTATTTGTACATTCAATTGGCTATCCAAAACAATCAACTTCACCAAGAATTACTTAGTAGCTTGCTCAAAAAAGCCCATTTTACACAACTTAGAAAATACTCTTTTGATCATGAATGCATAACCGTGCATAGTGCACATGCACAACTTATCTACGCACTTCTAGAGTGAATCTCTAGCATGTAACGAACCCTCCCTTCTGCTCAATGAGCGTGATAATTTCTATTCATCACGCCACCACCAAGATTGTCTGTAGCACCCATTGAAGCTCTAAAAGTTGTTGCGGAAGATACGGTGTTTAAAGAAAGGCCTCTTAGGACTTGGCTTTACAAACGATTTGTTTGAAATGCCACTCAAACTAATAATTAGCTATAATAGCTTCCCTTATCGAATATGTTAGAGCGAGTAGGTCACGTGTAAGTGAAAAAAAAAAAAAAAAAGTGGGTGCAGAGAAAGAGGTTGGAGTGTGAATATGGCACGACAAGTAGGAGATTTTTTTATAATAAACTCGTCTGTTATTAATATCGGAATGTGTGACTGGAGTTCAAGGTAAATTTCACGTGCAATATTCAATTATTTCTTTCAAATATATATATATATATATATATATATATATATACACATACATACATACATACATAGACACACACACACACACACACACACACACACACACACACACACATATATATATATATATATATATATATATATAGTTTTTCCTATAAAAAAACTGGCAATCTTGGCGGATAACATGCAACGTAACCACCCACCATCTCCAATAAAAAAAACTGCTTGATCCGTCTGCAATGCAACCATCTACCTCCTCAAATTCAACACCACTCATACCACCAAATTATGTGGAATAGTTACAGTGTAAAGACTCGGAAAATTGAATACTTTTTCTTCGAATATTTTAACTACTAGAAATATTTGTAAATGTTAAAATATGATTTTATAACCTTATTGAACACCATTTAATTAATAATTGATGATCCTAGATTAATTTTGGAAAAATGTTGACCGAGAAATGTTTTATCGATATATATTTATTTTCTCAACAAAAGTTGTTGAAAATTTAAATGAATATCTAATTAATTATTAGGAAAGTAAATAGAAAATAAAATATTTTCGTGTTTACAGTTAACTAATATTTTGATGATGTCATGCATGATGTAATCAAAGATATTAGGAAATGAGCAAATAAGGAATGTGAACAAAAATAGAAATACTTCAATCTCAAGATAAGGGTGTTAAGGGGTTTTTAGTCTTTTCAAGTTCACCTTCCTTTTCCTATATAAGGAGGGATATGCCTCCTCTTTTCTTTTTTTTGAGAACAAAAATGTGTGATCTTCTAAAAATAAGAGAGCATACACATATAATATAAAAACAAAAAGTCTACAATATCCGACAACAGAACAAAAAGGAGTCCAAACACAACAAAACAAGACTCTAAGAATGTAAAAGATAGTAGATGGATGAGCTCCGGAAAAACCACCGCCCATTATACTCCAATATCGAATTCCGGCAAATCCACCATCCGATAGTGAAGTATATCTACTCCAATACAATAAACTAGTCTCACCAAACAAAGAAAACAAAAATAAAGCAGAACAACACCAAAAACTCTGCGAAACCAAGCACAAAAAACTCCAGTGCTAATGACAATCACCAATCCAGCCAGCAATCCATAAAGCTCCTCAGCAAAAATCAACAACCTAAAACCTGAAAGAAACTCGACAAACCATAAGTACCCATCACACACACACACACATATATATATATGAGTATATATATATATCAATATATATATATATATATATATCAATATATATATATATATATATATATATATAAATATATATCCATACATATATGTGAAGAAGAAATAAAAAAGCAAAAGAGACAAACAAGCAACACCAAGAAAAGGAATTAACAACAAATGCGAAAACCATTACCTCTAAAATAACTATTGATTCTGATAAACAAACTCAAATTAAACCTAACCTTAATCAAAAAACAACCAAAACGCGAATCACCAAAAAAACTTAAAGCGTGAGTTGGACATCCAATCCAGATAGTAATTAATTGTCTTAATGATTAAATCATCAGCAGACACAGAAGTAGAATGAAAATTCTATGATTCCTCTCCAACCATATGAACCAACTGATGATAGTAACTAAAGAATCCAACACATACCTCTGTCTAGAATTATAAACAAATCTACAACTATCCCAATACTCAACACAGCTACAAAAAGAATTAAAACAACCAAAGACAAAAATCCTAAGAACCATGGTTAATATATGATTGGTAAAATTACACGAGAAAAATAGATGATCAACATCTTCATCCAAAATACTACAAAAATAACACTTGACATCAAAAATAATATTCTTCTTCTTTAAAAGTTCAACCTTATTCAGCTTTTTATGAATAATCAACCACATAAGAAACTTAGCTTTACGAGGAGAATTTGAATTAAAAAGAAACTTAAAAGAGAGTAAAGAAACACCAGAAAATTAATAAAATTGTACATAGAATTAACAGAATAAACCAAACTCTTATCCAGACCCCAACTAAAAGAATCATCATTCTCATCCAAATGATACAAGGCCAACTTAGCTTTTAGTAAGGCTAATTGTCTTAGCAAACCCCCTTCTAAAATATTAACAAAGGAAAACTCCCATGGGGGATTTAAATCACTTCTATAAACATCTGCGATAAAGGCATTTTTAAAGCCACAAATATTAAAAAGCTCACTAAATTCAATTTTAAGCGGCACACAAGAAATCCAAGCATCATGCCAAAAGAAAGTAAGATTACCGGAATGAACAGTCACCTTACAACCTAACTTGAATAAATCAAAACAATACAAAACAGACTTCCAAAAATAAGATAATCTATTAGTCCAACTATAACTAGACCCAACAATAAACTCACCCCCAGAATAATAAAATTTGGAAACAATAATCTTCCAAGAAGCCGACACATCAGGGTACCTAAATAACCATTTGGCTAACAAGAAAGAATTAAAATTATAAAGATTAATGATCCCCAGACCCCCATCTTTCTTGGGCTTACAACAAACCTCCCAGTTGACTAAACGTTTATAACCTCTACAAATAGGAACACCACTCCAAAGAAAATTCTGCCTGATTCTGTCGATTTTCTCAATAACCCATTTAGGAAAATGATGAATGGCCATCCAATAAGAAGGAATAGCTGATAACACCGAATTAACTAGAACTAATCTACCAGCTCTAGACAGAAATCTGTTATTCCAACTCGATAATCTATTATTGATCTTATCTGTAATAACAAACCAATCTGCCTTCTTAAGCTTCGAATGCCTAATCTTAAATCCCAGATAATCAAAAGGCAATTTCATGACAGAAAAATTCAAGGTGCTAGCAACCAAAGACTCAACATTGTCAAAATCATTAAGGACCATAACAACACTCTTGTCAAAATTGATTCTGAGACCTGATAACATCTCAAAACAATAAAGAATAAACTTGAGAGCAATAATATGCTTCGGCAAATGAGAGGAAAATAATAAAGTATCAACTGCAAATTGAAGAATAGATAATTCATTATTAAATTCCTCATTACCAACACTACCTATGACACCTAATCTCCCAGCTCTCTTAATAATTCTAGAGAAAACATCGGTCGCTAAATTAAACAGAAAAGGTAATAGGGGGTCACCTTGTCTAAGACCACTATTAGATTGGATCTTCTTGCCCACAACCCCATTAACAACAATACTAGAGCAACCAGACCTAAGCAAGAGCATGATACAGTTGATCCATCTAATACTGAAACCCCTAGCAAGACATTATTCACAGATAAAATCCCAATCAACCGAATCAAATGCCTTCTCAAAATCTAACTTCAAAATTGCACAAGAGAAATTATTTTTACAGCAAACATTAATATACTCCTGCACAGCGGCCACTCCGTCCACTATGTTCCTACCCTTGATAAAGGTTGTTTGTGAATAATCAATAAGATCGTTCATCTTAATACTAAGCCTGTTAGCTAGGACTTTGGAAATAATCTTGACTTAACAATTAATTAAGGAAATAGGCCTGAAATCCTTAAGAGAATTAGCACCCTCTCTCTTATGAATAAGAATGACATTGGCAAAGTTAAAACTACCTAAACGTAAATCACCACTATAAAAATCGTTAAAAAGGTTAATGATATCAACTTTTAGGACCTCCCAAAACTGCTTATAAAAAAGAACAGAAAAACCATCAGGCCCAGGAGCTTTGTCACTAGACATATCACAGATAGCCTTCCAAATCTCTAGTTCAGAGAAAGGTGTGTCTAAATCTACTAACTCAACCTTAGTAGCCGACAGAAAAATGTCATTCCATCTAATTTTTATCCTTCTCTTGGTCCTAGATCCAAAAATCTGCTTGTAATACCTAGTAAAAGCCTCATTTAATTCCTTCTGAACGGTCACCTCCACATCATTAATAAAAATAGAGTGAATCAAATTTTCACGCCTCCTCTTATTAGACACACTATGAAAGAACTTCGTATTATTATCCCCCTCCTTAATCCAATGAACTCGGTGATCTCTTCTTTTTCTAAAATCAGCTTGAGATCATTCCTAAGGTTGCAAAGTCTATCCCTCTCATTAGAAATAGTAATCATGGACTCACCAACCTTATCTAAACCTAACATCTCACACATAATCTTATCTTTCCTAATTCTAACACTACCAAAAATATACTTATTCCAATGCTTGAGAAAAAATCTTAACTTTCCTAGCTTCGCAACAAAAATCATCGCAGAATTACCCCTATACAAATTATTAAAATAAGACAATGAGCTCCACTTAACAGAAACCAGATTACTAAAACTGGGATCCAATAACCACATCTTCTCAAATTTGAAGCTACTACTGATAGAAATATTCGAGTCACACGAAATGATGATAGGACAGTGATCAGAAATTAAAACGGCAAACCCTTGACTCTACTAATAGAGAATCTATCGTCCACCTCAATGCTAATAAAAAATCTATCCAATAAAGAAAAAGAAGGACAATCTCTGACGTTAGACCAAGTAAACAATCTATTGTTGAGAGGAATCTCAATCAGATTATTATATAAAATGAAATCATTGAATTCCTCCATAGCAGAGAAATCACCTTCCCGAGGTGATCTCTCCCTTAAAAACCTAGTGACATTGAAATCTCCCGCCACAATCCATTGATTGGGAACAAGATTCCTAAATTCAGAGCATTCGACCCACAAAAGCCTCCTATCTATTTTGGTATGAGGACCATGCACATTAGAAATACCCAAAATAGAGTTATCAATAAGGGAAGCCAATAAATGTGCAAGGAATACAATTTAGGAATCTCCTGAATGAGTCTAAATTGATTATCCTTCCAACCAATCATAAGTCCCCCAGCACTACCAATAGCCGGGAGACAAGCCCAATTTCTAAAATGAGAACCACCTAACCTTAAATAAAAACTAAGATCAGGATTTTAAATTTTAGTTTCTTAAAGCAAAACAATATCAATATGGAAATCTCTAAAAAAAAGCCCTAACCTTATCACATTTTTTAGGCTCACTAAGACCCCTAATATTCCAACTAACAACCCTCAACATCGAAAAGAATTAACTCTCTTTAATTCCCTACTCCTAATGTAATCAGCATCTAACTCAACATCAAAAAAAGAAAAAGCAGTAACATTGGCAAGCTGAAATAACTGACTAGTAGAAAGTCTACCAAAAGCAAACGGCGAATAGTCACTACCATAAACATGAGTCGTACTTGAGCCCAAACCCGAATTGCTACTACTAGCACTCGAGTTCGGGAACCTACCATGAGATGAAGAAGAAATAGTTCTAATCCTCGCGCTGCGACGGACCAATCCAGTATTGGGAGTTACACTTCTACGTCTCTCCCTCCTAGACAAGAAAGCGGACCTATCAATGATCAGAGAAACCCCACTACTAACCTCAAGCAAAACATCACTATCTGAAACACTGGTCTAATCAAAAGAAACCACCAACGAACAAGACAACTCACTCCCCAAAAACGATACTCCGAAACAAGGCTGCACAAACAAAGGTAATAAACTCACACCCTCCAATACCGAAAACACAGTACAAATCATCTCAACTATCAAAAACAAAAAACCCCTCACATCCAAACGAAACCACCCATCAGTCACCGCTAACAGCTCCGCACAGGCACCACCCTCCAACACACACCCACGATTACCGGAACCAACATTGTGGCCGTAAAAACCACTCAACAGACCCCCAATGGCAAAAATGTCTTTACTACAATCATAAGGGAAAAAACAACTTCCCCTCCCACCAGCAAAAACACTGCAACAAAGACACTTAACAAAGTCCCCTCCCAAGCCAGAAAGCACATAACTCAAATCCAAGTTCTTATCATGTCTCCCTACAACCGAATTAGAATTGGCCTTGCACTTCAAACCAACCATATTAACAACCCTACAACCTTACATTGCGCCTACCAACCTTGTAAATCCTCCTCTTCGAAGGAGCTACCTTCGCAGATAAATCCTGAATAACATCAGAACCGCAACAATCCACCTTACAAGAATCTTCATCGTCAACAACCTCCCTTAACAACTCAAAACTGTTACTCAAACCAATACCATCAGCCACAAACCAATCCAGACCATCTTCATTGCATGAAAAATTCTCATCACTAAAAGGAGCATCCTCTAAATGACTATCAGAAGTACAAGCCTGCATGTCTACCAAATCGCAACTAGTCATCACTTCCTTACCTTTACAAAAACTCAAAAACTTTTCACCCAAATCAACAACAGAACAAGAGACATCAAACACACCTAGATACTCTAAAACAGAAGGGTCAAGCAACATAGAATCAAGCCTCTGAACATTCGAAAACCACCCAGACAGACCCTTCTTATCAACCTCAAGAAAACCCAATCCATCGTCGAGATCAAAAACCAAATCAGACTTGCCATCCAACCCCGTCCTCCCTTCCATATTCACAACATTAGAAAGACCCTCAAATTCCAATAAAACTGCCTCAACACCCAAATGAGAATACCGAAACTCAGAAACACTACAGTCACAATTAACAGTGGTATTAATTGGATCAAAGGGTAAAAGAATTTCGTCCGACAACAAAAGAGCCTTATTCTTGTTTAACAAGAAAGAATCAGAAAATAACCTCCACAATTTAAGAAGATTCAAACAGAACAAGAAGGCGTGCTCCTTCCTCACCAGTGGCCGCGACAAAGGAGGAAACATATCAGAGCTCCCGCCATCAAGATTCAACTTGCGCCACAATAACCCATCAACAAGTCCCTCCAAATGCCAACCCAACAACAGAAGTATATACGCCCTATCATTCTCCATCATGGAATAATTTAAAGCGAAGATATCCAAAAAGGCACTTATTTTTTGGCATATCTTCAAACAATTGAATCACATTAAGTCGAAGTAAGATTTGCCTTTAAAAAGCTCAGGACACCTGTTCTTCCGATGCCTCGACCCTCTACAACTAAAACAACGAACAACATTTCTACATTCTCTCGCTAAATGACCCGAATCGCCACATCTAAAGCAAAATCGATTTCTTGACAAATTCTTTCCAATAGAGCTCTTGAACGAGGAAGAAAACCGATTAGCAACAAATACAGAACTAGGGTTATTTTGCTGGGTCATCTCCGCGGAAGATCTCAAAAAACCTCCCCTAAAATCAATCGAAGGAGGAGATAAATTCGAAGGAATAACGCCAGAATTATTTGAACAAGATTGCCGATCAGAATAAGGAGCCGTCGGCATTCTGGATTAATTCAAGATCTACTATGTTGTAGTATTAGTAAGGCCAAATTTTCGGGTATGCCTCCTCTTTCCATTTACAAATTTTACAAAGCTTCAGGAATAATAAAACGTCTTTCCTCTTTTTATATAAGTAGTTTGCTTGCTTCTTTGGAGTATATTGTAGTGTCTTTTGTTTGGTGTTGTATTTAGATGGCTGGTCTTGTGTCGGTTTTTGGTGTCTTTTGATCGAGCTGTTTTTCTAGTTTTAGTACAGTATTCGATTTAGTTTGGTGTTGTATTTTGTAAACAGCTCGATCTTTTCCTTCTATCTTTTATTTGTAATATATGTACCCTTTTTGTTCTAAAAAAACAATGTCTTCTTCTTCCATACTAACTTTCTAAAACTACACCCCAACCAACTCCAAATCAATTATAACTTGGAGTGAAGCCTTTCTAAAATATTATAAGACCTTCTACATAGCTAGTTAGCAGTTGAAAAAACAAGTTCCTCTCCAATTTCAAATTGAGGTCGTGAGCTATTAAAGGAAGAAAGTAGGAAAAAGAAAGCAAAATGCAAGGAAAGAAAGGAGCTTGCTATCTTGGACCAAGGCTCTTATTCTTGGATCTTGGATTTGTTAGGATTAAGGTGAGTTAACTCACTACTTTGGACAAAAATATAAAACCCATTTTCTTGTGTTTAACGATGTTAAAAGTTGCTTGAATGTTGGTTACTTATGTTGAAAACATTAACTTGATTCTTGTTTTAAAAGTAAGTGACATGTGTGATCCATGATAATGGACTTGAATGGACTTAGAATTGGAGTTGAATTGACTTGTATGGTAAGTAGAATGGACATAAGACAAATCACATAAGGACTAGTAGGGGATTTGACTTGTTATGGACTTGAATTTGGAAGTGCACTTATAGCGATAGTTTCTATTAATGCAGTTTGCGATTGTTATGTTTTCAACACTTTCTATGGTAAAGACATTCTTAGTGATTTCTTACCATGTTAATATTTTATTATATGTATGCTTACTACCTTAAATTTATTGAATAGTAAAAAGTTAAGTAACATATTGAAAATGACTAAAACCTTACTAGTGCAAAACTGCTCTTTAACCTTGATTTTATATTTAAAAGTTTTGTAAATCCACTCTAAGCTTATGTAAATTATCTCATCTTTTTAATATTATTTCTTAACTCTTACTGGAGTATTTTAAAATATAAAATAACTTCTTTCTGAATATCTTCTTTCTAAAGTATCTTTTTTCTAAATATCTTCTTTTTAAAATAGCTTTTTTCTAAATATCTTCTTTCTAAGTACCTTCTTTCTAAAATATCTTTTTAAATAAATCGAAGGTTAGAAAGAGTTACGAATTGCTAAACCTTATCACGATTAAGTTACTTGGTTAAGAGTAACTGATAATGCTTAACACTAATTAATAAGCTAACGAAGTAGGCTTATCTATTTGTGAGAGTTAAGATTGATTTTGAGTAGGGACGGAGCAATAGAGATCTAACCTACCGGCTTCCCTCTTAGCCGAGGAATTAATATGTTGGGAATGTTGGCAGTGTGTTAATCATGTTGATTACTTATCCGTTTATCGAATATCATTAATACTGTGCTTAATTCTAATAAGTCGACGAGTAGGCTTATTTATCTGTGAGTGTCAAGAATGGGGTGTCTACGCAAGAGACGATATGCAAGAAGTGCTCTAACTTACCTGGTATCACTCTTGATCGAGGGATAGTATATTTTGAAATGTCGGAAACATGTTAAGTGTACAAAGCATGGTTTCTATAAGATATTATTTTGACTAAATAGTGATTAGTAAACTATCGAACGATACCAATATAACTTAAGAAGTATCAGAAAGCTTCACGATTCCATACCAATAAGAACACCCAGGGAGGAGTGTTGGTACGAAACGTCTCTATTACTTTTAAAAAGAGCCGGGATTGAGTTAAGCTGAAATTTATCGATTAGTTTTGAAGAGGCCGGAATCGGTAAGTGTTTTACTTACCTAATAAAGTTCAAAACTGGTAAACAAGCTCTATATTTTGGAAACGGTTGTGAAGAAAAATCAGTATGAAAATTTGGGACCTTCTTGAGATGGTCAGATCTAAGTAGTGATCGTGATTAGCTTGAGAAGTGAGAATCCAATTTGGGATTCATGTTCTAGTTGAGTGATGAAGACTTATGGGAAAGATGTCGGACGAAACCTTGACATTAGATATGGAAAAAGACAGTGTAGAGTGTGTGATCTGGGGTTAAGCTAACCCACAACAGGATATATTGACTCCATATCTAGATATACTTATAGATATTGCGCGTGGGACACTACGCCATAAATTTCTTAATGGAACGAATTTGCAAGGTATTGCCAGCCAAAATGTCCCGATAGCTATACTATTTTGGTCCTACTACAATGTTCTATTTTTGGTGTTACCTTAACCATGAAAATGTGTTGCTCTAAATAAAAAAGTGCAACACGATGCAATATTTTATACAGTGTTGCTGTAGTACCCTTTCCATATCCTATGTGGCGATCTGCATCAACGCGATCCAACTGTCCACGTTACTGATCTGCGTCATTCTGATTTTCCTTCATCTACTCGGCTTCTTTGCCTCAAATTTTAATTTCCTGCTGGAAAATAATTCATGCAATTTTCACTTGTGAAAAAATACAGCCGGCTTCCATTTTAATGGCTAATCGATAACTAGGGTTTTGCCCTCTTCAACAAATCGCGACTTTAACTTCTTTAATTCGAGATGGTCCTCTGATTTCTTCGAATTATAACTGCTCCTCTTTTCATCAATTTCTCGAATGCTACTGGTGCTCCGGTAATCTTCGATCCTGCTCTTGTTGAGATGAAATCGATCTCTGAAATTAGTATGTGATTTTGCCCCTTTTTGCTTTTTATTATTGTTTTGTTGTTCGATTTCAATCTCACCTTTGCCTCTGATGAATTCATGCGAATTTATAGGGTTTCAAATCCCTAAATTATCACCGATTTCAACATTAGATTTGGTTGTGATTTGTCGATTTTGTCGAGTTTGAAATATTCAAACTTTCTGTAATTTAATTTTGTGATGATAGACTCGACTAGAAATAAATTTTCTAGAATTTAATTTCTGGAATTAGATTTGTAGCTCCGATTTGGTTGTGAACTGGTCCCTTCAGTTGCGATGTTATAACCTGATATGCGATTTTCTGATATACGTTATAACCTGATATGTTGCCCTTTAGTTGCTAGAAGATGGTTGTCAAAGGCAATTCCTCGAAGAAAATGTTAGAGAAGTGAGAGGATGATTACACTATGCCAAAAACGGCCTCATGCAATGATTTTGCAAGGTGTTTCCAGCCAAAATGTGATGATAGGTATAATATTTTGGTCCTACTACAAGTTTTATTTTGGATGTTACCTTAGCCATAAAAATGTGTTGGCCTAGCTAAACAAGTGTAACATGATGCAACATTTTATGTAATGTTGCTATAGCAGACATTTCCATATCTTAGCACCAATCCACGTGAATCAGATCCTACGTTGTAGAACGTGACACCTCATCAACCCTGATCGCTTCTGATCCAAACAATAAATTTTCTTTGGCGCAATTCATTTCGTACCCCGCCATATTATTTTCATTTCCCCTTCCAAATTTCATTAACTAATTAACATTTTCTTTTGCAATCAGAAATAACATTTTGAATCTTCGGTTCGATTAGGGCTTTGATTTGCGGGTTTGGGCTTTGTCCAACGATTTCAGTTCAATTAAGGCTTTAATTTAGGGGTTCAAGCTTTTTTAACGATTTTGATTCAATTAGGGCTTCGATTTGGGGGTTCAAGCATCACTTTAGGGTTTCGATTTTGTAGTATAATTCTCTCTCACATCACTTTAGGGTTTCGATTTAAACTACTTATAAATTCTTAGGTCGGCCTGTATTAACAATTTGACGTCTTAGGTTTCCTCTTGTTGGACACACACAAACACATTTTGTGTAGGATAGGGGGATCCATTCATCTCACATTTCATCACAAGGGTACATTTCAAAAGGAAGAATCACTACACCAGAAAATGCTTTTAGTAGCGTTGCAAAAATGCTACAATAACTTGTAGTAGCGTTCTGATAAACGCTGCTATACGACATGCAGCTAAAAGTCTGAAAGTTTTTGTTGCGTTTTAGTAAACGCAACCAAAAGTGAAACTATTGTAGCGTTTCTGAAACCCTACAAAAAGTATTTTTGGCAGCGTCCTAAAAATGCTACTAAAGTGATACTTGCATCATTTTTCAATTTTTTGTAGCGGTTTTTCAGTCCTACTATATGGTTTTTGTAGCGGTTTTTCAGTCCTACTATATGTTTTTTGTAGCGATTTTTCAGTCCTACTATATGTCTTTTGTTGCGTTTCATTTCAGCTACAATATCTTTTGTAAATTAAATTTGTAGCACTTTTTCAACGCTACTGAAACTTACTAATGTACACCACATTTTAATTGCGCTTATTTACTGTTAATAGCTTCTAATATTTCCATCAATCACTTATATATACTAAAAATATTAAAGCAAATAGTTATATGAGTATCATTTTCAAACTAAAATCAATGATCGCCATATTTAAATACTTAAAAAACACATTACTTGCAATATCAAATATAACAACCATAATCATCTCAATAGTAGTATTTCGATAAAATAAGTGAATCCACATACCACAATTGCTTACAAACAAGTCTACCCGACTAATACAAACAAAATAATTGTTGAGGTCTTCTTCATAGCTTAATAACCACCAGTTCTTTGATGCGGACGTTCTTCACTTTGAAAATCTAATTACCTGCACATAAGTATAACGATCAACGGTAAGAATTACATACAAATATAACGGTCACAATGTACAGGCGGAACATAAAATGTAGATGCAGGTCATATATCTTTTCTCTCATGATCATGCTTCCAGAATTCCAAAAGATAAAATAAATTGAGTGGATCACTCCAAAAAGGAAATATAATGAACATATGCATATATAACTTTATCAAGAATTCCTCTTCCCCATCAAAGTTATGAATGTATTCAACCAAGCATGTGGAACCAGCTGTTTAAAGGAATAAGAAAAATTCTATTATGCAAGTAATGCATGATTGCATTTTATTCCTCCGGAAAAATTCATATACTAACCTAAATCTTACAACATCATCTTCAAGTTAAGAAACTAATATGCAATAACCTTCACAAAATATTACAGCCTCCATAAAATCTCCAAGAAATTTTAATTCTTGTTTTTCAAGCTCCACCATATATTTTTTCTTTGTTTCAGTTGGCTCATCTGCAATGTTTTATTCATACATAGTATTATAATAAAATACAATAAAAATCAGGAAAAATAATGAAATTTAAACCACGAGGAAGAAAATAGTTGCACATAAAATAATGTTAACATAAAAAAACCTACCTCCTTCATGATAAATGGAGTTGTAGTGCACCTCAGCAGAAAAGCTTAGGAAAATAACTGCATTTACAGAATTCAAAAGGTTTAGTAAAACTTAGACAACCACCATATTTAAAACAAATATTATAACCCAGCTTGAGAAGAAAAAACCTTGTATTAATACAGGTATCATTCTAGACATATCACAAGAATATATCGTCATTTTCACCATGTCAGGTTTTGTTCTTTTGAGCTTTTTAGTATTGTCCCATATGCAAATCAAAACCTCACAAATACAAATTTGTCTTTGTACTTTCATGCACAAGCACAAAATCCAGACCTGGTGAAAACCAGATCCATATATGTAATAAGTTCAGAAGGAGACCTATATTTGAAATGGGTTATTTTTCCAAGCGTAACTATAAAATTTATTCAAGTATTTACCTACAAAATTCCAAACTTATTTTCTTATACCTCGTTTGGAGCTTTCTTCAGTAGGTGAAATATCAATATAGCATGTATCTTTGAAAGATGTAATAACGAATATTTTAACACATACTGCACAAGGTAAGGGTATAAAAGAAAATGGTCATAAAAAATGTGTTGTAAATAAATCCTAATGGTCACTTTGACTTCAGTGAAATAGTGGCACCCATTTTGAATACTTGAAAACAGGGGAAAATAGCTAAAGCGAGACAATAACATATAGAGTCCTTGGCAGCCTGTAAGGTAACATGATCATCCCATTCCCCTATCCTATTTCACAACAGAAAAAACAACGTAAATAACATAGTAATGTTAATGTTACTTTAAGTTTTGACAATGTAAACAATACAATACAATACCTGGAGAGTTTTTTCATGTAATCACTGTAAGCCATAGGTACATATCCCTCATAATTTTTCGGATGAGCCTTAAACTGAAACATTTGGAATCGACATACAATTATTGACACATGACAGAAGCACCGCTAGCTAAAACTGAACTGAAGGTGTTGCTTGAGCTAACAGGAGCAAGACTTGGGGTGGACAGATATGTACTGGACCTTGTGACAGTCTTAGATGTAAGCGAGAGCATGCGGAAAGACCGTAGGTACATATCCCTCATAATTTTTTGGATGAGCCTTAAGCTGAAACATTTGGAATCGACGTACAATTATTGACACATGACAGAAGCACTGCTAGCTAAAACTGAACTGAAGGTGTTGTTTGAGCTAACAGGAGCAGGACTTGGGGTGAACAGATATGTACTGGACCTTGTGACAGTCTTAGATGTAAGCGAGAGCATGCAGAAAGACCATAGATTAGAAAATTTGATAAGGGCTATGCAGTTCGTCATCAAGAAACTGGCCCCAATCGATAGGCTATCAATTGTCACTTTCTCCAACAAAGTTATTATACGTTGCCCACTGCGTCAGGTAACCGAGGAATCTCAACTGGACATGGAAAATATTGTCTGCAGTCCAACTACTGCTGCTGGCACAGATATTCATGCGGGTGTTTTCAATGCCTTAAAGGTCCTCAAATCTCGTACACAAAGCACACGGCGTACGGTAGCAATAATGCTTATGTCCGATGGAGAAACGGATGGCATATATTTCTCAGCTTCATTTGAAGGATGTCCCCATATTTACTTTGGTTTTGGTTCAGAGCAAGATCCCACTAAAAAATGGTAGGTACTGAATAGCATTGCAAAAGGAAGCAAGGGAAGGACATTTTCAGATGTTCAAAACACGGGCAACTTGAGCCTTGCATTTTCACAGTGTTTGGCAGGACTTCACACCACAATGGTTCAGGATCTGAACTTGACTTTGACACCACTCCCAGCTCCACCACTTGTACCAACAACCATTGAGAATTTGAATGCGGGAAACTATCCAAAACCAAAAGACATCAAAATTCCCGGGTCTATAACTGTTGTTTTTGGTGATCTCTACAACAAAGAAGTGCATAAAGTGTTGGTGCAACTCGTTCTCCCTGAGGTCAAAACCTCATTTGGCATTGATGTCATCAAAATTAACCACACCTACAGGTCCAAGGGGAAACAGCTACTTGCCACCCCTCTAATAGCCACCGTAACCAGAAGCGATAGAGCTAAGGAGAAAGAGAGAGACGAGGTGATAATAGAACTGAAACGTCTTAAAGCAGCGAGGGCGATATGTAAAGCCAGAGAGTTGGCAGACGACAAAAAGCTAAAAGAAGCACGTGCCAATCTCAGTAACATGGAGAAAGAGTTTGAAAGCACCGTGCTTGACGAGCCCAGCATGTTGATGGCATCACTGATACAGGAGCTAAAACTGCTGCACGAACTGATGAAGAATCAAACAATGTACGAGAAGGTAGCATCCCTTTGCGCTCTCTGCATAGACCTCACATGCTCTGCAGTGGTACGCAGCGAGGGGCGACATGGAAAAACTCAGGTTGTTTTCTATTGCAAGGATGAATGCGGACCTTAAACAGTCCAAAATATCTCATTACAGTTACCTGCAAACTACCCTTAAATTGTTAGTTTCTTCTCTGTATACATGAATAAAATGGCTTCTCTATTCAGTTGATTTGTGATTCTTCTGCTGAGTCGAGCTCACTGAAAAAGTTCTCGTATATTTCTTGTTTTTTTTATATATATTTGAATCATAATTTCACATGAATTTAAAATCTGATTCAATTTAAAAACATTGCATCATCCCAAACCTAACACATTGGACAACCAATACCCGTATCCCAAAGTCAATCATAAAGTAACGAGCAACCACTATTTGTTATAAGAGGCTCAGATGTACGATCTATGGCCAGTTGTCGATGTTATAAATCAGATGAGGCAACTCCTAAGTTAAATCTAAAGGCTTATCTTGTCTTCAAATAAATGTTTTCATATTACAGATTCTCATACTTTTATAAAACTTGCAATCTTGTAATTAACACGAGTTATTTCACATAGCAAACTAATTAACCAACAAAAGTACCATGGCTTCTATTCTACAAGTCAAGTGAGGTTAAATGATGATCTACTATATTTTATCCTTGTAATTTAGTGGGAACGGTGAACTAAACAAGCCGTAGAGCGAGCGCAAGCATGTATTCGGTGTACTGAACTACTCACAACGTAATCAGGCATCACTTGTATGATGATCCATGGTTGATTCAATTCAATTTCGTTGCAAGTGAATGGAACAAAACAATCAATGGATAAAATGGCAAAGACTTTAACGATTTATTTAATATTTGCAAAATGAAAAGGCAAAGTCTTTGCTATTTTATTTTTAATTGTTTTAGAAAAAACTAATCTATGAATTAATTTTCTCTATTTTGGTTGTAGGGCTTGTTTGATTGTGAATATTCCATTTTGTAATTTAAGCTTCCTTGATGATATTCCATGCTCAGTTGCCTCAAATCTAACATGCAAACATTTGAGTGGATAAGTAATTTACAATAATGAACGAGATTATTTACACCAGTTAATCTGGCAACAAGTGGAAGGCGTGTAAACCATTTCAATGAACTAAAGCCAGCAAAAATACATTGATTGCCATAACTCCACATGGAATTTGTACTATAACGTATGCTATTGAACCAGCCACATGAAGGACTGTCAGCACTGAAGCGTCTACCACTAGCCAGCTTCGTGATAACTAAATGAACATGCATACAAAATATTTGATAGATATTTAACCATGCGATTTCGCATTCAGAAGGTCTAGTTGCCCCCCTTAAATTTTAATTCAATGCATATTTATTTTGGCAACTTGTGCTACATGAAAAAAAAGTCATGGATGTTACCGTCCCGCATGAATATCGAACTAATAGCATCAACGATGGTAACGTAGCTTGGTCCCATTCTAACGCAATTTGTTGTTGCCGTGCTAGAAACTTATACTACAATACCTGTATTTGAATTTATTTTCAAGCCTCGCATTCATTGTATTCGGTGTTGGTAATTTTTTCTTTTTTAGTAAAACAATATATAACACAACATAGGAGATAAAACGGTTCGAAGGCTCACAAAAGTCAAACCAGTAGTATACAACATACAAAACTGCCTACACAAAACTGAACGAACCAAAACAACCGAGTCGTTGTGTGGATTATCATACAAGTGATGCCTGATTACGTTGTGAGTAGTTCAGTACACAAAATACATGCTTGCGCTCGCGCTGCGGCTTGTTTTGTTCATCGTTCCCACTAAATTACAAGGGTAAAATATAGTAGATCATCGTTTAACCTCACTTGACTTGTAGAATAGAAGCCATGGTATTTTATGTGAAATAACTCATGTTAATTACAAGATTGCAAGTTTTATAAAAGTATGAGAGTTTGTATTATGAAAACATTTATTTGAAGACAAAATAAGCCTTTAGATTTAACTTAGGAGTTGCCTCATCTGATTTATAGCATTGACAACTGGCCATAGATCGTACATCTGAGCCTCTTACAACAAATAGTGGTTGCTCGTTACTTTATAATTGACTTTGGGATACGGGTATTGGTTGTCCAATGTGTTATGTTTGGGATGATGCAATGTTTTTAAATTGAATCAGATTTTAAATTCATGTGAAATTATGATTCAAATATATATAAAAAACAAGAAATATACGAGAACTTTTTCAGAGAGCTCGACTCAGCAGAAGAATCACAAATCAACTAAATAGAGTAGCCATTTTATTCATGTATACAGAGAAGAAACTAACAATTTAAGGGTAGTTTGCACGTAACTGTAATGAGATATTTTTGCAGAGGATTTAAATGGGTTATAAAAAATAGCTTTAAATTGTACATGTAAGGGAATGAAAATAAAACAGGGACATAGAGGAACCATCAAAATAAAACTGAGATGAAAAAGAAATATCTTGACTCACAGGCTAGTATTTTGCATGAATCATCTAATAGACAACGCAAACAAAGGTCCAGACAAACCAGCAAAGCAACCCCTATACAGAAAAGAATGATGTTAGCATATTGATTAATATAATCTTCTACAGATTTGTCAATAAATCACACAAATTTTAGTCCAAAGAAAAGCAAAACATGGAAAAGACCATAATCTGAATATTATGAACTGAATTGAGCATATTAATTTAATTGAGCTTTAACTAAACCATTTTTTATTCCAAAGTGTTTTCACACAGTATATCATAAACAAATACTCTTGAAATACACATGACAATTATTGCATGCATAAAGACAAAGCAGCTGTTCTCTTCAAGGTTCAAAAGCAAAAGCTTTCTTCATACGGGTTAAGATACAAATGCTTTGTACTCCTTCAAATATTGCAAATATAAGAATTCTAATGGTTAGGATTGCAACAAACAAATAAGAATGTACTGTTGTTTGGTACAAATGCACTTCTTTGGTAAAAAGGCATACGACTAGGCTTAATGAAGTGGCAGTTTGCCTTGCCCCCCCCCCCCAAAAGTGGCAGTTTAACTGTGATAACCTAATATATCATGTCATCGTTTCTATTGTGTGTTTCTTTATTTTCTAAATCCATCCAAATAAATACATAAAACGAAACATGTGAAGATTTAGATTTAAACCCAAAAAAAGTTAATTAATTAAGTTTTAGAAGAAACATAAAATGAAACATGTTGCCTTTGATGCCGCTGTTAGTATTTCAATGTGCTTTAGCAATGGTCGATGGTAAAACCTTAGATTCAAAAATGTAATCCATGTTGATTTAATTGAGAATAACCATAGATGATAATTACTTGAATTGATTACCGCGCTATCTGAATTCACAATTGGCTGTAAGACCAGATGTATTTGTCTTCTAAAACGTTGAGAAAAGGATGAAGCAATTGGTGCTCGCTATATATTTATATACATCAGACAACATCCATGCTGAAAAACATAAACAAGCAAGTTAATCCATATCAAGAAAGAAAGAAAAATGAAAATTATTGAAGAGTTAAGATTTTGCGCCCCTGAAGGAACAGTGCCTGATTCGTCTACATTGCTCATGTTCTTCGACGTGATCTGCATTGATCTTGAACTTGTTCAAACCTGCTACTTTATCAGCCATCCTCGTTCGGTTTCACACTTTCTCGAGTCCTGTAACACCCCGTGAATTCTATAACATTAAGCTTCACGAATTAAAGTATAATTAATTATAAATGATGAAATCAAGGGAAATGGGTTACGCCATTGCGTTCGTCACGGAATTCTGCTTGAGATAGAGTTCAAGTTTACGTAAAACGGATATCGTATAAAGAAGATATGGACGAACGAAGTTGGGCAGAAAAACCGGAAAACGGGCCAGAATGCACTAGCGCACTTGTGAAGTGCGCCAGAACAAAGTTGAACTGGCACACTTGGGAAGTGCGCCAGTACAATTTTGGCCTGGCGCACCTGCCAAGTGCGCCCAAGTCAGAAAGACCTGCTGGTCAGGCCCTGGCTGGCCTGGTCAGGGTCTGGTCGAATTCTGATGCTTGGCTGAGTCACTAGGGCTTACATGTCTCTTTCTTACTGTCCTCTCTTGAGAGGGATGGTCTGGATTCACCCTAGCTTCATCGACGGCTCAAAACAATTTAAAATTCTATAAATACAACTCAAGTCTAACCCTAAATTCACACAAATAATAGAATACAAAAGCCGTCATGCTGCTGGAGAGGAACTAGGAATGGTCGTCAATTAGAAAGCCTAGAGACAAGCCAACAAGCCTAAGAGACGAATCAAATTAAAAGAAGATCAAAGCTTAATCAAATCATTCAACGCAACTTTGCTACCCAAAGGAGAGCATCTCCAAATCAGAATAACAGAAATCAGAAAACAAGAATTCATCACACGTTGTAAGTATAGTGACCTTTCAAAATATGAATAAAAACTATGATGTTATTCGATGTAAATGAAAATAGAATCGTGTTGTTATAATCTTTGTGTATTGTAATGGTTCTATCATGACTTGTGTATTGATGTTTGGGGCATAAATTGATTGATGCAAGCCTATTGAACAATTGTATACGAAAAACAATGGCACTTGCAAGCTTGTGGCAAAAACTAGAAATTGATCCCTTTTTGTATATGTCGATGGCATGGACTATGTATATTCCCTTAGTCTAAATTAGAATTTATGTAAACATGTTATAGACCTTTTATGCCTACATGACCCAAAACCTATGATATCATTCTTATGTTTATTTGCATGTGTAATTAGATCTATGTTTGCAAGTATAATTGGATCTATGTTTCATAAACTATGAAAGTTCATGTTTATTTGCAAAATATAATTGGTTCTATGTCAAACATCGTTTGTGTTTCATAAAATATGCAAGTTCATGTTGAAATAGGCTATATGATTAGATGTAAAAATTGTACGTTTTTGATGAATATATAACATGCTAGTTTTGTGGTCGATATTATGCCAAGTTGAACATGTTTAAACACAAGTTTGTATTTGCCTAAACTATGCCATTTCATATGTCACCTACTTAGTCATACTTTGATTTGAATGCAAGTTCACATGACCCATGTTATATGTTAGTTGAATCGCCAAATTGCAAGTTTATGTGCCACACACCTTTATGTATTACATGTTCTTGATTTCCCCTTTTCCTCACGTTTATAAAGTTGGGCTGAATTGTGATAAGCCCAACACATGTTATAACGTTGCGAACAAACGGGGGTAGTAATGTTGGGTGTAAAATATGAAAATATATGTTGGCATGTTTGGCACATGCCAACGATTATGACATATAAGCGGTATGAATTGAAATTCCCAAAAAAAATGATATGACATTTACATATAGTTGAGAAGTAATAAAATATGTAAATTTAGAAAACACGATATGCTTAACCCGAGGTTGGATTGAGTTGTGATGTAAACCCGCCCGGACCCGCCCGGCTGTCCAGTAGTCACAATAATACCTATCCAATGTGGATGGTTAAGCATTGAGCCCAATAAGGACCCGAGGTTAGACTGAGCTACGGTGTAAACCTGCCCGGAACCGACCGGCACATCCAGTAACCGTAGCAATACATGTCTAATGTGAGTGGTCTTGTGCTCCTAAGAGGCTAAGGACAGATGGTAGGGTTAAGTCAACTATAAAACTTAACCAAATTCAACATGTTAACAAGAATCGATGGGCGGGGTTAGGTAAATACAGACACTTAACCACTTAACATGTTTGACAAGAAAATCCTGGTAACGAGGGACCCGTTTTAGCAGTAACCCAAAGTTAGGTATCAACGGTACCCTGAAACTAGGCAGGGTGGGGCACGATTACTGGGCTAATTGTAAGCGGTCAAACGACGGCGGTGGGTGCACAGTGCAGGTCTAACGGGGTGCGGGCGTGCACACACTCCGGAGCAGACAACCAGGGCACTGGGGACACCAGTAGTATAACCTATGTCTTCTAGTTTTGTGTCGAGGCCGCCACCATGGGTCTTGGTACACCCCATGGTGGGACCAGCATAGGTATCTACAATTCTTGGGGGCCGTATGACACATGTTAACGCGAGTAGGAGCTGATCTTTAATAAGAATGGGGATCACTTCACCCTCACCATGGGGTGCTAGTTAAAATAAACTCGAGTAGGTGCAGAGATATAGTATGGATGTGTTAGTACATTGGACACTTCCTTAGCTTGTGACACTTTCCTATTTTTAGTTTACATCCATCATACCCTTTTCTTATTCACATATTGAAGAGTTACAAGATTTACTCAGGCTTTATGTCTGACCCTATTTTCTTTTCGTCTTCTTTTCTTTCGTTTCCCCCTAGGGCCACAGGGAGGAAACAGCTCAACTCAATCAGGCTCTTTACAAGCACCAAGAACGTAGATGTATGATTTGGATCTTTCTTGCTCGGATAATGGCTTTGGATATCACTATGGGGATTTTTGTCACATTATTTATGTTTTCATGCTTCTTTAATAATCAAGGCAGTTATGTGGTTGTAATGTTGGAAGTATTTTGATACAATTATGGAAATCTTTTGTTTGATACACGTATTTATGAAATAAAAGTTTGTTTGGTTTCCGCTGTTTAAAATATGTGTATTTATATCTGTCTTGAGTTCATTTGTGGCTTTTACTTACAAACCTCCACCAAAGTTAAGGCATTCCCTTTGTGAGTGACCTTAATGGAGGTGGGGTGTTTCACTTTGTATCAGAGCATAGGTTTACCAGACAAGATAAAAGTTTTTGAAAATTGTTTTCAAAAAGAAAGTTTAAAGAAGCATTTTTTTAAAAAAAGTGTTATATTTATAAAAAGACAAATCCCCCAAAGCCATGTGCCCTATCTATCCCTCTCTATCCTTCGTTTTGAATTTTTCCTTTCTGTTTCAGCATGTCTAGAGACCTTACTCCCCAGCTGCAGATGCTGTTACTCCTCCTCCTCCTCTACGTGAACCAGCAAACGGAAGAATCGTCAAATAAGAAGCTGGATAATAGTCAAGAAGGAAAGGACCACAACAATAATAACAAGACACGTGAGAAAAGGAAATGTTATTTCTGTGGCATTGTTGGACATGTGGTGAACGTCGACAGAAAGAAGAAGAGAAAGATGAGTGCTACTTGCTTCCATTGTGGAGAGACTGGGCACCAAGCTAAGGACTGCCCAAAGAAGGAAGGACAGGGACAAAAAGCCGGATCCACTTCAGGGGGTTAGGTTCATGCGCTAGGGGCACCTCAGCAGGAACGAGGTAGTAATATTTCTGTAGAAAGTCTAGTCTATCTTTATGATCATCCAGTTCGTACACTTTTTGACTATGGCGCATCACACTATTTTATTTCAACTGCCTTAGTAGAATCTCTGCATCTAGACACTAGTATGGTAGAAGATCCCTTAGTAGTTTCAAATCCAATTGGGGGCTCCGCTTACTTGTCAATGGTTTGTTTGGGTTTGAAAGTCTCAATTCTCAGTGTTGAGTTTAGTTGTAGTGCCTTTGTTTTGGGCTTCTCGGGATATGGTTTGATCTTAGGCATGGACTGGTTATCCAGTAATAGTGCCATTCTTGACTGTGAGAAAAGAGTAGTTAGACTCTTGACTCAGCTTGGTAATACTCTAGAAATTTCTTGTAATCCTTTGAATGCTGTTATGCTTAGTTATCTAGAGTCGCTTGATGCTTCGGATGAGAATTTGCAATCAGTTAGAGTAGTCCGGGAATATCCGGATGTCTTTGAGGAAGTGAAAGGCTTACCTCCGAAGCAGGAAATAGACTTCCGCATATATCTTGTGGATAACGCAAAGCCTGTAGCTTTACCTGTCAGACACATGGCTCCAAGGGAGAGAAAGGAGCTCAGTAAGCAGGTTAAAGAACTTCTCGAAAAGGGGTTCATTAGATGGAGCATTTCGGAATGGGGTGCTCCAGTGGTGTTCGCAACCAAAGCAGATGGTTCGCTTCGCCTTTGCGTCGACTATAGGGAGTTAAACAAATTGACCAAGAAAAATAGGCACCCTCTTCCCCGAATCGACGATTTGTTTGATCAGCTTGTAGGTGCGACGGTCTTCTCCCAACTTGATCTGTCAACTGGGTTCCATCAGCTAAGAGTAGCTGAAGACAGCATTGATAAGACAACATTCAGAACACCAGACGGTTTCTTCGAGTGGCTTGTCATGCCTTTCGGCTAGACAAACGCACCCGCTTATTTCGTAGACCTAATGAGCAGGGTGTTCAGAGAATTCCTCAACAAATTTGTGGTTGTCTTCGTAGATGATATCTTAATCTTCCCAAAGAGTGAGGAAGAACATGCTCAGCATCTGAAAGAAATCATGGATACTCTCCGTGCACATCAACTAAAAGCCAAATTCTCCAAGTGTCACTTCTGGAGAAAAGAAGTAAGGTTTCTTAGGCTTATAGTGTCCAAAGAAGGGTTGGCTATGGACCCCGCGAAAGTGGTGGCAGTGCAAGATTGGAAGACACCAAGAAATGCAACCGAAGTTCGAAGCTTTCTTGGGCTAGCCGGGTTTTACCGAAAGTTTATTAGGGATTTTGCGAAAATCTCGGCCCCACTCACGAGGCTAACAAAGAAGAATCTGGCGTTCACTTGGGATTTGGACTGCGAGTTTGCTTTCCAACGATTAAAAAGGGCTCTCACAACAGCCCCAGTTCTAACTCTGCCTGACGGAAGCAAAATGTTCACAGTATACACGGATGCATGTGGAACGAGACTAGGCGCTGTTCTAATGCAAGAAGGAAGGGTAGTAGCTTATGGCGGAAGACAATTAAAGGTTCATGAAAAGAACTACCCAACCCATGATCTTGAGTTGGCCGCCATCGTCTTTGCACTTAAGTCTTGGTGCCATTATCTCCTAGGTGAGAAGTTTGAATTACACTGACCATAAATCGTTGAAATATCTCTTCTCCCAGAAGGATCTTAACTTGAGGCAGCAAAGATGGATGGAGTTTCTTGCCTCGTATGATTTTGAAATTTCCTATACTCCTGGAAAAGGCAACGTGGTAGCAGACGCGTTTAGCCGAAAGAAACTGACCCTAAGCCCTCTCTTTGTGGAAAGGCAAAACTTGGAGTATATAGCCAGTTTTAACTTTAGGCCCTCCTCGGATTTTGTACCGGGTTTGTTAGCATCTCTCGAAGTACGCCATACTCTCTTGGACTCAATAGGGGCTGCACAACGTGAAGACCCTCAGCTTGTTGATGTGATTGATAAACTTATTAGGGGTGAGACTTCTAGTCACCTCAGTAGGTACGCCATTGATGATAAGGGTTGGCTGAGGCGAGATGGAAGATTATGTGTCCCATAAGCAAGGGAGTTGACAAAGAAGGTTCTCGAGGAAACGCATCATTCCAAGATGACTATACACCCTAGCGGTAATAAGATGTACAGGGATATAAAAAGGACTTTCTTTTGGAGTGGCATGAAGCAAGACGTGGCAGATTTCGTTTCTAAGTGCATGACCTGCCAATGGGTCAAGGCGGAACAAAAGAAGCCTGGAGGACTACTTCACCCTCTAGAGGTCCCACAGTGGAAGTGGGATAGCATTTCAATGGACTTCATTGATGGACTGCCTAGGTCGAGAAGAGGCAACACTAGCATTTGGGTAATAGTGGATAGGCTTACTAAAAGCGCCCACTTTATACCTATCAAGAGTAGAAGGACTACCGCATCTCTAGCATCTCTTTATCTCAAGGAAATAGTTCGACTCCATGGGATACCCTCCAGCATTGTTAGTGACCAAGACCCTATCTTCACGAGTGAGTTTTGGCGGAGTCTACAAGAAGCTGTAGGCACGCAGTTATGTTTGAGCACAACCTATCACCCCCAAACTGACGGTCAGACGGAAAGGGTGAATAGAGTTTTAGAGGATCTTTTAAGACTTTACGTTCTTGACTTTGGAGGGACGTGGGAGGATCACCTTCCTTTTGTGGAATTTTCCTACAACAACAGCTACCAAGTTAACATCGGCATGGCACCCTTCGAAGCCTTGTATGGAAGACCGTGCAAATCACCAACTTGTTGGTGGGAGTCTACAGATAAGCTTATACTTGGGCCAGACATGATTCGAGAAACTTCAGAGAAAGTGGACTTGATACGTAGGAGAATGAAGACAGCCCAAGACAGACAGAAATCCTACGTCGACAAGAGAAGGACCGACCTTGAGTTTGAGGTTGGGGACAAGGTTTTCCTTAAGGTATCCCCTTTAAGGAACGTCGTTCGCTTTGGATCCGCAGGAAAGCTAGCACCAAGATTTGTAGGACCGTTCCCTATCATCGAGAAGATTGGGAAAATGGCTTATAGAGTAGATCTGCCTGAAAGATTGGTTGGAATTCACAACGTCTTTCACGTTTCTCATCTCCGGAAATGTCTACATGAATCAGCGGAAGTGGTGGAGCCAAGCATTCTAGAAGAAGCCGAAGTGGAACGTGAAGCAACTATAAGGAGAGTTCCAACTCGAATCGTAGGAACTGAAATCAAGAAGCTACGCAACCGCGAAGTGAAACTCGTTAAAGTTCAGTGGAGCGACGCCGAGGAAGACGCGACTTGGGAAACTGAGGACAGAATACGCGCTGTCTACCCTCTTCTTTTTGAGGGTACATCTTTGACCTCTCTTTTTCTTAAGTTGTGCTTGTATCTATCTTTTTAGGTATACCTCCTCAATATTATCTTTATCCTTAGGTAGAAACCCCTTTGGATGTAAACATGTATTTGAAACATGTTATGGTTGATGGCTGCAAGTGGTTGCTCGTGGATGCATATACACACACAACCTAGGACTTAGATCGGCTCAATCACTTCATACTTCATATGCATATATATATTCTTATTTGTTTATGGTTGAAAACTTGATATGCTGTCATATGGTCGTCGCATTTGTTTGAATAGTTGTGCACTCATGTAGAACTATGAGTAGGAAAAAAATTGCATACATAATGGATTCATGACACTTACATGATTCGCATTAAGGAGGTCAACTGAATCAGTAGACCGCCTGATTTCTGCATTAGATAAGGACATGTACACACACTATGCATATGATCATGAAGCATTAGAAGTCTTTTAAGGACAGTGGATGCCTTTGTTTGTTGGTTGAGTAGATGGACTGTTGGATGGTAGGATATACATTCTTCCTAACTTGAAGATTTCGGGGACGAAATCCTTTTAAGTGGGGGAGAATGTAACACCCCGTGAATTCTATAACATTAAGCTTCACGATTAAAGTATAATTAATTATAAATGATGAACAAGGGAAATGGGTTACGCCATTGCGTTTGTCTCGAAATTCTTCTTGAGATAGAGTTCAAGTTTGCGTAAAACGGATATCGTATGAAGAAGATATGGACGAACGAAGTTGGGCAGAAAAACCAGAAAACGGGTCAGAATGCACTGGCGCACTTGTGAAGTGCGCCAGAACAAAGTTGAACTGGCGCACTTGGGAAGTGAGCTAGTACAATTTTGGCCTGGCGCACCTGCCAAGTGCACCCAAGTCAGAAAGACCTGTTGGTCAGGCCCTGGCTAGCCTGGTCAGGGTCTGGTCGAATTCTGATGCTTGGCTGAGTCACTAAGGCTTACATGTCTCTTTCTTATTGGCCTCTCTTGAGATGGATGTTCTAGATTCACCCTAGCTTCATCGACGGCTCAAAACAATTTAAAATTCTATAAATACAACTCAAGTCTAACCCTAAATTCACTCAAATAATAGAATACAAAAGCCGTCATGTTGCTGGAGAGGAACTAGGAATAGCCGTCAATTAGAAAGCCTAGAGACAAGCCAACAAGCCTAAGAGACGAATCAAATTAAAAGAAGATCAAAGCTTAATCAAATCATTCAACGCAACTTTGCTACCCAAAGGAGAGCATCTCCAAATCAGAATAACAGAAATCAGAAAACAAGAATTCATCACACGTTGTAAGTATAGTGACCTTTCAAAATATGAATAAAAACTATGATGTTATTCGATGTAAATAAAAATAGAATCGTGTTGTTATAATCTTTGTGTATTGTAATGGTTCTATCATGACTTGTGTATTGATGTTTGTGGCATAAATTGATTGATGCAAGCCTATTGAACAATTGTATATGAAAAACAATGGCACTTGCAAGCTTGTGGCAAAAACTAGAAATTGATCCCTTTTTGTATATGTCGATGGCATGGACTATGTATATTCCCTTAGTCTAAATTAGAATTTATGTAAACATGTTATAAACCTTTTATGCCTACATGACCCAAAACCTATGATATCATTCTTATGTTTATTGGCAAGTATAATTAGATCTATGTTTGCAAGTATAATTGGATCTATGTTTCATAAACTATGCAAGTTCATGTTTATTTGCAAAATATAATTGGTTCTATGTCAAACATCGTTTGGGTTTCATAAACTATGCAAGTTCATGTTGAAATAGGCTATATGATTAGATGTAAAAATTGTACGTTTTTGATGAATATATAACATGCTAGTTTTGTGGTCGATACTGTGCCAAGTTAAACATGTTTAAACACAAGTTTGTATTTTCCTAAACTATGCCATTTCATATGTCACCTACTTAGTCATACTTTGATTTGAATGCAAGTTCACATGACCCATGTTATATGTTAGTTGAATCGCCAAATTGCAAGTTCATGCGCCACACACCTTTATGTATTACATGTCCTTGATTTCCCCTTTTCCTCACGTTTATAAAGTTGGGTTGAATTGTGACAAGCCCAACACATGTTATAACGTTGCGAACAAACGGGGGTAATAACGTTGGGTGTAAAATATGAAAATATATGTTGGCATGTTTGGCACATGCCAACGATTATGACACATAAGTGGTATGAATTGAAATACCCAAAAAAAAAAAAGATATGACATTTACATATAGTTGAGAAGTAATAAAATATGTAAATTTAGAAAACACGATATGCTTAACCTGAGGTTGGATTGAGTTGTGATGTAAACCTGCCCGGACCGGCCCGGCTGTCCAGTAGTCACAACAATACCTATCCAATGTGGGTGGTTAAGCATTAAGCCTAATAAGGACCCGAGGTTAGACTGAGCTACGGTGTAAACCTGCCCGGAACCGACCGGCACATCCAGTAACCGTAGCAATACATGTCTAATGTGAGTGGTCTGGTGCTCCTAAGAGGCTAAGGACAGATGGTAGGGTTAAGTCAACTATAACACTTAACCAAATTCAACATGTTAACAAGAATTGATGGGTGGGGTTAGGTAAATACAGACACTTAACCACTTAACATGTTTGACTAGAAAATCCTGGTAACGAGGGACCCGTTTCAGCAGTAACCCAAAGTTAGGTATCAACGGTACCCTGAAACTAGGCAGGATGGGGCACGATTACTGGGCTGATTGTAAGCGGTCAAACAACGGCGGTGGGTGCACAGTGCAGGTCTAACGGGGTGCGGGCGTGCACACACTCCGGAGCAGACAACTAGGGCAATGGGGACACCAGTAGTATAACCTATATCTTCTAGTTTTGTGTCGGGGCCGCCACCATGGGTCTTGATACACCCCATGGTGGGACCAGCATAGGTATCTACAATTCTTGGGGGCCGTATGACACATGTTAACGCGAGTAGGAGCCGATCTTTAATAAGAATGGGGATCACTTCACCCTCACCATGGGGTGCCAGTTAGAATAAACTCGAGTAGGTGCAGAGATATAGTATGAGTGTGATAGTACATTGGACACTTCCTTAGCTTGTGACACTTTCCTATTTTTAGTTTACATCCATCATACCCTTTTCTTATTCACATTTTGAAGAGTTACTAGATTTACTGAGGCTTTATGTCTGGCCCTATTTTCTTTTCATCTTCTTTTCTTTCGTTCCCCCCCAAGGGCCACAGGGAGGAAACATCTCAACTCAGTCAGGCTCTTTACAAGCACCTAGAACGTAGATGTATGATTTGGTTATTTCTTGCTCGGATAATGGCTTGGATATCGCTATGGGGATTTTTGTCACTTTATTTATGTTTTCATGCTTCTTTAATAATCAAGGCAGTTATGAGGTTGTAATGTTGGAAGTATTTTGAGACAATTATGGAAATCTTTTGTTTGATACACGTATTTATGAAATAAAAGTTTGTTTGGTTTCTGCTGTTTAAAATATGTGTATTTATATCTGTCTTGAGTTCATCTGTGGCTTTTACTTATAAACCTCCACAAAAGTTAAGGCATTCCCTTTGTGAGTGACCTTAATGGAGGAAGGGTGTTTCAAGTCCCATCTTCCCGACATTAAACGCTCGCTTTCAATTGCACTGCAACACTTTTACCCCTTTTGCGGGGAAACTTTCTCTCTCCCGGTTCAGAGGAACAATATGAGATATACTAAAAAGACGGCGATTCAGTACCATTACTAATAGCAGAAAACAAATGTAACTTTCTAGAAGCATCAGGAATCAATCCAAGAAATACCTCAAAAGTCCAAACTTTAGTCCCATGTCAACTTTCAGACGATTAGCTAGCTGCTCAATTAACATTGTTCCTCAGCCATGGAATCGACATGGGGCTTCACTTACACCACATAGCCTGTGATGGCTTCAGCTTGGTCCATTTTGTCAAATTTTACTCCACCATTCGCATGTCAGGTACGAGGCCTTTACCTTCCAATATTGAGCCATCCATCGATGATCATCGAGCTGCACTGCTAAACAGCCTTCATGACCATTACATTAGATACTTAAGCAAGGCCAGAGATTGAAGGTTATAGGCATGGGAAATCCGAAACCAAAAGTAGTACACTCAGTGTTGTGCTAGGAATCAGCTATAAAGAGATGGAGATGCTCAAAGCATCAGTTCAGGCCAAAGCAAAACTGCTTGAAAAAACATTAGCTCACTGCTCGACATACGTAGTGTCCAGTTCATATGCATGGTCGTGCCACCGAAAGCTGCGCAAGTGCTCTGATGATCAGAAGGTATGCCTTAGTTTCCCAGTTGACTGGAGAAGACGACTAGAACCTTTTGCACCAGACATGTACTTTGGAAACTGTGCTTTACATTCGTTGGTGTAAATGAAGGTTGAGAGCTGGTTAAGACGGGTTTGGCCTTATGTTTGCATGTGAAGCTTTGGGAAACAGAATTAAGGAGTTGGAAAGTGGAAATACCAGAAGCTATAATAGGAGCTGGAACTATCAAATGAAAGCAAGCTTCAAAAGTAAACACATAAATCAAGTAAACACATAAATCAAGCAATGTACACATGCTAAAGCATATCAGAAGCTATAATAGGAGCTGGAACTATCAAATGAAAGCAAGCTTCAAAAGTAAACACATAAATCAAACTAAGGCTTAGTGCACTCTTTATACAAATAAATATTTACTAAAGAGATGGCAACAAAATGAATTTGCTGCAATACTCAGATGGAATCACATTCAGGCACTAATATAAATTATCTCTAAGTGGAAGGAACATAGCTATATGGTGCACAGGGTCATTAAAACGAAGATAAGTATCAAACATAGCTATATGGTGCTCCCTGCCATAGAATTTAATTGTATTCTGCCTTCGCCTTTGTCGGAGCTATCACCCGACCCCAGACCCTCGCGCAGCCACCGCAACCACTATGTCGGCCATCAATCTCCCTCCAACGTCACAGCCAAACCCACAGCTGATCTATGCTGCCAACACTCTATCAATACAGCAGCTCTTCGCCTCCGCAATCGACCATAGCCTCTTGAACCATCCCTGATCACCACAGTTCAGTAGCTGCCTAACTCCATTCCGTCGAATATCCCCATCATCACCATCGTCAGTTGAGCAAGCTAATACTAGTTTGTAACCCAGTCTGATTAATGCTTGATGAGTTGTTTTAGAGGATGCTATAAATAGACTTATCTCTTCACAATTCAGAAACCTTAAATTCTACTAGTCGCAAATCAGTAGCTGAAATTCAACTTTCAATCCATTCACTTCTAGCTGAAACACCAAATATGAAAGTTGTTTGTATCATCGATACAAAGAAATTAATTCTTGACGTTTGTTGATCAGACGAATGACATTGTTGGAATCTTATGAAAATCGAGAAATGGCATGTTTCGTGTTCTTACTTGTTGCTCCTCATAGGTGAACATTCTGACAATGGAATTAGAAGGAAAAAGTTGCACAGTAGGCTAGAGCTTTTTGATATGTGGTGGTCCGGTGTGCTAAGGTAGTCAGTGCACTTTTGGGGATTGAACGTTTTTCATTTATGTCAAGTTTCAAGGCGACCAGAGCAATGGTGGAGGTTGACATCATGTGCACTAGGGCATCTCGTCCTAGAAGAAGGTAAGCGGCGGTGCTTTTGAGGTTGTTTGGTGGAGACCTAACCAAAAATATGGTTGGAGGCATACTCGACTTGGTTTCGAACTTGAAGGAATCAAACATGCATGATTTATTTTACCTAATATGGAACCTATCAAGAGGAAACAACCTTAATAAAGACAGTAGCATAAAGGTGAAAAGGTGGTAGTCAGCTATAAAGAGTAGAAATAAAACTGTTAAAAGTGTTAACTTTAGACACGAACCAAAAGAAGGAAGTAAAGACTCTTAGTTCGTCTCGGAAAGTAATGACCTAGGTAAAAATAAAAAACTTGAAATTATAAGCGCCCTGGAAGAAGGTGAGACAAGAAACAATCAAGAAGAACTTATTTTCAATTATCCAAGTGAAGGAAGGATTAAATTACATCTTAAAAGAGGTCATGCAGCTAAAATGAATTTGGAGAGTTCTATTATGATAAGTAACAGCTCTAGTGCATTAACTACTAATGAAAATGATGATACTGCAACCATTTACTATCTTGTGTGAATGAGAAGGGAGCCTTAATTAATCCTTTAAATGTGACGATTGAGAATGATAACAGTGGAGTTTTCTTGAATGTAGGCAATAATTTTGTGCAAAATGGTATTGACCAAACTATAACTGAAGTCAAACGTAGTGGTAATGGGCTTTTGATTTCAGTTGTAGCAACTGAAAAGTCATAAAGTGATGAACAAACCGTCCCATGCGATGACATATGTAACAAGAAAGTGCAGAAAAACACTAATGTGCATGTTCTTCCTAACATAGGGAAAAATGGCGTTGTTGCTACTATTTTGTCTACCTGTTCTCCAAAAAGTGGAATAGTGATCAATGATACTTATAATAAAAAGCACTCTAACTATGCCCGCAAATTAGCTGAAATGATAATATCCTCATATTGCAACTCATTAAAGGCAATGATCAAAATAAGGACTCCAGCCTTAATGTAAACAATGTCACTCAACTAGCTGTGCCTGCGAAGGCCAACCAACTGGAAGACCCAGCTAACATGTCCGCTGTTACCTGTAGATGTGCAATTTCAAAAACTAACCTGCTCCCTTCCTTCAAACCAATCCATCCCTATCAGCTAGCCTGATTCTACTTCATTTTCCTCCAAAAAACAAATTACCCCACCTCCTTGTCTAAAAAGAAACATGTCAAAAAAACCAATAAAACCTAAGCACAACTTCTATAATCACATAATCCCACTTGAAGCATATAAAGCCTTTCCTTCTCTATTTCTAACCCTGACTGCCAAGACAACAGTACCAGCTCATTGGTAGCCTCTACACTGGTCAACTCTTCAATTGCTACTAACACCTCATTGGTAGCCTCTACTCTTCAATTTTAAGCTGAAACTTCGCTTGTAATATACATAACAAAGAAACGCTTACACGTATACCTAATCCAAATAGAGTGAGAAGAGACTAGAAATTGGCTCCTAAAACACATGTTCGGCGATAAAATTTATGTTGGAAAATCGGTAATCCAATAAAATTCAACTAAATAGGAAAAAAAGTATGTAAAATAGAGGGAAAAGTGAAAAAGAATCGTACATCTATTTCGAATTAAGGGAAGACGTGCAGTAGAGGAGGACATGGGTGCACCATAGGCTGTGAGGGCATCGAGTCGCGTTCGCATCCATGGAATCAAGCTTGTGGTAGTGGTGACCGGAGCGAAGCATTATAAGATTGGAGTTGTTTGACGAAGAACGATGGAGACGCTGCCATAGGAATGCCAAGCTGAGCGAACAAGGAGAGGACCTAAGAAAAGGAAAAGAAGGGATTAAGGAGGAAAAAGGACCGTGTTAGAAAAGAGGAATTGAGAAGAAGTGAAACTTTCATCAAACACTGTCCCGCGTAATTTTTATTTGCCGCTTTTGTTTTATCTTCAGATTTAACACAAGACAAGACTAACGGATGCACTTGAACATCAAACGCAACAATATTCTGTAACTATATATACGTTTTCTTGTAGTGAATACGTTGGTGGAACCTTTACCATAGTAAAGGGCGTTGATTCTGACTATTTCTCGTACACAGTACTCATGGAGTTCGTGAAGGAGGACCTTCTTTACAACGAAATATGAGGGATTTATATAAAAATTGTTGAGAAGGGTGGGTGGAAGTCACTGGCGAATGATGCGGACCTCATAGAGTTTGTCAATAGAGCAAACAATGGTGGCAACTTGGAATTTTATATCGACAACGTTGTCGATACTGCAATTGAGCCACCAAAGCAAATGCAACCGCATGTAATCATTCGGCTAAGGCCACTGAATCTGGTTACAGGTATATATATATATCTAGATAGTATCACTTACAGATTTGTGATATTTTGATATAGCAAAAAAAATTGATTGTGATATTATATCATTTAAAGATCATGATTATAATATCATTGTATGATCTATTGTAGTTACAAAACCACTGAAACGACAGTACGTGACGACTCATCAACTAAACCAGAACAAAAAAACAAGAAGTTAACTGAAGTCAACAGTCCTCGGAAGTCGATACGGCTCAATAATCCAGAACTCGACGCAACCACGAATCAAAAGATAGATAAGGTGAATAATCCTTGGAAGTCGGCATGGCTCAATAATCCAGAACCCAACACAACCACGAATCAAAAGATAGCTGAGGTGAATAGTCCTCAGAAGTCGGCATAGCTGAATAATCCAAAACCCAACAATGCAACCACGAATCAAAAGATAGCTTAGATGAAAGGTCCTCGGAAGTTGGCAAGGCTGAATACTCCAGAACCCAGCAATGAAACGCAAAATCTAAAGTCAGCTGCTACCGTAAATCATCGGAAGACGACATAGAAAAACAAAAAACCAAAAATCAGCGACTCAACAGTGATTCTGAACTCATCAGGTGAAAAGAAGAATTTGGAATCACGTATTCAACTAAAGGAAGACGAAGATATGGATGAAAATGGCAAGTAGGTTCGAATGATTCTAATTATGATGAATTATAATGATCTTATTATAATTTGAATATTTTGTACCACTCTTGCAGCATACTTACTATGATTTTCCAGTTTATTATATAATTGCAGAATGTTCATGTACCACCTCCACCATCTCTAAAAGACTATGAAATACATAGAGCTGAGAATTTGATGAGAAACAACGAACCTCTCGCTTCACTAGGTGTGCCTGTAATTTCAGCTGAACTGATAAATGCAAGCCAAAAAAAAGAAAAAGAAAAAGAAAAGATGCAAAAGAATGAAGATAGTGAGGAATATAATCTGGACCATGAGGAGCATAGTGAAGATGATACTTCACAAGGTCCACGAAAGGTGTGTGAGAGCTACATATCTTACTTTTTATGCTTCTGAAGATAATGACTATAAAATCAAATCTTATTTCCTACTTATATATATAGCTTAGATAACTAAAGAAGTTGAGAAGCCCAAGCCTGTTAGTAGACCACAAACTCATTCAACTAGCGGTAAGGTAAAGGAAAGTGTTATGTTTAGAACCCCAAGCCCAAGCCAAGGCCTGTTAGTAAGTTCAACTGAGAAGGATGTTGAAGGACAAGGAACAATGGCTGATTATTTGGCACTGCGGGAACGACAAAAGAAAATTACTGCTAAATCTAGTGCAAGTGGTATGGCACATAAGGATGTGGCGGAGAATGTCTTGGCAGACATTGCAAATGAAGAAGTTGAAGCAGGTACCGAATTGATGTGATAATAATATTTAATATTACAATGGGATTAATATTTAAGTACCAAATAGACATTATGATTTATATGTTATTATTTGACGAGACTTTTCATTTTAATCAAAGATGAAGTTCCTAGAAGACTTAGAGGTCAAACAAAGATGTTTAATGTTCATACAAGGGCGTATGACAAAAGAGTTGTAATTGGGATGAACGACTGGTTCCAACCCGTTTCAGATGATGACAAAGTAATATTTGAATTGAACAACTTTTTTGGAACATTGAAAAGGGATGTGCCACTTACGTATAAATCTTGGTCGGATGTTCCTGAAAAGTTGAAGCAAACTCTATGGAATTATGTTCAGGTAATCTACTATTAACTATAGTGTAGCTGAAATTTACTTCAATAAGTAATATTGATCTATTACGTATAACGTAGCTGAATTACGATTTAGTTGTTCTTTTTAATCTTTGATTTATAATTTAGCAGCGGTATATTATTCCCGATGAAAGTGAAAACTGGGTGTTGAAGTCTATTTGTGACTGTTGCAGGGGGTACATGAGTCGCATAAAAACAGCTTATTATAAAGCTTATGAGACCGATGAGGAGAGACTAGAAAACAAGCCAGACAACATCCCACTGGAGGACTTTAAAGTGCTCTTGAGGTATTGTCCAGATGAGGAGATTCAGGTATACGTACGTATTATTTATTTCGCAACATAAATGAGTACTTGGTTTCTTGTGAAATATACGAGTACTCTATTTTTTGTGTCTTTTTTAGAAAAGAGCTGAGAAAAATTCTAAAAGTCATAAGTCGTACCAAGACACACACACCGTTGGTCCAAAGCCGTTCGCCCAACTTCGTCATAAGATGGTGCGTGATACTTTACTGTTGTTTATTAATTACAGTTTCTAGACGAGATAACGTGGTAGTTATTGACATGAAGTAGTTGGCCTAGATGTTTTTTGACTGAAGAGAGTGTATGCTAAACTATCTATTGAACTTGTATCAGGATACACCATCCGATACAGCATGTTTCTTAAAAGTCTTAAGAGAACAGATGACGTGAGTACGTGTCTAGTCCCGAAGTAATGAAGTACAAACTTGTAAGTAATAATTTTATTTCGTAACATTTTTGTTCTGTTTTGTACATGCTGCATGTTGTTCATGTCTTGCTGATATGCATGTTTGCTCATGAACCATATGTTTTATTTTGCATGCTGCATTCTATAGCATAGATTCCATTGTATAGATGTTTCAACTTGTCAACGAGCAATATTAAAATAAATATGCAATTATGTTCCCTATGTATGATTAAAGCCAAACATGGGTATCTTTGTTTTCTTTACTTAATGAATGCTTCCCTATCATAGATTAAAATAAAAATTTAGTCTTCTTGGGCATATTGATGGTGTCTACTGAGTGCCACTGTTTGAAGCACATAACCACTGTATTTTGTATTTATCAAATATTTACACTTCAACCTTGTTATGTGAAGGTCAAGCAATGGAAACTGGCTAAAATATACGGGATATTTTGTTTGCTAATGATGTTGGAAACTGGCTAAAATGCCAACAGAATTGCACGTTTCATAAACCAATTAGAAAGCAGGCTCCCATGAAGAGTCATATGCACATTTGTTAAAACACTTGTTGAACCTGAGTTTCGCACCAGTAACCTTGTGCACTTGTGCTCTGTGCATGCACTTGTGACATTTGTGCACTTGAAATTGTTTTCATGACATTTGTGCACTTGATATCGAGATAGGCATGTAAAACCATAGCTTGATTATACATGTAACATTCTAATTGAATCATGCTGCTTTTAAATCTATTTTTTTTTTCATAAAATATTAATGGTTGTCAATAAAGACGTCCTTTCGTTATATCTGCATTATGAATGTGGCTCTATACATATGCCTTCTACTTGCCTATAACCATTTGACGATGTCTGATCGCAAACGTACATTGTTTTTTTTTTTTTTTTTCTGTTTTAACCATTACATATGTTACAAAATGTTTTTCTAATTACATGCACATAAACAAATTGTTTTCCAAAATGTGGCTTTCTCTGTATTTGCTGTATATATTTGCTACATATGTAATCATTTACTGTAGAGTAATTTGCTGCATTCTCTCCATATGTAAGCATTTGCTGCTTTCACTCCATACGTAAGCATTTGCTGCATTCTCGGCATCTACTGTAGGGTAATTTTGATGTGGCTTTATTTTGTAGGACTTACTTCAAAAGGCAATGGTCAGTGGAGAAGGAGGAAGTACTATTGAAATAGTAATTTCGAATAGAAGATCACATGGTCGTCCTTTTCTTATAGGGAGACATGCAAAGTGTACAAAACAATTAGCCGAGGCTCTTACAAATGCTTGTATAAAGGACTTAAGGCAAAAGCTTGTTTAAGAAATGGAAGCACAACTAGAATCCAAGGTAAATGAGAAAGTACAAGAGAATTTGGCTTGGGTGCTTAAAAAATTAGGTGATGCTAACCCGAAGTTGAGTCTAGACGAACTAATTTTCACAACCATGTCCAGTGACATTGAAAATCTGGCTGGAGGCAATAGCTCTTAGTCTCATTTATGAAAATCCGACTGTAGTTGTTGACAAATTGTGATGTTTACTATGTACCGCGTATTATAATGTTTATGCAAGTTATAAGTACTGTACAAATTGTGATATATATTGTGAATTATGCAAGTATTTTTGTGATATTGTGCCTTTTAATGTCTTTTCAGTGTAGTGTTGCAGTAGCATTAGTGTAGTGTTGTAGTAGCTTAAATATAGTGTTGTCATCGAGTTATAAATGTTGCTGAAATAATGTTGCAATAGTCATACAAGGTATTGTCTTAGGGATGGCATTAGATTGGGGCGTGGGTCCAATGAGCCCAACATTGTGGGCCCCACGAAATATATAAATAAAATTAATATCTATAGCAACATTTTGGGATATTGCTAAAGACACCTGAAGATGTTGCTATAAACCTAAATAGGAATCTACTGTAACAATATTTGTTGTGTTGCCGTAGATAGTTAAAATGTTTCCATTGAGGTATGCCGCAACGGTGAAAATTTCATCACTCTAAAAATGTTGCCAAAGACTTATGCCAACATTTTTTGGGCCTTTACCAACATTTTTTTTACGTTGCACTAGGCTGTTTATGGCATAATGTTATGCTAAATTTGTGTTCTTGCGTTGTGGAGCTGTGCTAACAGAGATAGACTGAGATTCTTCATGCTAAAAGGCCTCGACTGAAACTAGCCATGAATCAGTAAAAGGTTATTGTATTTTTGTTAGTGCTTATGTGGTTATTAGATTATTTGACATTCACTTAGTCTGTTGTAATCCATACATCATGTTGTTTTTAGGAGACTAGAACTGATCTCAGTATGTTATGCAGTCTAAAAAAATTATAGTACTATGACATAATACAATTTATAATGCAGTTCAGTGATCATATGACCTCAACACTTGTCTATCTTCTTGTTCAATTCTAATGGAGAGGTTTGATATATGTACAACATATTTTGCCTAAATTTAATCTTAAGCTGTATTGTTTTAGGTAGCAGTTGTGAATAGTAGACTTGTTGCAGAAGTGGAAATTTGAAACAAAGAACGTTGTTTCAAAGAAGGCTTGGTCCTCCGAAATCGGATGAATCGGGAGGTGCCCACTTGTTCGACCTAACTGAGGCCCCAGACCCGCTGATGGCTTGCCTTCAGCTCGTCACTCGACTCTCCTTTGGCATATATTTGTCAGTGTTAGTGTCTGTATAAATTGAAACTGCATGTGCAATGAGTGAACTGACACTACAAGAAAACACTGATTTTGCAGCGGACGAATCTGTCGCTAAACATGAATTAACGACGGATAGCACTAGTCGGTAAATTTCACTTCAGTATTTTAGTGATCATTTTACAATGGAATTTAATGTCAATTCTCCAACACTTTACCATCTTTTGTCAATATATTTAAATTTAATTTTAAAAAAATTTACCGATATTTTACCGATGAATATATATTTCTTTAATATGTATTTAAAAAAAATTTCCATCGGAGATCCCTTGCTAAACAACAAGGGATTATAAACGGATAACTAACTCTTATTTCACCTTAGATATCTGTCGATAATTCGTCTCAAATGTGAGCCTGTCAACAGATTATAACCGATGCAGGTATGACAATATTCGCATCCGCATCCGAAAATTGAAATTCGTATCTAAATCCACATCCAAAATCCACGGATATTGAATAAACAACATCTGTAGATATTTTTCAAATATCCAAAAATATCCGCATCCGAAAATCGAATTCGGATATTTTCAAAAATCCAAAATATCAGCATCCGAAATTGAATAAGACATATATTATACTAGATTTTATTAAACTAAAACAAAACAGCTTAATAATTTACTTTCTCAAGCTAGTTCACATACAACACTCAAAACAAATTCACGCAGTCGTAGTCAAACAAGTTCACATAAAACGGCAATACACAAAATATTAAACAAATTCATATATTACTACAATACAACTAATAAAAAACATAGAAACGAAGATAAATTTGGTTCGTTCTTCTATTCAGCACAGCTTTCAACATTTCCTATCAAAAAAAAAAAAAAAAAAAAAAAAAAAAAAAGAATAACAATCATATGTAGTAATAAGTATTAAGCCAAAGCAAGAATAGCAGCAGCGATCTGAAACATATCAACCCAACATATTAAAATAATGTATCCACTTCTCAAAGTAACACATCAACCCAACTTCTCTTATTGCGTCCAAATCACCCTAGACATATAGTAATGGTAGCAGTTCGAATACATACCAGTACATCATAGAAAGCTAGAAGGAATCTTGCGTGGCAACTATTTTGCGCATTGAAGAAGAAGCTGTTTAGAACAATACTCATTATTTTAAATTAAACTATTAAATGAATAACCATAGGCAACTGTTAAATGTCAACAAATATGGAGAATGACCATAGGCACTCACATGCAATAAAAATACTATTTACAAAACTGGGAACGCATGACCTGTGAGAGTTAACCAATAGAACTTAGCAAGCTGAGGCTAACAAATACTTATAGTACTAGATTCAACAAACTTAACACACAGGCATATCCTGAAGAGTAACTAAACAAACAAATATAGTAATTTAGGGGTTTTAAATAAATTAGGATCAAATTATATAAGCGACAACCGAAGACATGCTACTAATGGGTAAAAACTCTATTGTCACTGTGAGGAATAGAAAATTTATTACTAGTAAAATTTGTAAACAATGATCAGTTGAGTTAATAGAACTATGAAGGATACATGAATAAATTTTAACATAAATTTAGACATTAGCAACAAATACATTAACTTTTGCAGCAACAAACGATAGCTTAGATAAAGCATGTTATGTTCAAAAAGTTTATTCACATAAATTTAACTTTACTAAAACAATTTCTAGCACCAACTGAGGTTTTAAACCCAGGCTTGAAATCAAAGATTTAATGGCTCACAATCACAACTAATTTGGCTGAACCCACTTTTCCTTTTAAAGAAAAACATTGTAAAATTCCTGATACATGAAGTGTTAAAAAGAGGATGACAGAACAGTTCAGTTGTACATCCGTAATTCATTTCTACAGGCACTAGAGGTAAACAGACAGAAAACTGAGGAAGAGCAATGACTAGAAGAAGCCAAGATTTCTAAAGATCCAGCGCTAGCAATGGTAGAACAAAAGAGGGCAAAGTGCAGAGCAGCAGTAGTAGCAGCTGAGGCAAAACAAAGAATAACATAGATGGAAGCACAAAAAAGTTACGAGAAAGAACTGCAAGCTCTCAGAGAATTGCAGAACAGGAAGTAAGAGACGAAACATATGGGAAATGATATCAGATCTCGTAGGTATACAATTGATGAGATCAAACAAGCAACCTATTTTGTAGAAAGCAGAAAAATTGGGGTAGGAGGTTACTGACCTATGTTCAAATGCTATCTTGATCATACTCTTGTCGCCATTAAAGTTCTTCTCCCTGACACTACACAAGGAAGATCACAAATTCAGCAAGAGGTACATGCAGTTGCTTCCATCTCACGACATGAAAAAAAAAAGAATACCCATAGAGCCGAACCGGAGTTTCCAGAGGCTGCCCAGGCATTTTTGTCTTTTCAGTTTCATATAATACAGACGTATTCATTTTTCACATAATTTAGTTTAAAAGTAACACAATGTGTATGCATCTAGCATCAATGTGTAGTGATGCATATTCGTTTACAAATTTAAGAATAGTTTACCTGGGTATTAAAAGAAACACAAGGCATATATAACAAGTATCATGTGGATATTAAGCAGAGCAATCGTTATGTTAAGGTGACGCATCAACCCAACAAAACGCTAAGATGTCAATGAAATGTGCAGGCATAAAATCCATAAAATGATGATAAGCCATTTGCTTAATAGATTAACACCATTAGGGTATTTATCCTACGTCAAAGCATATTTTCCTTCTAATCACACATTTTGTAGTAATTTTTTGGGACCATTGTGAATAAAATATAACTAAATGCACTTATCTGGGTATTCCTAACAAATCTTAATGTTAGGTCGCAATATTTAGCTGTCCAGCAACCAAATACTAAATAAAAATAGCTAAATGATAACCACACTAGGGAAGCATATAAGTGGTATAATACTCGAATGTTATCCTTAATGTGATGATCTAAGTTGATATTAAGAAAAATTATATTGGTATACCTGAAACCTTATAAACAGGTCCAAGTCCTAAGCTGCATCAGACGCCCAAACATGGTCCTTCTACTGGGTGCATGTCCAGAGTACGGATATCTGGTGTATGATCACATGGCAAATGGAATCCTAGAAGACCGTCTCTTCTGCAGAGGCAACAGCCCAATTCTCCTATGGCAGCGCCGCTTCCGCATTGCAGCAGAAATAGCCTGGAAGACCATGAGAGAGTGTCTATCGTGGATCAAATCCAAAATATTTTGTGGGTTTTCTCTGACATACTCTAGCCTCCCACATTTCTTTCCCTTATTCCCCGGGTTCACCCCTATCATTGCTTACCTCTCCAGCTATCTTTGAAATTTTACTTGATGTTAGCAGTTGTTGGTAGTGGAAACGGACCTATGAAAGATATACAAATGGTTTATCGAACTAGGATGAATTTCACCAACACGTAACATCACTTGACATAGAGATTCAAACTAGAATGAATTTCAAAGGCAATTCCATCCAAAATTAGAAGGAATTCCCAATTCAATTCAAATTTTTTTTTTGAAATTAAAGGCAGAGATTCTTACCATAAGTAAAAGCAGCTAATCAGGATGAAAAGGCAGATAACAACGTTTGACTAGCTATTCACGTGGCATTGCTTAAAAAAGAAAACAGGAACACACCAACGCTGACTTGGCATCACTGCTTTTATCGCATTTCGAAATAATCCACTGCGGGCGAGCATTTGAATTTATTTACATCCCTTTCCAGTTGTTCCATCTCCTTTCTTCACTACGTACCCTCATTCTTCTCCAATGTCTTTCGCTCTGTGTGTAATTCCCAAATCCAATACAGCCGAACATCAAAAAGTGTTCACATCCCTTTCCAACCGTTCCCTCTCCTTTGTTCACTATCCTCAATCTACTCCATCGTATTTCGCTCCGCTATACCTCCCAAATTCTGAATGGCCTTTCCTTCCATCTGTGACCCCATCTTCTAAAATCGTTTAACCATCCTCGACAGACAGGCGAACCTACTTCCCCTCTACCTGCACCAAACATAGCTTGGTTCCCTTCAACCAATTCTGACAGGTTCGTTATAACTTCCAATCAACCCTGGCTTCCATCTTAGTTTTCCTCCTTGGCCTCAATTTGTTGTTCACGGTACAATTTTTTTATTGGTTTACACTCTTTTCTTCCAGCACTTTGCATCGCCACTTCTGTTATCCTCCTCCAATTTTCTTCACCCCCTAAAATTATCTATATGGAAACACAAAGATGGGTGATCTAATATTACTTATCTACACATACTTGTGATATGTCTACTTGTATGGAATATGGTTAGCAAGCAATGATGGGAGTATTCATACGACAAACTACCAATTAATGTACCGATTAGGTTAATTATGTTAAAAGTTAATTTGTAATTTTATTAGGCAACAATTAAATGCATTGACAAATATGCTTTTGTATTAATGTAGGGAATAATTTATTCCTATATATGACATAATTAGATAAATCTAGATAAGGTATTATCTGGAATATTCCAGAGAACGCATTATATTATAAAAGTCAAGCTGTATCTCATGTAATCAATTAAGCATTAAGAAAAAAAAATTAAATCTTTTGTCTATCTCTCCATATTGCTCTGCTGTGCCTAACAAATTTGGTATCAGAGCCATAGCAACAACATTAATCAGTCACTCAAAAAAACAATGGCAGTAGTCCCTACAATGTTCAAGTACTCTCCAAGCGAAGTGCCAATATTCGAAGGCGAGCATTATGATTATTGGAGCAGTGAGATGATGGACTTCTTCATCTCTCATGATTTATGGGACGTCATCGAAAAAGATTATCCGGAGCCACCTGTAGATGGAGATTCTACAAGATGGACGGCTGCACAAGAGAAGTTGTACAAAGAAAATCAAAAGAAAGATGCAACTGCACTTCGGTATATCAAACAAGGAGTGAGTAAATCTATCTATCCAAGAATTTTCAATAAAAGAAAAGCAAAGGATGCATGGGAAGTTTTGCAAAAAGAATTTCGAGGCAATGACAAAGTTATCTCCATTAAACTTAAATCTTTATGGAGAGATTTTGACAACCTGCAAATGAAGGAATCTGAAAATATCAGAGATTTCTTCTCCAGAGTCTCTGAAATTGTAAATCAAATTCAATGCCTTGGAGATAACATTCAAGAAAAGAAGGTGGTAGAGAAGATATTGAGATGTCTTCCTCCAAAGTTCGATCATTGCGTCGCTGCAATAGAGGAATCAAAGGACCTTGGCAAGATGTCAACACATGAGCTAATGAGTTCACTTCAAGCTCATGAACAAAGAATTAATAGAACATCAACAAATTCATTGGAGCAAGCATTCCAATCCACCCTCAATTTTTCAGAAAAGAAACGAAGTTATTACAACTCAAAGAAGGGCTCATTTCAAAAGCAAAATCAAATTCAAAGAAAGGGCAACGAAAGAAATTATCAAGGCAAAGGAGAACAACGATGAGAACAGCAGAAAATTCAAGGTAATTCTGCCACTTATTGCATTATTTGCAATAAATCAAATCATAATTCTGAAAATTGTCACTTCAAATGCACGAGATGTCGAATTCCTAATCATTCCCAAAGAAATTGTTGGTATCAAAATAAAAAAGAGAAGGACAAAGCAAATTTTACAAGTGAAGAAAATGAAGAGCAGGTTTTCTACTCTTGTTTATCTGCTGAAAATGAATCACAAGATGCTTGGTATATTGACAGTGGTTGCAGCAACCACATGACCGGCAACAAAGACATTTTTGTAGAACTTGATGCAAATTTTTCATCAGAGATAAAGCTTGGAGATGGAAAGGCGCAAAAAGTTGAAGGAAAGGGGACCATTGCAGTCCACACCAAAAAAGGTAAGAAATTTATTCATGATGTGCTTTACGTGCCAAATTTAGCCCAAAATCTCTTAAGTGTTGGACAACTTGTTCAAAAAGGTTATGCGGTGAATTTTGATAATAATTCTTGCAAGATCATTGATAAGAAAAGTAATTTAACAGTGGCAAATATTGACATGACTCCAAATAAAATTTTCCGCCTATTTATGTCTCTAAATGAGAATTGTGCATTCAAATCTGAAAATTCTAATGTGTCTCATTTATGGCATTTGAGATATGGCCATTTAAGCAACAAGGGGTTGCATTTGCTGAAATCAAAGAATATGGTCATTGGACTTCCTATCATCACGGAAGAAAATAAGGTGTGTGAAGGTTGTATTTTTGGCAAAATGCATAGATTTCATTTTCCGAAAACTTCATGGCGAGCAAAAGCTCCTTTGGAGTTGATACATGCTGATATTTTTGGTCCTACAAGGACTCCTTCACTAAATAACAAGAGATATTTCATTCTTTTTGTTGATGATTACACTCGTATGATGTGGATTTATTTTTTAAGTGAAAAATCAGAAGCTTTCTCAAGTTTCCTACGGTTTAAAGCTCTTGTAGAACGCCAAAGTGGACACTTAATAAAAACTCTTCGAACTGATCGTGGAGGAGAGTTTATTTACAGCGAGTTCATGAATCATTGCAAGAAAGAAGGAATTGCAAGACAGCTTACTGTGCGATATACACCGCAGCAAAACGGCGTCGCAGAAAGGAAAAATCGAACAATTGTTGAAATGGCTCGAAGTATGCTAGAAGGAAAATCCATGCCAAAGAAGTTATGGGCTGAAGCTGTCAACACGGCTGTCTATATATTGAACCGTTCGCCAACTAAAGCTGTTAGAAATATGACACCATTTGAAGCCTGGCATAAAAGAAAGCCTAAAGTAGATCACATGAAAGTATTTGGAAGTGTAGCGTATGCATTGAACCAGAGCCCAAACAAAGATAAATTTGAGAAGAAAGGAGAGAAATATGTCTTTGTTGGTTACAGTGAAGAGTCAAAGGGATATCGGCTATTAAACCCCAAAAATGATCAACTCATTGTCTCAAGAGATGTTGTCTTTGATGAAATGGCAACATGGCAGTGGGATCATGATGGCTACCAAAAATCAAATTCTATGAAGCCTAAAAGATCTCAAAATAATGGCTCACAACCTGTCCGATCTCAGCAAAGTATCCATGTAGATACTGCTCCTAGTTACAGCTCAAATGATGAAAATGAATATGAAGATTTGGACTCTCCTATTCGAAAGGTGCGTTCTTTTCAAGATATTTATGACTCATGTAATGTTGTTCTTTTTTCTTGTGAAACGCAGTTGTTTGAAGAGGCAAGCAAAGAAGATGTGTGGATTGAAGCAATGAAAGAAGAAATAACAGCCATTGAGAAAAATAAAACATGGCAGTTAGTTGACTTGCCAAAAGATAAAGAAGTCATTGGCCTGAAATGGGTTTATAAGACAAAATATGGCGAAGATGGTTCTATAATAAGACACAAAGCACGGCTGGTTGCAAAGGGATATTCGCAGCAGCCCGGAATTGACTTTAATGAGACATTTGCTCCAGTAGTTCGAATGGAAACCATTAGAACAGCTCTTGCAGTGGCAGCGCAATTAGAGCTTAAAGTTTTCCAACTCGATGTGAAGTCTGCTTTTCTAAATGGCGAGCTTAAGGAAGAGGTATATGTTGAGCAGCCAGAAGGCTTTGTGATAAGAGGAAAAGAAAATAAAGTCTATAAGCTTCAAAAGGCGCTGTATGGGCTAAAGCAGGCACCCCGAGCATGGAATTGCAAGATAGATAACTACTTCATTCAAAATGGTTTCCAAAGAAGTAAGAACGAACCTGCCCTTTATGTGAAAAATCAAGGAGAAGAATTTCTAGTTGTATGTCTATATGTTGACGATCTAATCTATTTCGGTACAAGCAACAATCTTGTTAAGGAATTTAAGGAAAGAATGATGACGGACTTTGAGATGACGGACCTCGGTCTGATGAAGTATTTTCTAGGCATGCAAGTCAAACAAGGAAAGGGCAAAATCTTCATTTCACAAGAGAAATACATTGAAGGCATTCTCAAAAAATTTCACATGGCAGATTGCAAACCAGTTAACACACCAATGATGCTAAATGAAAAATTAAAGCAAGAAGATGGCGCAAAGAAGGCGGATGGAAAAATATTTAGAAGCTTGGTTGGTTCGCTAATTTTTCTCACTCATACAAGGCCTGATATTTGTCATGCAGTAAGTATACTTTCAAGATTCATGCAAAATCCAAGTAACAATCACTTGATTGCAGCAAAAAGAATTTTACGATATTTGAAAGGAACAAAAGAATGTGGGCTTCAATATGTCAAAGAGGACGAATGCAAGTTAGTCGGTTTCACTGATAGTGACTGGGCAGGAGCATTGGATGATCGGAAGAGCACATCAGGCTATGTATTTTGTCTCGGTTCCAACGTAATTTCATGGAGTTCAAGGAAGCAAAAGACCATAGCATTATCTTCAGCTGAAGCTGAGTACATGGCAGCTACAGAGGCAGCTTGTGAAGCGGTGTGGCTACGGAGAATTCTAAATGATATGAAGCAAACTCAAGACAAGCCAACAAAAATCTACTGTGACAATATGTCGGCTGTGGCAATGACAAAAAATCCAGTGTTTCATGCTCGCACAAAGCATATTGAGATACGTTATCATTTTATACGAGAATTGATTAGCAAAGAGGAGATTATCATGGACTTCATCATCACAAAAGACCAGCCAGCGGATTTCCTCACTAAAGCAGTCACATTGGAGAAGTTTGAAAAGTTCAAGAAGCAATTGAAAATTACAAATTAAGGAGGAGTGTTAAAAGTTAATTTGTAATTTTATTAGGCAACAATTAAATGCATTGACAAATATGCTTTTGTATTAATGTAGGGAATAATTTATTCCTATATATGACATAATTAGATAAATCTAGATAAGGTATTATCTGGAATATTCCAGAGAACGCATTATATTATAAAAGTCAAGCTGTATCTCATGTAATCAATTAAGCATTAAGAAAAAAAAATTAAATCTTTTGTCTATCTCTCCATATTGCTCTGCTGTGCCTAACAAATTATTCCCATTTTATTTTTTTTACTGTCCCCAAATGCGGTTTTCAATCCATGTTTCTGTTGTGATATGCGATACTATATGTGTTGGATTGAAGAGGACGAAGATAGCTTCGAGTTGGAGGTGACCGTTCGCAAATCGGAGCTCATATGGAGGAAATATGAGTTGGAAGATGCAGTTTTTAATGGTCTAGAGCGACAGACGTCTATCATAGGGGATAACAGACGTCTGACTGCAGGGAATTGGTTTCCCGAGAGCTCAGACAGACGTCTGTCATACCCTTGGCAGACGTCTGTGTTGAGTACATTTGCCAATGGATATCTGGAAGATAACAGACGTCTGTCAGGAGATACGACAGACGTCTGATCGGATTTTGGGCTATTTTCAGGTTGAAGATTAGCAAATTGATTTGTGACTAATTCGGGGGTAATTTGGGCAATTGGCCAACCTCTATATAAGCTATTTTCTAAAGTGAATTAGGGGAGCTTGAAGACTTGATTTGGGATCAAGGGTTTATTCTCAAGGGAGAATTAGGTTTTATAACCTAATTCCAATTCTTTAATTCTATTCTCCTAAAACTCTTTTCTATATCGAAATATATTGATTATTGGATCAATCTCTTGTATTCCTTTCATCGTGGTAACAAAATACTCTCTCCAAAGTGGATGTACACTAACAAGATATTAGTGGAACCACTATAAATCCTTGTGTAATTTATTTTTGTTACTTTGTTATTAGTTTCTTGCTTGTGATTGAGATTTGGATTGTTCGTGATTGGTTGATCTTTGTTTGTGGCTAGAGTTATTGCTTTTATTGTTTTTGCAAGTCTAACAACAGTCTAGTCTTCCGCTAGCGCATAGTGGTTTAGATATCGGATTCGAATGGTCTTGAATTGGATTAACCACAATGGTTACAACAGTTGGTATCAGAGCTGTTTTGGTGCTTGTTAGGTGTTTATGAAAATGCCGCATACGGATAGTAGCTCGGTAAGTCCTTCAACCGGAAGTCCGAATAGTGTGGCGCCTTATGTACGGGGTTTGTATGCGGCGTCGGGTTTTCAATTGGTTATTGACAAGTGGAATGGTGATAATGACTTTGAGAAGTGACAATGGAAAATGAAAGCGGTTCTTAGGAGGAATCGGGTGCACTGGGTAGTATTTGATACTCACTTATTGCCAAGTGATATCTCGGATGTTGAGAGAGAGGAGATGGAGGAATGGGCTTACATTACTCTTCAACTTTCTATGGGGGAGAATGTGATCTCTGAAATTAGTGGTGAGACTAATGCTAAAGGTATTTGGGACAAGTTGGAAGAACATTATATGAATAAGTCGCTCACTAACCGTTTGATCTTGTTGCGAACGTTTTTCACCTTCAAGATGAAGGAGGGTAATTCGCTTAAGGCACATTTGAATGCCTTTGATGACTTGCTCATGAAGATGAAGGCCGTTGATTTGAAGATTGAGGAAGAGCAAAAGGCGATGATATTATTGTGTTCGTTGCCGGACCGTTATACGGGTTTCTCATATAGTTTGATCTATAGCCGGGATACCTTGACTCTAGATGATGTCATGACGGGTCTTCTTAGTGAGGAGTTGAGAGATCAAATGAAGGAGATGAGTGAGGGTAGTAGTGGAGCTAGTAGTAGTCACGGGTTGTTTGTGGAGAAAGAAAAGAATGTGAAGAAAGGAAACCGGGGGCGTTCTAAATCAAGAAAACCCGGTGGAAGAGATAAATCGAAAGAGAGAAATGGCAAGTGCTTTATTTGTAAAAACCAGGACATTGAAAAATGAACGTCCGAACAAAGATAAGAAGGAAGTAGCATCTTCATCCATGGCGGTGGAGAGTGGGAATGGTGAGATAGATGAGACTGTGTTGACGGCGGTAACAACGGGTGTTTCGGGTAACGAATGGGTACTCGATTCGGGCGTGTTGTATCATATGACGCCAAATAGAAATCGTTTTTCATCCTTTGAGGTCAAAGAAGGAAATGCAATTGCTATGGGAAATGGTGTTATTTGCAAGTCGATGGGTAGTGGCTCCGTGCAAATAAGGATGTTTGATGGAGTTGTTCGCACGCTCACCAATGTTAGCTATGTTCCGGGACTTAGGAAGTTGCTTATATCTTTGTGGCAATTGGATTCTCTAGGATGCAAGATCACTATCGAGAAGGATTGCTTGAGGATTTCTAAGGGGGCACTTGTGGTTATGAAAGGTGCTAGGACTCATGGTATATATTTGCTTCAAGGTGTGACCGTAGGAGGTGAAACTTGTGTGGGTGTTGATAGTTCTCGTGACTTGGATGCTACACAGTTGTGGCATTTGAGATTGGGTCATGTCTCGGAGAGGAGTTTGGGTATTCTTCGGAACCGAGAGATGATCGAGGGTGAGAGTTTCAACAAACTAGAGTTTTGCGAGGAATGTGTCATGGGAAAGCAAACAAGGGTATCATTCGATGAAGGCAAGCATGACTCAAAGGAGGTTCTTGAGTATGTTCATTCGGATGTTTGGGGACCGACACCGGTAGCTTCTTTGGGAGGAGCAAGGTATTACATCTCTTTCATTGATGATTTGTCTTGAAAGGTATGGGTGTATGTAATGGGGGCCAAGTCGGAGGCATTTGCTAAGTTCAAAGTGTGGAAGGCTCTTGTTGAGAATGAGAGTGGTAAGACTTTGAAGGTGTTAAGGACCGACAATGGCGGTGAATATGTCTCGCGTGAATTCTTGGAGTATTGTAAGCATCATGGAATTCAGAGACATTTTACTACACTAGTAGATCTGCAATCTAATGAAGTAGTGGAGAGAATGAACCGAACTCTACTTAAGAAAGCTCGATGCTTGAGATTGACATCCGGTTTGTCTAAGGGATTTTGGGCCGAAGCTTTGTCAACCGCGGTGCATATTGTAAATCGAATTCCGTGCTCGACCATTGGTAACAAAATTCCGGAGGAAGTATGGAAAGGGAAGAGTGTTGACTTGAGATATCTTCGTGTGTTTGGTAATCCGGTTTATGTGAATGATCCGGGGAATGATAAGCTTGGAGCTAGAGCATTCAAAGGGGTCTTGCTTGGTTTCACGGATGGCATGAAAGGCTATCGGATTTAGAATCCGGAAACGAAGAAGGTTGTTAATTCTCGTCATGTCACTTTTGATGAGTCGGCTTTATTCAAGGTGAATGAGAGCTTATCGGATGTTCTGGATTTGGTTCATGGTGAATCAAAGGAGAAGGAAGTCATTCCCACATTCCGTCCAAGTGGTAGTAGAGTTGAAGAAGCTCATGGGGTTCAAGCGGTTGATGAAACATCACATAGTCCACATGGTTCCTCTAGTGATGTTGGTGATTTACATGATACTAGAGAAGTTTCGACTCAAGGTGGAGCCGAAAGGGGTTTGGGTGATAGTATTGCTACTCGGTTTGGTCGACGTGCAATAAGGCCTCCCGAAAGATATGGTGATTGGAACTACCTTAGCTTTTGTGATCATTTGGACTATGCTCTCAATGTAGTCCAAGATGAGCCGATTGACCTTGATGATGTCATGGAGTCGAGAGAGAGCTCTAAGTGGATTTGCGCCATGGAGGAAGAGATGCAATCGCTTATGAAGAACCAAACTTGGGAGTTGGCTCCACTTCCTCAAGGAAACCGTGCTATAGGGTGCAAATGGATTTACAAGGTGAAGGATGATGGAAGGTACAAATCAAGGTTAGTGGCAAAGGGGTTCTCACAAAGGAAAGGAAAGGAGTATGATGAAATTTTTCATCGGTGGTTCGTCATACATCTATCCGGGTTTTACTAGCCATAGTTGCTATCCATGACTTGGAGTTGGAGCAACTCGATGTGAAAACCGCCTTCTTGCATGGAGACTTAGATGAAGACATATACATGGAGCAACTGGAATGGTTTGTTGTAGATGGTAAGTCTAAATTGGTTTGCAAGTTGAAGAAATCACTATATGGGTTGAAGCAATCACCTAGACAATGGTACAAGAGATTTGATCATTTCATGCTTGAAAGTGGCTTCCATCGAAGCATCAAGGATGCTTGCGTATATTTCAAGAGGTTGGGAAATGATTGTTGGGTGTATTTACTCTTGTATGTGGATGATATGGTCATTGCCTCGAAGGATCAAAATGAAATCAACAAGTTGAAGATGCTTTTGAAATCGGAATTCGAAATGAAAGATCTTGGAGAAGCAAGAAAAATCTTGGGCATGGAAATTGAAAGGGACCAAAAGCGTTTTGAGTTAAGATTGAATCAAAAGGAATACATTAAGAAAGTGCTTTGCCGGTTTAGCATGGAGGATGCAAAGGAGTTAAATACACCTTTACCTTTGCATATGAAGCTTTCGGATAAGGGATCACCTATCGGGGATAAAGACAAGGCTTATATGGCAAAGGTGCCATATGCAAGTGCGGTTGGTAGCTTGATGTACGCAATGGTGTGTACAAGGCCCAATATTGCAAATGCTATCGGGGTGGTTAGTCAGTATATGGCTAATCCGGGGAAATCTCATTGGGTAGCCGTGAAGGCTATTATGAGATACTTGAAAGGCACAACATCTCATGGACTTGTCTTTGGCGGTAGTGATGAAAGGAGTTGCAAGTTGGTTGGTTATTGTTACTCGGACTACGTCGGTGATAGGGATCAGAGGAAATCAACTTCCGGGTATGTCTTCACACTTGGCAGGACATCCATTAGTTAGAGATCGCGATTGCAAACCGTAGTTTCTTTATCCACTACGGAGGCGGAGTTGATTGCCGTTGTGGAAGCGGCCAAGGAGGCACTCTACTTGAAGCGATTATTGTGTGACATGGGTTTCGAACATGAGAGTGTTGATGTTCGATGTGATAGTCAAAGTGCTATCCATTTGGCGGAGAATTTGGCGTTTAGCTCACGGATCAAGCAAATTGAGGTGAGGGAGTCATTTCTTGTAGCCATGGATGAGTGTAAGCTAGTATACCTTCGGAAAGTGCACACAAAGGATAATGCAGTGGATATGTTTACGAAGGCATTGCAGTATGGAAAGTTCGAGCATTGCTCGAACTTAATTTGCTTGTTGAGTTGCTAGGTGCCACGGGGTGGCACGAGGTGGAGAGTGTGATTTTGTGTTTGACGGAAAAGTAATAACGGTGAGAAATTGGAAATCTATCTTCATGGTAAGTACTTGTTACACTCCCAAGTACATTGTCTTTTGGTGAGACGGTTTTTGGTTTGAATGTTTTCAACACTACATTGGTGGGTGGGGGCTTTGCCTGAACTCGTTGGTGTAGAGCAATGGGCGATGGCCATGCCGGAGCTCATTGGGGAAACATTCAAGTTGCTTGGTCGAAGGTAGAAGGAAGTGCATGGTGCATTGGAGTTTGGAGTTGATATGGTTATAGTATCGAGGTGGAGTGTATTGATATGCGATACTATATGTGTTGGATTGAAGAGGACGAAGATAGCTTCGAGTCGGAGGTGACCGTTCGCAAATCGGAGCTCATATGGAGGAGATTTGGGCTGGAAGGTGCAATTTTCAGAGGTCTGGAGCGACAGACGTCTGTCATAGGGGATGACAGACATTTGACTGCAGGGAATTGGTTTCCCCAGAGCTCAGACAGACGTCTATCATACCCTTGGCAGACATCTGTGCTGAGTACATTTGCCCAAAGGATATCTGGAAGATAACAGACATCTGTCAGGAGGTACGACAGACGTCTGATCAGGTTTTGGGCTATTTTCGGGTTGAAGATTAGCAAACTGATTTGTGACTAATTCGGGGGCAATTTGGTTAATTGTCCAACCTCTATATAAGCTATTTTCTGAAGTGAATTAGCGGAGCTTGAAGACTTTATTTGGAATCAAGGGTTTATTCTCAAGGGAGAATTAGGGTTTATAACCTAATTCAAATTCTTCAATTCTATTCTCCTCAAACTCTTTTCTATATCGAAATATAGTGATTATTGGATCTATCTCTTGTATTCCTTTCATCGTGGTAATAAAATACTCTCTCCAAAGTGGATGTACACTAACAAGATGTTAGTGGAACGACTATAAATCCTTGTGTGATTTATTTTTGCTACTTTGTCATTAGTTTCTTGCTTGTGATTGAGATTTGGATTGTTCGTGATTGGTTAATCTTTGTTTGTGGCTAGAGTTATTGCTTTGGTTGTTTTTGCAAGTCTAACAACGGTCTAGTCTTCCGCTAGCGCATTGTGGTTTAGATATCGGATTTGAGTGGTCATGAATCGGATTAATCACAACGGTTACAACAGTTTCGGTATCAAAATCAGAATTGGTTCGGAAGTTTACTGCAACCTTTTTAAATTCCTCTGAAATATAGCAAATGCTTGCTGGTAACCCATCTGTACCGTTTGCGGTTGGGATATTCATGATTGCAAACCCACATTTCTAATAATGATTCAAATTTACCAGGTATATGAAAGCTGACTTTGATTTGTAATTTTCCCTACACGTAGTTACCTTCATTCATGAAGAAACTTATCAGCCATCTTCAAGTGTCGAACTCTACTTACCTGCCTTAGTTGCAACATATAAATGCATACTAGTCAACATGTCCGATTACCAAGGTAAACTTAGTTGAACATGCTATCATGCAGCAGCTTGCAGGTGCAAGCTCTGTTAACAGCAAGCTTACACTTGTATTTTTTTGGTTTTTTTTTAATTTAAAAAGAACAGACAAACTAAAGTTCAATTTCTCTCTCTTGACCTCAATTTGCTACCCTTTCATTCTCATGATGTTCGTATCCACCATTAAAATGAAATGTACAAATACTATTTCTAATTTCATTGAACACTTTTTTGTTACATTAATATTAATTTTAATTGACCTTACACCAAATTACTGGTATGCATTGTTATCAAAATAATAATATCTCATGATTTGTTCGAGGCCTAGAACGATAAGAAAATTAGTTAATAAGAAGTTTACATGAAGTAATTAATTAACGTCAAACCTGCAATTAACATACTTCCCACTACACCATATATGCTAATTAGGTTGTGTTTTTAGCCGTATCTAACACATGTAGGCACGAAAAAACCATGTAAAAAAATTGCATGTTAAATTTTTAGATACGGCTTAAAACCGTATCTCTATGTGATGACATACGGCTATTGGCTGTATCTAAAGTATAAGTAGATGCGGCTATAAACCGTATCTTATACGTGTGTATACACACACACACATATATGTATATATATATATATATGTGTGTGTGTGTGTGTGTGTGTATATATATATATAAAAGCAGAAACTGCATCACATATTATTTGTAACACAAAGCATATGTAACACAGGATACACTAATTCACAATTGTATGAAATATTTCATTACATTACAATATATAATGATACATGCTATTTGATTACATTACAATAAATAAGATATATGTTGTTTCATTACATTAAAAAAGATACATAATGTTACATTACAATAAGCTAGGATAAATACGCTAGGATAAATAAGCTAGGATAAATACCCGAACTGGCGTCGTGAGCTAAAGTGCAGCCACCTGTTGAATCAATGCTTCCTTCAAGATGAACATCCTCCAAAACAGACAAAAGATCATAAACCAGCCAAGCAACATTGCATTCTATCCAAGACATGAAGGAACCCTTCAGGAAGATCAACACACTCAAATCTCACAAAGAACTACTTAGATCTAAGAAAACTTCAAGAGTCCTGGTAACAAGTTAGCTTGGATAGCATATAGCATGTACACTACAAAGATATGTAAAAAAGAGCAAACCACATAGCTCAGGATAGGATATGTCCACATTATTATTTTCATTAGTTGCTGAATATTACAAGTCTACAACATTTTTACTTGTTCAGTCGAGGCTAAGTCTCGATTAAAGACAGTTGTTATAGCCTAATTAAAGAGCAATATAAAGGATTTATATCCATATTATTTTAATTCTCCTTGTCACTTGGCTGCAATGTAGATATAACATTGCTATAGCCTTGCCCTTTCTATTCTATAACCCTTATCTAATGTGGTGTACCCGAGATGAGGGGATGGAAAAAAGCGAGATATTACCTGAAGTTTAGATCAACACACTCAAATCCATGCTTATTAGCTTCATCCAAATGACGGAGGCTGCTGCACACACATGTTATAAAAGTCAGCTTCTATTTTTGCCATGGGTTAACTAAAAATAATGATCGGTTGCATGAGCACAAAGCAACTTGGTTCAAGGCAGCAAGTCATAAATGGAAAAGCAGTTTTACGCCTTTACTCACACGCAGTGTGACACACATGACACACCAAACAAATTGACTAAATCTCAACATATAAATGCCATTCTATTTTCATTTATGCATCCATCACCTGCATTTCTACTCAATCACACAAATTTCTCAGTATCAATTACCAAATACATGCAACTCAGTCAAAAGAACTAGTATGCTTTAGTTCTCAAATCAAATCATACACATGCACTTCAGATCAGTAAGGATCAGTGTGCATGGTGCAATAATACATACAAATGAGCAGGGCAACACAAGTAAAAGTGTCTGAATTCAAGGTAGACAAAAACATCACAAGTAAATGATAGCAAATACACTGCCGCACTATAAAACTGGGGATAATACCCAATTTAAACACAAAAGCAGCATGAATTCTAGATAAAAAAGCACATGCAATTATCTATCATTCATATTTTTGAACTAAGGCATGCAAATTCAAATTAAACTTAATTTAAACCTAATTCGAATTCCAATTAAACCCAAATTAAACCCAATTCATATTTAAATTTAACCGTGATCTAGTACTCACGTCCAGTGGTGACGAGAAGGATGGACAACGGTGGACTGAGGCTTCGCCGGTCAGCTGAAGGCAACGCGAGGTGACGATAACTCATGGACTGCGGTGGACAGCTTATTGACATAGGTAGTCGGTCGATTACCAAAACCCTAATTTGGGTATTCGGTGGTCGCCATTGCAAAATAAAAAAGAGGATAATTCGGCCGAAAGTTTTGATGTGGCAAAAGTTGATAGCGCCTGAGTGGAGGTATGGAGGGAAAATTTGATACGCATTTCATATGGTCCAAAGCCGTATCAAATTAACTGATCTGGGGCTTCGACGATGGACGGTCAGATTAAGGGTGTTTGGGGTGGTGCAGATTGCAAAATGTAGTTTGACACGGCTTTGAGCACTATCAAATTTGATACGACTTATAGCCGAATTGTATATCCGCATCCCTGTGTGCCAAATTCGCTGATATGGTGTAGTGTCTAGCAACTCTCAACCCATTTTTCACATTGTCATCTTCAATTTTCTCTATTGGCGCCGCCAATAATGGCGGATTAAGAAGTTATGGCTCTATGTAAATTCCATATTTTACTAGGTTTTTTCCAATTAGTGTTGCTATGGCTGAACCTAAAGAAGATTATATATGAACATTTATCGTTATAAAACTATAGTATAGTCACAAACCAATTACTAAAGTGCAAATAAAGTTAGTATTGCAAAAAACAAGTACATTCCAATATGGAATTTAGCATTATAAATGCAGTAGTTTAAAGGTTTTCTGATTTGAGCTGATCATGATCATCAATAACAACTAATAAACATGTCAACTTAAAAAAATAGATTGATAAAATTTAGGACGTTGATTTAGCATTTGGTGTCAAATTTTATCATACAAAACCTGCCATCAAATCTACTAATTTACCCACAAGATCTAAAACCGAATTCAAGACATACATAGCTCCATGAAAATGCCACAGAGATTGTAATTCAAGTACCACTCTGTCAACCCTGTTAAAAACATGGGTTAGGAATAATAAGTTAAATGCACATGAAACATATCGTTAACGTTTAAATACCAAGGATTGGTTCTATCTCAATCATATGGATCGGTCGGACTGCTCAACAGCAACAGGTCGGTTCGTATATTCATCAACATGGAACAAAAGGATATACTTAAGCTACATGGATCCACACGTTTAAACACTAACAACATGTGAACTGGTACTCATACAAAAGTGGTCGGTCCTTATTCAAACACATATAGGGCGGACTCAAACTAATTGGTCGGCTTCAGATTGATGACGACGAGTCGGTCCTACGTCCGGGAGATGGGTCGGCTCCAACAAGTGAGGCTTCACTGGTCGGCCTTAAACTAATGGCACATTTTATCCAATTGGGGTCATTTGCATTTGCATTCTCAATATTAAAGGCATTGGCTGCCACGCCAGCATTAAATCGCAAAGTATGAACAACATGCAGGAAGGCCACGTGGCATGTGGATTGAGCATGAAGTGTAAATATGGGTCGGTACCATATTTTATGAAGCGTTGGTCTGTTAAACTAATACGGGTCGGTCCTAAACTAAGCTAGCATGCAACTTGAACACGCGGCTATGGGTTGGTATCAACGTGTAATATGAATGATACGTTATGGTACTAATATTCATCACATGGTAGAGTGTATTCTCATAAATCAGTTGCCATTTTACTGAAGAATCGACATTCAAATGGCATGGATGGGTCGGGGTTAAGTACCAATTCCTGGCCGGCTCCTAAACAAAGTATCCTGGTCATCCATATCCATGTGTTTTTGGTCGGTCCTAACATTGCATTTTGGATCGACATCAAAGTGGGTCGGTATCATTTTGGGTCGGCGTCAAGTTTGGGTTGGCACCAAAATCAATCCAGTGGCATTTTCATAAATAAGTTTCAGACCGACCAAAACCCTGCACACTACACCTATAAATAGCCGACCTCTCTATCATTCAAGGGACCGAAGTTTCCACCCTAAAGGGATGTCCAAACCATTTCTCCACCACTCTCAAACACTCTAAACTCCATTAATGGCTTGCAAGGATCAATCAACCTTCATGCAGCATCAAATGGATCAAATCTCCTTCAAACTACATTAGAAATCCCTCCAACACAATTCAAGTGATCTCTAATCTACGTTAATCCTCTCTAAAGCCTAGATCTAACGCTAAATCGCTATGGAATCCATGAAAATCGTTCAATTGCTAAAGTGATTGAAGATTCATACCTCCACCATCACAAAGCAAGAGATCTCTTCAAACCCTTAGCAAATTCAAGTGTAATTTAAATCGTAGAAAAAGAGAGAAAAGAGAGAAAAGTGAGATGAAGAATATGAGAGAATTCACGTATTTTGTAGAGCAAAGTATGATAATGAAAATCACTTCTAAAGTGGACGTAGATCTATTCTAGATCGAACCACTATAAAACTTCGTGTTCTTACTTTTATGCACTTTATTTTGTGATTGTAGTCCCGTTTTTCCATTTTATACCAATTTGGTGAAGTGTTTATGTAACACCTTTGGTGTTTGACCAATTTTGGATAAAACAAGCTCATTGTAATCTACTGTTTCATTCTAACTGTCGTGTCCTTCGACCGTACAATCTACATGCAAGCATTTACGGTCATCTCCTACAAACCCTATTTCAGGTTTGAGTTTTGTAATACGCTACAATGCAATTCCAAAGGTTTTTTTCTTAGCAGCATGTTCAATGTTCTTACAATCTTTCCATGTTGCTAATTTTATTCATCCTGTGACTTGCATATTGCATCAAATATGTATATATGAACTTTACACTTCTATACGTTTTAGCTATCCAACTATTGCCAATAATAAAAATATGACAAGCTAACATTACTTGATAAGATGTATGGAATAATTCATACAATTAGTGGTGTTTGCTTATTGCAAGTCATCATCTAAAGCTATATCACATAGCCACAGCTACAGTGCATCATTTGCTAGGTGAGTAATTGGATTGTCACAAATATGAAATTTTATTAACTATGCAGCATATTGTTTATTATAAGCTTAAAGTGAACCAGACTATTTTAAAAACATACTTTGTCAAGGTCATTTTCAATATTGATATAGTCCAAGTCCCCTTATACTATCTAACATGATTGAATTTATTAAATTTCTGCATTGCCATTTCAATTTTGTGTATGGGAATTTTTAACCTGAGATTGTGTATATGTACCTGCATGTAGATCGAAGGCTTTCAAAGTTTCTCAAAGTCAGGTTTAAAATTATGACCACGTATGATCAAACCTGACTTCATACGCTCTAAAATTAAACATCAAACATTCATGTATTTGTACATAAAAAAATTTGTACGAAAATTTCATTTACAAATAAGACTTCACTCTTTTAGAACAAAATATTTCGAAGATCGGGTCCTTCGTATTCTGGGATTTTTTTTATCTAAACTTATTTTATACTTACAAATGTTTGTCATTCATATATATATATATATATATATATATATATATATATATATATATATGTATGTGAAAACAACATAAATGTATAATACAATCAAAGGTTTAAACTTAAAGAATGAACATTTGACAAGTAAAGACAAGAGGAAACAACCAACTCAGTTCTGAATAAATCAGATAAAAACAACATAAGTGTAAAATATAATACAATTTCAAGTTGCAGTAAGTGATGCTAGTTTCAGGGATTAAGATCCAATCAATTCGCATGCCTTCTTCATCTCTCTATGGTTGAATGTCTGCAATTGTTTCTCAGCTTCCCTCTATAATAGTTAATATGTGTCAGCTATACTAACAAATAAGTTAATATGGGTGGTGCGAAGGCTAAGGGTATGGGTGTTTTGGTGGCCCGAGGTTCGGGTTCACGGCTCGAAATGTAAGGTCTTTGTTTGGCAATGTTTAGAGGAGCGGCGAGGTTCGCGTAAGTTGCTGGCTGAATCCTGACTTTTAGTCGATCTGGTAATTCTGGGCAACACACTTATTGGCAGAAATCAGATGAATTGGGTAGTGGGGCCGGGACTGTGGGGCCCCGGATCCCCATTGGCGCTGCGCCCGGACCCGTTTGATGGCTCGCCTTTGGCTCGGAGAACGGATCGCCTTCGGTTCGGATGCGAACGGATACTGATGGAGGTCGCGTTCGAGGGATGCAACATCCTGCTAGTGGCCAGACTCGAGTCTTCTGGTACTGGACCCCAGATGATATTGGCGACGTCTCTGGGCTGTAATATCACGCGATATGTTGAGTCGAGCATGTCTGCATACTTTTGGAAACCAGACCAAAAGGCCGGTTAACAGAAATAAAGATAAGATCAAGACTAAATATATTGTATACATCGAATAAGATTAAGGGATTAAGAAACATATTAATTAAAATAAACAACTCAGCAACGCAGCCTTATTGGGTGTTCCAGCCCCGAAGGGGTCGACCGCCCCCTTTAAGAGGTGTCGACCGCCGATCGACCGCTAGGGTCGATCGCTCGGCGGTTGGACAACCCAATAAATTTAGCTGGTTAGGGTTTTTCTTAGAGGATATATATAAATAGAAGGCTTAGATTAATTCTAAGTAATCCAACGGTCTATGCTCACAAGGGAAACTGTATATAGCCCCTCCTATCACACTATAAAAACCCTAATCATTCTCTATCCCTACCTCCATGCCGCCTCTCCAACATTACAAATTCCAGAGAAAAATAAAGGAAAAGGTTGAGGATTTCTTCTAATTCTCCAACCTAAATTCTTATCTCTTTTCTATTCTAATTCATATAGGTTTAGTATTCTGGAATTTTGTATAAATATATGTATATAAGATTCTAATACATGTTTCTTATATATATATATATATATATATATATATATTAGGAGAATTTTTGGAGCACGTTTGACTACAAAGAATTAGTGCAGATCAATATCTACTACAGATTTCTCTCTATTCTGCCTAGATCTGTGAGTGGAATATAATTTACTTAAGGAAAATTCATATTTTTATTAGTTTGTCGTGTTGAAAGATATGCCTAGGAGAATTTGGAAATTAGATAATATAAACACTAAAACCCCCAAATCCTCTATCTTGTAATGGCGTATGAATTGTCATGATTATCTGGGTTTTGTGGATTTTTGGTTTTAATATTGGATTAAAGAAGAAAAAGGGTGTTGCTACTATTATTTATATTTTATGTAATTCACCTTTATTTAGCTTTGATTATAACCTAAAAAGGTTCAGATTTGATTATTTCATGATTTGATTTGGGTTTGGATCCTATTTTTAATCCAAACGCACTCGTATTTTTAAAAGGTCAAATGTAAACATTTTTATATGCATAACGCCAAAAGGGGTGAATTAGGTGAAATAGGAATTATAAATATATAAGTATAAGTGCATGTAATACTCTATTTTTAATTCAGTAATGAAATCATTTCTACAAGCCTATGATGCAAGTTGAAATTATTTGTATATTTTCCATCCACTGCTATTTGTTATCTTATCATTATGCCATCATGCCTATGTTGTAGTGGTAAAAGTATGGAAAACCTAACTTGTATACCTTGAATTGGACAAATTGACAATTGCCATCTCGTTAGAACTTATCACCATTTGTGCGAATATTTACGTTATTTTAGGCTTTATTATTATTATACTTATATAAACGTAATCAACATGTTTAATGTTGTATTAGCATAATAAATATGATTAGGTTGGAATTCAAATTTGAAGTGTCCCCATAATAAATACATTTGATTGCTTGTGTGTGCATATAAATAATGGCTTTAAATATATATTAATAGTGACAAATAGACCTAAGGTTAGTTGCAATTGTGGTAGAACTCTACCCGGAACCGACCGACAAATCCAGCAACCACAAGTGGATCCAACTAATGTGAGATGTCTAAGTGCCATGGGCCATTCAAAAGCTTAGTACACTAGACACGAGGTTAAACAAACTTGTAGTAGAAGCGTGCCCGGAACCGACCGGCATATCCAGCATCTACAAGTATACGGTTTAATGTGAGAGGTCTAGTGTTTATGTGTGTATATATATAAGTCTATTATGTGAAAATAGGTAGGTTTTCTATGCCTTGAGAAGCTCTTAAGTGGCTGACTCACTTTTTATCTAGTTTGGGTCTTAAGTGGCCAGGACTAGGATTCCTCCGAAGGTTTATTTCTTAGAGAGGAACCAAAGTCATGGGACCCTCCCTTATTAGATTTGAAGTAGATCTTTGGGTCCTCCTTCTCTAAAAGTGTTTAGGCATAAAACGGTAACGGAGTAGGGTAGTTCACGGGGATGTCCACTTCCTCTAGAAGCTTGTAAGGGATCAACTAGGGAAAGATTGGTAATTGATAGATATGTGGCCATTGCATGCTCACCAACTGTCTAAGGGAAGTCGTAAGCGACATAGGTGTCCTACCGGGTAATATCAGTTAAGTAGTAACGTTCATAACATTACTTCTCATATTACAAATGAGATATAGACTTAAGAACGTTATCGTATTTGTGACAACCCACGTCCGTTATTGTCACTCTTTAAGAAAATGCATTAATTTCCATGAAGTGTTATAGGTAAACAGAAACATAACATCAGAAGATAGATATAAAATAGCAGCGAAAATTTAAAACTTTAATTTTCCAACAGAAAACATCATGGTTGTAACGATCCAAAGTTTTAACCAATTTAAAATTGGAATTTTTATTACATAATTTGAATTTGACATAAATATATATGGTCAAGAATATTTAATAATTTTGATAAGTTAGAAGATAGATTTTATTTGAATTATAAATGAGAATGATTATTAATAAGTTTGGATTTATTGATACTATTTGTCGTTCAATCATGTTGGTCAAACTATAACATGAATTAGTAGCATTAGAATTAAGTGTTTCCCTTAGTTTTCATAGCATTTAAGGGAAAATGCTACCAAAAGTTCACCTTCTCTTCTTAAGACAAGTGTATGGACACTTGTAATTTTGCATGTAAGCTTTCATGCATGGTTTCCACTTGTCCCCTTATGTGTTTTTACCTCCTTACTATTCCTTTCCAATATAAGGAGCTCTTTACTTCATTTTTTATCATTCATTTTCATTTTTCCTACGTTCCTTCTTCTTCTTAAGCTTATGGCCATGGTTTCCATGGCATAAATCTTCCTCTTTTCCACCACCAGCTTGCCAAAGTTCATCGTCATCCTCCTCCTCTTATAATATAAAGAGAGGGAGATATTAGTGTATATTATATATATATATATATATATATATATATTGGTGAAGAAGACGTTGCACCGAAATACTGTCCGACGGTTCGCTCAGCTAGGCTCGCCTACTTTGAAGATTTGGAAAGCTGTTAGGTGAGAACTCTTTAACCATGGTTTATATATTTAATTAGTAGTTAGACTAATTTAAATATAGTGATGGATTATTAGTGGTTAATGATGGTTGATGTTTGTTGTGATGGATGATGGATGCGTAGTTTAGAACACACACATTATTAAGCGTTAGTGTTATAATGCTTGTGCACAGTTATGATTTATTTAATTATGTTGATGATGGTTGCTATAGATGTTTTTAATGGTTATTGATGCTGTTTTGCATACACTATGACACAACAAGTATGGTATCACATTGGTGATCGACAAATCTTGTTTGTAATTAGAAACAATATCATTATTGAAATTGAAGGTTAATAATTTGGGAAGACCATATGTATGAATTCATATATTTTGATAAGGTCCTTTGAATGAATAAATAAATACTGGAACATTCTAGGATGACAGCGAGGATAGTGTCTAGGCTTGGGTTTGGAAATAAAGTTTCCTGCTCTCCCTGGCTATCCCTAACTGATCCGACGAATGGAATGGTTAATTTGAAGTTATTTGAATTTAGAAATGAATTGGAATTTGATTTATTAAGTAAAAATTAAAAGTTGAATTTTAGATCCAAAATAATTTGGAAAGTAAATTTGAATGATTTTAAAAGGGCTATATAAGGATATAATGGTTTTCTAAGGTATTTTGAAGTATCGTGGAATAATGGTTATCATGGTCAAAATAGAGCTTGTCGCACAACGGCAATCTGTGAATTTTAGATGCAAACTTTAAACTCTTATAACTTTTGCAATCTAAATCGGATTTCCATAAGATGAAAAACGTTTGATTTCCATTAACAAGAACTTTCAAATGAGTATAAGTAGATTTTAAACTCGAGTTATAATTTTCAAGTTATGTTTGAAACCGTTTTGGAAAAGGTTGATTTAAGAACACTTGTTGACCATAACTATAAACAGTTATTTTTAAATGTTTTAAAAGTATGGAAATTTTTTGTAAAATCATTACAAACTATGAAAAGGTATTTTGAATTGTTAAATTTAAGTTTTGGCTAAGATAAACGATATTTTGATCAAAATAGTTAAGATAACTATTATGTAACGCTTTTGTAACACTTTTGAAATGCTATTTTAACGCTTCCTTCGAAAACAATCTATTTTGAAGTTTTAAACTGTAAACTATTTTTCTAACTATAAGTAATGATTTGTGGAATGTTTTCAAAAGTTTAAAAGTATTATAAATATTTTATATGTAATTTAAAAGGTAGTTCACTGTTATTCTGCTTATAGTGTAAGTTGGATACAGAGATTAATATTGAGGACAAGTTGATGGTATTTTTATCCATATCTAATGTCAAAGAGTTGGATAAATCTTTTATTCAAGATATGGGTTTCCCAATTTGATTGGGATAAGTTGGATAGAAATAATCTTCGGATATTTGATATGAATTTCTTTGGTGTAAACGTATACTAATTGAGGAATTTGGAAGATACTATTATTATATCGTTATTCCACTTATATTATTCGTTGATTATGAGAATTGATATTGAATATAAGTAGATACAATTTCTGTGTAACTTATGTTCAATATCGATTGATTTGGGTTTTGTCGTGAATCATATCTTCAATAATATCATTCTTGAAGCCCAGTGGGAATTCATATCGTAAATTGGGATTTAATCAAATCTTTGATTTGAGAAAATTAAAAATAAGAAATTGGGAACCATGTATAATCTTTTAGTTAAGATTAAAGAATTGAATGTTGGAAAATCGATTTAATTGGAAACTATGGATGAAATATGGGTTAAAGGATTTTCAAAGGAAACTGAGATTTGATAACGAGTTATCAAACAAAAAAGTAATTAAGGCTTTGGGGCTAAATTATCTTTGATTTAAGGGATGTATTGTAAAAGAGAAGGGTTAAATATAGATTTTGTTAAAGATAATTTGAGAATGGGTTTTGAAGAAATTTAATTTAACAAAATCTAAGATGGAAGAAGATTTGGTTGAAAGCCTATGTGTTACATAATTGTGTTTTAAAAATTATGCTTATTAATTGGGAAGACCGGGATCAGACGTATGTTCGAAAACTATTCCAAGTAATAACACGACGTTGTGGAGCAACTGAAGACATTGAAGACAGTAATGAAGACTGGGACCCTTTATATCGTAAGGACGACTTGTTGAATGTCTCAAATGGGTAGCTCCCATTTGCAGATGGATTTTATATCAGCTAAGTGGCAAGAAGCCGAAACGTATGTGAAGGAATTTCGAACTGTTGTTTCGTTCAGACCCAGAACGGACATTTACGGATTGTGTGTCTGACATTGTAATTGACTGCGTAGCAGTTATATTTGTTAAATATATATCTGTTTGGTGGCGGAGAATTTATTCTCTTGCTTAACACCCTTCTCTAAGATGTATGAGCTTAGAGGTTATATATAGATAGAAATCTGTGATGCGTTGTGAATGGACAATGTGGCATACTTAATTTATGTGGTGAGCTTTGAATGATCAAAGCATGGCTTATTTAAGCGTAACTTTGTGTATATCGGGAGCTCGGCAAGCCTCACACTCCGGTAAATGGCCAAAACAGGAAGAAATGCAGCAGGGTTATGGGGTGTTGTCTCCTTCTAGATAAAAGGTGTACTATGGTATGGAGTCCGTCCAGGTATTAACCTATATGGTAAAAGCATCTACTTTTGTGGTTGTTGTTGGCGCACACTCGGAAAGGTCAGTAACGACCGGGAGATGACATAATCAGGCGTACTCTATGTTACCCAGTTAAGGGGTAACCCGGCCTTGTGTTGGCATGAGGAGCATCACTGTTGATCCTCGAACATCCCTCTAGAGGTGTTCAAAATTCGGTTCGGAAGGAAGTTCCTTTTCCTGGTCATTGTTGGAAACCCAATCTCCGCTACGAGCCCGTACGATTTTGATTGTATACCATACGTCAGTATAGTATATGGTACCTATGCTAGCTAGGATTGATACATTTACTTTCGAAATTGTTTTCGCACTATATTATAGTATTGAAAGAGGATTTTCACGTACCAAGCATTTTTGACTGCATAAGGAGAAACCTCACCCATGTGTGCATATGCATTATGTGTGTGCCGCGAGACCTTATTTTAGTTTCATTTTTCAAAAAGTCATTGCAGATTTCTATGCACTGGTGTTCACATGGAGTAAACCCGTTCCACATTAGCGGCGTGGTCCGATGAATTACCTAACTTTAAAATAAACCCTAAAAACAACTATTTTGATTTCTAACACTAGTCCCATGACTGACCTGGAGTTTATTGTTCCCACACCGATACTCTGGGTGCCCATAATTTTTACACGGGCAGCCTAGTAGTTTGGCTCGCGGATTTAGTCTTGGAGTTGGTTGGAGTAGGATTCTGGTTTTAGCTGGGGCTATTATGTCTTGGAGCATTCACATTCTTTCACTGAGTTTAGTATCTTTTCCATTGGGGAACCGATGTACTCTGATGTACCTCTTGTAACTCTAATGTAATATTATTTTAATGATAATGGAAAAGTTCTTTTTATTTTGTCCAAATGTGTAAGTACCCCTAACAATCTGTCTTTATGAAAGGTTTAAGTTGGTTTAATTACCGGCGAAAACAGGGCAAAAAGCCAGGTCGTTACAGTGGTCTCAAAATCTAGTTACAATACCAGACATATATACTGGAATAAAATACATCAGATAAAAGCATCTGTCTTGCACTAAAAACTATTAGAGTACAGAAGTAAAAAGCCATAGTCCCTATAAGTAGCCATAAAAAATAAACGAAAAGTCAAAGCAGTACATCGAAGCAAATCCAAATCCAAGTAGAAAACGAAGAAAGAGTCCAAATCAAGCCTCAGCATTCCCACCTTGAGAACCTGGGGGGGGGGGGGGGGGAGGAAGAGAGAGAAAAAGAAACAAAATGGGTCAGTCATAAAGTCTGGCGTATCCAGATACTTTTAGCATATAAATAAGTAAAAGCATCATGACAGAAATAAACTTGATGAGAGATAACAGTATTATATAACAGGTATGAACTGGACGGACAGGATAAACTATACTTCTTAGTTACTTTCCCTACACCAATACTAGTATACCGCATCAAGTGTTTTCCAATTACTTAACATAAACAGATTGATCCCAACAGAAACATAAATGGTAGAATTAGGTGTACTTCTAGTAACGGGTCTTATCCCAAACAGAAATAACATGTACCTAACTAAAAATAACAGGTGTTACCCCAAACAGAAATAATGGGTACCTAAACATGACTAGATGTACACTAATTTCTACCCCCAGTGATCGCCTCCTTACCACTTAAATACCATGTGTCAGCCCCACAGTAGGGTGTATTACTTCCTAAAGTGGCAACCATCAGAAGGACACAAACCTATTTACAAGTGTTATAGCGGCTTGTTTTCCCAAGAAAGTCGGACCTATGCACGCACATGACTCCATTGGAACGCACCATCAGAACACCTCTCCCTAAACGAACCTCTTATAATTAGCTCAGTAAGCGTGCCCCTGACCCCTACATAGTGTGGGTCCCCCCTTTAATACCGGAATGGTTTGCTGACTAATATGGGTCCCACACAATAGATGACACAAGATACCCCTTAGGCTTGTATCCCCAACCAACTAGGATTTTCACAGGTTAAGTTTAACGAGTTCGTATAACCCCCTACATATTAAATTCATTTACTTAACCCCACATATTCAACATGTTTACTTAACCCCAACCACATATATAACAAGTCAGAGGCAACTAGGTTTATGTGTATATAATCCCCACAGATTAAACAGGTTAAGTATTTTAGGTTAACAGGTATGCATAAACACCCAAAATGTTTCATATGTTACTTACAGTTTCATTAACCTATTCTGCATAATCTTTAAATTAAGCCTACAAATTCTTTAAATTAAGCCTACAAATTTATATGCCCCAAACCACAAGTCATAATTCACAGTCAAAGATATGCCCCAAGTTTACGTCAAACTTTATGGTATAGTTTATTTCCCCAAATCCTAGACATGGTTCAAGTTTTTCCCCTAAATTACCATTCCAATTTAACCTAATTTCATTTGCAGACATATTTCAGCGATATCGGCCTAGGCTCGAAGGTAGCCTAGGCTATAAAAATAAAAAGTGAATGAGAGAGGAAGAAGAAGATAATATTAGTATAAAACGAAATAAGCATATAGTGACAGAAATGGGCATAAGATAACGGAAATAGGCATTTCAGAAATAGGCATATAAGAACTGTATAGCAGATCTGGTATACATGCAATATCAGGACTGATTAGGGATGAATCGGATTCTTAACAGGCATAGATTTTAGATCCAGATTTATAAACATGTCAGGATTACTTGTTAAATATTTATATCTAAATGCAACATAAACTCACAGAAACTGGATCTAAAGAGTAGAGAACAATTAGTCTGAAGCTGTAGAAGAGATCCTCATATGCATATAGGCTGTTGTTGAAGAAAATAAGCAAATTCAATCCAAGTTGGGGAAGCATCTCCTTGTCTCCGTTGTTTTAGGTGAATAAAACAATATAAATGGGGTCCTATATATATCCTACTGCCAATGAATCTAGCTCAGGGGTGGGTCGACCCCTGTGTCGACACTAGGGTCGACACCCCCTTAAGTGTGTCGACCCATGGGTCGACACCCCTAGGGCATGGGTTGACCCCTAACGGGTCCAATTCACGCGTCCATTTGCCACTTTAATTTTTGAATTTCTAGACTGATTTGTTTATATATATTTCCCTTATATATACAAACTTCAAACCTTAATATCTTCTTCATACAATGTCCGTTTTACGCAAACTCGGAGTCTGTCTGACCCAGAATTCCGAAACGAACACAATGGTACAGTCCGTTTTATTAATTCCCAACATTTAATTAAGTATTCTTTAGTTTATCGTTGTAATGTTCTTTAAAATTACAGGGTGTTACTTTATCTCCTACTTAAAAGATTTCGTCCTCGAAATCTCTAAGTTAAGAAGAACGTTTATCCTAACAACCATAACCATCTACTCATCCATCAATCACAGGTATCCATTGTCCTTAAAAGAAATATAATGCTTGTATAAACATATGCAAAGGTGTGTGTATATGTCCCTATGCTAATGCGAAAAATTAGGCAGTCTACTGATTCAGTCGACCTCCTTAACGCAATGTATGTTAGTGCCATGAATCCAACATGTATGCAAATATTCCTAGTATGTCATGTAAACTCTATATGTTTGCACAATCATCCATCCATATGCAACACCCATATGATGATACAATCATTTTCATCCATAGAAATTTAAAATGCACATACATCCATATGCAATATGTAAGTGATTGAGCCGATCTAGTGCCTAGTGTGTGCGTATATGCATCTACGAGCAACTACTAGCAAACACTTGTGTCCACTTGCATCCATCAAACGTAACATGTCTCAAACACATGTTTACATCCATTGGTTTTCTATCTAAAGGTCGAATAATTAATCAATATGATATACTCAATTGACAGAACCAAGTATGAATAAAAGCTTGGAAAAAGAAGTTAAGAACATACCCTTAAAAAGAAAAGGGTACAAAGCGCAAATCTTCTCTTCGGTCTCCCAAGTTGCATTTTTGCGGTCTTCTCCCCATTGAACTTTCATCAACTTGACCTCTTTGTTGCGAAGCTTCTTAACCTCAGATCCAAGTATACGGGTAGGAACTCATCTAACTGTCGCCTCCCGTTCTACCTCTACTTCCTCAAGCATGCTCGGCTAAACAACCTCTGATGTATCATGCAGACACTTCTGCAATGAGAAACGTGGAAAACATCTTTAACACCTGCCAATCTCTCTGGTAGCTTTACTCTATAGGCCATCTGACCTATCCTCTCCACTATGGGAAATGGCCCTACGAACCTTAGGCGCCAATTTTCCTACATATCCTAAGCGAACCACATTCCTTAGGGGTGATACTTTGATGAAAACCATGTCTCCCACCTCAAACTCAATATCTGTCCTTCTCTTATCTATGTAGGACTTCTACCTATCCTGAGCTGTCTTCATGCGTCTTCGGATAAGATCAATCTTTTCTGAAGTTTCTCTAATCATCTCAGGTCCAAATAGAAGCCTATCTATGGACTCCCACCAACAAGTCGGTGATCTACAAGGTCGCCCATACAATATAAGCCTGATAAATGTTGTTGTATGCGAACTCAACCAACGAAAGATGCTCCTCCCAAGTCCCTCCGAAGTCTAGGATACACAGCCTCAAAAGATCCTCAAGAACTCTGTTCACCCTATCAATATGCCCATAGGTCTGAGGGTGATACGCAGTGCTCAAACATAACTGTGTAACTAGTGCCCCTTGCAGACTCTTCCAAAATTCAATAATGAAGATGGGGTCGCGATGACTCACAATACTAGAAGGTACTCCATGTAGACAGACTATCTCACGGAGATAAACTTATGCCAACCATGCTGTCGTTCTCTTACTCTTAACAGGAATGAAATGAGCGCTCTTAGTAAGCCTGTTTACTATAACCCAAATATTGGTGTTGCCTTTCCTCGATCTTGGCAAACCATCGATGAAATCCATAGAGATGCTCTCCCACTTCCACTATGGGACCATTAGAGGATGAAGCAAACTGCCAGGCTTCCTCTGCTCAGCTTTAACTTGTTGGCAAACTAAACATCGAGAGACAAACCCCGCTACATCTTTCTTCATCCTAGCCCAAAAGAAAGCCCTCTTCACATCTCTATATATCTTATCACCGCCCGGATGGATAGTCATTCTAGAATGATTGACTTCCTCATGGACTGTCTTCAGCAGACTCCCGACTAGGGGAACACAAAGCCTTCCATCCAGTGGCAACCACCCTCTATCATCCATGGAATATCTTCTGAGGTGACAAGAAGCCTCCTCTCTGCTGAGCCTATCCAAGATGTCTGCTTTCTATCGGTCCTCTCGCTGCGAAGATCCTATCTGATCTATAAGAGTAGGTCACATCTCTAAGGATGCCAACAAACCAGGTGTAAAATCCGTAGATGGCCTAAAATCAAACGTCCATATGTACTCAAAGCTCCTCCTCTCTACGAATAGAGGACTCAAAGTCATCCTCTGCCTACTCAACACATCTGCAACCACATTGGCCTTGCCAAGGGTATAAGAAATCTCAAAATCATAGGATGCTAGGAACTCCATCCATCTCTGTTGTCTTAAGTTGAGATCCCTCTACGAGAGCAGATACTTGAGTTTATGATCCGTGTACCACTCAAATATCTCTCCAAGAAGATAATATCGTCAAGTCTTAAGCGCAAATACTATAGCCGCCCACTCTAAATAATGATAGGGTAGTTCTTCTCAAGAACTCTCAACTGTCTACCACCTTAACATACTACCCTTCCCTCTTGCATCAAAATGGCACCAAGTCCTATACCACATGAATCAGTGTACATTGTGAACACTTTATTCCCATCAAGCAAAGTCAAGACTGGGGCTATTTTCAGAGCCCTCTTTAACCGCTGGAAAGCATCCTCACAGTCAATGCTCCAAGAAAATTCCAGATTATTCTTCGTCAGTCTGGTGAGTGTGGCTGATATCTTTGCGAAGTTCTAGATAAACTTCCTATAATAGCCCGCTAAACCGAGAAAACTCCTCACCTCTGTTGCGTTCTTTGGAACCTTCCAATCTTGAACTGCAACTACTTTCGCGGGATCCACCGTTATCCCTTCCTTCGACACCACATGCCATAGAAATCTCACTTCCACTCTCCAAAAGTGACATTTAGAGAATTTCGCCTTAAGCTGGTGCGTTCAGAGAGCCCTCAAAACCTCCCCTAAACGTAGGGCGTTCTTCGAGAAGATCATAATGTCATCCACAAAGACCACAACGAACTTATTCAGCAACTTCCGAAATAACCTACTCATCAGATCCAAAAAATACGCGGGTGCATTCGTCAAACCAAAAGGCATGCCTAGCCACTAAAGAAACCACCTGGAGTTATGAAAGCGGTCTTCTCTATACTGTACTCGGCCACCCTCAACTGATGAAACCACATGGGCAAGTCTAACTGAGAGAAAACCGATGCACAACCTATGTTGTGTTAAGCGCTAAGCGAGGCGAGGCGATGGAAGCCTCGCTTCGCTTAATGGCGCTTAAGAGACGCTTAAGCATTGCTAAGCACTAAATCCATTTGAAGCCCAGCTATGCCTAATGGATCTTAAATAGCGCTTAAGCAACAACTAAGCAATTATTAATTATTATATAATTAATTCATCACATAATACTATACATAAGTGCTGAAGTTTAGGAGAGGCGCTACTAAGCATTGGAAATAGCGTTCTTAAGCGCTAAAAAACGCCTTTAAGCACTAGTCGCTTAATGCTTTCTTCTTTTTAAAAATTAAGTGATGTTTTTTCCAAAATTGTTTAAGCGCTACTTAGTCGACGCTTAAGCGCGCTTTTCATAACATAGGCACCAACCAGCTCGTCAAATAGATCATCAATCCTCAGAAGCGGGTGCCTATTTTTCTTGGTGAGCTGATTCAGCTACCTGTAATCCACATATAAGCAAAGCGAGCCATCCGCCTTAGTTGCAAAGACGACTAGAGCACCCCATTCTGATATGCTTCGCCTAATAAACCCCTTCTCAAGTAGCTCCCCTACTTGCTTGCTAAGCTCCCTCCTTTCCCTAGGAGCCATGTGGCGCACAGGCAATGCGATTGGCTTCGCATTATCCACCAAGTATATCCGGAAATCTCTCGCACCTCGGAGGTAAGCCCCTAACCTCGTCAAAAACATATGGATACTCACAGACAATGGGTGCAGATCACAGATCATCGATAGAAGCGTCAAGCAATTCTAGGAACCTAAGCATTATAGACCCCTTTGGGTCACAAGAAATCTTGAGAGTCCTCCCTCGGTAAGTCAAAAGTCTAACGACCCTCCTCTCACAGTCCATAATGACACCATACATGGCTAGCCAATCCATTCCTAGAATCAGACCATAGCCCATAAAACCAAGCACAAATGCATCATACTCAAACTTGAAGCCCAATACAGATATCCTCAAACCCAGATAAATCATAGATAGATGAGTCGTGCCCCCAATGGGTTTTGAGACAATAACGGGATCAGAAACATTACAAATACTAAGGTGCAGTGAATCAACCACATAATCAGATATAAAAGAGTGAGAAGCCCCGGATTTAAAAAGAGTCATAACAGGATGATCGAAAAGAGAAATCAAACCTTTCACTTAAACTTTCCTACCTCTATCCGGTACACTAGACTCGAGAGCAAGCACCTTCCTTCCGGAAGATCCTGCCCTTTGGCGCTGTCCTTTCTTCTTCGGGCACTCCTTAGAATAGCGTCCAGTTTCACTGTAGCTATAGCAAGCATTCTACCTTTTTCTGCAATCTTTGACCAAATAACCCAAGCTCCCACAACCACGACATTTCTTCTTGCCTTGAGCTTTGTCGTTCTTTCCGCCTTTCTTTTGCTATTCTTTCTTGGGCCACACTTTCATATTTTGTGTCTAATCAGTCTTACTTCATTTTTCACCTCTTTCCCATCTTCGTGCATCAATGCCATATCAACTAGTCTCTCAAAAGTTGCCCTCGTCGGAATGTGAGATAATGCCAATGCTTGAAGGGGTTGATTTAATCCTCTTACAAACTTAAAGCTTTCTTTTGCGGGGTATTCACAAGCACTAGACCAAGCCTTGCCAACTGGTTGAACTTATTGACAAAGTCTTTGATAGACATGCTTCCTTGCTTAAGTGCCAGAAACCTCTCCATCTGCATACTCTCTTATGCCTGAGAAAGAAACTTCGTCCCGAACGTCTGTTGGAAATCATCCCAAGTCTCAACTAGATGCCCTGCTTGTGTCACTTCTCACCCGAATGAAGCCTTATTCTTAAGCTACCATGCAGCCAACTTAATCTTCCTACAGTCATCAATAGCGAAAATCCAAACAATTCCTCCGTCTCTTTAAGCTAATTTCGTACTTCCACAAAGTTCTCAGTTCCTCGGAATGACTTTTCTCCCATAGCACAGAAATCCTTTCATATCTTAGAGAAATTATCTGCTTGCGGAGGAGGAGGAATTGTGGCTGCAGCTGGTGGAGGAGCGTTTGCTTGGCCTCCGGCAGGTGCCGTAACCTCAAGATATCTACGGAACAAGCCAGTATCTGAATGCCCACGTGAATATTAGGTTCCCCAGACAGCTGAAAAGAAAAGGAAAAGGGATTCAAACAGAGAATCAAAAGATATTTTATACTGCTAGGGGAATATTTTTTCAAAAACAGATTTTTATTTGAAAATACTTTCTTTTTGAGACCTTTTGAAAACAATTTTCAAAACCTTTTTCCTGATCTTGTAACCTTCGGCTCTGATACCAAATGTGTCACACCATGTCCGTTAATGCCATTCTTTAACAGAATGCATTAAGTTCTGTGAAGTGTTATAGGAAAACAGAAAAAGAATATCACAAGACATATATAAAACAACAGCGTAAATTTAAAACTTTATTTTTCCAACATGAAACATCGTAGTCTCAAAATCCAGTTACAGTATCATACTGAAATACTGGAATAAAATACATCAAATAAACAAGTAGACAAAAAGTCAAAGAGGTTCATCGAAGCAAATCCAAATCCAATCAGAAGCAGAAGAAAGAGTCCTCATCATGCCTGAGCGTTCCCACCATGAGAACTTGGGGGGAAAGGAAAAGAGAGAAAAAGAAACATAACGGGTCGGACGTAAAGTCTGGCGAGTCTAGTTACTTTTAGCATATAAATAAGTAAGCATCATGATAGAAATAAACTGGATGTGAAGATAATAGTATTATATAACAGGTATGAACTGGATGGACATGATAAGCAGAATAAATTATGATTCTTAATTACTTTCTCTGCACCAATACTAGTATACCGCATCAAGTGTTTTCCAATTACTTAACAGAAACATAATGATCCCATCAGAAACATAAATGGTAGACTTAGGTGTACTTCTAGTAACGGGTCTTACTCCAAACAGAAATAACAGTTACCTAACCAAAAATAATGGGTTTTACCCCAAACAAAAATAACATGTACCTAAACATGACTAGATGTACCCTAATTACTACCCCCGGTGATCGTCTCCTTACCACGTAAATACCCTGTGTAGGCACTATAGTAGGGCGTATTACTTCCAAAGTGGAAACCATCAGAATAAAGAAAGACCTATTTACATGTGTTATAATGACTTATTTTCCCAAGCAACCCGGACCCATGCACGCACATGACTCCTTGGAACGCGCCATCAGAAGACCGTTCCCCAAATGAACCTCTTATAATTAGCTTTGTAAGCATGCCCCTGACCCATACCAAATGCGGGGTCCCCCTCTTTAATACCAGAATGGGTTACTGACTAATATGGGTCCCACACAACAGAAGACACAAGCCACCTCATAGGCTTGTGTCCCCAACCAACTAGGATTTCCACATGTTAAGTTTAACGGGTTAGTATAACCCCCTACATGTTTAATACATTTACTTAACCCCACAGATTCAACATGTTTAATTAACACCAACAACAGATATAACAAGTCACACGCAACCAGATTTATATGTATATAATCCCCACAGATGAAACAGGTTAAGTATTTTAGGTTAATAGGTATGCATAAACCCCCCAACATGTTCCATAGGTTACATACAGTTTCATTAACCTAATAAGCTTAGTCTTTGAATTAAGCCTACAAATTTATATGCCCCAAACCACAAGTCATAATTCACAGTCTAAGATATGCCCCCAAGTTTAAGTCAAACTTTATGGTATAGTTTATGTCCCCAAATCCCAGTCATGGCTCAAGTTATACCCCAAAATTACCATTCCCAATTTAACCTAATTTCGTTCGTGTGCATATTTCAGCAATATCGGCCTTGGCTCTAAGGTAGCCTAGCTATAAAAATAAACAGGGAATTAGAGAGGAATAAGAACATAATAGGCGTATAAAAAAAATCAAATAGTGGTAGAAATGTACATAAGGTAACAGAAATAGGCATATCAGAAATAAGCATATAAGAACTGAATAGCAGATCATGTATACATGTAATAGCAGGATTGATTAGGGATGAATCAGATTCTTAACAGGCATAGGTTTTAGATCCAAATTTATAAACATGTTAGGATTACTTGTTATATGTTTATATCTAAAAGCAACATAAACTCACGGAGACTAGATCTAAAGAACAGAGAACAATTAGGCTGAAGCTACTGTAGCATGATTCTCATATGCGTATAGGCTGTTGTTGAAGAAAATAGGCTAATTCATTCTAAGCTGGGGCAACATCTCCTTGTATCAATTGTTCTAGGTGAATAAAAGAAAAGAAATGGGGTCTTATGTATAGCCTACTGTAAACGAATCTCGCTCAGAAACAAGTCTAGGTTCAAGAAATGAACCTGGATGGATCTGGGGTGGGTTGACCCTCGTGTCGACCCTAGGGTCGACATCCTGATAAGTGTATCGACCCATGGGTCGACACCCATAGGGCGTGGGTCGACCCCTTATGGGTCCAAATCCCACGCCCCTTTCCCGTTTTGATTTTTGAATAGATTTGAATTTATGGACTGATTCATGTATATATATTTATTTCCCTTATATGTATACAAACTTCAATCCTTAATATCTTCTTATACGATATCCGTTTTACGCAAACTCATAGTCTATCAGAACCAGAATTCCGAGATAAATGCAATGGTATAGTCCGTTTTACTTAATTCCTAATATTTAATTAAGTATTCTTTAGTTTATCATTGTAACGTGCTTTAAAATTACGGGGTGTTACAGTATTATAACAGGGTCTCAAAGGGCTAGGGGTCCGCCTCAGTGTTATAAGGGGTCATAAGAATCCACCTTTAATAGGGCCATAAGTAACCGAAAATGCCACCTCGTTGGGTCTTTACCCAAAAACACTAATGGCTGATTGACTTGGATATCCACCCCACTGGTTAGATACTTGGTGTTTGTTGTGTGCTGCGTAGACATACCTTAACATATGCAACCTGCTAAAAATATAGGGTATGATCATTAAGTAACACCATATTTCAGTCACACGGAACTTTGTGTTCTGACCCCTCTCCTTAACATATCCAACAGGTCAGTGATGGGGTAAAAGACATGGATGAAGTCATGATTGAAGCCGATGAAGAAGACGAAGTTGTTATGCTATTATTAGTAGTTATTGCTTTACTTCTTTTGGAAACTTGTGCGAATGAACTATTTGGTGTAACTATTGAACATATGTAACTGTGACTATTGCATTTCTGTGGTTTTTAAATAAGTGGTACATCTTATTTCCAGTATTATATTTTCTCTTTCCACTGTGTGAGATTTCCATTCAAAGTATATGTGTATAAGTTTTCTATGCAAATGTTATCCTTATAGGAACCAACGACCCGTTTAGAATGCCTTTGAGTTTCGATGAGCCTTTTCTAGGTCGAAATTTAGACCCATTTCAGGTGGGTTGTTACATTTGTTTTCAGAGCATATGTAACCCCACTATAAGGGAATTATAAGTATGAGAGGTGTATTTGTATATTGAAAAAGATTTTCAAACTATATATAATATATATTTACCCTAATAAGCATACATATTTATACTAGGCATCTTTATCGTTTTTCTTCCCTTTCGGCTTAAATATTATCTCAGGAGTATCCACTAAGTTATTCTTCCTTTTCTTTTCATATAGCAAAATGGCTAAAAACCCAACTGAGCAGGGTAACCAGGCAAGGCCCAGATACTTTCCAGAATGGTTTCAACAGTATCTCTGTACTATTGAACAGGTCACCGTTTCTAATCTTGCCCTAGCGGCTCCTACTGCTGAGGTAGCCTTTGACTTTTCCTACCTTTGTAAGACTTTATACATCTTGCAGGGAAATAATTTTTTTGGAAAGGAAGGCTTTGCTAGTGCCCAATCTTGGGTTATGGACTGTGAAAGAATCTTTGAGGATAGTACCTAGCCCAATGAAGTAAAAAGGAGGATAGTCGCCTGGCACTTGAAACACGAAGCCGTTGAATGGTGGAACTTAGTATCGGTGGAGAATGAGGGCCGGATTTTTACATGGGCTGAATTCAAGACCTGTTTTGAAGCAAAGTTTTTGCCAATTGCAGAAATGACTATCCAGCAAGATAAATTCATCCACCTCAAGCAAGGAAGCTTGAGCCTGTAAGAGTATGTATCCACATTCACTGAATTATGTATGTTTGGAAGAGGATTGGTAAACACCCCCATGAACAAAGCCCTGAGATTTGTTAATGGAAACTCTATTAGCCCAAATAACGTTTGGGGCGACTTTTTAAACCCTAGTAGAGACAGCTATTTTATGCACGACATAAGATGCCAAGGAGGATAAAGAAGGTGAGAAATGAGAAGGAAGTTCCAACAAAAACAAGAAGATAGGATGGTGGAAAAACAAGAAGAAGACCAAATTCAAAAAGGACGCAAAGACTTGTACGAGATGCTACTACAAGGGCCATGAGGCCAAGGATTGTTGGACCCCGTTGGCAAAAAGAAGTTCAAGGGAAAATGTTACAACTACCATGAAGGAAACATGTCTAAAGACTTCCCAAACCCAAAGTTGTTAAGAGTGGCCAAAACTATGCAATAGAGGCAGCACCAATTCAAAGCCGACCCCAAATTGACCAAGGGCAGGCCACACTTGAATGTACAACCTCATTTTTAGGAAATTCAGTGTACACCTTGTTCGATTCTGGAGCAACCCATACTTTTATCTCTAAGAGATTAGTAAATATGTTTAATCTATCCATATCTATATCGGATAGCCCGATAGAGGTGGCCAACCCTATCGGAGGATCAAAGTATCTTGAGCTGTTTTGCAAAGTGCTAGTTTTGGTGGTCGACAATGTCGAGTTCCAATGCAAAGCGTATACATTAGATTTTATGGGGTATGACCTTATCCTAGGTATGGACTGGCTATCGTTGTATGGGGTAGTCCTCGATTGCGATAAGAGGATCATTCATCTTAGGAGCCAAGGAGGACATAGTTTGAATATTCCTTGTAATATTAGAAACAAGGATAAAGCCTTATTATATTCCTTATCTACTAATTCTGAAGGACCATCTTTGCTCCCTATAGTTTGCGAGCTCTTGGATGTCTTCGAGGAAATCACGGGACTTCTGCCCCACAGAGAAATCTCTTTTCATATTGACCTAGAGAAGGACGCTTGACCTGTAGCACTACACTTGTGGCACATGGCACCTAAGGAAATAAGGGAGTTAGATAAACAAATTTCAGAATTATTACAAAAAGGTTTCATTCGTCGAAGTATCTTAGAATGGGGGGTGCACCTGTTGTATTTGCCATCAAAGCAGACGGATCTTTGATACTTTGTGTAGGCTATAGGGAACTTAATAAATTGACTAAGAAAAATAGGTACCCTTTACATAAAATTGATGAATGTTTTGACCACTTTGGAGGAGCCCTAGTATTTTCCCAACTAGACCTTGCTACTGGATTTCACCAGCTAAGAATTACGGAGGTCAACAAGGACAAAACTGCGTTTAGGACACCAGATGAATAATTCCAATGGGAAGTTATGCCCTTCGGACTAATGAATGCGCCCGCCTTCTTTGTTGACCTCATGAGTAGAGTGTTTTAAGGGCATTCTAAATAAAATTGTAGTAGTCTTCATAGATGATATCCTTATATTTTCAAAAGGTCATGAAGAGCATGAAATACACTTGAGACAAGTGTTAGGGATATTGAGAAAGAAAAAATTGAAAGAAAATTTCTCGAAGTGCCATTTTTGGAGGGAATAAGATTTTTAGGACATATTGTGTCAAGTGAAGGCTTGGCCGTAGACCCTACGAAGATCGAGACAATCAAGGATTGGAGGATACCTTTAAATTCTACGGAAGTAAGAAGCTTCCTTGGATTGGCCCGATATTATAGGAAATCCATTAAAGACATCACAAAGTTTGCTACTTTATAAACCCAATTAACGAAAAAGAATTTAGTGTTTGCTTGGAGTAATAAATATGATATAGCCTTTAAGAAATTAAAGGAAGTATTAACTAGTGCACCAGTTTTTATTATACCCGACCGTTCAAAATTATTCAACGTTTACACCAATGCATGTGGGATCGGTTTAGGACCAGTACTTGTGCAAGAAGTAAGAGTAGTTTCCTATGCTAGTAGATAACTCAAGGATCCAGAGAAAAGATACCCTATTCATGACCGAGTTAGCTGTAGTAGTGTTCGCCCTTAAGATATGGAGGCATTATCTTTTAGGAGAGAAATTTGAAGTTTTTACTGACCATAAATCCCAAAAGTTTTTATTTTCTCAATGTGACTGAAACTTGAGACAACAAAGGTGGATGGAATATATGGCCTCAATTTACTTTACGATACAGTATACCCCAGGCAAGGGGAATGTTGTGGTGGATGCTTTAAGTAGGAAACATATGACTTTGAATGCAATCCTATAATGGAAACAATTAGAGTTCCTCGCTAATTTTAATTTGCAACCCTCATCAACCACTTGTAATGGTTTTCTTAGGGCTATGATAATTAGACCTACCCTAAGAGAAAGGATCCACAGCGCACAAGGCAATGATGAGGAATTAAGAAGCATAAAAGAAAAAAGTGGGAAAGAAAGAGACCTTTCATCATTCGGTTAGGTATTCGATCAGCGATGATGGGAGTTTACATTGGGATGGACGACTTTACGTCCTTAAGAATGAAGAGTGGAGGAAAGAAATTCTAAAGGAGTGCCGTAGGTCAAAATTGACCATACACACCAGTGGAGACAAGCTGTACAAGGATATGAAAAGAAAGCTCCATTAGGAAGGAATAAATTGAGACGTAGCCGAGTTCGTGGCCAAGTGTTTAACGTACCAAAAAGTCAAAGTGGAGCAAGGGAAGCCCGGAGGATTGTTGTTACCATTAGAGATCCCTACATGGAAATAGGAACATATTACCATGGACTTTATAGATGGACTTCCTAGAAGCTAAAAGGGTAATGATGCCATTTGTGTTGTGGTAGATCGTCTAACCAAAAGCGCCCATTTTATACCAGTCAAGAAGACAAGGACTGCAGGCTCATTTGCCTAATTGTATGTCAAAGAGATTGTCAGACTACATGATATTCTGCCAAGTATCATGAGTGATAGAGACCCATTGTTCACAGGTGAATTTTGGAGAAGCCTACAACAACATTGGGAACGACCCTCAATCTAAGCACAACTTATCACCCGCAAACCGACGGACAGACATAAAGAGTAAACTGGATCTAGGAAGACTTTCTTAGAGCTTGCATCATCGACTTTGGAGGAGTTTGGAAGCAGCACATACCATTTGTGGAGTTCACGTATAATAATAGTTTTCAAACGATGATTGGACATGCCCCCTTTGAAGCGCTATACGGAAGGCCATGCAACCGCTAACTTGTTGGTGGGAAACTTCCGACAAGGTTATACTCGGACCAGACTTCATCCACGATTCCACAGAGAAGATAACCTTTATTAGGCAGAGAATGAAGGCAGCCCAAGACCGTCAGAAATCATATGCCAATAAGCGAAGGAGAGAACTTGAGTTTGATGTTAGAGACTTAGTGTTCGTAAATGTATCCCCTCTTAGGAAGACTGTTTGGTTTGGGAAGACTGGAAGTAGGCTCCCAGATTTATTGCGCCTTCTTGTGTCATCGATAAGGTAGGATATTTTGCTTATCGAGTGGATCTTCCAGAGCGTCTATCGGGGATCCATAATGATTTTCATGTATCTCATCTAAGGAAATGGCTTCATGATTCTGCTATCAGATTCGAGCTTGATGAAATTGGGGACATAGAAAAACTCGAGTTGGAGTCCAGGGTGCCCCGTGCCATTGCAAGGATTGTAGAGCCCGGAATCAAGAGACTCCATAATTAAACCGTTCACCTCGTCCGAGACCAATGGGGAAATGATCCTTAGAAAGCACATGGGAGACCGAGGATAAGATAAGATAGACTCACCCAGAGCATTTCACGGGTAATTTTCCTCAAAATATCATTTATGGATGCATCGTGATTGCTATATTGGATGTTAGGAAATGGATGCAACACCATTGCACCGATCACTCATATAGAAATATATGCATATTTAGGTTGTTTGCATACATGTTGCATCTCTTATTACACCTACATGTTAGGGTATAGCTTACTTTAGTGGGTCTACAATTCATAAACACTTCGAGTCATGGATGCTTATGGCCGATTTAAAAATAACATGGATGTGAACGAGCGAGTTGTATTTTTTGCCCCTTAAATAGATTTAAGGAGAAAATCTATTTTAAGAGGAGCAAAATGCAAAACCCCGTAAAATTCATAAGCATTAATAATAAATAAATAAAAATAAGTAATTAAATAATACAGCTAGAAAATGAGATTTTGAAGCTTTAGGAATTTGGTAATGAAACTCTTTTATTTGGATTCGTGGCGAGATTCTGAATCGTCTTCATATATAATATGCTGAAAACAATCAATGTATGAAGAAGTTATGAAGAAATGAATTTGGATAGTAAACGCAGAATATATATATATAATTAAATGGATAATATATATATGTCCGAATTATAAATTAAAAATAAAAAATCAGGAGGGAGATTAGAATTTTGAAATAAAGATAAGATCATGGGAACAAAGTATATTGAATATATGGAATTAGATTAAGAGTTTAAGGAACGTATTGATTAAAATAAACAACTCAGCAATGCAGCCTTATTGGGTGTTCCAGCCATAAAGGGGTGGTCCGCCGGTCGACCAATAGGGTTGACCGCTCGGCGGCTGGACAACCCAATAAATCTAGTTGGTTAGGGTTTTTCTTAGAGGATATATATAAATGAAAGGCCTGATTAATTCTAAGTAATCCAACGATCTATGCTCACACGAGCAACTATATATATCCCCTCCTATCACACTATGTAAACCCTAATCATTCCCTATCCCTGCCTCCATATTTCCTCTCCACCAGTACTAAATTCCATAGAAAAATAAAGGAAAAGGTTAAGGTTTTCTTCTAATTCTCCAACCTAAATTCTTATCTCTTTCCTATTCTAATTCATATAGGTTTAGTATTCGGGAATTTGGTACAAATATATGTATATAAGATTTTAATACATATTTCTTATGTGTGTGTGTGTGTGTGTGTATATATATATATATTAGGAGAATTTGTTTGAGCATATTTGACAGTAAAGAATTAGTGTAGATCTAGATCTACTACAAATTTCTCTCTATTCTATCTAGATCTGTGAGTGGAATATAGTTTACTTAAGGCAAATTCATATTTTTATTAGTTTATCATGTTGCAAGATATGCCTAGGAGGATTTGGAAATTCAATAATATAAACTCTAAAAACCCCCAAATCCTTTATCTTGTAATTGCATATGAATTGTCATGATTATTTGGGTTTTGCAGATTTTTGGTTTTAATATTGGATTAAAGATGAAAAAGGGTGTTGCTACTATTATTTCTATTTTATGTAATTCACCATTAATTACCATTTGATTGTAACCTAAAAAGGTTTAGATTTGATTTTTTCATGAATTGATTTGGGTTTGGATCCTATTTTCAATCCAAACGCACTCATATTTGAAAAAGGTCAATGTAAACATTTTTATGTGCATAATGCCAAAAGGGGTGAATTAGGTGAAATATGAAGTATAAACATAGATGTATAAGTGTACATAATACTCTATCATTAATACAGTATTGAATTCATTTCTACAAGCCTAGGATGCAAGTAGAAATTGTATGTATGTATATTTTCCATCCACTGCTATTTTTTATCCTGTCATTATGCCATCATGCCTATGTTGTAGCGGTAAAAGTATGGAAAACCTAACTTGTATATCTTGAATTGGACAAATTAACAATTACCATCTCGTTAGAACGTATCACCATTTGTACGAATATTTATGTTATTTTAGGCATTATTATTATTATACTTATACAAAACGTAATCAACGTAATTAACGTTGCATTAACATAATAAATGCGATTAGGTTAGAATTCGAATTTGAAATGTCCCCATAATAGATATATTTGATTGCTTGTGCATGCGTAAATATAATGGCTTTAAATATATATTAATAGTGACACACAGACACGATCTTAGTTGCCAACTGTGGTAGAAGTCTACCCAGAACCGACCGGAAAATCCAACAACCACAAGTGGACCCATCTAATGTGAAATGTCTAAGTGTCATGGGCCATTCAAAAGCTTAGTACACTAGACACGAGGTTAAACCAACTTGTAGTAGAAGCCTGCCCGGAACCGACCTGCATATCCAGCATCTACAAGTATATGGTTTAACGTGAGAGGTCTAGCGTGTGTATATATATAACTATATATATAAGTCTATTTTGTGAAAATAGGCAGGTTTACTACTCCTTGAGTAGGTCTTAAGTGGCTGACTCACTTTTTATTTAGTTTATGTCTTAAGTGGTTAGAATTAGGATCCCTCCGAAGGTTTATTCCTTGCAGAGGAACCAAAGTCATGGGACGCACCCTTATTAGATTTGAAGTAGGTCTTTGGGTCCCCATTCTCTAAAAGTGGTAAGGCATAAAATGGCAATAGAGTAGGGTAGTTCACGGGGATATCCACTTCCTCTAGAAGCTTGTAAGGCCTCAACTAGGGATAGATTGGTAGCTGATAGATATGTGGCCATTGCATGCTCACCAACTTTCTAAGGGAAGTCGTAAGCGACATAGGTGTCCTACCGGGTTAAAGTAGTAATGTTCGCAATACTACTTATTATATTACAAATGACAGTATAAACTTAGTAATGTTAACGTATTAGGATGGGGTCCCAAAGGGTTATGGATCAGCCTTAGGGTTATAAGAGATCATAAGAATCCACCTTTAATAGGGCCATAAGTGACCGAGAATGCCACCTTGTTGGGTCTTTACCCAAAAAACGCTAATGGGCGATTGACTTGGGTATCCACCCCATTGGTTAGATACTTTAAGTTTGTTGTGTGCTATGTAGACATACCTTGACATATGTAACCTGCTAAAAATATAGGGTATGGACTTTAAGTAACACCATATTTCAGTCACACATAACTTTATGTTTGGAACCCTCTCCTTAACATATCCAATAGGCCAGTAGATGGGGTAAAAGCCATGGACAAAGTCATGATTGAAGCTGATGAAGAAGACAAAGTTGTTATGCTATTACTAATAGTTATTGCTTTACTTCTTTTGGAAACTTGTGAGAATGAACTATTTGATGTACCCATTGAACAGATGTAAATGTGACTAATGTATTTCTGTGGTTTTTAAATAAGTGGTACATCTTATTTTCAGTATTATATTTTCTCTTTCCGCTGTGTAAGATTTCCATTTGAAGTATCTGTGTATATATAATCTGTGCAAATGTAATCCTTACACGAACCAACGACCCATTTAGAATGGCTCTAAGTTTCGGTGGGCCGTTTCTGGGTAGAAATTTAGGCTCATTCCAAGTGGGTTGTTACATTTGGTATTAGAGAATAGGTTACATGGTTATAAGGGGATTATATGTATGAGTGGCGTATTTGTATATTGAAAAAGTTTTTTCAAACTATATATGTATATACACCCCAATAAGCATACACATACTAGGCATCTTTATCGTTTTTTTCTTCTCTTTCAGCTTAAATATTATCTCAGGAGTATCCACTAAGGGATTCTTCCTTTTCTTTTCAGATAGTGGAATGGCTGAAAACCCGACTGAGCAAGGTAGCCAAGCAAGGCCCAGATACTTGCCAGAATGGTTTCAACAGTATCGCTGCACTATTGAATAGGTCCCTGATCATAATCCTGCCCCAGCGGCCCTGTAGGCCCTACCGTTGAGGTAGCCCTTGAATTTTCCCACCTTTGTAAGACTTTCAGGCATCTAGAAGGGAAATCGTTTTCTGGAATGGAAGGCTTTGTTAGTGCCCAATCTGGGGTTATGGAATGTGAAAGAATCTTTGAGGCTACTACCTGGCCCGATGAAGTAAAAAGGAGGATAACGGCCTAGCACTTTAAGGATGAAGCCCTTGAATGTTGGAACTTAGTATCGGTGGAGAATGAGGGACGAATTTTTACATAGGCCGGATTCAAGACCCGTTTTGAAGCAAAGTTTTCGCCAAGGGAAGAAATGACTATCCAACTAGAGAAATTCATCCACATCAAGAAAGGAAGCTTTAGCCTGTAAGAGTATGTATCCAAATTCACCGAATTATGTATGTTTGGAAGAGGATTGATAGACACCCCCATGAGCAAAGCCTAGAGATTTGTTAAAGGACTGAACTCTCTGTTGAAGGAAACCCTATTACAATAAGTAACGTTTGGGGGCAACTTTTGAAACCCTAGTAGAGAGCTATTTTATGCATGGCGGAAGGCGCCAAGGAGGATAAAGAAGGAGAGAAAGGATAAGGAAGCTCCAAAAAAAATAAGAAGAAGGAGCGATGGAAAAACAAGAAGAAGAACAAATTCAAAAAGGACGCAAAGGCTTGTACAAGATGCCACCGCAAGGGCCATGAGGCCAAGGACTGTAGGACCTCATTGGCAAAAAAGGAGTTTAAGGGAAAATGTTAAAACTGCCATGAAGAAGGACACGTTTGCAAAGATTTCCCAAAGTTGTCAAGAGTGGCCAAAACTATGCAATAGAGGAAATACCAATTCAAAGCTGACCCCCAATAGACCAAGGGCACTTGACACTTGAAGGTATAACCTCTGTTTTTGGAATTCAGTATACACCTTGTTCGATTCCGGAGTGACCCATTCATTTATCTCCAAGCAATTAGAAAATCTGTTGAATCTTTCCATATCTATCTCGGATAGTCCGATAGAGGTGGTAAACCCTATCGAAGGATCAAAGTATCTTGAGCTGTTTTGCAAAGACCTAGTATTGGAGGTCGACAATGTCGCGTTCCATTGCGAAGCGTATGCGTTAGATTTTATGGAGTATAACCTTATCCTAGGTATGGACTGGCTATCGTTATGTGGGGTAGTCATAGATTGCGATAAGAGGATCGTTCGTCTTAGGAGACGAGGAGGAAGTAGTTTGAATATTCCTTGTAATATTAGAAACAAGGATAAAGCCTTATTATATTCCTTATCTTTTAATTCTGACGGACCATCTTCGCTCCCTATAGTTTGTGAGTTCTTGGATGTCTTCGAGGAAGTCACGGGACTTCCGCCCCACAGAGAAATCTCTTTTCGTATTGACCAAGAGAAGGACGTTAAACCTGTAGAACTACCCTTGAGGCACATGGCGCTTAAGGAAAGAAGGGAGTTAGGTAAACAAATTTAAGTATTATTACAGAAAGGTTTCATTCGTCGAAGTACCTCAGAATGGGGTGCACTTGTTGTATTTTCCACCAAAGTAGACAGATCTTTGAGTCCTTGTGTGGACTATAGGGAACTCAATAAATTGACCAAGAAGAATATGTACCCATAACCTAGAATTGATGATCTTTTTGACCACTTAGGAGGAGCCCTAGTATTTTCCCAACTAGATCTTGCTACTTGATTTCACCAGCTAAGAATTGCAAAGGACAACAAGGACGAAACTGCGTTTAGGACACCAGACGGATTATTCGAATGGGAAGTTATGCCATTCGGACTAACGAATGCACCCGCCTTCTTTGTTGACCTCATGATTAAAGTGTTTAGGGGAATTCTAAATAAAATTATGGTAGTCTTCATTGATGATATCGTTATATTTTCAAAAGATTGTGAAGAGCATGAAAAACACTTGAGTCAAGTGTTAGGGATATTAAGCAAGAACCAATTGAAAGAAAAATTCTCGAAGTGTCATTTCTAGTGGGAAGAAGTAAGATTTTAGGAGATATTGTGTTAAGTGAAGGCTTGGCCGTAGACCCCGCGAAGATCGAGACAATCAAGGAGTGGAGGATACCTCGAAATGCTACGGAAGTAAGAAGCTTTCTTGGATTGGCCAGATATTATTGGAAATTCATTAATGACTTCGCAAAAATTGCCACTCCATTAACCCAATAAACGAAAAAGAATTAGGTGTTTTCTTGGAATATTTAAGAAATTAAAGGAACTATTGACTAGTGCACCAGTCCTTATTATACACGACGGTTCAAAATTGTTCACCGTTTACACCGACGCATATGGACCAGTTTAGGACCAGTCCTTATGCAAGAAGGAAGAGTAGTTGCCTATGCTAGTAGACAACTCAATGATCCAGAGAAAAGATATCCAGTTCATGACCTTGAGTTAGCCGCAGTAGTGTTCGCCCTTAAGATGTGGAGGCATTATCTTTTAGGTGAGAAATTTGAACATTTTACTGACCATAAATCCCTAAAGTATTTAGCTTCTCAATGTGATGTAAACTTGAGACACCAAAGGTGGATGGAATATACGGCCTCATTTGACTTTACGATAGTATACCCCGAGTAAGGGGTATGTTGTTGCGGATGCTTTATGTAGGAAACATGTGAGTTTGAAGGCAATCCTAGAACGGAAACAACCAGAGTTCCTTGCTTGTTTTAATTTGCAACCCTCACTAACCACTTATAATGGTTTTCTTGGGGCTATGATAATTAGACTTACCCTAAGAGGAAGGATCCATAGCGCAAAAGGCAATGACGAGGACTTAAGAAGAATAAAAGAAAAAGTGGGAAAGAAAGAGACCTTTCTTTAATCGGTTAAGTATTCGATCAATAATGATAGGAGTTTACTTTGGGATGCACTACTTTACGTCCCTAAAGATGAAGGGTGGAGGAAATAAATTCTAAAGGAGTTAGGTCAAAATTGACCATACACCACAGTGGAGATAAGATGTACAAGGATATGAAAAGAAATCTCCATTAGGAAGGAATGAAGAGAGACGTAGACGAGTTCGTGGCCAAGTGTTTGATGTGCCAAAAAGTCAAAGAGGAGCAAGGGAAACCCGAAGGATTGTTGTTACCATTAGAGATCCCCACGTGGAAGTGGAAACATATTTCCACGGACTTTATAGATGGGCTTCCTAGAAGCAAAAAGGGTAATGAGGCCATTTGGGTTACGGTAGATCATCTAACCAAAAGCGCCTATTTTATACCAGTCAAGAAGATAAGGACTGCAGCCTCGTTAGCCCAGTTGTAAGTCAAAGAGATTGTTAGACTAGATGGTATTGCATCAAGTATCGTGAGTGATAGAGACCCATTGTTCACAGGTGAATTTTGGAGAAGCCTACAAGCAGCATTAGGAACGGCCCTCAATCTAAGCACAACTTACCTCCCACAGAATGACGGACATACATAAAGAGTAAACCGGGTTTTGGAAGACTTGCTTAGAGCTTGCATCATCGACTTTGGAGGAGTTTGGGTGAAGCACCTAACGTTTGTGGAGTTCTCCTATAATACTAGTTTTCTAATGACGATTGGTATGACCCCTTCTGAAGCGCTATACGGGATGCCATGCAAATTGCCAAATTGTTGGTGGGAAATTGCTGACAAGGTTATACTCAGAGCAGACTTCGTCCGTGATTTCATAGAGAAGATAACCTTGATTAGGCAGAGAATGAAGGCAGCCTAAGACCGTCAGAAATCATATGCCGATAAGCAAAGGAGGGAACTTGAGTTTAATGTTGGAGACTTAGTATTCGTAAATGTATCCCCTCTTAAGAAGAATGTTTGGTTGGGGAAGACTGGGAAGTTGGATCCTAGATTTATTGGGCCTTTTTGTGTCATCGAGAAGATAGGATCTTTGGCTTATCGAGTGGATCTCCCAGAGCGTCCATCGGGGATCCATAATGTCTTTCATGTATCTCATCTAAGGAAATGCCTTCATGATTCTGCTATCAGACCCGAGCTTGATGAAATTAAGGATATAAAAGAACCCGAGTTGGAGTCCAAGGTGCCCCATGCCGCTGCAAGGATTGTAGAGCGTAGAATCAAGAGATTCCGCAATAAAACCGTTCGCCCCGTTCGAGTACAATAGGGAAATGATCCTAAGGAAAGCACATGGGAGACAAAGGATAAGATAAGACAGACTCTCTCAGAGATTTTCAAGGGTAATTTTTCCTCAAAGTAACGTTTATGGATGCACCATGATTGCTAGATTGGATGTTCGAAAATGGTTGCAACACCATTACAACGAGCACTCATTTAGAAATATATGCATATTTAGGTTATTTGCATACATATTGCATCACTTATTACACCTACATGTTAGGGTAGAGCTCACTTTAGTGGGTCTGCAGTTCATAATCACTGCGAGTCATGGATGCTTATGGCTAATTTAAAAATAACATGGATGTACAACATGGATGTGAATGTGCGAGTTATATTTTTCGCCCCTTAAATATATTTCGGGACGAAATCTATTTTAAGGGGGGAAGGAATGTAACACCCCGTAAAATTCATAAATATTATAAAAAATAAATAATTAAAAATAAGCAATTAAATAATATGACTGGAAAATGAGATTTTGCAGCTTTAGGAATTTGGATACGAAACTCTTTTATTTGGATTCATGGCGAGATTCTGAATCATCATATATAATAAGTTGAAAACAGTCAATGTATGAAGAAGTTATGAACAAATGAATTTGGACAGTAAACACAGAATATATATATATATATAATTAAATGGAAAATATATATATATGTCCAAATTATATATTAAAAATAAAGAGGGAGGTTTGGATTTTGAAATAAAGATAAGATTGTATATATGGAATAAGATTAAGAGGTTAAGGTATGTATTAATTAAAATAAACAACTCAACAACGTAGCCTTACTGAGTATTCCCACCCTGAAGGGGTCGACCGTCACCCTTAAGGGGTGTCAACCGCTGGTTAACCGTTAGGGTCGACCGCTTGGCGGCTGGGCAAACCAATAAATCTAGTTGGTTAGGGTTTTTCTTAGAGGATATATATAAATGAAAGGCCTAGATTAATTCTAAGTAATCCAACGGTCTATGCTCACACGGGAAACTATATATAGCCCTTCCTATCACACTATGAAAACCCTAATCATTCTCTATCCCTACCTCCATGCTGCCTCTCCAACATTACTAAATTCCAGAGAAAATTAAAGGAAAAGCTTAAGGATTTCTTCTAATTCTCCAACCTAAATTCTTATCTCTTTTCTACTCTAATTCATATAGGTTTAGTATTCTAGAATTAGGTATAAATGTTTGTATACAAGATTCTAATACATGTTTCTTGTATATATATATATATATATATATATATATATATATATATATATATTAGGAGATTTATTGGAGCAAGTTTGACCGCAAAGAATTAGTGTAGATCAAGATCTACAACAAATTTCTCTCTATTCTTCCTAGATCTTCTAGTGGAATATAGTTTACTTAAGCATATTCATATTTTTATTAGTTTATCATGTTGAAAGATATTCCTAGGAGGATTTGAAAATTCGATAATATAAACACTAAAATCCCCAAATCCTCTATCTTGTAATTGCGTTTGAATTGTCATGATTATTTGGGTTTTCTGGATTTTTGGTTTTAATATTGAATTAAAGATAAAAAGGGTGTTGCTACTATTATTTTGTATTTTATGTAACTCACCTTTATTTACCATTTGATTGTAACCTAAAAAGGTTTAGACTTGATTATTTCATGATTTGATCTGGGTTTGGATCCTAGTTTGAATCCAAATGCACTCATATTTGAAAATGATCAAATGTAAACATTTTTATGTGCATAATGCCAAAAGGGGTGAATTAGGTGAAATAGGAATTATAAATATATAAGTATATGTGTACGTAATACTCTATTTTTAATTCAGTATTGAAATCATATCTACAAGCCTAGGATGTAAGTTGAAATTGTATGTATGTATATTTTCCATCCACTGCTATTTGTTATCTTGTCATTATGCCATCATGCCTATGTTGTAGTGGTAAAAGTATGGAAAACCTAACTTGTATACTTTGAATTGGAAAAATTGTCAGTTGTCATCTCGTTAGAACGTATCACCATTTATATGAGTATTTACGTTATTTTAGGCGTTATTATTATTATACTTATATAAACATAATCAACATAATTAACATTGTATTAGCATAATAAATGCGATTAGGTTAGAATTCGAATTTGAAATGTCCTTATAATAAATATATTTGATTGCTTGTGCGTCCGTAAATAGAATAGCTTTGAATATATATTAATAGTGACACATAAGCACGAGGTTAGTCACCAATTGTGGTAGAAGTCTGCGCGGAACCGACCAGCCAATCCGACTATCACAAGTGGACCCAACTAATGTGAGATGTCTAAGTGCCATGGGACATTCAAAAGCTTAATACACTAGACACGAGGTTAAAACAACTTATAGTAGAAGCCTACCCGGAATCGACCGACATATCCAGTATTTACAAGTATACGGTTTAATATATGTGTATATATATAAGTCTATTGTACAAATATAGGCAGGTTTACTATGCCTTGAGAAGGTCTTAAGTGGCTAACAAACTTTTTATCTCGTTTGGGTCTTAAGTGGTTAGGACTAGGATCCCTCCGAAGGTTTATTCCTTGGAGAGGAACCAAAGTCATGGAATCCACCCTTATTAGATTTGAAGTAGGACTTTGTGTCCTCCTTCTCTTAAAGTGGTTAGGCATAAAACGGTAACGGAGTAGGGTAGTTCACGGGGATGTCCACTTCCTCTAGAAGCTTGTAAGGTCTCGACCAGGAACAAATTGGTAATTGATAGATATGTGGCCATTGCATAATCACCAACTATCTAAGGAAAGTCGTAAGCGACATAGGTGTCCTACCGGGTAATATCAGTTAAGTAGTAATGTTCGCAACACTACTTCTCATATTACAAATGAGAGTATAGACTTAATAACGCTAACATATTAGGACGGGGTCTCAAAGGGCTAGGGGTCCGCCTCAGGGTTATAAGAGATCATAAGAATCCACATTTAATAGGGCCATAAGTGACCGAGAATGCCACCTCGTTGGGTCTTTACCCCCAAAATCACTAATGGGCGATTGACTTGGATAACCACCTCATTGGTTAGATACTTGATGTTTTTTGTGTGCTGCGTAGACATACCTTGACATATGTAACCTACTAAAAATATAGGGTGTGGACATTAAGTAACACCAGATTTCAGTCACACAGAACTTTATGTTCTAGCCCCCTTCCTTGACATATCCAACAAGTTAGTTGATGGGGGTAAAGCCATGGATGAAGTTATGATTGAAGCTGATGAAGAAGACGAAGTTGTTATGCTATTATTATTTGTTATTTCTTTACTTCTTTTGGAAACTTGTGAGAATGAACTATTGGATGTACCCATTGAACAGATGTAGTTGTGACTATTGTATTTCTGTGGTTTTTAAATAATGGTGCATTTTATTTTCAGTATTATATTATCTCTTTCCGCTTTGTGAGATTTCCATTCGAAGTGTCTGTGTATATATATTATGTGGAAATGTAATCCTTACGGGAACCAACGACCCATTTAGAATGGCTCTAAGTTTCAATGGGCCTTTTCTAGGTCGAAATTTAAGCCCATTCCAGGCGTATTGTTACACGTACTCCTTCGAGTAGACTGAGTAAGGTAGGTTTCATTTTGGATGATTTATGGTTCAAAAAATGAGCTGGAGGCTTCCATTATCTATCTACCTATTTCTATTTCTGTGGTATTGAATTAGTTATGTAAATATCAGCATTGTGTGGACAAGCAGTTACAACTGTCATGGATGATGATGGTGCTTAGGTTTTTATAACTCTGGAGTTTCTGTATTTGGAGTAACCCTTTGTACTATGTTGTTATTATATACTTCTGTTCTGCTGTTATATTATGATGCTTTCCTCTTTCTTTCTTGTTATAGTTCTTTTTTACTTTTATTTTGCCCAACAATTCGACTTTTTCAGCACTTGGATGATCGGCACACGAATACCGTGGATGTATTTAGTGTCAACTTTTCAGATTTGAAAAGTCGGGTCCTTACATACAGATAAGTGCCAACCATCTACAACCTCTGCTACCGAACTCCACTACGTCAAGTCAACATTGGGGCATGTCTTCCTTCTTGAAGCAGTTTTCTATATCTTCGAAAAATCATAAGAGATCACGATTGCTCTCCATCCTATTGAGTTTCGACCGTCGATCGAAAAACTCAACTGCTACATCACCAAATTGTGGAAGTCAAATGGACAATTTCATGTGCACATCGCTCCATCATATCTATTCACTATTCAGTTCGAATTAAGAATAAAGTATGATAGGATTTTGTAGTCTTCAACTTACTCCTACTTCGGCTAATTATTAATGATTGATCGGTAGCATCCTAAATATAACTTTAACAAATTTATTACTATTGAAACTCAAATATGGATTCAGCTACATGACCTTGAAATGGAAATGTCGTCCCCTGATGCATTATCTATGATATAAAATTACATAGGCAACCCTATTCATTGTGATGACAACACTTTTATAAGAAACTTTAAAAATATGCAAGGATCTTAATTGCAATAGGAGTTGAAATTGAGTTACTGAAGCAAATTCATATCCTATTGCATACTGGATATAAAATGAATGATACTATATAGTATGAGTTTGTTCTTGTAAAATGGATGAAATGTAAACATTTTGGACATAAAAGTAGCATACGTGAAGACATAACTAAGCCACATTGGGTACCTGAACCAGCAACAGAAGCTCCTTCCTCATCCATAAAACCACAATCAAAACAAACCCAAACACCTGCTTAACAAGATGCAAACACAAATGTTGATCAGTTAGAATTCCAAAATACTGGTCTACCATATGGCATAATCCCTGATGAACTGCAGAATATGGCTGAAGATTTAATTGAGGAAATTCCAGAAGATGATTCTACTGATGTATCACACTGTGTAACAAAAAATGTTGAATACTTGCAAAATGAGAAAGAAAAAGGTAAGATTTCTAATAATACTCCTTCTAAAATAACTTTAAGGAGCATGTTGACATGCCTTTTTGTCAAAGCAGTCACACGTCAGGTGTTTGGTGAGCGACGCGCTCAAGCGTCAAAAAGCACAAAGCAGTTGGGTTGAAGTCGCATCGTAAACACACTGAAACCCAAAGCCTCTATCATATGGCCCCTCTCGGGCCCAATGGACTCTTAGTCAAGCCGTCACCTGAGCTGAAGGAGAGTCGCACTCCGAGCCGAAGGCGTGCCGTCCAGCGGGTCCGGGCGCAGCATCGGTGGGAATCCGGGGTCCCACAGTCCCGGCGGCAATCGACCTAGCCGGTTAGGTCGAAACTATGGGCACCACCCGATTCATCCAATTTTCTCCATGCCGGAAGCTCAAATTCCTTCACTCCGGACTAGCAAAACCATGGATTCCTCCACTTCGTACCCAGGGGTTTCGATGCACTAAAACGACGAGATTCCAGCACCAAGAAGATCAACTCTTTCCCCTTCTCAAATTTCGCACCCCCGGCGGGGTTCGAAATTTCGTACCCCTCGGAGGGTACGAAATTTCGAATCACCTGATGAGGGGTCAAAATTTCGAGCCCGCGCCCGGGGGCTCGAATTTCCTGCATATGACCTTGTTTGGGTGCGAAAATGGCTCTTGTAGGTCCCGCTGCTCACCTACTCCCATGTAACCTCCTTCCTATAAATACCCCAAGTCTTGGCATTCATTTGGATCCTTCTCCCTTTGTAACAAGCCGAATTTTAACAACGTGTTAAAACAAGAATCAAGGTAGAATTAAATGTTATAATCTGAATCAAGGGCAACTGGTTGCGCCGTTGCGTTCGTCTCGGAAAAATACACGAAATAGAGTCCGAAATTTCGTAAATCGGAGTCCGTATGACCGAGATATGGCCTTGCGAAGTTTCACGATCAAAACAGATTCAAAATTTCAGAAAATCAGGGTAGGCGGGAAAAATCCCGCCCAGACCAGGTCGACCAGGGGGTCGACCAGGGGGTCGACCTGGGTGTCGACCTGGGTGGGACCATGTTGACTGGGGAGTCGACCCCAGGGTCGACCTTGGGGTCGACCTGCCTGGTCGAACCCAGGCAGCCTGGTGCACCTGTTTTGCTGTTTGGCTCGGTTTTGGAGGCTGGTGACGATTTTTAAGGGCTCAGATCTATCCTAGGGTTAATCCTATGGCCTAAACTACTCCTAATCTCTATAAAAAAGACCCCTAGACCTAGCATAAACCCTCACAAATCACTCTTGCAACGAAGTGCTGCCCAAATCTACATTGATCATGGCCTCCATCCCCAAATTCAAGAGCTTATACTTGCAAACTAGATTCAAGAAGAAGGTGCAAGCTTTCTACACCAAATCAAGGGTTTTGATCATCGTCTCAACATGGATTCTACGATAAGACGATTCATGCTCCTAAATCTCTAAGCCACGCTATGTAAGTTCTAGCTACTCCTAGATCTAAACGATAGTTCTAATGTGACATGGAATAAAATGCGATGAACATGAGTATGCTAGCCTATGTGAACCTAGTTTTGCCCCTTTTCTATGATATATGATTTTGGGGTATGTTTTAGCGACTAAATCATGTTGTTCATGTTGCATTGGACTTAGTTTGCCATGCAAGATTGGACCTTTACTTGTGGGATGTTAGCATGAACCCTTGGAACCACTTTTACTTGTGAAATAGTTACATAAATTTGACTTGGGACTTATGCATGTAAATGAACCCAAGTCCCTTATGACGCTATGCATGTTTTGAGGCCAAAACCCCTTATGGTATTATGCATATTTGAGGCCAAAAACCCCTTATGACGCTATGCATGTTTTGAGGCCAAAACCCCTTATGGTATTATGCATGTTTGAGGCCAAAAACCCCTTATGATGCTATGCATGTTTTGAGGCCAAACCCCTTATGATACCGTGCATGTTTGTGGCCAATCCCTTTATGACATCGTGCATGTTTTGAGGCCAATATGCAATAGGCTAGTTACGTGAACACCTTTGCCTCAATTTTCACCATGTTTAACTTGTGATTCATCCTTGCCATCTTGTACCCACCTTTGTCATATTATTCCAAATATGTTGACTCGCTTTCATGTGCGTTGGGGACACGTTTTGGGTAGTTTAGGCAAACTTGAAAATGGGTTATGAACTTGACATGGAATTACATGGAACATGTAATGATAATAAACGTGAATAGGACACGAAAACTTGACATGGGGTTACACGAAAATATAGACTTAAAAAGGGGTCTAAACTTGACATGAACATGACACTTAGAAAAACATGGAAGTGGCCAACTCGAGGTTGGGTTGAGTTTGTAGCATAAATCTGCCCGGACCCGCCCGGCAAATCCAGTGGCTACTAACAATAGGACACAATGTGGGTAGTTGGTCATATCGCGCTTGAAACCCGAGGTTAGACTAGGTTGTGGTGTAAATATGCCCGGACCCGCCCGGCGTAACCAGTAACCACAACAACGTCTAATGTGAGAGGTTGAGAGTGCATTAATTCAATTAATGCCACATGATAAGGTTAAGTAAATCTGACTAATGACACTTAACCGATATGACATGAATGGGTAGGTTAAGTGAAACCGGACTTGATTTCTTAATGACACTTAACCGTAAAATACAGTTAGGGGATGGGGTTAAGCTAATCCATACTTAACTAATCTGACTCGGTAATTAGATGGGGTTAAGTAACCTACACTTAACTAATCTAAACACGGTAATTAGATGGAGTTAAGTTAACCTAAACTTAACTAATCTAAACACGGTAATTCGATGGGGTTAAGTTAAACACTTAAACAATCTAAACTTGATAATTCAATGAGGTTTAATTAACCAATACTTAACCAATTTAGCATGATAATTCAATGAGGTTAAGTAATTTATACTTAACTAGTTATACATGGTGATTTGATGAGGTTAAGTAACCTATACTTAACCAATCTAATATGAGAACTTGATAGGGTTAAGTCACAAGACCGTTTAAATATACTTAACCATTGTAATACGATTAGTGGATGGGGTTAAGCTAACCCATACTTAACCAATCCGACTCGATAATCTGATGGGGTTAAGATAATCTATGCTTAACCAATCTAACACGATAATCTGATAGGGTCAAGACAAACTAATACTTAACCAATCTGACTTGATAATTGAATAGGGTAAAGTCATGAGCTTCTTGGTATACTTAACCAACTTGTAGGGCTAAGTCTTGAGCTTAAATACTTAGCCAATCTTGACATGATTCGTAGGCGGGTTAAGTCATGAACTGGAATGACAACACTTAACCCATTAGACAAAACCCTAGTTCGGGGGACTAGGTGGAAAATCGTAGTTAACAAGGGTAACGGGAAAAGGAACTAAGTGATAAACCTTAGTTTAGGATAACTAAGTAATAATTCTTAGTCAAGGGATTTGGACCAGTTCACAGATAGATGAGTAACCCGATACGGTAGGTCATCGCTTAAACACACGAGGAGGAGCAAATTATCTGACTTAGATAAAGGCTCCAACGAACTGGGTGACGAAGCAGTAGCTTCGGGGGACGTGAGGGTACTCTTGGTATCCCTCTGTGAGGTTGCAGATGATCCGCCTGGGCTCACAGAGGTTAAGGTCTGCGGTAGAAGAACCAAGAGTATGCCTTGGTTGCTGTGCGAGCAACCTAAAGACGGGGATGGATAAGCGTGGAGTCGACGATACTTGATTTTTGCCCTGGATAGCGCGTCGTCGACTACCTACCATCTTTAGTCAATCGTGTACGTATACGGAAAGGCAGAGAACTCCCAACAGACCATATACTTGCTATCGAGTTATGGGTGAGGTTGGCCAATAGGTAAGTGGGGCATAGGGGGCCGGAGTATAGTTCTCGTGCATGTTTTTTCTTGGATTGCCTTTCAGTAGTTGAGGGAGGGGTCATGTGGGACCATAGCCACAGATACAAAAACAGACCTTGATATCTGCATTCGGCAGACGACTTAAAGCTCCCGACCGAGTCTCGTATTTCTTGATTTGCCCTGGCACGGGACTCGGATGGCACATTGAGATACATGTGCAGTTAGACATGGAAAAACGATTCACGGTGCTTACGTGGGAAAAAGGGCGCGGTTGACGGGTAGCATAATCCCTAGTAGCCCTAGGTGGCTAAAACCAAACCGAGATACGAAAACGTTCATTAGGTAGCATAATCCATAGCGGTCCTAGGTGGCATAAATCCTAGGTGAACACGCGATAGTTCATGGTAAGAAAACATAACCAGATCAAGGTTAGCAGTCCAAACCAACTTCAAGGATAAAATGGTACTACGTTGAGGTGGTATAGATTTACATGGGAAAGCCCGTACAGCCTACGGCAAAGGACTGATCTTATATATGGAAAGAAACATATGAGTTAGGAAAACCTATGTACGTGATATATTAGGTTGACATGGACCATTTCATGACTTTGGTCAAGGGACATTTTATAGTTAACTCATGACACGGGTTGCGATACTAGTACGGGAGGTGCAGAGCAAATATACATGATAGATACCTTGGGATATTATACTTGATAGAAACCTGACGATGTGATACTTTGATTTACCCTGACACCGTAGTTTATCATGATACCTTAGTTTATCTTGATACCATAGTTCACCCTGTTATCTTGGTTTAGTCTATCTATCTTGTCGTCATCCTTATGTTTATTTTCAGTTTATGCATGTCATGTTACCTTTACCTGTTTTTATGTTGGAAGTAGATAGGACTTACCAGTCTTTATGACTGACCCCGTTTTCTTTCGCCTCTTTGTCTTCCGTTTCCCCCCCCCCCCAGGTTTTCAGGGAGGAAATACTGTTGTTAGTTCGGACCTCTTCTTCTTGAAGGTCATCATGTATGGCTTGAACTTCCATGGGCTATGGCTGCTTTACTGCTTTACTTGGGGAATAATTTATGAAAAGGTTTATTGCTTCTTTACTATTGCAAGACAGGTTTCTATGTAATCTGTTGTAAAAAGGCTTTACTGTTTACAAAGAAATGAAAGTTTGTTTTACTTCCGCTGTTTTATATGTTCTGTCTTGTAATATTTATGTGCATGTTTACCAATAATGCCCTCCAAACCTAGTGCATTCCTTTGTGAGTGACCCTGGCGGAGGTAGGGTGTTACACCCTTGGAATTTTTGGACCTTAAGAGCTCCAAAAACTCATAAATGGCTTCCAACACCTCCACCATGGCCATGAGAGACGGGATAAACACCTAAAACATGACATGCATGTTTTCCTTCACCACGTGAACACAAGCAAGCCTTGCTACACCGCCTCTAGACCTTTTGGACATTAAAGCTTACCTTGCCCATAGTTGACCAAGTCAACTCACTTCAACGAGGAAGAAGGACAACTCATTCAAAGTTCATCATACATATTTCTTTGTACACAAATATTATAACATCTCTTGTAATCGATCAAAGAAATGATGAATGAGAATTATAAAGTGGACCTAGGCGTTAGTGCTGAACCACTATAAAAGCCGTGTCTCCCCGCATTTACATTATTTACTGCTTATTCTGATAATTGTTCACACACACATATTGGGTGTTGGCGTTAGACAATTTTGCCCGTCAACATTTTTGGCGCGCTAGGAAGGGGACGCACAGCTTCGACATCTGCATCGGATTAATTATTTGGATTTGTCTTCAAACCTCGTCCTCGACTTCAACTTTACTCGCTTTACACCGTGGTTAAGTGCAAGAAGCTACCAGCTATCACTGAAGCCCATGAGGCGGCGAGAGACGAAGAAAGTCATGAACTTTCTTCGAATGAAGTTCCATCGAACTATGTCACTCGAGGAGATGTCGATGGAATGATCAAGAACCTCGCCTCAGATTTGAACGCTCGACTCGAGCGATAGGAAGACGCCTTCAAACCCTTCCTCGCTCGCATTGAAGATAGAATAAGAATCGCTTCAAGGCCGACTGCCCAGGCTGACATTATTGGAACTAGCACCAATGTTCCTCCACCCGCGACTCGAGATGCGGGGACAACCCCGCCTACTAACCAACAGGCCAACGCAGCCCCTCAAAACGGGGCCAGTCCAGCTACACGCGGGGGCACCCCAAACCCCGACGTCACTCCTCCCAACGGTACCGGTCCCGCGACACACGGAGGCACCCAAAACCCCGACGCCGCTCCAGCCCGTGACACTCTGATCGGACCAGTCGCGGGCTCCACTGTTGGGAACCTCGCTCAAGCGCCAGCACGCGCAGCTTTGGATGGTAGCGCACCCACGGTTCCGGGAACCAGAATTGCGCCTAATGTGGCACCTCAAGTTGGAATCCAACCAGAATTTATCCTCAATCAACCGATTCCCAACTTGGACTCGAACAATAGGGCATCAGTGCCGCTTTGGATAATTTAAATCAGTTGCTCGCTTTTGGAAATGGGTCTGACATTGCGGATGTCCTCCGTCGGTTCACTCGAGGCGGCGCTTCTTCTATGGACATGGACTGTGTGACTCGCAGCCCGCTCTCTTTGGATATCAGGAACTCTTGGAACCCACCTGAATTCAAGCTACCAGACTTGGATGTTTATGACGATCGCAAGGACCTGACCGCTCACCTCATGAGATACATCCGACACATGGAAGTTCTCTCAGCTTCGGAAAATGTCATGGCCAAGTTCTTCTCACTCTTCTTAACAGACATAGCCGCAATGTGGTACAGGCAGCTAGAGCCGGACTCCATTACTTCTTGGAACGCTTTGATTACTCGATTCGTGGAACAGTTTAGAGTCAACATAGCTCATCCAAAAAGCGTCATGACTCTCAATAACATTAAGCAGAAGTCCGGTGAGACTCTGCGAAAGTTCTTGAAATAGTTTAATGTTGTGGTCGTTTCTATCGATCGACCTGACCCTTCCATGGTTTTAATGGCCGCAGTATCTGGTGTTCTAGACAAATCTGAATTCAGGACTTCATTGCACCGGGACCTGCCAAGGGACCTTGGCGATTTCTACTTTGAAGCCGATCGATTCCTTCGAGAAGAAGATGCGAAGGCCAACAATAGCAAGAAGGTTATCTTGGTCAATGCTACTAAGGACGTTAAATCTCCCGATCCTGGAAAAGCTAAAGACTCTGCTCAGCAACCTCCAATGGGGAATGATCACAAGAACGCTAGTAGGCAACAAAGGTAGCCGCACTCTCGAGGAGATCTACCGAGAAGTTGACCCTATTGCTCCCTTCAAAAGGCCTTTCACTCGGGATCCCCCTCGACTACTCACCAATCCCGGCTGATATTGCATATTTCATGAAACCGATTGTCACAATACAAACGACTGTTAACATCTTAAGAATGCTATTAAAGAACATGTTAGGCATGGGGAGATGGCAAAGTTTGTTCGGACCCCTCAAAGGAATCAGGACAGGCCCGGGACTGGCACATGCTGCGGCATCGTCATCATCTAAGTCTATCAATGAATCTGATGCCTAGGGTCCAAGCCTCCCTAGCATCAATATCTAATGGCTTTTCGGTCTTCTAGTCTTATTATGGATCTCTATGGCTCTCAAATAATGTGCTCCACACTCACGGCTTTCTCAATCTAGCTCTATAGGATCAAGTATTTGGGCTTCAGCCCATGACATTGTACTTAAGGACCTTAGTCCTCTAGATGTATCCTTCCTTTCAGGTATTAATAAAAGATCCACTTTTCGCGGCCTCTTGTCTTACTTCGAAAAGGTCGCCCTGACCCTACTTGCCAAGGTCATCTCACCAATGTGAGATCTCCTTGATAGCTACCTGCCAAGGTCATCTCACCAATGTGAGATCTCCTTGATTACTACCTGCCAAGGTCGTCCCGCTCAGGCGAGATCCCCTTGATTGCTACTTGCCAAGGTCGTCTCGCTCAGGCAAGGTCTCCTTGATTGCTACCTGCTAAGGTCGTCTCGCTCAGGCGAGATCTACTTGATTTCTACTTGCCAAGGTCGTCTCGCTCAGGCGAGATCTCCTTGATTACTACTTGCCAAGGTCTCCTCGCTCAAGCGAGATCTCCTTGATTGCTACCTGCCAAGGTCGTCTCGCTCAGGAGAGATCTCCTTGATTGCTACCTGCCAAGGTTGTCTCGCTTAGGCGAGATCTCCTTGATTGCTACCTACCAAGGTCGTCTCGCTCAGGCGAGATCTCCTTGATTGCTACCTACCAAGGTCGTCTTGCTCAGGCGAGATCTCCTTGATTGCTACCTGCCAAGGTCATCTCGCTCAGGCGAGATCTCCTTGATTGCTACTTGCCGAGGTCATCTCACCAATGTGAGATTTTCTTGATTGGTACTTGCCGAGGTCATCTCACCAATGTGAGATTTCCTTGAATGCTACTTACCGATGTCATCTCACCCATGTGAGATTTCCTCGAATGCTACTTGCCAAGGCTATCTCACCAACGTGGGATCACCTTGTATGCAGTCTACCAAATGAATATGATGACCTATGGGAGCCTTGTCAGCAACACGACAAGACCGCCAAAATATATTTGTGCATGTACCTTTTCTATGCAGGTTACTGGGATCCTCCAATCTCTTGGATATTCTGGCTGTTCGGGCTTTCTATTAATACGAGATTCCTCTCCTTAATACGATCCCAAGCGATCGTCGGATTCCTCTCCTTAATACAATCCCAAGCGATCGTCGAACTTCTCTCCTTAATACAATCCCAAGCGATCGCGATCTTCCACTAATATGGTCCGATGAGATCATGGATTTCTGGCTCATTAGCTTTAGTTTTCCTTATAATACGATCCGACATGGTCATGGCTCTTCCGTCTTATGAATATAGAAGCTCGCTCCGGACTTCTCTGAGCTCTGGTTTCTGCATTTCTCTTCTCCTCGCAAAACACATCTTCCTTACACCAAGCAAGATATGTTTTGGGGGGCAAATGTTGACATGCCTTTTTTTCAAAGCAGTCACACGTCCGGTATTTGGTGAGCGACGCGCTCAAGCATCAAAAAGCACAAAGCAATTGGGTCGAAGTCGTGTCGCAAACAAACTGAAACCTAAAGCCTCTATCAGATGGCCCCTATCGGGCCCAATGGACTCTTAGTCAAGCCGTCACCCGAGCCGAAGGCGAGCCGCACTCCGAGCCCAAGGCGAGCCGTCCAGCGGGTCCGGCTGCAGCGCCGGTGGGAATCCGTAGCCCCATAGTCCCGGCGGCAATCACCTAGCCGGTTAGATCGAAACTATGGGCACCGCTCGATTCATCCGATTTTCTCCATGCCGGAAGCTCAGATTCCTTCACTCCGGACCAGCAAAATCGCAGATTCCTTCACTTCGTATCCAGGAGCTTCGATGCACTAAAACGACGAGATTCCAGCACCAAGAAGACCACCTCTTTCCCCTCCTCAAATTTCACACCCCCGGTGGGGTTCGAAATTTCGTACCCCTCGGGGGGTACGAAATTTCGAATCCCCAGATGAGGGGTCGAAATTTTGCGCCCCCCAGGGGGTTCAAAATTTAGAACCCCCTGAAGAGGGTCGAAATTTTGAGCCCCTCCAGGGGGTTCGAAATTTCGAGCCCGCGCCTGGGGGCTCGAATTTCCCGCATATGACCTTGTTTAGGTGCGAAAATGTCTCTTGTGGGTCCCGCTGCTCACCTACTCCCACCTAACCTCCTTCCTATAAATACCCCAAGCCTTGGCATTCATTTGGATCCTTCTCCCTTGGAATTTTGGGACCTTAAGAGCTCCAAAAACTCATAAATGGCTTCCAACACCTCCACCATGGCCATGAGAGACGGGATAAACACCTAAAACATGACATGCATGTTTTCCTTCACCACGTGAACACTAGAAAGCCTTGCTACACCGCCTCTAGACCTCTTGGACATTAAATCTTACCTTGCCCATAGTTGACCAAGTCAACTCACTTCAACGAAGAAGAAGGACAACTCATTCAAAGTTCATCATACATATAGCTTTGTACAGAAATATTGTAACATCTCTTGTAATCGATCAAAGAAATGATGAATGAGAATTATAAAGTGGACATAGGCGTTAGTGCCGAACCACTATAAAAGCTGTGTTTCCCCGCATTTACATTATTTACTGCTTATTCTGATAATTGTTCACACACACATATTGGGTGTTGGCGTTCGACAATTTTGCCCGTCAACATTTTGGCACACCAGGAAGGGGACGCACAGCTTCGACCTCTGCATCGGATTAATTATTCGGATTTGTCTTCAAACCTCGAACCTCGTCCTCGACTTCAACTTTACTCGCTTTACACCATGGTTAAGCGCAAGAAGCTACCAGCTATCACTGAAGCCCATGAGGCGGCAGGAGAAGAATGAAGTCATGAACTTTCTTTGAATGAAGTTCCATCGAACTATGTCACTCGAGGAGACGTCGACAGAATGATCAAGAACCTCGCCTCAGATTTGAACGCTCGACTCGAGTGACAGGAAGACGCCTTCAATACCTTCCTCGCTCGCATTGAAGATAGAATAAGGATCGCTTCAAGGGTGACTTCCCAAGCTGACATTATTGGAACTAGCACCAATGTTCCTCCACCCGCGACTCGAGATGCGGGGGCAACCCCGCCTACTAACCAACAGTCCGACGCCGCCCTTCAAAACGGCGTCGGTCCAGCTACACGCGGGGGCACCCCAAACCCCGACGTCGCTCCTCCCAACGGTGTCGATCCCGCCACACGCGGGGGCACCCCAAACCCCGACGCCGCTCAAGCCCGTGACACTCTAATCGAACCAGTCGCGGGCTCCGCTGTTGAGAACCTCGCTCATGCGCCAGCGCGTGCAGCTTTGGATGGTAGCGCTCCAACGGTTCCGGGAACCAAAATTGCGCTTAATATGGCACCTCAAGTTGGAATCCAACCAGACTTTATCCTCAACCAATTCCCAATTTGGACTCGAACATTGGGGGCACCATTGCCACTTTGGATAATTTAAATCAGTTGCTCGCTTTTGGAAATGGGTTCGAGATTGCGGATGTCTTCCGTCGTTTCACTCGAGGCGGCGCTTCTTCTACGGACATGGACTGTGTGACTCGCAGCCCGCTCTCTTTGGATATCAGGAACTCTCGGAACCCACCTGACTTCAAGCTACCAGACTTGGATACTTATGACGGTCGCAAGGACCCCACTGCTCACATCATGAGATACATCCGACACATGGAAGTTCTCTCAGCTTCGGAAAATGTCATGGCCAAGTGCTTCTCACTCTTCTTAACAGACATAGCCGCAATGTGTACAGGCAGTTGGAGCCGGACTCCATTACTTCTTGGAACGCTTTGATTACTTGATTCGTGGTATAGTTTAGAGTCAACATAGCTCGTCCAAAAAGCGTCATGACTCTCAATAGCATTAAGAAGAAGTCCGGCGAGACTCTGCGAAAGTTCTTGAAACAGTTTAATGCTGCGGTCGCCTCTGTCGATCGACCTGACCCTTCCATGGTTTTAATGGCCGTCGTATCTGGTGTTCTAGATAAATCTGAATTCAGGACTTCATTGCACTGGGACCCGCCAAGGGACCTTGGCGAGTTCTACTTTAAAGCCGAAAGGTTCCTTCGAGAAGAAGATGTGAAGGCCAACCATAGCAATAAGGTTATCGAGGTTAATGCTAATAAGAACGTAAAATCTCCCGATCCTGGAAAACTAAAGATTCTGCTCAGCAACCTCCACTGGGGAATGATCATAAGAACGCTAGTAGGCAACAAAGGTACTCGACTTTCACGGAGCTTACTCACACTCTCGAGGAGATCTACCGAGAAGTTAACCCTATTGCTCCCTTCAAAAGGCCTTTCACTCGGGATCCCCCTCGACTACTCACCAATCCTGGCCGATATTGCATATTTCACGAAACCAGTAGTCACAATACAAACGACTGTCAACATCTTAAGAATGCTATTGGAGAACGTGTTAGGCATGGTGAGCTGGCAAAGCTTGTTCGGACCCCTCAAAGGAATCAGGACAGGCCCGGTACTGGCACATGCCACGGCATCGTCATCAGCTAAGTCTATCAATGAATCTGATGCCTAGGGTCCAAGCCTCCCTAGCATCAATATCTTATGGATTTAGGTCTTCTAGTCTTATTATGGATCTCTATGGCTCTCAAATAATGCGCTCCTCACTCACGGCTTTCTCAATCTAGCTCTATAGGCTCAAGTATTTGGGCTTCAGCCCATGGCATTGTACTTAAGGACCTTAGTCCTCTAGATGTATCCTTCCTTTTTGGTATTAATGAAAAGTCCACTTTTCTTGGCCTCTTGTCTTACTTCGATAAGGTCGCACTGACCCTACTTGCCAAGGTCATCTCACCAATGTGAGATCTCCTTGATTGCTACCTGCCAAGGTCATCTCACCAATGTGAGATCTCCTTGATTACTACCTGCCAAGGCCGTCTCGCTCAGGCGAAATCCCCTTGATTACTACTTGCCCAGGTCATCTCGCTCAGGCGAGATCTCCTTGATTTCTACCTGCCATGGTCGTCTCGCTCAGGCGAGATCACCTTGATTGCTACTTGCCAAGGTCATCTCTCTCAGGGGAGATCTCCTTGATTGCTACTTGCCAAGGTCGTCTTGCTCAGGCGAGATCTCCTTGATTGCTACTTGCCAAGGTCGTCTCGCTCAGTCGAGATCTCCTTGATTACTACCTACCAAGGTCGCCTCGCTCAGGCGAGATCTCCTTGATTGCTACTTGCCAAGGTCGTCTCGCTCAGGCGAGATCTCCTTGATTGCTACTTGCCAAAGTTGTCTCGCTCAGGTGAGATCTCCTTGATTGCTACTTGCCAAGGTCGTCTCGCTCACGAGAGATCTCCTTGATTGATACCTGCCAAGGTCGTCTCGCTCAGGTGAGATCTCCTTGATTGCTACCTGCCAAGGTCATCTCGCTTAGGGGAGATCTCCTTGATTGCTACCTGCCAAGGTCGTCTCGCTCAGGCGAGATCTCCTTGATTGCTACTTGCCGAGGTCATCTCACCAATGTGAGATTTCCTTGATTGCTACTTCCCGAGGTCATCTCACCAATGTGAGATTTCCTTGAATGCTACTTACCGATGTCATCTCACCCATGTGAGATTTCCTCGAATGCTACTTGACAAGGCTATCTTACCTATGTGAGATCGCCTTGAATGCAGTCTACCAAATGAATAAGATGACCTATGGGAGCCTTGTCGGCAACACGACAAGACCGCTTACATATATTTGTGCATGTACCTTTTCTATGCAGGTTACAGGGATCCTCCAGTCTCTCGAATATTCTGGCTGTTCTAGCTTTCTATTAATACGAGATTCCTCTCCTTAATACGATCCCAAGCGATCGTCTAATTCCTCTCCTTAATACGATCCCAAGTGATCGTCGAACTTATCTCCTTAATACAATCCCAAGCGATCGCGATCTTCCACTAATATGATCCGATGAGATCATGGATTTCTGGCTCATTAGTTTTGGTTTTCTGGACAATACGATCCGGCGTGGTCGTGGCTCTTCCGTCTTATGAATATAGAAGCTCGCTCCGGACTGCTTCGAGCTCTGGTTTCTGCATTTCTCTTCTCCTCGCAAAACACATCTTCCTTAGACCAAGCAAGATATGTTTTGGGGGGCAAATGTTGACATGCCTTTTTGTCAAAGCAGTCATACGTCAGGTATTTGTTGAGCAACACGCTCAAGCGTCAAAAAGCACAAAGCAGTTAGGTCAAAGTCGCGTTGCAAACACACTGAAACCCAAAGCCTCTATCAGATGGCCCCTGCCGGGCCCAATGGACTCTTAGTCAAGCCGTCACCCGAGCCGAAGGTTGAAATTGACCTAGCCGGTTAGGTTGAAATTGTGGGCACCACACGATTCATCCGATTTTCTCCATGCCGGAAGCTCAGATTCCTTCACTCCGAACCAGCAAAACCGAAGATTCCTTCACTACGTATCCAGGAGCTTCGATGCACTAAAACGACGAGATTCCAGCACCAAGAAGATCGCCTCTTTCCCCTGCTCAAATTTCGCACCCCCGGTAGGGTTCGAAATTTTCGTACCCCTCGGGGGGTACGAATTTTCGAATCCCCTGATGAGGGGTCGAAATTTCGAGCCCCCTAGGGGGTTCGAAATTTCGAACCCCCTGAAGAGGGTCGAAATTTCGAACCCCCTGAAGGGGTTCGAAATTTCGAGCCCGCGCCTGGGGGCTCGAATTTCCCGCATACGATCTTGTTTGGGTGCGAAAATGGCTCTTGTGGGTCTCGCTGCTCACCTACTCCCACCTAACCTCCTTCCTATAAATACCCCAAGCCTTGGCATTTATTTGGATCCTTCTCCCTTGGAATTTTTGGATCTTAAGAGCTCCAGAAACTCATAAATGGCTTCCAACACCTCCACCATGGCCATGAGAGACGGGATAAACACCTAAAACATGACATGCATGTTTTCCTTCACCACGTGAAGACTAGCAAGCCTTGCTACACCGCCTCTAGACCTCTTGGACATTCAAGCTTACCTTGCCCATAGTTGACCAAGTCAACTCACTTCAACGAAGAAGAAGGACAACTCATTCAAAGTTCATCATACATATAGCTTTGTACACAAATATTGTAACATCTCTTATAATCGATCAAAGAAATGATGAATGAGAATTATAAAGTGGACGTAGGCATTGGTGCCGAACCACTATAAAAGTTGTGTCTCCCCGCATTTACATTATTTACTTCTTATTCTGATATTTGTTCACACACACATATTGGGTGTTGGCGTTTGACAATTTTTCCCGTCAACAGAGCACTACTTCTAAAAGATGACTTGTGCTACGTGGAATGTTAGAGGTACGAACTCATCGCAGCATATGTCCAATGTGTTCATGCTTCTAGCAAAAACTAAGCCCACATTAGTGGGTTTAGTAAAAATCAAACTAAATGTTTAAAATTTAGATTTACTCAAAGATAAAATTCCATGAAACTGGAATTATTTTCCATAGCATATAACCCAGTTTTTTGGGCTGCATCATATATCTTTGGGATACCACAGTTTGGTATGTTGATATCAAATCATTTTCCTCACAAAATTTTACTATTTATGTCACTAATTATGGGGCTTCTCTATGTATTATACTATCATGTATGGTCGCAACAACTATCAGGAAAGACAAGATTTATGACATAAAATAATTCCAGAAGCTGCTATCATTGATGATACTTGGACCTTAATGGGAGATTTTAACAATTCCTCATCTCCTACAGATAAAAAGGGGGTTTCTCAATCCCGTTCAGTCATATAAGATCATTTCAAAATTGTCTTATGCATGTAGAACTAACTAAAATCAAGGCCACTTGTTTAACTTCACTTCGAGGAGGAGAGGGATTGCTAATAACGTTGACAAGATTTTGGTTAACTATACTTATCTACACAAATTTACAAACATCAAGGCCATCTCCTATTCCCAATTGTCCAGTGAACATAACCTATTAATTTACACATTATCCCTATTGTTTGATCGAATGGTTTTCTTTCAGATATAGTAATGACTGGCATTTCCACAAAGGATATGCTAAGTGCATTACTAAAGTACTAAAGGTATCCACATAATGATTTCATAGTTATATTTCCCAGCACAAGCAACAAGCATGTAAACATGAATTAAAAAATTGGAACATGATAAGATCAAAAGAAGATTTTATTTAAAGGAAGTAAAACATTTTTTTTTGGATTTGGAGACCGCATTCAATAGTGATCCAATAAACATTTCTCTAAACGACATGATGCAAGCCAAACATCAACTCCTGGTTCAGTAGTGTATAACATTTTGGGATTTAAAGAAAAAAAATCTAAGTTACAATGGCTATAACAGGGTGATATTAATTCTGTTTTTTTTTATTTCAAATTGTCCATGCATAGCTATACAAATAATATCAAATAATTTATTACTCCTACTGATGTTCTTATGTACAAACCTGAAGAAGTTGAATCTGAAGCCATCTCCTACTTCAGTTCCTTGTTCAATGCCCCTATGAATAATAACTTCCCTCATTTTGAAAACTTTGCAACAATTAATTCTATAGGGCAACAAATGTTGCTTCATCCCATCTTTTTATTTAAGGTTAAACAAGTTGTTTTCTGCATGCACGGCGACTCAATTTCTGTAACTGATGGTATTAATGCAAAATTCATGAAGTTACATTAGGAACAACTTGAAACATATTTTCTTCTAGCTTTCCAAGACATGTTTAATTCTGGTAAATTTCCAAAGGGTGATAATCATATTTTCATCACACTTATTCCTTAAAATGAAAGGCCATCTGACATTACTCATTACCACCCTATCTCTTATTGCAATATGTTTTACGAAATGTTGAGTAAAATTTTGTGTAATAGAATGAAACCTTTCTTATCACATTTGGTATCTCAAAATCAATGTGCTTTTATCAAAGGCCGCTATATTAGGGATAATAATCTATTAGCTCATGAATTACTTCGAGATTTTAAAAAGGCTAGAACAAAGAAATTCTATGTAAAAGTGGACTTACACAAAGCATATGATATGATTAATAGAGAGTTTATATGTCATATTATGAGAATAATGTGATTCCTTATTTATTTCATTAACGTAATATACAAATGTATCTCCACGCCTACATTCTCTATTTTCCTTCAAGGAATACCTAAAGGGTTTATTTTTGCTTCAAGGAATACCCACTTAAATTCTTCCACGTCATCACCTTCTTCCTTTATTTCCCGCTCACATTACTATAAAAAATGAACATATTAATGTCTATCTCTCTCTCCTCCATTGCTTTCTCGTCTCATCATAATTTCACAAATTGACTATGGTGATGAGCTTCCTTTCGTACGAGCTTCTTTCCCGACTCAACCAAGGCTAACTCGATCCCCTCCATGATCCATCCTCCTGCCTTTCTCACGCGAGGGATACATGTTGCGATAAAAAAATGTTGCTGATTTCCTCTGAACATTTCCACTCGATGCTCTCTTCCACCATAAATCCATAATTGGACCCCATTTCAGTCAACACCATGCCAGCCATTTGAAAAACTCAGCCCTATCCAAAAGGAGCTCGTGATCTCTACTCGAACAACATCTGCCTCCGTTGATTCAAATGCATGAATGAAGGTATCTACTTCTAGATTGCAAGAGTACTTGTTTTTGAGTTTATCAATTTTTTACTGAATTGATTTTAATTTGTCTTCTTCTATTTTCGAAAGGAAACAAAGGGTGGCAACTTGAATTTTTTTCTAGGAGATAGAAAATAGGAGATATGGAGAATATGGTTTAGGATGATATGTATTTGTAAGCTAGATTTCCAATATTTTATTCTGATTTAATTTGGCTAGTATTTCAAGCTCGCGCAATCACACAGATCATCCTAATGCCGTGAAACTTCAGATCTTTCAAAAAATTACAATTTTAAATTTGATGAAGCTGGTTTCGTCGAATTCCAAGATTGTTTGCAAAATGACTAATTTACGTGTTAATCATAATCGAGTTAGAATTATTTGATTTCAAAACAATTCAAAGTCGTTAATAATAATTTATTATTATTATTATTGTTTATATTCAAATAGTATTTTACATAACTCCAAATAAAATAAAATTTCATTGTAAAATCAAGATTAAAAGTTCAGGTTGAATCAGTAGTCGAATTATCATTACAAATTTAATTAAGTCCTTAAATTTCAAAAGTAATTGTTTGATGTATTACGATCAAATTAGTCCAAATAAAATTTTAAATCAATGAAACTTAAAATTTAAACCAAAAATTTATTTTTTAATTTAAATGGATAAAAATTCTAGTCGTTACATATTTTTAATGAATCAAGCCATGATGCATAAAAAAGAAGGAAGAGGACAAAGAGGAATGAGTAAGGTCCTTAGGCATCAGGGAAGGGTCCCTTAAAGACCAAAAGAAAATTGGGCAGATTCGGCTAAGCGGTTTATCCATAACATGAGTTGGGACCGAATCAAATGGAGCAATCCAAAGGCAATTCATAGGGAAGGAATTAGGTTTGTAGAGGATCATGTTGGATGTTGTGATCATTGATGGATTCTTCGATAAGGAATTTATAGAATAACGAAATTTGGCCCTTTAGTCAAAAGGTTATATAACGAGCACGATTGAAGGAATTGAAAAAAAGCTCGGGGTGGAAGGAGGCTACAGAAAATGGAGTAGTTTAAGTTTTCGGACTCGTGCCGAAGCGACAGAGTCATGGAAAGACTCTGAAGTTAGGAGTGCTAAGGAATTATTGATAAGAAGAATGTTCTAGTTGTGACTCGAAGCAAAGATACATTATATAAGGACATCTATTAACCGGTTGCAATAGTCATGTGCCATGGACCGCTACGTCTGAGGGTCTAGTGTAGAATTTTGGATCATTGAAGGCACGTACTAGATTTTACATCCTAGAAGACAGGAGAGTACAACTAAATCCGTGATTTCCATTAGTCCTTGGCATAAGCAAGGATAGTCATATGGGTTATGATGTATTCAAGGCTTTAGAATGTGATAGTTATGTTTTGTCTGATGGTTGTTATGGTCTCTCTTACTTCTTTCCTGGGTAAGCTATAAATGATAAGACATTGGGAAGGGATTAGGAATAGGGTTGGTGAAGGATGCCACTTAGAAATACCCTGCTAGCCCAGAGGAAAGACCACCAAACTCTAGGGCTAGGGCAGCCCACTGGGCCAGGGCAACATTTGTTAGAAATACCCTGCTGTGAGAGAATAAATATAGAAATGTCCTTACCTTAGATTGTAAATGAGTGTGGTGCAGTGATAAAGGCGGTAGACACACTGCAAGGCAACCAGGGATTGATACCTGCTGCAAACAATTGGTGTCTTTGCTTGAAAATTGTTAAGCATGATTTAGCTTATTATTTATACATTGAAGAAAAAAATATTGGGTTGGGGCGCAGAAATGTCTGGGCCAACACTGGTTACTGAGCTTTGTTTAAACCTATACGAAAGTTCGACAATGGCAGAATTAGGATGCACAACACACATTTAACTTAAATCTAGTTTTGCTAGCTTGATTACTTTCTGGGTGCGTCTATTAACATTCAGTTATTTGCCCTTCACTCCCCACTAATTAAAAAATAAAATATGCACTCCATCATTTCCTCTTCTCACTTCGTTTAATCCGGAAATGCTTTTACTGTATTTTCATTCTCACTACTTTTTTCTTTTCTTTTTTAGTTTCTAGCTTGCAATTTATTTCTACTGCTCTCTCTTTAGAAAAAATAATTGAATTAATTAAAATTTGTAGGCGGCGGCGTTGATTAAAATAAACACTACTAGAAAGTTTTAAAACATCGGCTGACCATAGAGACGGTCGGCGACGACTAATTTTAACAACTGACACAAGCCATCGCCAGCCGTCACTCAAACTAGTAAAACCGAGTACCATCAAACAGAATTTCATTTCCCCCTTTTTCCCACAAAAACCCTCACACCAAAAAATTTTCCGCGTTCCCTACCTCCGCACCGTCGTCGCTGACCGTTGACCGCCATCACACCTACTTCCACCGCATCGACCGACGATCGCCACCGCACCTGCTTCTGTTGCCTCATTCTATTCCACCAATTTGCTGCTCATCTCCTCCTTCATTTGATGTTTGGCTAATTAGGTATAGATTTTAAATTTTATTTTGCTTGATTTGGATGATTATGTGCATGAATATATTTATTTGCTCTTATTAGATGATAATAATAGATTATTAGATGATTTAGGAATATGATTAAAATCTTTGTTATGAAATTAGTTATTATCAATTGGAAATCGAAGAATATTATGTGTTCATTGATGTTTGTGTGTATGTACATGTTAACGAGTCGTTGTTAGATTAAAATCATAGATTAGTATTGAGTTCGAAATATAGTTAAACCTTAATTTTAAAATTTAATTAGATGATTATCGACTAGAAATCTATCAATATATATTCTGAATTAGTTGATGATAATTGTGGAAAAAACTAACAATTATATTATTTTTTAAATATGTATTAAATTTATATCATGCTAATTTTTTATTGTGCTAAAATTTATATCTTGTTAACAATTAAATCGCTATTGATGTCCAAGGTTTAATTTCGCGATGGTTGAACATATAAATTAAATATAGTTAAAATGAGCTTGTCGCATAGCGACAATTTGAAGTTTTAAGATATGAACTTTGAATGAGTGTATATGATATAATATATGTCGAAATTCTTTGAAACAAGAATCTTCCAAATCTATTGGATTATTGTTATCTAATGGAAGAGAAAATTTGAGATTTCATCTAGTAGATTTTAAACTATGTCAAAATCGAATTTTTAAAAAAATCGCGATGTGGTAGCTTTTGAACTATAACGATTTATTTAATAAAATGGAAGGATTTTAAGAAAATAAAATAGGAAATGTTTTAAATTGGTTGTTTATAGTTTAATTAAGAAATATCATGCTTAAATCGATTCTCTTAAAAAATTAGGAATGAATTTAACTACAATAAATACTGTATTGAAATCCATATTTTTTAATATTTGGAAATAAGTTTAATAAGGGCACGTATTCTACTAAATTTGTTTTTCTTAAAAAACTTGAAAATATTTTAACAATAGAAAATAGTGTACTGATTAGTCAAAAGGTGGTGTGTAGAAGAGAAGTGGAGTGAAGTAATGTCGATGTAGAAGGAGGAGGAGTTCGCCATGCTCCTTCAGCAGATAGTTGAGTTGCATGATTGGGGGAAGAGTGGATTGACTGCTATGCACGATGAGTGGATCGCTGCATTTTTATCTGAGCATGGGAGGATGCTTCAGATGAGGTTGGGTCGGGTGATGGGAATGATGGGTAGGATGATGATGATAATGATAATGGAGACGGTAGGTACTTGTCTTTTTTGAATTTTTTTGTAGCATTTGTATATATAATCATGACGGTTATGGATTTGGCTTGTTATTGATGGTTTGTGGATACGATGTTGGTTTGTGACTATGATGTTTTGGATATGATTTTTAACAATGGGGGTGGATGTGATTGTTTGTTTCAGAATGTTTAATGTTGTTTATTTGTTGTTTATTAGTTAGTTTGTGGTATATTGGTTGGTTTATAACATATATGTTAGTTTTTGTTATGAATTTCAGTATCCATGACATCTTAGGTTGTGGAGTTGATCATATATGAGTTGTGGAATTAATAGATATGTGTATGTGTGGTATGAGGGAAGCATAGCAAAGAGAATACAAGAAAAAAAATTCTGTATAGCGACAACTAACTACGGCTGGCGACGGCTTATCAATCACAAAGTGCTACGATTAGCGACAGCTAGCTACGGTATGTAGTTCCATTATAGCTTCGGTTGGCAACGGCAGGTTACATCTTTTTCATTACGGTTGGCGAGGGCTTATGACGAAAAAGAATGTCCACAAATTTATCATGTGGACTGATTTTCCGTTACTAACCGTAGCTAGTCCGATGACGGAGCCGTCACTAGATATGACGTTATTTTGTTAGCGTCAGCTTATATAGCGACTGCTTTTAGCTATGGCTGACGACGGCTAGCTACAGCCGCCGACGGGTAAAAGCCGTTGGTATATGAAGCAGTTCTTGTAGTGAAATCGATGCACAACCCTATTGTTGGTTAGGGTAATCAACGCTTCATCCGAGAGTCGATTTATTTGAACAACACCATCTGCACTACTTATTTATTTACTTACTGTTTAGATCTTTATAATTTCTCTATACTGCTAATGCACTCAGTCGTAAAATAAATATTGATACACATTGCTGATAGCACAATTTTTAAATTTTTAATCATTGTCTTAATTTTTTAATCATTATTTGTAGTTTTTATCTTTATTTTTTTTAAAGATCATGTACAATGCTGATTTTAAATTTTAAATTATTGTTTGTAATTTAACCTCGAACACTCATATATGTATATGATTGATATTATTATATTTTAATTGTTGTACAATATTAGACAGGTTATCTAACTAGATGTTAAAAGGTAAAATTGAAAATAAAATTCTAAAATTTAATCGGGAAGTAAAAAGCAAACATTGGGGTGCGATTAGCCACACCCTTACTTTGTATATATATTATTTGCTTTTTTGAGTGCGAAACAAAGACACTTTATGGCTTTGCATTGCTTCTAAAACATATTGTCTTTCGTTACAATGGAAATAATCTACAACTGCGCGCATCTTGTTGTCTTAATGCAACTAAATGCGAAAAATAATTATACAACGGTGTAAATATGAAGTTTAAGAACAAACTGCCCTCTTTCTCGGCATTTGCATTTACATAATCAAAACATAAGAGTGAATGGACCGTGCACGATCACTCTATTACCGAAATAACAAGTATTATCATTTATTAGACTATTTCAATCTTATTATATATACTGCATATTCAAATTACCGATGATGTCTTCTTTGTGGCTTGAAGCTGAGACTGAAACTTTAAAAGGTTTGTTTCATGGCAATCGTTGCAACCTTAACTTGATGACGAATCGGTAATTAATTGAGGTATAAAAACATTGCAATATGACTTGAATGATTAGTTGGTGCAAGAAAAACTAATATGTAAGCACATGCATTAAAATGTAAGTGTAAAATAAAGGCAAAAACTTTGTGACATCTCTCAAGAACTTTAATGGTACCAGTTCTATCTTGATAGGGGACCCATCCTCCTCTATCCCTCTTCATTTCTCTTCCTCTTCTCTCAAAGTTAAACCACCAGATCTAGATAAGACTAGATTCCAACCTGTTAGGAACAAAAATATATTTCAGAATGGTAAATTACAATAATCTGCTCATAATTTTAGGGTTAATGGCCCCAAATTGGGTACTTTTAGTGCTAGTCCTCTCTTTGATCAGAAATTTAATGGACAGGATCATGTTGAGTTCAGATCTGAGACGCATCAAACAAATCATCCTTTTCTAACATGTAGAATTTTAATTTGCATTCAAATCAGAGATCGTCTACCTATGCAGATCTGTTAATAAATGATGGATTTCATTCCAATTTTGATCTTGACTACATAGCCCCCATTAACGTAGGAGACAAACATATCGTAGCAATCAAAGAAGCGGTTGGAAGAAGAATAGAAGAAAAATGGAATTCTTTAGTTTTGGCACATATTTTTGGCCTTAGGCCATATTATCATCAATTTAGGACTTTCGTCTCCAAAACATGGAATCCTACATCTAAATTAGAAATTTACACTAGGGATAATGGGTTCTTTCTAATTAGATTTTCAAATCCGATTGACTGAAATAAGGTAATAAATGGAGGTCCATATTTTATCAATGGATAGCTTATTATTCTCAAGAAATGGACTCATCTAAAGTTAGGTAAAGAACTCTTAACAACCATGCCAATTAGAATTAGGTTACCTGAATTAAACTTAAGGAAGGATACTTTCAATGCCATTGCTAGCCTAGTTGGCATTCCTCTCAAATTGGATGAACCTACGGCGATCGAACCTTGACTCGGTTTCGCAAGGTTTTAGTTCAAATTAAGGCAGATTCGGAGTTACCAGATGAAGCTAACATTACCATGTATGATGGTGAAAAAATCGTTCAAAAAATAGTTTATGAATGGATTCCGCCAAAATGTATGAAATGTAAATGTTTTGGTCATTTGACTGAGGCTTGCTTATCGAAACAAGTTTGGAGGGAAAATCCCTCTCAAAACATAGTCTACGAGCCATCATACAATCAAGAATATTTTCTTTCTAGACAAAACAAATTATATGGAAATCAGGAAAAAAATATAGGAACAGAAAGTTCAGATTCTCAAGTCAATGAAAATCAAGAAATATATTCTCCAACAAAACAGGTGTTGTTCTCAATCAAGAAGCCAATTTGGAAAATTCTAATAATGATGTTACTAGATAAATTCATTTTTTTTAAATATTGGATCAGATACAACACCCACAGCTTAAAAAGGAAGCTAAAAAATACCTTTCTAGTCTATATTATGAAGATCCTGTTACTGTTAACTTTCCTCAAATTATTACTAAATGTTATTTACATCCTAATAGTGAGGAAACTCTGCTTGAGCCGGTCAATTTAAAACAAATTCATAACATTCTTTTTAATGCTAAGATTGATGAAAACCCAGGTCTTGATGGATTTGGTGCTAAATTTTATAAAACTCATTGGGAAGATATCAAAATCCCTCTTTTTGAAGCTATTTCTGAATTTTTTAATTTTGGAAATATCCTAAAAAATATTAATCATATTTTTGTTACTATATTTCCTAAAGTTATATCCCCTAAAGATCTAAGTGATTTCAGACCAACTTCTTGTTGCAATTTCCTCTACAAAATTATTTCTACTATTCTTTGCAACAGAATGAAAGTCTTTTTAAAATACTTAATTTCAGAAAATCAAAGTGCATTTATCCCCAATAGACTTCTTGTTGACAACACACTTCTTGCTGGTGAGCTTCTTAGAGATTTTAATAATATTAATGCCAATAAAATGTGCATCAAAATAGATTTACACAAAGCGTTTGATATAATTAATAAACTATTAATTATTCATATGGTGGAACAACTTGGATTTTGTGGTAAATTCTGTAATTGGATTAAGGAGTGCATTTGTAATGTTACATTCTCTATCCTTATAAATGGTTCTCCATGTTGTTTTATTAAAAGCAAAGATGACCCACTCTCTCCTTATTTATTTACTATTGCTATGGAATAGTTTACCTTTCAAATGGACAAAGAGAAGATTACTAAAAAGTTAAAACCTCTTAATTATGTTCTTCCATGTGTTACTCATTTACTCTATGTGGACGATCTTCTTATATTCCTAAATGCTAATATGCATAATGCTGCTATTATTAAGGATATTTTCAACAATATTAAGCTATATGCTGGGCTGGATATCAATGATAGTAAAAGTAAAATTTTCTTTAGTAAAAACTTCAAAAGTAAAAATGATATCCATAATTTTTTAATTTCAAAGAGGGTATTCTACCAGTAAAATATTTGGGTCTGCCTTTAAGTACTAATGTGATTAAGGATAAAGACTACAGGCTTTATGAAATTATTCAAAAAAAATTAGAACATTGGTCTAGTAAATATTTATCTATTACTAGTAGGATTGAGCTAATTCATATTGTCATTTCTCTTATTTTCCTTTACTGGGCTCAGACTCATAACATTCCAACTTCTATTATTGAGAAAATTGAAAAACTTTGTGCTAATTTCTTTTGTAATGGAAAATATCATAAAGTGGTCTGGAATGTCATTACTAAACCCAAAGAATTTGGTGGGCTTGGGATAAGAGACTTTAGAGATATGAAAGATACTTGCAGCTATAAACTTTTCTAGCACTACATTGCTGGAAATTCCCTTTGGGCTAACTGGATGAAATCCATGTATATGAAAAAGAAAATCTTTTGGAACATGAAGATTGAAAATCATTTTTCTTATACTTGGAAATATATACTTAATTGTACTGAGATTGGTAAAAAATCTTATTTATAGAAAAATTAAAGATGGAAAAAATATCAGTCTTTGGTTTGACCCTTGAATTAATGGTTAGTCATTAATCAACGTACTAGGCCGAAATAATCTCCTTTCATTTGGCAATGCTAAAGTTGGTATTATTATTCAAAATTCTGTTTGGAATACCTCCTTCACTCTGCTTCATCTATTTTCGATTCTGTTATTAGCAAAATTGAAAAAGATCCTAGCATGAATGAAGACACTTGGCTTTGGAAGCTCTCTATTAAAAAGGAATTTTTCCTTAAAAAACACTTGGAATTATATTAAAGGATAGGTTGCATATATATGTAGATTGCTTTAATGTTGTTTGGAATGATGCAAATTGTCCTAAAATGGCTTATTACACTTATTTTGCTATTCTAAACAATTATCTACGAGAGACAAATGTTACAAATGGAGCACTAATGGTAACACTAGCTGCTTTTTATGTGAATCTGAGAATGAAAGCATAGAGCATATATTTTTTGACTGTATATACTATTGATTTATTTGGCATAATGCTAAAATAAAGCTTAAATTTAATCAGCGTCTTCCTCTCCAAAATCCTAGAGATATTATTCAGTATATCCAAAGAGATTTCAAATCTAGCAAGGCTGTTTTAAATAATGCTTGTGTCTACTTTACTACTTGTACCTTCCATCTATGGAGAGAAAGAAATAACAGGCTTCACAATGGTACTGAAAATAAATGTCAGTAATTATGGAAGTCCATTACTACTAAAGTTAACATTTTACTTCTTCAGCATAGTAAACTACCGAATTGTTCTGATCGAACTTGTAATATGTTTATAGTTGGCTCTGAAACTTATGAAGAAAGAATTGATGACTACTTACAAAGAGCTAAGCTTTCCTATGAGATTATCAAAGACATAAGAGCTAAAGAGGTAGACTCTATCAAAGACAATTCCTTCGGGAATATTAAAGCTTCTTCTCATACATCTGGCTCCCTAGTTGATGACAATCACCCTGTTTATCACAAAAAAATCAATTTGTGTTGGGGAAGTGTCCAGTTAAACAATTCCTAAAATATTTCTTTTTATTCTAATATGAGGAATAATCATTTATTTGCTCTTTTTAGAGATGATTATTGCATCAACAGTTTTCCTAATGATGATATTTGCAGAATCATTAAAGATGGTTATATTCTTTTCTCTATGCAATAACAGCAAGACTAGCTTCCTACTTGAGAAGCCTATCCACAAACATATGAAGAGAAAGGTAAGTATATTGTTCATTTATAATAACAATGTTTTAAATTGATGTATTTTGGAGAATGATACTGGGTTATTACCTGATGCCTATAGAACTAAATATCAGATTCTGAATAGTGATCCGATCAAGTTGTTGATGCAAAACAAAGATAGCACTAATCTCAGCAAACCTTTGCAAAGAGTGGATGATCTTCATTATAAAAGTAAGTTTAATGGAAGAATATATCACTTATTTGTTTGGAATCATGGAGAATCTAACTTCGTTAGACAAGGAAATAATACATCTCTTACTCCAGATCTGAACTCAGTCGAGCCTCGGACCATCAATCTTCTTATGAGCTCACTCTTGATATCATTCAGAAGCTTGGCAAAGGAAAGGAAATATGATTACTAGGTATTTTCATCATCCGACCCGTAGGAACTTGGATCGGAGCAACAATAGAGTTATAGTGAAAGAAGATGAGAAGACTTATTATGAGCATAAGCTAGGGAGGGACTTAGAAGTTAGAAAACCTCCTTCAACAAATCTTCTTTGGCAAATAATCTTTTGCTCAATGATTTTTTTAGGAGTCGCCATGATTCTCCCTAAAGCTAGGGTTTGAAGTCCGATGTCTTTCGGTGTTTTCATGTTTTTATTTGATTTTATCGGGCTTTACCCGTACGTGTGTTTATTTCTATCCTACTGGGTAATTGGCCTTAGCTGAATGTATTTATATCAACTTAAAAAAAACATATAGGAGCAACTCCAACAAAGATTAGTTATTACATATATGTAATAATTGCACTCAAAGAAGCCTCCACAGAGTGTAATATTTTCGATTGGTTCAGTGATTTTGGTTACAAAAACGTAATCGGACGTAGTAGTTGTTCAACAGGCACTCTGTATTGGGGCGCCTATGACACCCCACGTTCGTTAATGTCACTCATTAAGAGAATGCACTAATTTACGTGAAGCGTTATAGGTAAACAGAAATAGAAACATTACAAGATAGATATGAGTAGCACTGGAATTAAAAACTTTTATTAATCCTAAAGCATTTAGGTTTAAAACATCATATGTCTGAATTAAATAAAAACCAGTACATCATAAAAACTTATGTCTTCTACTTAAAACATCAGAGTACAATATAAAAGAAGCAAAATCCCTAAATAAAAACATAGCTATAGTAGCAAAGATAGGAGCTTGAGCAATACATCTAAGCCACTCTAGCAAAAGATAGCAGAATCCTGGTCAAGCTTGAGTTTCCCACCCTGAGAACCTGGGGGGAGGGGGGAAACGGAAGAAATAAGAGGAAACAAAAAGGGTCAGGCATAAAGTCTAGCGAATCCAGTTACTTTCAACAAATAAATAAGTAAAAGTATCATGACAGGTATATAAAGTGGATAAGAAAGATAATATCACAAAAGGCAGGTATGACAAGGTAAACATGATATAGTGTATACGCTTTTTTTTATGATTACTCTGCACCAATACTAGTATAACTAGAACGAGATGATCCCAATAACAATAACATGGTGAACTCAGGCGTACTTCTGGTGAGAGGTTTTAACCCTATACAATCCACCGGCAGCCCAACCTAACAGGCTCCTAAATCTTACCAGAGTCGAGATGTACCCTAACTACTAACCTAATCGATTGGCTCCCTACTCCAAAGATACCCTGTGTCATCCCCACAGTAGGAGCTATCACTTCTTAAAGTGGCAACCCTTCGTTGATGTGCACGACCATATCTACAGGTGTCATGATCGTCTTATCCACCTCTGCCTGGACCATGCACGCACATGGCCCCGGTCGGTTTGAGCCGCCCACACCGTCCTCCACGTTTGGATCTCTTACAATTAGCCCACTAAGTGTGTCCCGACTCCAACCTAGGGCGGCGTATTCGTTTGATACCATTCTATGGGTTACTAACTGAAACGGGTTCCCCACACAAGATGATACAATATCTCCCCTTTGTCTTATTTCTCCCCTAGGATTTCCATAGGTTATGCTTACCTAACAGTGTCTTTAATTACATAATCCCAACCAGTTAAGTTTGTAGGCCTATATGTAAATATTACCCACCCTACCCAGATGTACTTCACCTTCCCACCGTTTCAACCAAGTTCTCTTAACCCTTATTCAAATTCTTGTTCATACAATCCCTATGGATTTAACTAGGTTAACTATTCCAATTCATTACCATGTCCATTTATGGTTATAATGTGCTAGACCTCTCACATTAAGCCTACCACTTGTGGATGCTGGATATGCCGGTTGGTTCCAGGCAGACTTCTTCGACAAGTCGGGCTTAACCTTGTGTTTTAGTACGTCTCGTATTTGTGCACCTAGACCCCTCACATTAGATTCACCACTTGTGGTCACTGGATATGCCGGGCGGTTCCGGGCAGACTTCCACCACAAGTGTAATCTAACCTCATGTCTAGGCGCAGTTACAGTTTCTAATTACTGTAATCCTAGGCATTTCATTATGAGCCAATTTTACCTATGTTGTTATAGGTTTTCATGCCCCTTCCCCAATTTATGTTCACAATAAACTATATGCCCAAATTCATATTCAAACATTTTATTCAGGTTATGCCCAAATTCCCAATTACAAGTTATGCCCAATTTCAATTTTTTTTCCCATCGTTCCCCGTTTAATACATTCGCATATTTCAGCGGCATGCCTAGGCTCGAAAAAATCTAGGCTATATAAAATAAAAAGGGAAAGATGAAGGGAAGATGATAGAAATGATCATACTAACTAGAATGACATATAATGGCACAAACATATAGCGGCATAATGACAAGATAGGCACATAGGAATTGTTGACACGCTTTTTTATCAAAGTTGTCACACGTTAAGTATTTGGTGAGCGATGCGCTCAAGCGTCAAAAAACACAAAGCAGTTGGGTCGAAGTCGCGTCACAAACGCACGGAGACCCGAAACCTCTATCGGATGGCCTCTGTCACTCCCCATGAACTTTTAGTCAAGCTGTCATCCGAGCCGAAGGGAAGCCGTCAAGCGGGTCCGGGCGCCACGCATGCAGGAACTTCGACTCCCACGGGAGCATGATTTCCGCATCACCCTCCATCAATTTCTCACCCCTTTAGGGGGTTCAAAATTTCGTACCCCTGGTGGGGTCAAAATTTCGCACCCCTCCAAGGGGTTCGAAATTTCGACCCCCCTAGAGGGGTGCAAAATTTCGAACCCCGCACCGGGGGGGTGCTAATTTTCTGAATAAGACCTTGTTTTGGGTGCGAAAATTGGCTTATGTGGGTCCCGCTGCTCACCTACTCCCACCTAACCTCCCTCCTATAAATACCCCAAGCCTTGGCCTTCATTTGGATGCTTCTCCCTTGGAATTTTGGGACCTTGAGAGCTCCAAGCACTAATTAATGGCTTCCAACACCTCCTTCGTGGCCATTGGACATGGCATGGATAATTGAAAGGAGGTGCATACATATTCCATAGCATGTTGGAGACTAGCAAGCATAGTTACAAGGTCTCTAGACCTCTTGGGCATTAAAGCCTGTTTTGGCATGTTTTGCTTATAGTTGACCAAGTCAACTCATCTCAAGGAAGAGGAAGAATGATAATTAAAACACGGCGTGCATGTTTTCCCTTAACACTTGAACATTAGCAAGGGTTTTCATGCTATTTTTGAACTTCATGGACATGAACACTAAACTTGGATATTGTTGACCAAGTCAACGGTTCTCAACGAAGAAGAAGGAAAAGGGCAATTTGGTCAAAGTGTAGGAAAAACATATATTTTGTTATTCTATTGTAACACTTTGAACTTAGCTATTGTCCGAACTTGTACAACTTGGTAATCGACAAAAGATATGATCAACGGTGGTTATAAAGTGGACGTAGGCATTATTGCCGAACCACTATAAAAGCTGTGTCTCCCTGCATTTACATTATTTATTGCTTATTTGGATAATTTTTCACACATACACATTGGGTGTTGGCGTGCAACAATTTTGCCCATCAACAGGAATAGATCTGATGAACATATGATTATAGAACTGATTCTAACATAATAGGGATGTCATAACAGGCATGATAAGATCTAAAATGGTTTAGATATCCAACTAATAACAGATCCAGTTTAACCACAGACATGATAGAGATAGTACAAGGTGATCTGAACAGTGAAACAATAGCATATCTAACATGATAAATAGGTGAAGGTTTAGATCTAAGTCATAATCATGTCATAACATCATAGATACACAGGTTATATCAGATCTTATTTGATTCAAATGGTCATAGGCATAGATCCAAGTTAATGTTATATCAGGTTTTACTTTTAATTATTCTGATCTAAAAGTAACTTAAACTCACAGTGGTTGGATCTAGAAAAATAGAAGAGACTAGCAGATGTTGAATCACAAATCTACACTTGAATAACTCTAAACTTGATTAACTTGATTGCAGAAGAAGAAAAAGGTTTGATTCAATCCGGGCAGCGACATCATCTAGTCCTCCATTATTTTCAGTGTGAAGAAACTAGGGAAATGAGGCCATATTTATAGCCAAACCCCCGAAACCCGAATCTGCCATGTCTGCCCTAGGGGGGTCGACCCATGGGTCGACACCACCCTTGAGGGGTCATTACCCCTGGGTTGGATTTTTCTCGCTCACCCCAATCTGCGTGATTTTGAATTTTCTGAACCAAATTTTGAATTTCTAGACCCTCTCTCTCTATATATATATATACTCCTCTTGCGCGTATGCAAATTCAAACCTTCATAACTTCATACGTTGTCCGTTTTACGCAAACCTAGTGTCTATCTTGACCAAAATTCCGAGATGGATGCAATTGCGCAGTCCGTTTCCCTTAATTATGAATATTAAATTAATTATTCTTTAATTTGTCCTCTTTAGACTCTCTTCTCTTCAGAAGATCACACATTTTTGTTTTCAAAAAAAAATTTGTCCTCTTTAGTATTGTTAAAATACGGGGTGTTACATTCTTCCCTACTCAAAAGATTTCGTCCCCGAAATCTCTAAGTTAAGAAGAATGTATATCCTACCATCTATCACCCATCTACTCATCCATCAATCATAGGCATCCATGTTCCTCAAAGACTTCTAACACTTATATGAACATATGCAAAGGTTTGTGTATATGTCCCAATACTAATGCGAAGATCAGGCGATCTACTGATTCAGTCGACACCCTTAATGCAATGTATGTTAGTGCCATGAATTCAAAATGTATGCAACAGTCCTATTATAACATGTAACTTCTATATGGGTGCACAATCATCCGTCCAAATGCAACATCCATATGATGATACATCCATTTCCATCCATTAAAAGAAGAAAAATGCACATATATCCATATTCAGTATGAGAGTGATTGAGCCGATCTAGTGCCTAGTGTGTGTGTATCACGAGCAACCACTAGCAAACACTTGCATCTACTTGCATCAATCAAACATAACATGTCTCAAACACATGTTTACATCCAGGGATTCCTACCTAAAGGTCGAAGATTCGATCGATAGGATATACTTTAAATGATAGAAACAAATGTAGATAAACGCTTTGGAAAAGGAGTTAAGAACATACCCTCGAAAAGAAAAGGGTACGAAGCACGAATCTTGTCTTCGGTCTCCCAAGTCACATCCTCTGGGTTATCTCCCCACCGAACCTTTATCAACTTGACCTCTCTATTTTGTAGCTTCTTAACTTCTGATCCAAGAATATGGGTAGAAACTCGTCTAACTATCGCCTCCCGTTCCACTTCTACTTCCTCCAATATACTCGGCTCAACAACTTCTGCAGTATCATGTAAGCACTTTCGCAAATGAGAAACATGGAAAACATCATGAACGCTAGATAATCTCTCGGGTAGCTTCAATCTATAGGCCATTTGGCCAATCCTTTCTGTTATGAGAAACAGCCCTACAAATCTTGGTGCTAATTTCCCTACAGATACGAAGCGAACCACATTCCTCAAAGGTGACATCTTAATCAAAACCATGTCTCCTACTTTAAATTCAATGTCAGTACTTCTCTTGTATGCGTAGGATTTCTCCCTATGTTGAGCGGTCTTCATTCGTTGTCTAATAAGATCAATCTTCTCGGACGTTTCCCTAACCATATCTGGTCCAAGTAATAGTCTTTCTGTAGATTCCCACCAAGTTGGTGACCTACAGGGTTGTCCATATAATGCTTCAAAGGTTGCCATGCCAATGCTAGCTTGATAACTGTTGTTGTAGGTGAACTCTACTAAAGGAAGATACTCTTCCCGGGTCCCTCCAAAGTCTAGGATACACAGCCTCAAAAGACCCTCTAGAACTCTGTTCACGCTCTCCATCTGTCCATCGGTCTGACGATGATAAGCTGTGCTCAAACATAACTGTGTACCTAATGCTTCTTGCAAGATCCTCCAAAATTAACTGGTGAAAATGGGGTCATGGTCGCTTATGATACTGGCAGGTACTCTATGAAGATGGACTACTCACGAACATAAACTGCTGCCAACCATGTAGCTATCCTCTTTGCTCTTAACCAAAATGAAATGAGCGCTTTTAGTAAGTCTATCTACCACAACCCAATTGCTGGTATTACCTTTCTTTGATTTAGGAAAACCAACTATGAAATCCATAAAGACGCTCTCCCACTTCCACTGTTGAACCTCCAAAGGATGAAGTAAACCACCGGGCGTCTTTTGCTCAACTTTGCTTGCTAAAAAATAAACATTAAGAAACAAACTCTGCCCCGTCTTTCTTCATCCCAGCCCAAAAGAAAACCCTCTTCATATCTCTATACATCTTATCACCGCCTGGATGAATAGTCATCTTAGAATGATGGGCTTCCTCTAGGACTGTCTTTAACAAACTTCCAGTTCGGGAACACAAAGCCTTCCATCTCGTCGCAACCACCCGTTTTCGTCAATGGAATATCTATTGAGGTGACTTGAAGTCTTCCCTTTTCTGAGCCTATTCAAGATGTCTGAAATCTATGGATCATCTCACTGCGAAGCTCCTATCTGATCTATAAGAGTAGGTCGTATCTCTAGCGATGCAAACAAACCAGGCAAAAATTCGGTGGAGGATCTAAAATCAAAAGTCGATATAAACTCCAAGCTTTTCCTCTCCACAAACAGAGGACTTAAGGCCATCCTCTGCCTACTCAGTGCGACTGCCACCATATTACCCTTGCCAGGGGTATAAGCAATCTCAAAATCATAAGAAGCTAGGAACTTCATCCACCTTTATTGCCTTAAAGTAAGATCCTTCTGTGAGAACAAGTACTTGAGAGATTTATGATCGGTGTACAACTCGAACTTCTCTCCAAGCAAATAATGATGCCACATCTTAAGCGCGAATACTATGGCAGCTAGCTCTAAATCATGGGTAGGGTAGTTCTTCTCATGTACCCTTAGCTGTCTACCCTCATAACATACTACCTTTCCTTCTTGCATCAGAACTGCACCAAGCCTTGTACCATATGCATTAGTGTATATTGTAAACACCTTATTCCCGTCGGGCAAGGTCAAGACTGGGGTTGTTTTCAGAGCCCTCTTCATTCGTTGGAAAGAAACATCGTAATCTATATCCCATGAAAACGCCAAATTCTTCTTCGTCAGTGTGGCGAGTGGGGCTGATATCTTTGCGAAGTCCTTAATGAACTTCCGAAAATAGCCTTCTAGTCCAAGAAAACTTCTCACTTCATTGCATTCTTTGGAACTTGCCAATCTTGCACTGCAACTACCTTTGCAGAATCTACTATCATCCCATCTTTATAAACCACATGCCCTAGAAATCTCACCTATTTTCTCCAAAAATGGCATTTGGAGAACTTTTCCTTAAGCTGATGCGCACGAAGAGTTTTCAAAACTTCTCTCAAATGCTGGGCATGCTCTTCATCGCTCCTTGAGAAGATCAAGATATCATCAACAAAGACCACGACAAATTTATTTAGAAAGTCCCAAGACACCCTACTCATTAGATCAACAAAATAGGCGGGTGCATTAGTCAACTCAAAAGGAATAATTTGCCATTCAAAGAAGCCATCTGGGTCCTAAAAGCGGTCTTATCTATACTATCCTCGGCCACCCTCAACTGATGAAACCCCATGGCCAAGTCTAACTGAGAGAATACTAATGCACCAACAAGCTGGTCAAACAGATCATCTATCCTTGGGAGTGGGTTCCTGTTCTTGTTTGTGAGTTTGTTCAACTCTCTAAAGTCCACATATAAGCGAAGCGAACCATTTTCCTTAGTCGCGAATACTACTGGAGAACCCCATTCAGATATTCTTTGCCTAATAAACCCTTTCTCAAGTAGCTCCCCTACTTGCTTGCTAAGCTCCCTCCTATCCCTTGGAGCCATATGGAGAACAAGTAATAAAACTGGCTTTGCATTGTCCATCAAATATATATGAAAATTGATCTCGTGCCTAGTAGGTAATCCCCGTACCTCATCAAAAACATCAGGATAGTCACGGACTATTGGTATAGATCGCAGATCATCAATAGATGCATCAAGAGACTCTAGGAAACTAAGCATAACGGAACCTTGTGGGCCATAAGAAATCTCGAGGGTCCTCCTATGGCAAGTCAAAAGTTTAACGACCCTCTTCTCATAATCTAGAATGGAACCATATATGGTTAGCCAATCCATCCCTAGAATCAAACCGTAGTCCATAAAACCAAGCACATATGCGTCGCACTCAAACTCGACGCCTAACACAGATATTCTCAAACCCTGACAAATCATGGACAAATGAGCCGAACCACCAATGGGGTTTGAGACAACTACGGGATCCACTACCATACTATTATTTAGGTGCAGATACTCAACCACAGAACTAGATATAAATGAATGTGAAGTGCCAGAATTAAAAAGAGTTCTAGTAGGATGACTGGAAAGAGAAATCAAACCTTCCACAGAAATTTTCCTACCTCTATCTAGAGCACTAGTCGCAAAAGCATGCATCTTCCCTCCAGAAGCTCCTTCCCATTGACCTTGTCCCTGTTTCTTCGGGCACTCCTTTGCAAAGTGTCTGACCTCTCCACAATTAAAGCAAGAATTCTTCCTTCTTTTGCAGTCCTTCACCAATTGACCCTCTCATCCACAACTATGGCACTTCCTCTTATCCTTAGCCTTGTCATTATTTCCTCCCTTCTTCTGTTGTTGTTTTTGCTATCATTTCTTAGGCCATACTTTCTTGTTTTGCATTGTTTCCTTAGCCTTAACTTCCTTCTTTTTTCCTTTGTCTTCCTCATGCATCAAGGCCATATCAACAAGCCTTTAAAAAGTAGCACCCATCGGAATATGGGACATAGCCAACCCACGAAGGGGTTAATTCAGCCCTTTAGCAAACCGCAAAGCTTTGCGGAGTATCTACCAATTCCAATACAAACATTGCTAACTAGTTGAATTTGTTTACATATTCTTTAACAATCATGTTTCCTTGTTTGAGCGCAAAGAACCTCTCCATTTGCATGCTTTTCTCGGCTTGAGAAAAAAACATCATTTCAAACCTTTGTCTAAAATCATCCCATGTCTCCACCATACGCCCCGCTTGGGTTACTTCCCACCAGAAAGAAGCTTTGTCTTTTAGTAGCCAGGATGCTAGATCAATCTTCCTACGATTGTCCACATCAAAAATTCCAAATAAGTCCTCTGTCTCCTTGAACCAGTTCCTTGCCTCTACTAATGTCTCGGTTCAATGGAATGGCTTTCCTCCCATAGCACGGAAATCTTTGCAGGCCTTGGAGAAGTTGTCTGCATGTAGAGAAGGAGGTGGAGGAACGACGGGTGCAACTGGGAGAGGAACGTCAGCTTAACCACCAGCAGGCGCCGTGGCCTCTAGATACCTACAGAACCATCCTGGTATCGTAAAGCCCTCAGAAATATTAGGTTCCCTGACATGCTAAAATGAAAAGGAAAGAGATTCAGATGAAGGATCAAAAGATATTACATGTGGCTTTGGGGAATATGTTTTTCAAATCAGACTTTTCTTTTTGAAAATGCTTTCTTTTAAAACTTTTTTGAAAATAATTTCCAAAAACTTTTATCTAATCTAGTAACCTTCAGCTCTGATACCAAGTGTGACACCCCACGTCCGTTAGTGTCACTCACTAAGAGAATGCATTAAGTTTCGTGAAGCGTTATAGGTAAACAGAAACATTACAAGACAGATATAGAATAGCAGGGGAATTAAAAACTTTTATTAATCATAAAGCATCGAGGTTCAAAACATCATATGTATGAATTACATAAAAACCAGTACATCATAAAAAATTCCGTCTTGCACTTCAAACATCAGAGTACAATATAAAAGAAGCATAATCCCCAAATAAAAACATAGCAATGGTAGCAAAGATACGAGCTTGAGCAATACATCTAAGAAACTCCAACAAAAGATAACAGAATCCTGGTCAAGCTTGAGTATTCCCACCTTGAGAACGTGGGGGGAACGGAAGAAAGAAGAGAAAACAAAAAGGGAAGACCTAAAGTATTGTGAGTCCAGTTATTTTTAGCAAATAAATTAGTAAACTATCATGACAGGCATACAAAGTGGATAAGAAAGATAATATCACAAAAGGCAAGTATGACAAGGTAAACATGATAGAGTGTATACACTTCTCTAATGATTACTCTGCACCAATACTATTATAACTAGAATGAGATGATCCCAACAACAATAAGATGGTAGACTTAGGCGTACTTTTGGTGAGAGCTTTTAACTCCATACAATCCATAGGAAGCCCAACCTAATAGGCACCTAAACTTTACCAGAGTCTGGATGTACCCTAACTACCACCGTAATCGATCGGCTCCCAACTCCGTAGATACCCTGTGTCGGCCCACGGTAGGAGGTATCACTTCCTAAAGTGGCAACCCTTCATTGATGCGCACAACCATATCTACAAGTCTCAAGGTAGTCTTATTTCCCTCTGCCCGGACCATGCATGCACATGGCCCTTGTCTGTTTGCGCCGCCCACACCGTCCTCTACATTTGGATCTCTTACAATCAGCCCAGTAAGCGTGTCCCGACTTCGACCAAGGGCGGAGTACTCACTTGATACCGTTCTATGGGTTATTGACTAAAACTGGTCCACCATGCAAGATGATACAAGCTCTCCCCTTTGTCTTGTATCCCCACTAGGATTTCCACAGGTTATGCTTACCTAACGGTGTCTTTAATTACATAACCCCAAACGGTTATGTTTTTGGGCCTATATATAAATATTACCCACCCTACCCAGATATACTTAACCTTCCCACTGTTTCAACCAAGCTCTCTTAACCCTTATTCAAATTCCTGTTCATACAATCCCTATGGATTTAACTAGGTTAAGTATTCCAATTCATTACCATGTCCATTTATGTTTATAATGTGCTAGACCTCTCACATTAAGCCTACTACTTGTGGATGCTGGATATGACGGTCGGTTCCAGGTAGACTTCTTCCACAAGTCGAGCTTAACCTTGTATCTTAGCACATCTCGTATTTGTGCACCTAGACCCCTCACATTAGATTCACCCCTTGTGGTAGCTGGATATGCCGAGTAGTTCCGGGCAGACTTCAACCACAAGTGTAATCTAACCTCGTGTCTGGGCGCAGTTACAGTTTTTAATTCTGTGATCCTAAGCATTTCATTATTAGCCAATTTTACCTATGTCGTTATAGGTTTTCATGCCCCTTCCCCAAGTTATGTTCATAATAAACTATATGCCAAAATTCATATTCATACATTTTATTCAGGTTATGCCCAAATTCCCAATTATAAGTTATGCTCAATTTCAATGTTTTTCCCCTCGTTCCCCATTTAACGCATTCGCATATTTTAGCGGCATGCTTAGGCTCAAAAGGAGCTAGGCTATATATAATAAAAAGGGAAAGATGAAGGGAAGATGATAGAAATGATCATACTAACTTGATTGACATATAATTGCGTAAACATATAGTGGAATAATGACAAGGTAGGCACATAGGAACAGATCTGATGAACAAATGATAATAGGACTAATTCTAACATAATAGGGATATCATAATAGGCATGATAAGATCTAAACAATGGTTTAAATATCCAACTAATAATAGATCCAATTTAACCACAAACATGATGGGGACAGTATAAGGTGTTCTAAATAGTGAAACAATAGAAGATCTGACATGATAAATAGGTGAAGGTTTAGATCTAAGTCATGATCATATCATAACATCATAGATACAATGGTTATAGCAGATCTAATTTGATTCAAATAGTCATAGCCATAGATCCAAGTTAATGTCATATCAGGTTTTACTTTCAATTATTCAGATCTAAAAGTAACTTAAACTCACAGTGTTTAGATCTAGAAAAATAGAAGGAGACTAGCAGATGTTGAATCACAAATCTACACTTGAATAACTCTAAACTTGATTCCAGAACATGAAAAAGGTTTGATTCAATCCGGGTAGCGACAACATCTAGTCCTCTATTATTTTCAATGTGAAGAAACTAGAGAAATGTGGCCATATTTATAGCTAAAACCTCGAAACCCTAATCTGCCACGTCTTCCCTAGTGGGGGTCGACCCATGGGCCGACACCCCCCTTGAGGAGTCAACACCTCTGGGTGGGATTTTTCTCGCTCAACCCAATCTGCGTGATTTTGAATTTTTTGAACCAAAATTTGAATTTCTTGACCCTATAAATATATATATTCTTTTTGCGCGTATACAAACTTCAAACCTTCATAACTTCTTCAAACTTCAAATCTTCATAACTTCTTCATACGGTGTCCGTTTTACGCAAACCAAGTGTCTATCCTGACCAGAATTTCGAGACGGATGCAATGGCATAGTCTGTTTCCTTTAGTTATGAATATTAAATTAATTATTCTTTAATCTGTCCCCTTTAGTGTTGTTAAAATATGGGGTGTTACAGCGCATGTTGAAACGACGCCCAAAACCAGGTGCTTGTTAAACAGGCGCATTGTCTTGGGAGCCATTTCAACAGATGCCCCAATATAGGGTGCCTGTTGAACAACTATCCCGACTGATTCCATCTGCATATGCAAACTCAGGCTTGATTGCCATAACATTCAATAAGTTTGATTCAATAAGTTTGTTTGATATGTGTATTGAACGATGTAAAGTTACACACTATATTCAAACAACTTAAAAATGCAGTACAAATTTTAAAATAAATGTAACAAAAAAAAGGAAAACAAACATCATTAAACGAAATATAGTAGCATTGAAAAAACATGATAACTTGCTATGTTATTGATTGCCACAAAAGTTCCATATATGATTCACCAGATCGACTTGTTGTCTTTTGTGGAGTTGAACACTTCGATATGCCATCTGACTAGAAACATGAAACTTGAGTTCAATTTCACTACCAATCATATCAGTGTGCCATATACCCGGAATATCCGAAGCACCCTCGTAAACGTAGCCTTCTTCCATATCTCTTTCATCCTCTTGGATCATATTATGCAAAAAAAACACAAGTATACATTATTTTTGTCGTATATGTTACAACTTAAAGTAAACGAATATGGGGGCGACCTACCGTTTGCTAAATCATTAAATAACGTAGACCGCTCGACTATGTTTAGGTCATTGTTAGAACCAGACATTCCAAAAAAAGTGTGCCAAATCCATAAATCATACGAAGCTATGACTTCTAGAATTATCATTGATCTACCAGACTTGCCTTGGTATGCTACGGCGTTCACCTATGGACAGTTCTTCCATTCCCAGTGCATACAATTGATACCGCCTAACATCCCCAGCCATCCTCTACTGCCATGCATCTCAGTTAATCTAGCAATGTCAGATTCATTTGGTCTTTATAGGTACTGATCATCATAAATGTCAACGATTGCCCGACAAAAATGCTCTATAGACTCCAGCACAGTGCTTTCACCCAAATGCAGATTTTTGTCTATGGCGTCTGTTGGTCCGGCATATGCAAGCATGCACATTGCAGCTGTCATTTTTGGACACCGGTAAGTCCCATTGTACGAGATGCATTTTTCTTGAAGATGAAGTAGTTATCGCGTTGTTGAGTTGACTGTAGAATCCTAAGGAAAAAGGGCTATCGCATGTGAAATCTACGTCTAAAATCAACACCACCGTATGTTAGAGTTGGACAAAAATAGTCTTCTATTAGTCTCCGGTTGTACACAGAATATTTTTTGTTTTTGTAGATATGGCCTTGTACAGAACCTCCATGTTTTTGACTAGATTGGCCTTGTTGAAGCATATACATAGCTATTAGCTCTTTTTCAAGCTGGAAGTGGTCATCCATCATTTCATCGAAGTTATCATCACTGTCATCGAAAAAAATTATATCTTCAGCTGCCATAATTTGATTTTGTTATGTGGATATGTTTATGAAAGTTTTTTGGTATGTAAAATGTAAAGAGTGTAGCACTGTTATTTGTAAACACTAAACCAGTAGTGTAGTTCACAATAATAAAAAATAGTGGATGATTTTTTAATACCCAACAAGGATGTAGTGGCTACACTGTGTGTTGGATGTGTAGTGGCTACAGAATGCACAGATATAAGAGCAGTAGTAGGTACAGAGCTAATACTAGCAGTGGAAACAGTGGCTGTAGTGTTTACAGTGTATAGGTGTCTTTAATCAATCACATCATTATCAAAGCAAATTTGTATTTACTTAACACAACTTTATTAAAGAAAATTTGTAACAGTGAACGATGACATCATTATTAATCAATCAAAAGCTTTGGAAATCGCCTCGTAAAAGATAATGAATTGTTACTTATACTTGTGGAAGAACGTAAATAATAACGAATCAATTTTCATTCCTAAATAATAGTGTTAAACTGATACGAGAATATGTCTATCCAAAATTGGTCTCCGGCTGAGTTACTTATACTAGTGGAAGCTTATATCGAGTTTGATAGATTACACGATGTTATGCTGCAAAATGGTAGCAGTGTAAGCTATGAATTGTTTTGGATTCTTATCCAAGACATTTACAACAATCATCCCAACTGCACCACGAGGAGGTCTACTATAGATGTTCATACAACGCATAGCGCTTTTTGGCGTCATCGTTACCGCAAGATTATCGAGATGGTAGAAGAGAAAGATATATTTCAAGTTTCTCATCCCACTTTCGATGCACGATTTCGAGTAGAACACGGAAAAGATTTCATCGGTCATGACGCGTACGAAGTACACCGGAAATGGCTAACACGCTTTGGATTTGACTGAGCCTCAGTGGTTGTATCATTGGTCAACTTACTTAAGTATTAGGTATTAATTATCATTGTATCGTTGTATCATTGGATTAAGTATTAATTTTCTTATTTATCATAATATTAAATAAGCAATTGTAGCCTATTTTCCCAACAAGTTCAACTTACTCAACTAGAAAAATATCCATTGGTCAAAAGCTTAATATCTCATTGCTTAAACACCGACCAATCAAATCATGCTAGTTTGAAGATAAAGCTTTTTATCCACAGTGTACGTAAGGCATGCCAGAAAAGTGCAGTGCATAATGCAGATTCGCCACAATCAAAAGTAATGTGTTGTAGTGGATGATAATACGAAAAGCAGATTCGCTACAGTATGACATCAGGCGTAACAGCGAATAATCACATCAACACTTGTCTTATTCTTTTGATACTAGTGGGCTATATATCTTAAGAGGTTTTTCTCTCCTCCAATCACTCAAACACGTTTTTTCCTACACCTCTAGGCATACCAAACAACATGCCTTCATGGCCATCGTCTACGGATTCTGACTTTCCTTAGTCTTAGGGTCAACCTCCGACGGATAGTCTGAGAACTTATATCGATTGGCTAAAAGAATACCAAGAGCGACACTACGTGGAGGTCGAAGGTGATTACCTAGATCTTAGCCAAATTCGGCTTCAAGAACCTGTTGATTATGTCCCAGATTTTCATTAGCATGTAGCTCAACCGCAATTTGAACAGGAGGTGCGTGCGGCGATAGTTCCTCAACCACCAACTCAATCAGTGTTAGATCAACTCCGCAGTTCAACAACATCCGTATGCACAAGATGTACGATCTGTTTCAATTCACGAGCCTCCAGATGATCAGGAGGTAAACTCATATCATGTTTGTTGCCATTGTGGGTAAAGCGGTGGAGATAGTGGTAAGGGCCGACGGAGAAATCATTTGTCGTCGCCTTATGTTATGCACATTATGGCCAAACGACTGCGATTGCTTTGAATGGATTGACCACCGTTTATGTCCAAGTGGTATTTCTTATTCCAACGAGTTAGAATAAGAGATTAGACGAATCCGAACTGCTTTAGAGTCACTAGAGATTGAATGTAACATTTTGTTTGCTTGCATGATTATTTTCCTAGTTAAGATATGTTGTATTCGTAGTTGTAGTAACTATTATCTAATTAAAATATGCTGTATCATATGTTTAAGTTGGCTCTTTCAAGTAAACAGCTTCTTTATTCGACGTTTTAATATCACTTTACTTGTTAACATGGATCGTCCTCTTTTTAATGTTAAGTTCATTTATTAAACTATTGTTTCATAATTTGGACATTTGTAATAATCCATCACAATAACTATTGGAGATGCTGTAAGGGTAAATAGTAAAGCATATACAAACGCTTGCGGCCATGAAACATTACAATAGTTTTTTTCATCAAAATAGCCTTACATAATCTGAACTCAGAAGTTTTTGAACGTTATCCATCCGTCCAATGTAAGCTTGATATACGGCTAGGACGAGAGTCGAATAATCCAAGCGACTTCGAGCTAAGTAATTTGACTTTGTCTAGTTTGAGAATGATATTGCTGACTTGAAACTTAACTTTATCCTGCAAATTCCCGTTTCTTCACATCACTGGCAGCTCGTGATGATGAATCTTTTGCTCCTACTTGGAATGTTGAATTATTTATTTCCCCAAAATTGAAAACATGAAAACCTCATAGCGCATGCACTGTTCCAAGAAATTCTGCACTTTTCTTGTATTGCTGTTGCTACTTTGTTCTCTTCTAAGTCTTCTTGTTATTTATTTATTTACTTGTATCGTGACAATAATATTGATATTAATATAGTACACTATAAATATAACATGCGAAGTGATAACAAATTAACTTCCAAATTACAAACTTCATCGCATTAACATGCAATCTCTCGTCCCAGTTTCTGGCTCTTTTAGTAATTTTTCGCCTATACCTGCACATTTGAATGTTGAAAGGCATCCACTGATGAAGATCAATCAAAAATTCAACACCAAGACAGAACGTAAGAAAACAACTTAAGTGTTTGTAATATGACAATCAGTGCTCCTCAAACTTCATCCTCGTTGTTGTTCGATTACGAAGAGGATTTGAGGTTTGTGTTTTCCACGATTTTCCTTTTTTTCCTTTTTTAGATGAATATTTGAGCTTGAGCACGAATTTTTGATGTTATTTTTTTCATTAAGGATGAACAAGTACTATGAAGTAGAACTACAAGTGAAAGAAGAGGACAGTGATTCAAACAACACGGTGTAAGATAGTGCTTACTATAGTTACTGTCAACATAGCCATGATGAAATGCTGTAAAATGTTGGATTAGCCATGGTTGGAAATTGCAAATCCACCTATCTTTCCAACTTCTCCTCCAATATCCATACACGTTAAAACATGGTGATGAATTTTCAGTGAAAGTGAAAGTTTCATGCATCTTTGTTGAAACTTACATCTTCAGACTACCTGATAATAAGCTAATATTAGAGGCTGATGCAGAAATAGTATTGCTTGGCCAAAATGATCGCCCTGTTCGTTTTCTCCTGGGGTTAGAGCAAATCTATTGCTTTTGGATTCTGTTGATCTCTTTGATTAGTTGGCTATTATATACTACTACACGTTGATACATACATTAATCCTCTTTGTTGTGGGATCAAATTAAAATTCATTTGTTTAATTTGTAATTTGCAAGCTATACATATCACACCAGCTATATTTAAATGCACCAGATATAAATGTGAAATAAAATTTGATGTTTTACATGCTGAAATGAAGGTGATTTGATTCAAATCACTAGTTTTAATCAATTGTCTTCTGCCCTGTTAAGCTAGTCTAATTGGAAGTTGTTAGTAATGTGTGTAATAAATAATATTTGCATTGGAATCATGTATCTAGAATACTTAAGAGTCATGTCCTCTGAAGTAAAAGTCATGTCCATTGGTTTGGGTGTTGTCTGTTCATGCACTATAAATATGTAAGGCTCCATTGTTTTGTGGCAAGATAATAAAAAAAGTCTTTCTCTTATATTCTCAATTTTATTACCAACAAATGGTATCAGAGCTCTAGATCCTTGAAATAAAAAATAAAAAAAACCAAAGTAGTGTCTTCTCTAAGCAATACTTCAGCAAGCATCAACTTCACCTACAGCAATGTCCAAGTTCCTTTATTTGAAGGACAAAATTATGATTTCTGGGCAGTAAAAATGGAGACTTTGTTCAGCTCGTTGGATGTCTTGGAGTTCATCAAACAAGGGTATGAAGACTCAACGACAGCAGCAGAACCTACAGCAGCTCAAACTGAAGTATTAAAAAAGAAAAAAAATCACTGATGCTGGAGTTCTTGGAATGATTCAAAGAGGAATGTCAAACACCATATTTTCAAGAACTATGAGAGCAAAAACAGCCAAGAAAGCATGGGAAACCTTGCAACAAGAGTTTGAAGAGGATTCAAAGGTGAGAACTGTAAAACTTCAATCTCTAAAGAGAGATTTTGAAAATGAAAATATGAAAGAAAATGAATGATTGAACGAGTATTTTAATAGGCTGTCTGAATTAGTGAATCAAATGAAGTCTCATGGAGATGAAATAGATGATCGTAGAATTGTAGATAAAATTTTGATAAGCTTAACTGAAAAATTTGATCCTGTGGTGGCTATTATAGAAAAAACCAAAGATTTGTCAAACATGACCGTTCAAGGATTGATGGACTCACTTAGATCCTACAAGCAAAGCTTGTTACGCTGTATAGAAAAGACTGTTGAAAACGCGTTTCAGTCCAGACTCACCACTCAATCAAACAATGACAACACAATAAAGAAAAATAATGGCGAGTCTTCAAGAGGTGGCAGAATTGGCAAAGAAAGAGGAAGAGGAAGAAATTCACGCGGAAGAGGTCGAGGCACCTATGGTGGAAGAGGAAATGATAAAGGATCAAATAAATGGTGTGGAATTTGCAAAAAGAACTCTCATGAAGAAAAGGATTGCTGGAATAAGGGTAAGCCATAATGTCATGATTGCAAAAGGTTCGGGCACATTCAAAAGGACTACCACTTTGGTAAGCCATAACACATAACATTTGCCGAAGTGGAAAATATGGAAGGGAGATTGTTCTTTTTCTTGTCCAAAAGCAACTGAAGAATATAAGAATATATGTACTTGGACAACGGATGTAGCAATCATATGACAGGAGATAAAAATACATTCATTGACATAGATCCTTCGTTTGGTTCAAAAGTTAAACTCGGCAATGGAGAGTATGCTGAAGTTGAAGGCAAAGGCAGCATAGGAGTTGCAACAAAGCAGGGAGGTAAGGTTATTCATGATACCTTTTATATTTCTAAATTAGATGAGAATTTTTTGAGTATTCAACAACTTTTAGAGCATGGTTATTCTCATCAATTTGAGAATCGAGAATGTAAAATCTTTGATTCAAAAGGAAGAGTTGCTGTAATAAAAATGACGAAAACAGAAGCTCGTTGTTTATGGCATAAGAGACTTCGACACTTAAACTAAAATAGTCTCGCAATGCTTTCTCAAAAAAGGATGGTGTTAGCCCACTTTGTGAACTGGGCAACACAAAGTCGAGATGTGAAACGTTGAAGAACTTAGAAAGCATCATAGCGGATCGGATCGGAGAGATGTTGCTGTTCGGATCGGAGAGCTGTTACGATTTGGATCGAAGAGACGCTGCTATTCGGATCGGAGGGCTACCTACTACCAGGTCGGAACGGAGCAGAGCGAAACGGATAAGGATTTAGTTTCAGCATTAAGTCGGGTCGGATCGGATGCCCCGATCCGAACCCTCTCTGCAGGCTCCTCCGAACCGAACCTATAACCCCCGTCACTTCCCCCCACGATCGCCTGAAGATGCGGAGCGGTTATGACTGGTTCCTACCCACGATAATCTCTATTCTGATGCGCTGTCAGCACTGGAGTCTATCCGAACCCGAAGACGATGGGATGGAAGACACGTCGCTCCGATCCGGATCGGGTTCTGACTAAATTTTCACCTATAAATACCTTGCCTGGAGACAATTCATGGGATCTTCTTTTTGGCACTTTGAGAGTTCAACCACTTTCATAAACCGAATTCCAGCACTCCCGGATAATCCAAATCGTCTTTCAACATTTGTTTTGAGACAATTGAGTGAATGTATGTGAGTTGTGAGTGAAATTGAGTGAATATCTCATTGTAATTGCAACTATATCATCGAGAATAATGATTGACAAGTGGACGTAGGCTTTTCAACGCCGAACCACTATAAATTCTGTGTCTCCATTTTACTTTTGATCTTATTTTAGTCTGATTTTAGTCAATTTGGGTGCACTACAAGAAATTGTGCTTTTAACTGCAAGAAGGTACAGCGTTTTCTTCATATCAATTATTTTATTAATTCCTAATATATCATAACTTATTAGGGGATGCTAATAGACATTGGATTTATTCGAAAAGAGAAACTTAGCAAAACACCATTTTTGAAATGGTTTGAACTCAACTTAGAAAAACATTAAATTATTTAATGCATTAGATTTACGTCATCCTAAAAGGAAATGCAAACATGGTAATTTTCAATTAATTATTTTAAAGAGGATGGGCGTTGCATTCTGGATTGCATGATATTATATTTTTCATTATTACTGAAATAGATACAAAGTACGGTAAATATCCATTTTTGTGCATCTCTTTCTTTTAGTCATATTATTTATTCTCTCAAACAATAAATCTTCATATATAAACATAAAGATGGATGATGTATGGAAATTTACATTGAAACATGCTTTGTTCCAATGAATTAAAATATCTCTTAAATCCCAATTCAGATTGTAAAATCTAAAGTTCGCTTTTAATAGTACATATAATATTCAACTAACAAACTAGGAATTTACATAAATCATATTATTGAATTACTTTTTAATCGTTAAGGACTACTTTTTCCCTTACTTTCTATGTTAGGTATTGATTTTCGTTTGCCTTATTCCATAATGTATCTTGAGTACCCTCTGCTATATTAACTTGGTCTAATGGCTCCATCAATGTGAGATAATATATAATCCCTAAAGCTTTTAGACTTTTGTTAAAATCAAGAGCCCAACCCCCACCATTTTATTATACAAGTCAGCAACATAAGCTATTTGATTCAATGAGATTGTAAAAAGGTTAGGAAATTCAGTTTTTAAAGGAAGGCACAATAGCCAAGGCTGTGACTAATATTGAATTTTTTTTTACTATAATTTACTTCCACCTTTAAACCCAAAAGAAACATGGTCATGAGATGGTAGTTTCCAAGAAATTAGATATCTGACAAGTAAATTAAGACTCAAAAGAAATTTGACCCTTTTTTAATCACAAATTATACTGACTATTTAATCACTAATGTGGTACCGATATGTGCATTTTTCCCCCCATCAGTATATGTAATACTCCGGCATTTTTAATGTTGTTCATTTCTGGAATTATTGACATCTTGTTCTCCTACTTGTCTCTCATTTACTTATTCAGAGAAGCCCATCCATCTTCCTGTTGTTATTTGTTTTAATGGCTTTAAGCAGGTAAGAATACTGTTTCTAGGAGAACTGTCTTTTACTACACAGTACATATCAACACTTGCTTAATATCTAAATTGTTACTAATATCTTTGTTCTTTAACTAGACACTGCGGAATATTCATTTGAAGACCATAACTTATTGAGAAGTATGAAATCTTCTCATGCATTTGGCCAACATCGAAAAAGTAATGCTGCTTGCTTCTCAGTTAAAAGTGCCAGAAGATAGCAAAACATTTTTTCCATGTTTCTTATAAAACTCTCCGTGTGTAGCTCTTATTCCTGTGAAATCAATGGTTTCCATTATGCTACTGAGGTTACGCACTTGAACTAAATATTGCATTTATTGTTCCTGCTATTCTAATTTTGTTTTTTGCTTTTTGTGATAAAGAGAATTTATTTTTTGTCACATTTTTGAATGTTCTTTGCTGTATGATTATTGATTATCAAGTATACCGGGATTATCAAGTATACAAGCATGGCTGAGGTGTGGATTAATTCTTCTGCAACAACCACTCTTGATCACATATATTTTTCAAAGACATAGTGTAATTATTTATATTATCTAATATGGTCACCAAACCTATCTCAAATTTCCAGCAATGTAGTACTCTTGATTTTAACTTCATGGAAACAGTGCAAAAAGATGTAAATCAGAGCATGATGGGTATTCTAATCGATTGGTTAGTTAAGGTATGAAAATCCTGCAGTTCGTTACATGCCCTTTCTGTTCCAACATTCTAGTACTAAATTTCAGAACTGTGAATAAAAATCACCTCAGATTTGCGTTTATACTAAATATCCTAACATGTGTTGAAGTTTATGCTTAACATCCTAATCTGTGTTAATGTTCGTTTCATTTACAATTTGACAGACCGATGTTGTATTTTACGTGCTTACTGAGAAGGTGGGCCTGTTTATTGAAGGACTAAAAAAGTTTGGAGTAATTGCGAGGCAAATCAGATTGAAAAAGTTCAGAGCAACATATCAGGTTTTTATTTTTTTTCCCTTATAATGTTTTTTGAAGTATCGTACTCATTCATGTGTACACACATTAATTTATAAGACCTAATAATATATAAGATGTTCAGTGCAACCAATATGTATTATTTGCATGTTATATATGTTTTATAGGTTAAATGCTAAATGGTTTATGAAGCTAGGGATGATTGGTTTAATAACTGCATTTTATAATTCAAGAGGGAAGGGCCCAGCTACTAAATCATTTATAGGAATCATATACCTAAGGTTATGGGCCTATCAGCTTATTTTGTTTAGTACTGTAAATTGCATTGCGGAAGAAGTATAAAGAATAATGAATGTGATTCCAGAAAGTGCTAGGTCCAACAAGTATTCGACTGATATTTTACATTCTGACTTTGGTCAACTGATCTCCAGGATGATTTATAATATAATTTTTGTTTGTTCATCTTCATCTCAAATTAGAGGCAAACTGTCAAGTCTTTACTCTAAATTAGAGGCAAGCTAACATGAATCATCTTTAGAACTGGTGCAAAAAACTTACTATTGCCACTCTTATCATTTGCGAAGGCCAGGTGCTTGTACTTTTCAAACAAGCAGCAGTTATACAGTGGTGCAGTTCACCACGATCACATATGCACCACAGAATGGTGATGCTGCACCACTGCAGATGCACCATGTGCAACTGCAGTGGTGCGGCAGCACCACTCTGTGGTGCATGTACACCACTGTAGTAGTGCAGATGCACCACATAGTGGTGCTGCTGCACAGCTGCAGTGGTGCTATCCATGGCACCAAATCTGTGTACTACACACCAATGTACGTTTTTAACAAAGTTTTGGCCAAAGCATGTTTCAAAGAAATTTCGGACAAGTAGACCTGCTTCTTTATATAAGCACATGTGTCTTTAGATAGTTCAAAGGAGCTTTGTTTAAGTTGGAATCTGATTTATTTGATAAAAATAATCAGCATGGCTAAGAGTCAACAAAAATATATATGATAAAAACATGTTTTTTCATTTGTCTTACACAATATTACTAGGAAAACTAGTGTTGCATAAAAGAAAAAAATGCACAATATTTGCGATGTGATTTTATTATTTGGCAAGAGTGTTTTTATAAATGCTGGTGTAGGTTTCAGAGAGAATTTAGAATTATGCCAAATGCTTTGTTCATCATATTGATCATATTGCATTTCTATTCTTTTGAAATTGGTAAAAAAAAAATTATTTGTGTCTAAATGCATGAACTAGGTTACTCTTTACATCAATCGTTGATGTTGCCTGATTATATTTGTAGATGATATATTCGTTTCTCGACCGGCTAATCAGCCTAGATCTTCCAAGTGCTGCAGATTGAGGAAGTATAGAAGGCATATCATTTTGATGGGTTTGGCAATTACAAAATCTAATTTTCTAGTTTCACATTTTGTCTAATATTTGGTGAAAACAGATACTATGGCTTTATCTAATGTTATATGAAGAGGGCTTAAAATATCATTTCTGTTTATGAACATATGTGAGCTTTGCTTATGGATTGTGTTATTTAATTGAATGATAAGTAATTTTGCTTTTATATGATAGTTCTTTGTTTGAGTTGTATATGCTGTATATTATCTTGTAGAAATATAATAAAATGTAGTTTATATCACTGAACTGTGTGCAAATATAGCAATGTTACAGCATAATATTCCTGCGATAAAATTAATAAGATGAAACGACAGCGTTTAAAACGTGCTGTCCAAAAATTAATAACAGTGTTAGAAAACTGTTGATGAAAATCATAGTTATAATTTTTGACAGCGTGTAATGAACGCAGTGATAAAAGAATTGACAACGTTTCTAGTTGGCTGTTAGAAGATCAAAGTATAAATGAAAATACTTTACACAGCGGATACTAAACACTGTCTTATTTTAATACAGCAGGTAAAAAAAAGCTGTAGATAGATTGTTAACAGCAAATAAAAAACGCTGTAAAATCAAAATTTTAACAGCGTTTATTTCTCGCTGTTAGAAATATTAGACCTACGACTGCATGTCGTTATACAGCGTTTGTTACAACGCTTTATAACATTTTACAACGGTTTTGAAACGCTGTCAAAAGCAAATTTTGTTGTAGTGGTGTTAGAACCACTTTTTGGTCTAACATTTTGGTGCTTTCACTGAGAGACATCTGAATTCTCTGTTTTTCGGGATTATCGTTCTACTTTTTGGACCGTTGAGTTCAAAGAAGTTAATCCTCAAGTTTCGACGCTCCTGAATATTTGTTGATTGATTGTTGAAGAAGTATGGCCAAAGGAAAAGGCAAGGAAGTTCAAACTAGTCGAGGGAACGGAGTTGGTGAAGATCAGCAAAATGCGGTTGTGACAAGGTCTCGTGGGCAGAGCTCGGCAGTGGAACGGACTGATACAGGAAATCCGAACCGCACTCAAGGGGAGAGCTCCGATCCGATCCGGGTAGGAGATTCTAAAGCAGTGCACTCCCCCAACCTGAACCGACCCGAGCAACTCGCACTACACCGATCCGACTTGGCTTCCCAGCTCCGACCCGAACAGATCTCCCAGCTCCGACCCGACTTGATTGCCCATCTCCGATCCGACCCGATACTTGGTGATGTTGGAACCTCTACTCGAGCCCCTACAAATACTCCGACTCCAGCCACCAGGGTCAATGATCAGGTCAATCCATCTGCGCCTATTACTCAAGGAGATTTCTCGCGCCTACTTGACATGCTTGAGAGTACTAGGGAGGCTATGAAAATCCACGAGCGCACCAATCTCATGATGCAAGAAAACATGAGACTCATGAGCAGGGAAATTAGCGAACTCCATAGACAGAGAACCCCATCCCCGGTTCTCCACACACCAATGGATCAGTCTTCTTCTTCCGAGGAAGAACGGCCCCGTGAAAGAAGGCCGCTCGAACGACCTCAGAATTTGGAGCAGCTGACGTTCGGATCTTTGGGGTCTCGCGAGGATGCTGCACGAGTACTAGGACCCAATGATCCAAGCTTGAGAGAGCCTATGTTGTTACCAATGCAGGGATCCCATGTATTACCTAGAGACCCTAACCTTACCAATCCCACTCAGGGGCAGATGCTCCAGCCCCTTCCTCCCGAGATCAACCGGGAGCGTAGGGAACGAAGCAGAGCGGAAGCAGCTCAAAGAAGAAGGGCGTCTCCTGAACAAGAGCCCAGAGGAAACCCAAACATCAGAAGGAGGGCGTCTCCTGAACAAGAGCCCAGAAGGAACCCGGATACCAGGCCCAGGGAGCCTGAACGGCCCCTGACTAATGCTGACGTATGGGCAATGGTACGCCAGATTATGTCCGAAAGCCGGAACTACACCAATGAAGATTATGGCATTGAGCGAAGCCATACTCCTTTCACCGACGACATCCTCAACTTTCAGTTTCCCCGACGTTTTAACCTGCCGCAGATGGATAAGTACAATGGGAGAACCGATCCGGGGCAGCATTTGATGCGATACTCATGGCTCATGAATGTTGATGCTTCCCCTGACGCAGTGAAGTGTAAAGCATTCCCGATATATTTAGAAGATGTGGCGCTGCTATGGTTTACCCGACTTCCCCCTCGGTCGATATCGAATTATAGGGAATTGAGCGAACGTTTTATGAATCAGTTCCGACTCCATACCCGAAAGTCTAAGAGTGTTATTGAATTATCAAGAATTAAGCAGGCGCCAGGAGAGTCTTTGAGGTCATATCTCGACCGTTTCAACTTAGCTGTGACTGAAGTTAGTGACCCGCACGAGCCCGCCATCTTGATGGCTTTGATGGAAGGAGTCGATCCTGACTCCGAGTTTGGAGATTACCTTTCTGGGAAGCCACCTCCCACGAGAGAGTTATTCTATGAAAAGGCCGATATTCAGTTAAGACGAGAGGAGGCTAGGGAAAACCGAAAGAGAAAGTCTGGAGCGGCTTCAAAAGAAAATGTTTAGAGTAATGTCGCCGTGAAGCAGTCTGGAGAAAGTTCCGGAAAAGTTGAGGTGAATGTGGGAAACAAGAGTGGAAACGACAATAATGGAAACGAAGGCAACAACAACAACCGTAACGCGAATGGTAACAGAAGAAATAGAAATAGGGGAAGTGATCCTAACAAAAGACCCCGGTTCCAGACTTATGAGAATTATACACCGTTGAACGACACTCTGGAGAACATTTACTTGGATACATACAATGTTTTGCAATATAAAAGACCGCTACCTCGCGACTCAACGGAGAAAGAAATGGCAACTGGAAAGTTTTGTTTGTTTCATGGAACTCATGGGCATTCAACCAATGAATGTCGACATTTGAGAGACGTGATTGAGAAGCTGCTGCGCGAAGGGAAATTGGATGAATATAAGGTTGCCCCGAGAGACAGGGGGCAAGGAGAACAGGCTCCAAAACAGATCCAATCTGCTCCCAAGCCTACAACGCAGCAGAAAGGCAAGGGAATTGTTATCAACTCCATAGTGGGTGGACCCCACCCAGCGATCCACAGTTTTAGAGCAATGGATCAATATGTAAATGCAGCTAAGCACGTAGATGTGGATGAATGTGATGATTTGGAAGATATCGCCCCCATAAAGAAACAGAAGACAATGTTTGACGACGTGGTATTCCGTAGCAGAGATAATACCGGGATCCAGTCACCCACCGTCGATCCGTTGGTCATTACCACCACCATTGGGCCGACATTGGTTCATAAGGTGTTAGTAGACAATGGAAGCTCTGTTAATATTTTATTTAAAAAGTCATTCGATCAGATGAAGCTGGAATCTGAAGATTTGAAGCCAAGCGAAGGTTGGATCCGAGGCTTCAACGGAGCATCGACAGCTCCAATGGGGTACATAGAATTGCCCGTAACCTTGGGGCAAGGAGAACGCTGAAGAGTACGGATGCTTCAGTTCGTAGTATTGGACGTAGATTCTCCTTATAATGCATTTTTGGGAAGGCCTGCCCTTGCTGAGTTCAGGGCTTGCATCGCCCCTTGGTGTTTATTGCTTAAGTTCCCAACTGAAGCCGGAACTGGAGTAGTGAGAGGAGATCAAGTCTCCGGACGGGCCTGCTATGTTGCCGAATTAAAGATGTTAATGAAGGGACTTAACATCGAGAGTAAAGGTGCCTCGCCTCCTCCAAAGGAGGGCTCGGCGTAGTAATTAGAGGGATCGACCCCGAAGGAGTTGCCCAAAGGAACGCCTGAAGACCTGGATCCCAGAAAAGACGAGGAACCAGAGACTAGAAATGCAACTCCTAATGAAGCGACAGTGGACATTCCCATTGATGAAGCTGATCCAACAAGAGTTTTGAAGATTGGATCCCAATTGGATCCACGTCGGGCCAAAGAACTAACTGATTTCCTAAAGGCAAACTTGGACGTGTTTGCCTGGACCCACGCCGACATGTGTGGGATATCGCCATCCGTCATAAGTCATTCACTAAATGTAAACCCGAAACACCCGCCTGTAAAGCAGAAGAGACGTATGCTGGGCCCAGAGAGGTCGGCCGCTCTGAAAGAACAAGTGGAGAAGCTGAAACAGAACGAATTTATTAGAGATTCGACATATCCTGACTGGATATCGAATCCCGTCTTAGTAAAGAAGCCGAATCGAAAGTGGAGGACTTGCATTGATTTTTCAGATTTGAACAAAGCTTGCCCGAAAGATAGTTTCCCACTTCCCAGGATTGACCAGCTTGTAGATTCAACAGCGGGACACGAACTTCTTTCTTTCATGGACGCATATTCCAGGTACAACCAAATTCCTATGCATGTGCCAGATCAAGAACACACGAGCTTCATTACAAATTTGGGGTTATACTGTTACGTGGTCATGCCGTTCGGATTGAAAAACGCTGGAGCCACTTATCAGCGCTTGGTGAACAGGATGTTTTATAATCAAATAGGGAAGACTATGGTAGTTTATGTGGATGATATGCTTGTCAAATCGAAACAGTCCTCCAGCCATGCGCAAGACTTGGCAGAAATGTTTGATATCCTGCGAAAGTATCGGATGAAGTTGAATCCTTTGAAATGTTCATTTGGAGTGGCATCAGGAAAGTTTCTAGGCTTCATTGTGAGCTCCCGAGGGATTGAAATCAATCCAAGCCAAATAGCAGTGATTAGAAACATTGAAGAACCAAGGAGAATCAAAGATGTCCAAAGTCTGGCAGGGAAAGTAGCCGCGTTGAGTAGATTTATCTCCAAAGCAACGGACAAGTGCGTCCCATTTTTTGACTTGATAAAAAGGGGAAAGAAGAACTTCGAATGGACTCCGGACTGTGTCGAGGCCTTTCAAAATTTATTGGAATTGCTAGAAAAACCACCGATTTTGTCAAAGCCAGTGGATCATGAAGAGTTATTTGTTTACTTAGCAGTTTCGGCTCACGCTGTTAGCACAGCCTTGGTTCGAGAAGAAGACAAAGTGCAAAGGCCAGTATATTATGTAAGCAAGAAATTGGCAGCGGCAGAACGCAACTATCCAAAGATTGAGAAGCTCGCTTACAGCCTCCTAATCTCCTCCCGAAAACTTCGTCACTATTTCCAAGCTCACCAAATAACCATATACACTGACCAGCCTCTGAGGCAGGTGTTGCACAGACCCGAAGCATCGGGACGGTTGATCAAATGGAATATTGAATTAAGTCAGTTTGATTTAAATTTTCAGCCACGGAGGTTGATCTGGGGGCAAGCTCTGGCAGACTTTATAGCAGAGTTCACAATCCCAGAGGAGGAAATAATCGATGACAGAGTGGTCAAGTCCGAAGATAAGTTAAAATTAGATCCATGGAAGCTATACACAGACGGAGCCAAGAACGATCGAAGGTCCGGAGCTGGAATCGTCTAAGTCACTCCTGAAGGACGGTCGTTATATTACGCTCTACGATTAGAATTTTCAGCGACTAACAATGACTCTGAATATGAAGCCCTGATCGCCGGGTTGAAGCCTGCTAAAGATCTCGAAATAAAAACGTTGGACATATTCAGCGACTCCAAAATCGTTGTTTGCCAAGTACGAAAGGAGTTTGTGGCTCGGGGACCTCGACTCATCGCCTACCTCGGGAAAGTGGAACAGCTGTTGAGCAACCTGGAGCGGTACAACATAACGCATATCCCAAGAGCCGAAAACCAAAAGGCAGACAGTCTGGCAAAGCTAGCTAGTTCCGACAACCCGGAAGAAACTGAAATAATTCCAATTGAAACGTTGGAATCGCCAAGCTTTGAATCGATGGAAATTGAGTTCGCTTTCGAAGCGGAACCAGAGAAGGAGTCGTGGATGACCCCAATTAAGAACTTCCTTAAGAATGGGACACTCCCATCAAAGAAGAGTGAGAGACGGGCTATAGTTCACAAGGCTACCAGATACGTCCTTCAAGATGATACTCTTTACAGACAAGGATTTTCTATGCCCCTGTTACGATGTATAGCGCACAACGACATCAAACGTGTACTAAGAGAAGTACATGAAGGTGAGTGTGGAGATCATACAGGAGGTCAGACTTTAGCGAAAAAGATATTGCGGTATGGATACTTCTGGCCCACAATTAATAAAGATGCGGCTTATTATTCACGATGCTGCGATAAGTGCCAGAGATTCGCCAAAATCCCCAGAGCACCGTCGACCCAACTCAAATCGATGGTGAGTCCTTGGCCTTTTTCCACGTGGGGAATTGATATCATCGGAGTTCTACCAATTGCTAAAGGAGGAGCGAAATATGCAATAGTCGCTGTGGACTATTTTACGAAGTGGGTGGAAGCTGAGCCCCTAACCAAGATCACGACGAGAAAGGTGATAAGTTTTGTGATTAGAAATATTATATGCCGATTCGGGATCCCAAGGACCATTATAACTGATAACGGAACCCAGTTCGATGGTTCTGAATTCATAAATTTCTGCCAGAAATATAAGATCGACAAACGGTACACTGCGGTTGCCTATCCACAGTCGAACGGGCAAGTAGAAGCAATAAACAAAGTTATAAAATCCATCCTCAAGAAACGGTTAAAGCGCGCAAAGGAAAAATGGGTTGACGAATTGCCCTTAGCTTTGTGGGCATATCGAACAACATTTAAGACGGCTACTGGTCATACCCCTTTCTCTCTCTCTTTTGGTTCAGAAGCAGTAATTCCAGTTGAGCTTGAGGTTCCCTCCCACCGGGTGACGTATTATGACCCGATGACGAATCGGGCACTCTTACTCGAGTCTCTTGATGAAATCGAAGAAAAAAGGGACGAAGCAGATTTGCGTGCGGCAAGACATCGACGTCAGATGGCACGCTATTACGACAAAAAAGTTCGCCTTAGGACTTTTGAACCAGGAGATTTGGTGCTAAAGAGAGTCTTTCCTTCCCTTCCTCACCTCGGTCCAAAGTGGGAAGGACCCTTTGTCATCCAACGGAAACTTGAAACAGGAACCTTCAAGTTAACGACCGTAGATGGCGAAGAGGTACCTAGGGCATGGAATGCCCAACACTTGATGCGATATTTGGATTAGAAATGTTGTACTCTTTGCTATTTTTCTTATGAACTCTGTAAAAAGGCACGACTTGCCTTAGGAAAGTCTGATGATATGAATAAAGAACAATAAAGTGGATGTAGGCTACGACTTAGGCGAACCACTATAAAAATATCGTGTGTCATTTACTTTCATTTATTATATATATACTTTCATCTACTATTCTGTTGCGATTATGGAATATAAGATGATTTAAAACCTGAAAGGTTGAAAACAGTTTATACGCAAGAAAAAGCATAACGACTGTTTGTGCGATAAGACATAAAAGAATGGGAAGACGACATTCTTAACTCTAACTCTCGAGAATTGAGAGAGAGTATAAAGGACGGGAAGACGACGTCCTCTGAGGCGTGAAGGTGCACCCAGACAAGAGACCGCCTTAGTAAGAACTCTAACCTGAGTATAAGACAAGAGAGTATAAAAAATGCCAGAAAAAACGATAGGCATTGACGGCACAGAGAATGCAATCCCATCGAAAAATCGGGGACATTCAGACTACTTGATTAAGTCTTGAATAGTTTTTTGAGATTGACTGGGGGCATATATGTATACACATATTTCCCCCCACCATAACTTCATTACACAACTATAGTAAGACATGCATTCTTACATAAGTGCAAAACTAATGACTAACATACATTGCAGAAAATGAATTATTTTTTATTTACAAATGAATGAATTTGTACAGGAAAATAGGAAAAAAGAAGGTGCAAGGGCCACCCTTACAGCAACAATTATTGGTCAGTCAAACGCTAAAATAATGCAAGACACTTCATCATTTGGACTTTGAAGAGGGCTTGGACTTCTTAGCATCCTTCTCCGCATCTCTCGCCTCTTTCTCGGCCTCCATCAGGATGCGCTTTGGCTTTTTCTTCCCTGAAGCTGAAGTGCTGGAATTAGTCGACTTCTTCCAGGAAGGCGGAGCGCTGGAATCAAGAGAAGACTTTTTAGCAAGTTTCTCTGTAATGGATCTAGACGAAAGCTTAACAACTAACCTTGATCCTGCATCCACTACTGCGAGGGGCTTAAGGCTTTCAGGGTCTAAGTCTTCAGATTTAAGCTGCATGCGTTTATCTTGGTCAGCTTTCAGTGCAACTAAGGTAACATCATCAGCGCTTTTCGACTCCCCGACTATTGCCACCTCCGGATCTTCCTCATGTCCCCGATCGCCGCAATAGTCCTTTAAGGCATCTATCATTTCGTCATCACGAGGAGTGTCAGCCTTAGACGGTTCACTTCCTTCTCCCAAATCTATGGGAGCATCCTTGTCCTTTCCCCCTTTTGCCTTCTCCGTAGGCTCCGCCCCAGAGGCGGTTCCCTGGGACACATCTGTCTTTCCGGATGGCTCAATACCTACAGAGTGAGAAGCAACAGTTATCAACTCAGGAGAAAATAATGGGTTTTTCATCGATTGCTCAATCACGTGGCGAAAGGTAGAGATAGCCTTGACGAATTGAGGTGAAAATGTAGAGATACCTTCCGAAGACTTCTCGGCTGGAGTAACTGTTGTCTCCGATGCCGTTTCGGGAATAGGGGATAAAAGAGTTGTTCGAGGGATCCCCGGGTTTTCAGGATCATATCCCTCTATTTCAGAAGTTGCGGGGGCAGCAGAAGAGGAACCAGCCTCGGGAATGTTCTTTTGCTTAGTCCACCGCCTCTCTTCGTCCATAGCAGCAGCAATGAGGCGGCGCCCTTCAGCTAGGCGTTCTGGCTCATCATCTCTTAAATATTTCTCCATCAGCTTGTCCTCGTCAATGGAATCAAAATTGAGCTCCTCTTTCTCCCACTCAACGATTTGACTCCATACTTGAACTAGAGTAGATGGATAATCTTCAATCCAAGAAATGTTTCGGCGGCGGATGATGTGCGCAAAGAATTCAATCATTAATTTGCCGAAACCCTGAACCTCTCCCTCAGCCTCCAACAGTTGTTTGCGGGCTTCTTCAGCGGATTTGATAGCACACTCGACGTTACCCTCCGCTAGGGCAGCCCTGTTCTCCGCCTCCACTAGCTTAGAAGCCAAGTCAGCATTTTTCTTTTCCAGTTCAGCGTTCCTCCTTGCTAACTCGGCATTCTTCCGCTCAAGGTCAGCGTATGCAAGTCGCGTTTTGGCAGCATCTGACTTGGCATCTTCGGCTTGCTTTTTCAGCTCCGAACGCTCTTGGTATGGGACTCAAGCAAATCATGATAGCGTTTTTGCATATCTTCAAATTGTTGTTTGAAGCTAGTAGCATCCCGTTGAGCAACAACAAGCTGGGCCTGTGTATCCTCCAAATCTCTTCCTAGATTCTTTAAGGCCTTTGCATCGTCTTCTGCGGTTTTTTTGCATCGAGTCAGCATTCGTGATTAAAGTGCGGATGATTCTGGAAAGGTTGCGTGAATACTTGAACATTTCAGAATACTGTTTCTCGACCGCATCTATCTTTGCTTTGGCCTCATCCACCCACCTTGAAGAAATAGGCTCAAGGGCAGGTAAAAAAGTCAAGTTTTCGAAGTAATGTTCAGGAAATTGCTTCTCCAGATACGCCCGCTTAACTACAGTTTCAGCGTCTAGCGGCGGAGGGGCGGGAATCGTCAGCTCAGCATCCTTGTGCGTGGAGGACTCAATAGCCTCTTTATCCATTCTAGATCGTGTAGCAGTGACCTTATGCTTGCTTCGTGATTCAATATCTTTTGGCGGACTCCTCTCCCTGCTGCGTTTTTCTTGAAAAGAGGTTGAGTCTTTTGGTTGTGGCCTGTCCTCTTCCCGACGACCTTGATAACCTTTATATCATTCTGGGTCTGTCCGGACAGGAGAGTGAGAACGCGAGGTTCGCGAACGATAAGGATCATAGGGCCTTCTGTCCTCCCTACCGCGATCATCACGGCGATCATGCTCAGTATCATAGGGCGGATTTGACATGCTACGACGAAGTTTCCTGATATCATAGTAAGATCGGGACATCGTGCCTGCACAACAAAACAAATGAAATTCAGGATAAATATTTTCACAAAGAGAGATGCTGTGAATAGTGGTGTTATTTTGTAAAGTGCGTCCTAAGTGGTGTTTTCCCCCCGACAAACCCGAGTCCGAAGTTAGACTAGTACGAGCGGGTTCTTTGGCCTTAGCAGGAGTGGTCTCTCCGGAGAAGTGAAAACTAAAGGATTCTTCCTAAAATCCTCTGAAGTGTAAATAGTTTCAGGTAAGGGGAGATCCCCCAAACCCTGAAATAGTGGGTCATCAGTGCTAGGGACATCTCCCTCAGAAACATCGATCGGTGACTCTTTGGAAGACGTTGACCTTTCCGGAGAAATGGCATCCTCGGGAACAGTATACCCTTCGCGATGCTTTTCGGCCATGTTAGCCAATTCATCATCTTGGGTAGAAGAAGGAGAGGGTGAAGCCTGGAGAGGCACTGTAGGGGCTCTCGAACCTTCGCCCGTTTCAGGGATTACGTCCACTGGGGGAATATATACATATGTAGCCGTCCCATGACCAATGCTACGAGTAACAGATAGCAACCCATGAAAATGAAGATATCTGTCCTTAAGGACTTCATCAATAGTTAAAAACTTTTGATCGCCATTAAGGAGCTGGTGCATCCGGTCAAAGAATACTTGGTCTGATATTTGTTTTAGGGTATTGACTGCAAACAAAAAGAAAAACGAGTTAAGGCGATGGCTTGAATGTATAGAGTCGAGATTTAGAAAACCAGTGCTTTACTTGATTTCGTCCACCTCCTAGCACATCCTGGCTGTCGCTTCACATAAAACCATTCCAGCCTGGAATCCCCAGCTTTACTACTGAATGACGCTGGAATTATTTTCCTCTTAGGGACAAACTCAAAGTAACAGAAAGAAGGAGTCTCTCGAGTCCGATGCTTGAAGTTATAGAAGTAATGAACGTCATCAAAAGTGAGCTCTATGCCTAAGATCTCACGGTATGCTACATATAAGGTGTACAAGTAAGCATAAGAATTAGGGTGCAGCTGCATGGGGGCAATCCACATTTGTCTTAGAAAATCGACGACGAAAGGAGAAAATGGAGGGATAGCCCCGACCATGCACATCAACCGAGTAATTGCCATATACCCTTCTGGAGGGTTGTGGCGACGGTCAGTTCTCGAAGGCACCGGGGTGTCCCTTTTTAGTATCCCGTATTTTAGACAAATTCGGATAAGTCTGTCGTTGTCGATCGTCGATTCAACAGAATCTTGGGGTGATTCCAATATGACGGCAGATTCAAATTCATCAGGAGCTCGGTCGTCGCCAATCCCTCCTTCCTCTTCACAACCAAGGGAAACTCCACCCTCCGAAGACACATTGTCGCTTTCGCGAGGTCCAACCTCGTAGTCTAAGCCCTCATCATTCCATTCTGGATCCGAGGAAGAAGATCTGTCCTCAAGAGTAATTTTGTTAGATGTCTCCGGGGCCTCCTTCTTCCCGGTTAGTCTAGAAGAGCGTCTGGGTCTCATGGTCACAAAACTATTGAAAAAGCAATAGCACAAGTTAGAGTAAATTAGCCCATATCCCCCCGTGCATGTATGCAAACTAAAGTGTAAACAGTGTATGCGGAAAGTGTAAAGTTAATGTTTGAAAGTGCGACGCAAAATTTTGGCAAAGTAATAAGGATCATGGCAGTTCTTGATGTCCAGTTATGTTCGCAAGGCACTATCCTAACTGTCCATTAAGTTGAAGATTATGCCAAGAGTTGATTGGGCCAGTTAAACGAGTTTTTATGCCTTAAGTTGGACTGCTCTTCGGTTCGGTTCGGGCGCATTCATTGGGATCGGATCGGGGGTGTAGCCCTGTCTTGGACTCGGACAAACATTGAAGCCCAGGAATCAAAGTCAGGTTGGTTCGGAAGTGGATCCCCCGAACGGTTCGGATCGGATTAGGCAGACATGCTTATCTCCCCCTTAATTTTATAGTCTGATCAGACCCGATGGGGTGAATTCTATTTCCCTCTTCAACTGCTTGCCCCGACCCGATCCGACCTTATGGATTTCTCTTCCTTTTCTTTTCCTCCGTTCTCCATACTCCATCGCCCGAACCAACTCCCTGTGATCTTCTTCTTCTTCCACTTCTTTAATCTTAGGCCCAATCTCATCTCCGACGCCCCAGTCATGATCGAACAAACTACGACTCCCTCTTCCAACGCCTCGAAGTAGCAACGAAGCCACCAACGACAATAACGAAGGAAGATGATGCTGTAGCGTGGAAATCACATCCAGATCGGTCGAACTGACCATAAATTTCAATTAAAACCTATTATCAAGAAGTCGATCAGGGATTTAAACCTACCAAGGTGGATAAGCTGGAGAGTCGCACGAGAATTATAAAAATATTTTCTCTTTTGAATCCTAGAGTTTCGGAACAGAACTAGCAAAACGATAAAATAAAAAGAAAGTGAGATGAAGATGAAGGCTGGACTTATATAAAAACAAGGTGACTATTCGTATCCCCGTTTGGACCGGATTGAAAGCCCAGTAGCATAGCTTGGCCCACTAGTCCAATGAGAAATAGAAAGGAGAAGGGGATCTGTTCGGGTCGGAATCCGAACCGAACAGAATGTTGTAACTCAGCAGTAAATTAAATTAAAATTCGAAGAAGAGGATGAAAGCACAAGGAAAATCAAAGGGAAAATTACCTAGAAGGCGATGTACAATGATAATCAAAGCATGCTCCATCTCCAACAGAAGCATCCTTTGAGGGGGCAAAATGTTAGCCCCCTTTGTGAACTAGGCAACACAAAGTCGAGATGTGAAACGTTGAAGAACTTAGAAAGCATCATAGCGGATCAGATCGGAGAGATGTTGCTGTTCGGATCGGAGAGCTGTTACGATTTGGATCGAAGAGACGCTGCTATTCGGATCGGAGGGCTACCTACTACCAGGTCGGAATGGAGCAGAGCGAAACGGATAAGGATTTAGTTTCAGCATTAAGTCGGGTCGGATCGGATGCCCCGATCCGAACCCTCTCTGCAGGCTCCTCCGAACCGAACCTATAACCCCCGTCACTTCCCCCCACGATCGCCTGAAGATGCGGAGCGGTTATGACTGGTTCCTACCCACGATAATCTCTATTCTGATGCGCTGTCAGCACTGGAGTCCATTCGAACCCGAAGACGATGGGATGGAAGACACGTGGCTCCGATCCGGATCGGGTTCTGACTAAATTTTCACCTATAAATACCTTGCCTGGAGACAATTCAAGGGATCTTCTTTTTGGAACTTTGAGAGTTCAACCACTTTCAGAAACTGAATTCCAGCACTCCCGGATAATCCAAATTGTCTTTCAACATTTGTTTTGAGAAAATTGAGTGAATGTATGTGAGTTGTGAGTGAAATTGAGTGAATATCTCATTGTAATTGCAACTATATCATCGAGAATAGTGATTGACAAGTGGACGTAGGCTTTTCAACGCCGAACCACTATAAATTCTGTGTCTCCATTTTACTTTTGATCTTATTTTAGTCTGATTTTAGTCAATTTGGGTGTTAGAACCACTTTTTGGTCTAACAGATGGTGTACGGGCTACCAACAATAAAAAAAGAACATGGAATAAGGATGTGTACTTGGCAAACATCATCGACAACCGTTTCCAAAGGAAGGATCAAGAAGAGCCAAAGAAGTGTTGGAATTAGTACATACGGATGTATGCAGTCCTATGAGCACTTTATCTCATGCTCAAAACAGGTACATTATTTTGTTTATTGATGATTTGACCTGCATGACATGGGTTTATTTCATGAGACAAAAATCTGAAGTGTTTGTTATATTTAAGAAGTTTAAAGCTTTTGTTGAAAAACAAAGTGGCAGGGCCATAAAATTTTTCAGAAGTGACAGGGGAAAGGAGTACAACTCCAATGATTTTGATAAATTTTGTGAATAAAAAGGTGTGGAGAGGCATCTAACAGTTAGGTATGCACCTCAACAAAACGGTGTATCTGAAAGGAAGAATCAAACCGTGATCGAGATGGCTAAATCAATGTTGTTTGATAAAGGCATATGCCTAAAGAATTTTGACTCGAGGCTATAAATACAACTTTGTACCTGCTAAATCGATGTCCAACAAAAGTTGTATGTAATATGACGCCGTTTGAAGCTTGGAGTGGAAGAAAGCCTTCTGTAAATCATTTCAAAAAAATTGGGAGTATTTTCTATGCTCAAATTCCAAAAGAAAAAAGGACAAAGCTTCAAGAAGCAAGTGAAAGATACATTTTTATTGGCTATAGTTCAGTGTCAAAGGGCTACAGACTTTACAACTTGAAGATAAAGAAAGTCATCATTAGTAGAGATTTGTATTTGATGAAAAAACATCTTGGAATTGGCAAAAGTAGAAAGTGGAGGATAAAATAGTTCCAGCAGTAACTTTAGAACAAAATTCAACTTCACTTGCAAATAACCAATGTGATTCATCTACACCAAGTTCTCCATCCCGCACTTCATCTTCAGCAAGTCATAATTCATTATCTCTATGCACAACCCTGATAAAAATGAGGAGTTTGAATGATATTTTTGCTAGGTGCAACTATTGCGATATAGAACTAGAAAATTTTGAAGAAGAGGTTAAGGAAGATGCTTGGAGGAAGGCAATGCAAGAAGAGATGGGTGCACTTGAAAGGAACAAGATGTGGTTGTTGGTTGATAAGCCAAAAGACAAAGGAACTATTGGAGTAAAATGGATTTAAAAGGTGAAGCTGTTAACACTGCTAAAACACAGTTCAAAGTGTCGGGTTGGTCTAGTCAAATCTGGATCGGGTCGGTCAGCTCTAAGCATCGGATCGGTCAGTAATAACGGATCGGGTCGGTCGATTGTGAAGCACTAGATCGCTCACAGTAACGGATACAAAGCACGACGTATGTGCACAATTCTAGAAGCATGAAACAAGTTAGTGCAGCTCAATACGTGCCACGTGGCATGTCATATCTTTACGTAAGCATGTTAGTGGAAGTATGAGAGTATGCCAACATTCAAGTGAAATAAAAATAAGCAAGAGAATGGATTATCATTCAAAAGGACGGTTTGCATGAGGACAACATGCAAATGAAAAACGTTAGAAGCATGGATGAAATAGACATAATAAGTTAACTTGGCTAATGAAGAGTTAAAATGAATATATGATTCAACACTTGCGTGAATTACATGCATAGATCAAGACCAATACAATATGGACCGCATGCATGTTGATAGAGTACTAAAGCAGTATAGATACAGTTCAGTTCATTTTAAGAATTGGTGTCTTCTAAATGAACGTGTGATATTAGTGCGTGTATAAATCCCTCCAATACATACTGACGGTTTCAAATTGTTCAAACATGGATTAATATAAATGCAAGAGTATGGCTCCATACAGGGAAAACTAAGTCAGTCTGTACTTCGTTTTTCGGATCGGGTCGGCCATGAAAATGATACAAAATGAACTGGGTCGAGACATTTAAAACATGGTGGCATATGTGTAATTAAAAACAAACGGATCGGGACATTAACAGAAAATGGATCGGTGCATTGGAGTGACACGTGGATCGGTCACAAAGAATGGAGCAGGAAATATAATTTGGATCGGGGCATTGTAGACAGACTGGAACATTACAAAATGGGAAGTTTGAACCGACACATTACAATAAAAATGGATCAGGATAATTAAAAGTGGATCGGGTGCTTTGATTAGCGATGGCATCCCTGTAAATAACTCATGCCCATGCCAAACTACCCTGATCCAAGTCTACCCCGATCCAAACTACGCCCGATCCAAACTACCCCGATCCAGACTACGCCCGATCCAAACTACCCCGAGTCAAACTATACCCGAGCCAAACTCCACAACAAACTCATTCTGGTCGGGCATGTACAAAAAACAGTGGCAGAACTGTAATTTATGGAATGTTCCAACTGTACACAGCTGTATAGTGGACCAGTGGCATTATGTAAATAGTGTTTAGCCCTGGCCAGATCTATGCCCGAGTCAAATTCTGTACTCCATAATTACGAAACTGCCATCGCCCTCAAACTTTGCCTATAAATAGCCCCTTGCTCCACAATTCAAAGGACCGATTTCTTGACCCCAAAGGGCTGCCTAAACCATTCCTACACCACTCTAAAGCTTCTAAAAACTTCATTAATGGCCGCCAAACTTCTCTCCTCCTTTCTCCAACATGAGATGGATCTTATCTTCTCCAAGCACCATTAATTCACACTCCGATCTACTCCAAGTGATCTCCAATCGCCATAGCTCCTCCTTAATGCACGGATCTAAAACCATTTTCATGATGGAACCAAGGAAAAGCATATAATTACGCAATCCAATCAGTTCCGTCTCAGATCAAAGTGCGATCTAAAGCAGAAAGAGAGCGATAAGTGGAGAATTATCACAAAAGTGGTCAAGTGTAATTAATGCGATGTATGAGGTGATAAAATTTGTAATTCTCTCCATAATGATGAAAAGTGATTGAAAAGTGGACGTAGATTCATAGCGAATCGAACCACTATAAAAATCTCGTCTTCTTATTGCTTTTACTTTTATTTTGTGTTCGTGGCTTCACAATTTCATACCATTTACTTGGTGACACGCTTTTCTAGCACGTCTTGGTGTTGATTCCAATTTTGCGATCAACGTTTGGCGCCCACCGTTGGGCCGCGTTCGCATCTCCTTCCTTCACATTAAAGTTCTAAGTCTACTTCTATCATAGATTCCTCAAATCTAAGATCTAGGCCAGTCGACGAATTATCTTCCAAATTCAAGGCCTTATCCGAGATCATGGCAAATTCCAAGAAGACCGTTAGCAAAACCGTGGTAGAAGCCGATAATGTTGTCAATGAAGAAACACCGCTCGCAAATCGCTTTGAAGTTGGCGAAAATTCAGAAAGCGGAGCCGGTGTGACCAGAAAAGAATTAAAAGTCGATATTGCCAATGTCAACAACCGAATGGATGCCTGTACTAAAATGATGATGGAGAAACTTGATGCCATTCTTAACGCTCGATCACATCCAACCCCTCCGAAAGTGAATGTGGATCTCGAAGAGAATGATAAATCGCCCGCTTCCGATCATGACCGCAACGACAATATGGAAGACGATTGTGATTGGGCAAGTGACAGGGACGAAGCTAACATCGAAGAAGTGAGATCAAAAGCTAAGAATCATTCCGAAGTGGATGCTCGAAGATCACCAACCCTATCACGAGGGCACCCCCTCGTCGAGAAGGTAAAGCACAAAAGCTCTCTAATCGAGATCATATGCCTAGACGGACATTTGGTAAAGAGCTCAGCTTCGAAGAGCGCCATAACACCGAAGAGTACATTTCAGATATGATAAAACGAGCCATGAAAAAGAATCAAGCTAGCAAAGATGACGAAAGAGAATGGGACTTCTCCCCCGATAGGACTCCGTTTACCGAAAGGATCCTCGAAGCAGAATGTCCAAAGAAATTTAATCCTCCGACTTTGCCTCCATACAATGGCCTTGTTGATCCCAACTACTTCCTATTCAAATATGAGTGGCGTATGAGTGCAGCTAAAGCGACTGATGAAATGAGATGCACCTACTTCCCCCTTTATCTAGAAGGTGCCGCGTCATTATGGTTCACAAAGATGCCACCCAAATCCATAGACCGTTTCTCCGACCTAACCAAAACGTTCAAGAGGCACTTCCGCTTGTATGCTACCAAAGCCAAGGACGATATAACTCTCTCAGCAATGAAGCAGAAGCCAGGGGAAACTGTCAAAGCCTTCCTTGGTCGATTCAATATCGCCTTGTCCGAAGTAAGGAATCTGGAACCACGTATAGTCCTCATGGCTCTACTCGATGCTATAGATAAAATGAGCGAATTTGGTAGATGGATAAAGATGAAGGAACCAACTATGTTTGATAAGTTCTATAAGAAAGAAGAGGAGTACATGAGAGTGGATGATAATCCTGTACCTCTTCAGATCATTGGTGGAAACCAACTCCTTGAAGCTCCTAAGAGTGTGGCTATTCAACCTAGTCAGAAGAATACTCAGGGGCAAAAGCGAGCTAATGAAGGAAATGACAACAAAGCTAATAAAAAGTTTCGTCCTCTTGACTCGTCTTATCTAACACCTCTGAATGACACTCCTGAGAACATATACCTTGCCACAAAGGATGCAGAAGATTATCCAGAACCTCGGCCAATGAGAATGAATGACCATCTGACCAAATTTGGGAAGTTTTGTTGGTATCATAATCAGCCAGGCCACAACACCAACGAGTGTAGGCAATTGAGATCGTTGATTGAAGAGCTGATTAAGAAGAACCGTTTGCAACAGTATGTGAAAAATCCTTAAGATGCAAATCCTTCTGCGACTACCCAGGGGCAAGGGACATCAAATGACAAATCCGGTCCAAGCAACGTAGCTCCTGCTCACACTATGCCAAGGCTGATAATCAACTGATGACCGTTGATGATGATCTAATATCTACAGCTCAAAATAAGAGATTTTTATCGCATTTACTTTACTTCTCTCATTACTTTACTTTCCGCTATGTTCTACTTTCCTGTAAATAGTCTGTAATGATTTACATGCATTGTACCGAACAATAACTCTATGAATGAAGTATTACCTACCTGTATAAATCTATATCTTGCCAAATTTATATTAAAATTTGCTAACAGACGATTTCTCATTACAGGCTATCTGGCGAGCGTTTGCTTCCTCACAACCCGACCAAGTGAGACAACCCTGATAACACTGATTCATTAGCAGATCGAGAAAGTCCCGATAAGTCAAACACCCAGAAAGTTAACAAGTAGCCATGGATCCAAAATCTTAAAGGTTTGCGTGAGTCTAGGGCACTTCAGCCGGACAGCGATCACTTACCAAAGTTAAGTGACTCCGACCGATGGTTGATGCCCACTCCGGGATCAACCCAACCTTACCTCATGGTTTATGGACGTCCAGGTACTTCAGCCGGGCAGCGATCACTTACCAAAGTTAAGTGACTCCGACCGATGGCTGATGCCCACTCCGTGGATCAACCCAACCTTACCTCATGGTTCATGGAGGTTCAAGTGCTTCAGCCGGGCAGCGATCACTTACTAAAGTTAAGTGACTCCGACCGATGGCTGATGCCCGCTCCGTGGATCAACCCCACCTTACCTCATGGTTCATGGAGGTCTAGGTGCTTTAGCCGGGCAGCAATCACTTACCAAAGTTAAGTGACTCCGACCGATGGCTGATGCCCGCTCCGTGGATCAACCGAACCTTACCTCATGGTTCATGGAGGTCCAGGTGCTTCAGTTGGGCCGCGATCACTTACCAAAGTTAAGTGACTCCGACCGATGGCTGATTCCCGCTCCGTGGATCAACCCAACCTTACCTCATGGTTCATGGAGGTCCAGGTGCTTCAGCCGGGCAGCAATCACTTACCAAAGTTAAGTGACTCCGACCGATGGATGATTCCCGCTCTGTGGATCAAAACAACCTTTACCTCATGGTTCATGGAGTTCCAGGATGCTTCAGTCGGGCAGCGAGCACTTATCAAAGTTAAGTGACTTTGACCGATGAAAGACACCCGCTCCGTGGATCGATATAGCCTTAACCAAAGGTTCGCGGGCGTCCATGGCACTTCAGTCGGGCAGCAAGCACTTACCAAAGTTAAGTGACTTCGACCGATGACTGACACCCCCTCCGTGGATCGATATAGCCTTAACCAAAGGTTCGCGGGAGTCCAGGGCACCTCAGTCGGGAAGCAATCACTTACAAAGTTAAGTGACTCCGACCGATGACTGATGTTCGCTCTGCGGATCGATGCAACCTCACCCAAACTTCACGGAAGTTCGCACTGCTAAACGATGCAACAACCAAAAATCATTTCCATAAAGAAAGCAATTTCTCCACCGTAAAAATCAACAACGCTCGATGAGCTCCATCATGTTGACTCAGTCGGCAAGAGAGGACAAAACGTTGGATTAAAATGATATCTTTGAAACGCGGGGCATCCAATGGAATCTCAACTTCAAAACTGATCAACAAAAAATTGAGCTATAAAAAAAATCTTCTCATAATGAATACTGGTGATGACCTCCAGAGCCGGGGCATAGATAATCAAAGACTTCTCCGAATAGAATCAGAGAATAAGTCACAAATATGTATTTCTCAAATGTGAAATACCATACACTGTCATATAAGTCATTAAAATGATAGCATTCAAAATCCATAGTCGGCTCACTCGATTATTTGATTTTGAGCATTAATGCGAATTTGAATTAGAATATTGTATTTGTACAGATAACATTTGACGAGTTTTAAACCGTTAAACAGAATAATTCCGTGCAGATACTTCATTCAATTCAAAAATAAAATTCTCTATAATTCATTAACCCGCTATCGATATGGACGACCGATAGTGAAGTATAAGTTCAAAATCGTGTAAGTGCTTGTTTTAATTACAGAACTGGTGACACAAAGCACAGTCCGCCATGGCAAACAAAAAGTCATAACTGGATCGTAACGCAAAATGTGTCAACGATAAAGTTCATTTCGAAGCCCGCATTAGCCGCAAGAAAAAAATACAAGCTTCGAGGGGCAAATGTTAACACTGTTAAAACACAGTTCAAAGTGTCGGGTCAGTCTAGTCAATTCTGGATCGGGTCAGTCAGTAATAACGGATCGGGTCGGTCGATTGTGAAGCACCGGATCGGTCATAGTAACGGATACAAAGCGCGACGTATGTGCACAATTCTAGAAGCTTGAAACAAGTTAGTGCAGCTCAACACGTGCCACGTGGCATGTCATATCTTTACGTAAGCATGTTAGTGGAAGTATGAGAGTATGCCAACATTCAAGTGAAATAAAATAAGCAATGAGAATGGATTATCATTCAAAAGGACGGTTTGCATGAGGACAGCATGCAAATGAAAAACGTTAGAAGCATGGATGAAATAGACATAATAAGTTAACTTGGCTAATGAAGAGCTAAAATGAATATATGGTTCAACACTTATGTGAATTACATGCATAGATCAAGACCAATACAATATGGATCGCATGCATGTTGATAGAGTACTAAAGCAGTATAGATACAGTTCAGTTCATTTTAAGAATTGGTGTCTTCTACATGAACGTGTGATATTAGTGCGTGTATAAATCCCTACAATACATACTGACGGTTTCAAACTGTTCAAACATGGATTAATATAAATGCAAGAGTACGGCTCCATACAGGGACAACTGGGTCGGTCTGTACTTCGTTTTCTGGATCGGGTCGGCAATGAAAATGATACAAAATGAACTGGGTCGAGACATTTAAAACACGGTGGCATATGTGTAATTAAAAACAAACGGAATGGGACATTAACAGAAAATGGATCGGTGCATTGGAGTGACACGTGGATCGGTCACAAAGAATGGAGCAGGAAATATAATTTGGATCGGGGCATTGTAGACAGACTGGAAAATTACATAATGGGAAGTTTGAACCGGCACATTACAGTAAAAATGGACCGAGATATTTAAAAGTGGATCGGGTGCTTTGATTAGCGGTGGCATCCCTGTAAATAACTCATGCCCGAGCCAAACTACCCCGATCCAAGTCTACCCTGATCCAAACTACGCCTGATCAAAACTACGCCTGATCCAAACTACCCCAATCCAAGTCTACCCCGATCCAAACTACGCCCGATCCAAACTATCCCGAGTCAAACTATACCCGAGCCAAACTCCACAACAAACTCATTCTGGTCGGGCATGTACAAAAAACGATGGCAGAACTGTAATTTATGGAATGTGCCAGCTGCACACAGCTGTAAAGTGGACCAGTGGCATTCTGTAAATAGTGTTTAGCCCGAGCCTGATCTATGCCCGAGTCAAATTCTATACTCCGTAATTACGAAACTGCCATCGCCCTCAAACTTTTCCTATAAATAACCCCTTGCTCCACAATTCAAAGGACTGATTTCTTGACCCCGAAGGGCTGCCTAAACCATTCCTACACAACTCTAAAGCTTCTAAAAACTTCATTAATGGCCGCCAAACTTCTCTCCTCCTTTCTCCAACATGAGATGGATCTTATCTTCTCCCAGCACCATTAATTCACACTCTGATCTACTTCAAGTGATCTCCAATAGCCATATCTCCTCCTTAATGCACGGATCAAAAACCATTTTCATGATGGAACCAGGGAAAAGCATATAATTACGCAATCCAATCCGTTCCGTCTTGGATCAAAGTGCGATCTAAAGCGGAAAGAGAGCGATAAGTGGAGAATTATCACAAAAGTGGTCAAGTGTAATTAATGCAATGTATGAGGTGATAAAATTTGTAATTATCTCTATAATGATGAAAAGTGATTGAAAAGTGGACGTAGATTCATAGCGAATCGAACTACTATAAAAATCTCATCTTCTTATTGCTTTTACATTTTTTTTTGTTCGTGGCTTCACAATTTCATACCATTTACTTGGTGACACGCTTTTCTAGCACCTCTTGGTGTTGATTCCAATTTTGCTATCAGCAGAAGCATAATCCATATGGTATAGTTCAAAAGAACAAAGCGAGGCTCATTGCAAAGGGCTATTCTCAACAGCCCTTTGCACCCCAAGGATTTGAGATTGAAGGACAAGAAAGGAAAAGTTTACAAATTAAAGAAAGCGCTTTACAGGCTAAAACAAGCACCACGGGCATGATATGTCAATATTGGCAATTACTTCATGAAGAAAGGCTTTGAGAAGAGCAAGAATGAACCTACTTTGTATGTCAAACGACAGGGTATGGATGGTATTCTAATTATTGCACTATAGGTAGATGATTTAATTTATACCGGAAATAATTTAAAGTTGATTGAAGATTTAGAAAAGAAATATGAAATGAACAATTTGGGCTTGCTGCATTTCTTTCTTGGAATAGAAATTTCTCAAGGTGATGATGGAGTTTTTATTTATCAAAAGAAATATGTGGAGAAAATACTAAGAAAGTTTGGGATGTTTGGGTGTAATCCAGTTGATACACCATTAGTTGTGAATGAAAAGCTGAAAAAAGAAAATGGGGGAAGGAAGGTTGATGCTAGTTACTATAGAAGCCTAGTTGGTAATCTATTTTACCTCACTAGTACAATACCTGATATCATGTTTGCAGCCAACCTACTTTCTCGATTCATGAATGATCCAAGTCATATCCATCTAGGTGCAGCAAAAAGGGTGCTGAGATATATTTAATGCACTTTGGACTATGGGATCAAATATGAAAACAATGTTGAAACTATTTTATTTGTGTTTTGCGACAGTGACTGGGCAGGCAGATGACATGAAAAACACTTCCGGAAATGGGTTTTCACTTGGATCAGGAGCATTTTCTTGGTGTTCGAAGAAGAAACAAATGGTTGCTCAATCTTTTGTAAAAGTTGAATATATTTCAGCTGGCCTAGCTACCCAACAAGCAATATGGTTGAAGAAAATTCTAAATGATTTTGGTGAGAAACAAGGAGCTGTAACTATCCATTGTGACAACAAATCAACCATTGTTATGGCTAAGAATCCAGTCCATTATGGAAGAACAAAACATATAGCCATCAAACATCATTTCATTCGAGAAACAATTGTAAATGAAGAAGTGCAGCTGAATTTTTGCAAAACAAATAATCAAGTTGCTGATATTTTCACAAAAGCTCTACCGAGAGAAAAATTTCAGAAATTAAGAAAATCTCTTGGAGTTCAAGAACAACACATTAAGGGGGAGAATGTTAGTAATGTGTGTAATAATTAATATTTGCATTGGAATCGTGTATCTAGAATACTTAAGAGTCATGTCCTTTGAATTAAAAGTCATGTCCATTGGTTCAGGTGTTGTCTGTTCATGCACTATAAGTATGGAAGGCTCCATTGTTTTGTGGCAAGATAATAAAAAAATCTTCTCCTTATATTCTTAATTTTATTACCAACAGAAGCAAATGAATAAATATCTTTAAAAATATTATATAACCATGGGGTTAAGTACTGGAAAAGGTTATATGACTAACTTTATGTCGTCGCATTCCAAAGTTAATAAATATCCGAACAAAGAATTTTCAGTGGTTGCATTGGAAGGGAAGTACTTTTTTTTGATCAAATTTTTTTTTTCAGTAACTACGTTAAAGGCATTTTTGCTACGGGCGATACAATGGGCGTATGTCATATGTTGTTTTTCATGAGTATGTCACTGGTATACGTCATATAGAAATATGCCTATTGATATGTTTGATTAATTAATTTTCTATCATACGTCATTCTGTTAAGACATTATCTTCCTACATAGGTCAAATTTATTTATTTGATAGTTAAAAAAGAATCCATAATTGATGTGTTTCCGTGAAATTTAATCTTTGACAGTTAAAAAACAATCCATAACAGTTAAAAAAGAGTGGACGAAAGAGGCTATGGCATATTTAGGACTAGTACCACTTGGTTAATGTATTTTCTTTGGTGCATGTTATTGTTTTTGGCTTATTTTTCTTAACATAGTGTAAATCAACTTTTGGTTTATATTTTAGCTTATTTTGCAGGCTCAATGGTGAAAACAACAACGCTAGTCGTGTTTGGTTTAAAAAAATATTTTGAGTTTTAAGTTTTCAATATTGATAATAAAAGGAAGGGACCATGTAAAAATATTTTAAGTTTTGAATTTTCAATATTGATAATAAAACATATGAAAGTTAAAGAACGACGAAGAAGTGAAAGAATGATAGAGGGACCATGTAAAAAAGGGAGGGATGGGAATGATATATTATCTCACTTTATTGTGTTAATTGTCAAAATAAGGAAAAAAAAATAAAATTTGTTTTCTATTTTATGTGTTAGCTTTGTTTTCTAAAACGATCGTTTTTGATGTTATTTGTGCATTGTTCGCATTTTACTGTTGATGAAAACTAAAAACTAAAAAGTATAAAGATTCTTACGAAGATCGAAAAATAATTTCTTAGGTTTAAAATTATTATTTGTTGTTGTTTTTGTCCAAACAATATATTATGTGCATAACATGAAAAATGTACCATAAATTTATGTTTACTATTAAATATCAATGATGGAATTATAAATATTTAACAACGAATCTGCTAACCATAATTAAAATGGAATTAAGATCTAAAAGCGCTTGAGGAACTATACTGAAAATGATTTGGATGATGTCTGTATATATAGACTAGCGATAGTGTAGAAGCCCAAATGGGTCAATTGTAACCAATCAATAAAAAGGAAACAGAAATAATATATAGGCCAGGCCCGATAGTCACTATACATAATGGCATATATGAGAAGATAAAAATGTGAAGCGGTTGAACCTCTCATCAAACTTAGTGGACTAAGTGGACGCACAATCTCGTGTCTAAGATGTCTATGCATGACCTCATGCCAAGTGACAATTTAAAGTGTGGGACTACTCCTAACCTTGTATCACATTCCAAGTTTATATATACCCAAATTTGAATTCTAATTTGTTAGGCTTGTTTTGCATAACAATTTTAATTGTAATGCATCGCTGAATTACTGGAAGATATGGTATATAAATATGAGTTGGGAAAATAACACTACAACAAAAGGACTCTATTATAACTGTAGTTTTACAAGTGTCACAAAATGACAATTGTAATAAAGGTTTTATTACATCTTTTTTTTCTTCAGAAAGTTGTAATAAACTCATTATCAATAACTCTTTAATTTTCCCAGTTGTGATAAATGTTTATTATAGTCTTTCTTTTTTATTGGTTTTAATATGTTGCTATTTTTAACAATTTTTTTTTGTAGTTGTGATAGATACTTATTACAATCTTTATAATTTGTCATTTGTAAGGAGTAAATTTTTAACAACTCTTCTTCTTCTTGGTAGCAATAGATGCTTTTACAACACTATTTTAATCAGTTGTGATAGTAGTTAGCAATAATACTTAATAATTACATAATTATCAATAATTAATAATTAATAATTAATAATTATAATTAACAGTTAATTTGAAAATATGAAATAATTAATAGTAATTATTATTCAATAATTAATAATTATTATATTATAAATAATAATAATTATAATAACTAGTACATAAAAAGTAATTATTATTATTAATTAACTAATAATAAATAAACCATAATCAATTTCTAGTAATGAATATTAATAATTACACTACAAGAACAACGTTAGTTTCCAACGGCTAAGGGCTGTGGGAGGCTGTTGGTAAGCCGTTGGAAATTTCGTTGGTAAACGGTTCAACCTATCAAATGGCCTCCAATGCAAGAAATAGCTAATTTCCAATGGCGTCCAACGTTCAATTTGGACACGTGGATTTAGTTGTTGACTAGATAGCCGTTCGAAATCGTTAGAAGACATTAGAAATATGCCATTGGAAGCTGTTGATTGCCGATGAAATAAATGGACCTATAAGTCGTTGGAAGCCATTGAAAATCTATGTATTTTTTTAGATTTTAGATTGCTTACTTCAAGCTACCCAACAATCTCATATATATCAAACAATTACATTTCGAAATCATACACATAAAGATCAATACACATAACATAAACCAATATTTACAAACATCCAGCAAACCAACGTCATCAATCAAAATAAATCATCCAACGAAACGTCTAAGCCATCATCACCGCCACATCAACAACATATACAAACCATCATAATGTACCAAGCAAATCCTCAAGCACTCTAAGCATATGTATATATATGTATATTTGTACATGTGTGTGTATATATATATATGTATGTATGTATGTATGTATGTATGTATAACAAAATGTAACAAACCAACCTCAAGTCTCTCCTCCGGAACCCCCAGATGATGAAGTAAATGTATCGTACTAGACTATGAACTCCGCCATTGCTCCATATGTTCTTCACAGCGGCGATCGCGCTTAGTAAACTCGGCGATTTAGGTTCGTAGCTGTGCAATCTCCTCCTTGTCCTGAACCCTCTGGTACGACTTCTGAGATGTCTTAGCCTATAATTACAATTTCAATTTTGTAGTGTTTCATATTAGCAATCAAGTAAATTTATGTTTCTATTACCGCTTGGTTCCCAAAACCATAGCGCCTATTGCGGTTTGATGGATGCATGACAGCCACAAAAATCAAATCCTCCTCATCAGCAGTCAAATCGGCCTTTTCAATATCCTCAATTATATGTGCTCGTTGTTGTTGGCACCATTCCTTTTATGCAAAATACAATTGAATTTAGATAAAAATATTTTAATTAAATTATAACTTTAAGCTAACTATGTCATAATTACATGTGCAGTACGTGCTTTGTCATCATGGTCCCTGGAGTAGGAAACTGAGCCTGAATCGTCGATCTGACTCACCTCATGTGTATGCATGAAAAACATCCCAATACGACACAAGAGCATCATGTTGTCTCTCCTGAAATATGCATATATGTAAATGTACATTATATAGTGTGTAATTAATAAATATACCAAATCCTTCCAATGATGATGGAACAACTTGGAAACACTGCGACGTGTAACAGAGTTCTTGCTCCTATCGCTGAATTTCTCTGACGTTGGCCTATAAATTTAAGATAAAAAAACATGTTTTATTTTAATTTATATATGAATTGAGTAGAACAATTTAAATTGAATATGCAGTAAATTAACCTGAAACTGCTCGTTATTCCACTAAGTATGAAGGTCATCCTACACATTAGCGCTCATCCAATTAGGCTTTTTTCCAGCTGATTTTATGCTATTTAATGTTTCTCTGTAATTTCTTGCAACTTTGTTGTTCCAATGGTGCCGAACTAGGGGAATATTTGTTTCTTGGAGGTCCAGTGAATGATTCATTTATGAGAAATAGTATAAACATGAAATGATCAAATAGGAGCATGATTACTTAATGTAATAATTGATATCTCACACATACCAAAAAATCATGCCAAATACTCTCCTTAACATTATTTGGTACTAAAGCCCACTTAGGCCAATATGACATCATGCGGCTCATGTAAGTGATTTGTCGTGATATCTCTAGGACTATAGTGGAGGGCTCTAACTCAAAACTACTGTGTTAAATAAAAAAACATTTAATGCTTCATGGCTACTATATATATATATATACTTATAGTATATCGTACAGAAATGAAATTTATATTTCAAACTTAATACTTACCCTATATTTGTTTTTGGCAGAAGAAACACTACAGGACGTGATAGCTCCCGTGATGGACCATCGGCATCACCACCTCTAGAGGATGAGAAGCAGAAGTAGACACAAAATTTGAAGTTGTACATCTATTTTACATCGTATCTATAGTACATGTTATAGACAAACATTATAACATAACATAACAGAAAAACACTATGTAAAACAAACATTATGATATGACAAATCGAATATTATAATGTTGATGTGTTATTTGCAAATCGAACCTTCGACTCGAGCATACTATCTCACTTTTTTCTTTAGATGATTTAAGTACCTGTTAATAATTTTTGTTTTTTATACATTTAATTAACCAATATCTAATGAACTAAATATTAATATAGCTTTCAAATGGATACATCCATCCATATTGCGCAGGCCCTTGAAGACATGCTTCCAATGGAAGATGAATAGGTAAATGCTTCATAACATTAAAAAAAACTGGATGAATTTCAATTTGCAGAGCAATATAGGGATTTCTTCCTTCAGTTTGTGTAGATGATCAATTTTTAATGTGGTAGAACAAAGTTTTTTATAAAGCAAGCTAAGTTCTCTTACAATAGTCAAAACTTTTACGAGCAATAGTTCTTTGAAAGCGACAGGCAACAATTTTCTCATTATAACATGACAATCATGGTTTTTCATTCCGCTACATTTATTGTTCTTATAGTCGACACATCAACGAAGATTTGAAGATGTATCATCCAAGAATCTTAATCCTTCCACCCATTTTAAAAGTATTCTAACTTGATTATTGTCTAGCTCATAGCACGCTTTTGTTTATTTTTATTTTTATTTTTGTCATTTGGCTTTATATGAAGCTCAGGACGATTACATATACTTCGATATCACATCTTGATTTCATTCGTCTTCCCCTTGACATTCAAATTTGCATTAAACACATTATGAAACATGTTTTTCTCATTATGCATCACATAATATTATGATGAATCAGGAGATTTTTTCTAATAAGGCAACTCACAAAATATGCTTTATTTGCACCAATTATGAAAACTACACCAAAACAGGTGATTCCCAACGAGTATAATTGTCACAAACAACGCATATTAGTGTTGCTAGGGGGGCGTGACAATTTATTACCAACGCATATAAGTGTTGGTAGAATTTCTTTCCCAACGGTTATAAGTGTTGGGACATTTTCCTTCCCAACGCTTATAAGGGTTGGTAGAATATATTCCCCAGTGGTTATAAACGCTGGGACATTTGCCTCCCCAATGCGTATAAACATTGCCAATTTCATCATACCAACATATATAAGTGTTAGCACAAAACAAAGTAGTAACATAAATAAGTGTTGGTGTTTTCCATGTTCTAAATTAATAACTGTTGCTACTAGCCTATAGTGCATGATTATAATACACAATATTTAATATGAACCCAGAATATATGAATTTGCAAATGTACAACTCAATCAATATCAACAAACAACATCTGTAATCATGATTATAATATAGAATATCATTTAACAAAAAATAGGTTCCATACATAATTAAGTTAATAAATTTAGTATATAATTAACCAATCCCATAATCATGCATATCAAACTGAAATACCCAAAGACAATAAACTATCCATAGTAAATATTACAAATACCAAATACGAAATTTAGGGCATATAATAAAGCCTCCATCTGAAAATTCAAGATCTTCAACTTCAGCATTACCACCACAACTATGCTTCAATCCCTCTTTTCTTCCGCTTCTTCTAGAAGTACATATATGCATTCAATATCATAATAAATTGAAATTATCAGTTAAAGCCAAGAAATCAATGCTTAAAGAAATAATGCATTAGTCTAACATTTCAAATTCAAACTGAGTTGCAAATTCTGTTGTAAATTGAGTTATGTGGCAGACTTATTTCGGCAAACTGAGTTGCAAACTCAGTTCGGTAAACTGAGTTGCGAACTCAATTTTGCAACTGAGTTTGCCACTGAGTTTTGCAATTGAGTTGGCAGACTCAGTTTTGCAACTGAGTTGTGTAAATCAGTTTGCACAACTCAGTTGCTACCGAGTTTGCCAACTCAGTCTTGCTACTGAGTTTGTCAACTCAGTTGCTAAACTAGTTTGCAACTCAGTTACAATCTACATTAATAAACATCAGTAATAATAGACATTAAGAGAAACATATTACCTGAGAATTCAGACCAAAGGATCTTGAGAAATAAACATAATATCCTTAATATAATAATAGGCCTTGTGAGTCCCTTCTTATTGTTGCTTTGGATCCCATGGAGCTATTCCTTCGAAAATGCATAATTTCAATATCATAAAATGAACCCAACTGCCTGAACAAGGTAAAGAAAAGAAAAAAAAACTTAATATAAAAGAAATAGAATCCAAACTGACCTTAAATTTGGAAGACCGATGAATTGAAGAAGAAGAGAAAACTGAATTTTAATTTGGAGGAAGAACTTCTTAGTTTCTTTTATCACTTTTACTTTCCCCTTACTTCCTTTACAACACTCTTACTTGGGTGATTTCATTCATTAACACAAAATGGTAGGCTTTATATAGTAGCCTTACATGACAATTCGTACTTAATAGATACCATTTCATTAATAGACACTACCTTTCACTAATAGACATAACCATTCACCTTTTTTTAATTTTCCAATAATCTTGCATTTAAGGTTTACCCAACAAAGACTAAGTTACAAACATTTAACAGCTTTGCTTTTGGTATTGTATTTTAATGGGTTTCCTTCCTTTATTTTCATCTTGTTCTAAAATGAAAGACAATCAAATAATTTAAAACTAATTCCTTCAGCTTGTTTTCGAAATTTTGCAAGTTGTAAGCTCAGTTTTGCAACTAAGTTGCAAAATCAGTTTTGCATGCCACCAATTTTGCTCTACCCGAACATCTAATACGATGTACGATGCAATTATTTTAGGAGAAAAAAATAAGAAACATCTAAAATAACTTTTGGTCGATTGTAGAAACACGTTTTAAAGATAAATGTAACGACCCGTACTCTACGCATCATAGGATCATAGAATATTTATTTCTTTCACATACGAAGTTGTATGGTCATGTAACTTTGGGAGACGACTATTGGGGTCATTTCCCATGTTCATGATTTTTGTCGATTTTTAAATGACCATTTTACCCCTGGTTGTTACTTTTTTGGCCATAACTTTTGATTGGAAAGGAATTTTGACCTGAAACAACTTCCATTGGCTCCGGATGATGGTTTACAATTCCGTAGAGTGGTCACATTAGCCAAACGGACTCACCGTTTGGGAGATATGGCTGAAACAAGTTTCAGATGGTGAAAAACAGCTTAATTGGGCCTAACCGGGTGATTAACAGCTAGGCCCAATGGGGGATTTCGGGATTAGGGTAAGGAGGAGGCTGAAATCAGTTAGAGAACGATTTTATCCTCATTTCCCAACCGCCACTTTCTTTCTTGCAACCCTAGCAATGGCCTCCAACACCCAAATCACCTTCTAATCACTTTCTAATCAAGTTTTGGCTTAATCTACATCAAACTACGGAGAGGAAACACGAAAGGAAGGCTAGAGCTGCCGTTAGACATCAGTATTCGCCCAAATCAGCAAGGTTTCAGTTCTGAGAATTTCGTTTGTGGCCAAGGTGGGTGATTAGCATCGTTTTGACACTAATTACAGTTAATTAAGGGTAATTAGTGAAGATTAGCGAATTTATACACTAATAAATTCTGGAAAAAATGTCTATAAATTCGAAAATAATATTTTATGCCTCTGGTAGAAATTTGGTTTAATTTGATTAAGTTTTGTTAACCCTATGATTAGTTTTGCTTAATCGTGTTTAAGCGAAATTATGGGGTTTTGGGTATATTTGATCCATTTTGACATATGAATTCATTGTTTTGGTGTTTGTGGTTAGTTTGCTATGTTGCTATGACTGTTTGACATGATTTGTGATTGATTAGTATAGTTAGATTTGTCGAAAACGTCGTCGAATGGCGTAAACAAGTTATTGAAAAAAGTTGCAGAAAGTTGTGCAGGGTTTCGGATCGGATCGGATATGGGCTCGGATCGGATAGGAGACCTGGGCAAGGAACCCGACCCGAACTGGAGTCTGGCACAAAAGAGGCTTGGCAAAAAGGAAGGCCATGTTGGTTAAGCTGGGGATCGGATCGACTTAGGGACGAAGGGCTCGGATCGGAACTTGACACTTAGGAGAACTGGCAAGAGGGAAGGCCACGCTAATTGAACTAGGATCAGATCAGATGAAGAAGGAGGGATCGGATCGGAGCACGTGAAGAACGAGGGAGCGGATCGGAGCGGAAGCATGAACTGAAAGGGAGATGACACCCGACCCGACCTGGAGGAGGACACCCGACCCGACCCGAAGTGGGACGCCCGACCCGAACCGATGCAACGCGGTGGACCCGAACCGAATCGTTACAGGGGAAGACTACGAACATAGCCAATTCAAAGTAGAGGACCCGACCCGAACCGATGGCTAGGAGGGGAACCCGACCCGACCAAGTATTGACCAATAACTTGAGATGCAAAGGTAGTCCAATATGGGAAGGTAGAGCTCAGGATCCAGTTGGGAACCGATGAGTTCACTTCATGATTGGGCTTTGCTGCTGGACGTGTGCCAAGGGGCAGTCGATGTTTATGACTTTGGATCACTATGCATGGGAAGTACGTGAATGGATTCAGGGCTGAAATGGCCTAGGTACGACGAAAGGGCTATAAACCAATGAAGTGGGGTCATTTGTAAAGATTTGGTCATGACTCCATGTGGTAAGCTTGGTAGTAGCAGTAGTTGTACAAGTTGAAATCTGTCACTACTTCGATGGGTCTAGTGATTGATAGTGGTAGACATCGTATGCTTTACGCACTGAGTGAGAGATGTGAGGATGGTTGCTATGGATGATTTGTTTGCTATCATTATGACATGCACACCCCACCCCCGTATTCTTTACAATATTTATTATGGCACCTTAGAGTACTGTACGGTTTGTGGTACTAACTCTTTGGTTGCAGGTCCAGGTTCAGGTATGGTTTTGTATGCCTGTTATTGTTCTGTTTAGATGCTTATCGCTCATACCAGGCTTTATGTCTGACCCAGAGTTTTATGTCTCTTCTTATTACTCTGGGTGCTCACACGAGCAAACTAGAAACAGGTTAGCTGGTGATGCACAGGTAGATGATCCGGAGACGAGCAGGAGGCTTCCACGTAATATATATATATATAGTATTCTCCCTGTGTTGTTGAAGATCACTGCTTGGGCATTGGTGGTGCATCTTCTACTTTAGCTTTCTTTTGTTTAGAGACAGTAAATTTGGAAAGTTGTAATAAGCTGTATTTGGATTTCCGCTGCTCTGATGTTGATGTTGATTTTAGTTATCAGCTTATGCACTGTCTCACCTGTTTTATGTCTAGTATGTTATTATTATTATATTTTACTCTATGCGCTGTGAGACATTTTACAGGTTCTTGATCAGTTTGTTCCCTTCTTTCCTTTCTCCTGACGACCGTCCCGTGCTAGTCGGGCAGGTGTACAGCGCACTTTCGGAGGAAATGCAGGCTGGTGCGGGGCGGACCGTCACAATAAAAGTCCTTGATCATGTTCATCCAACTATGAATGGTAATTTAATTAGGAGAAAACAACCACTTAAAGGGACCGGTGCCGTATACGTTTCAACTATGAATACCGAATGTAACAACGTAACCTGCATATTAGGCAGTTGGGCATTGATGTGTCATGTGATGTTGGTAGAAAGAAAATAAGCCATAGTAAACACCTCCTCGTCTTTGTTTTTTCAGAACATGTAATGAAATCCGCATTATGTAGGTTCCAAACATGTACTACATTTGGAAGGGTATGGTTAGAAAATCAGACAAACAAAAACTGCTGACACAAAAACTAGCACAACACCAAAAGATAGACTTATGTAGAGATTAAAATGAAGATAAACAAATAAAAGGAACATAAAACAGGAAGAATCTCACACAGATTTATAGCGGTTCGGCGTAAAAGAGCCTACGTCCACTTTATAAGCTTATATATATTGTTCCTGCTAGTAGAAGAATGATTACAATGGTGGAATAGGGTTAAGACTACAAATAAATAGTTTTTATAATCCTTTTCTCTCTCCCAAAACGAAAAAAGATCCCCCTTTCTGAACTGAAAAGAGGTATTTATAAATGACACAATATTAGGATGTCTTGGACACGTGTCGTGAGATCCAAAAGGATAGCTGATATTGAATGAGTTGGTTTCCCTTGAAGAGTTGGTATTCTCTGCGCATTATCAGCATGGATTAGCGCTAGATCCTTCCATCTTGAGTAATTCGAAAGAAAAGATTTAGGGCAAGCTAATCCTTAGGCCGGTGTTTCGGATCTCACCTAAGGGTGACAAGGCTAATCATGCTTGCTCATGCCAAACTCCTCTAGGCTGCATCAAGGGAGGAGAGCTTGGATGTTGGATCTTACAGCTCGGCCCAACTCGAATACTTCTAGTGTCTCTTTGTCGCATCATTTCGACTTGATAGGATGCCCGAATGGCCCATCAACACTTTGCCCCCCAAAGTATGGTGTGTAGGTAACGGAACATACTTTGAAAGCATATAAGCTGAACAAACTTTCTCACTTCAATCAAAGAATCTCGGAGACCGGGCCGAATAATCCACTCGATGAATCGTGAAATCCGTAATGGGTTCATGAATTGTTTTGGGGACATCAACAGACCCAAATAGCGATGACGCCTTGCTGTCATGCGTCCCATTGGCTGATAAAGTTCGAATGGATTTGGAAGTGCAGAATCTCTAAGCCACATTTCACTCGTCCGAGTTAGCAAAAAGCTTGGTTGAACAAAATATTGCTGCAGCTATTGAGTCAACTAGCAATCTATAGCTTCAGCATGACATTGACATCCAGGCGGTCAAGTCCAAGCACGCTCAGGAAAGGATTGAGTTAAAGGTGGGGTACGCTCGTCGGGTTCTTGAATTTTTTGCTAAGTTCCTTCGTCATAGGGATCTATCCTGGAAGCCAAAGTATCCCATGGTTCTAGCTGATGTATGGGGAATAATTCTAGGTGAGGAGAGAAGCATAGCACGTGAGCAACAAGTAGGCGAAGAGCTTCTAATAACCTGAATTCTGAACGAGAAGTAACTGGCTGTGTTGGTCGAAAGAAGAAGGCAGGAAGAGATTGCAATGGCGACAGAGCGCCATAGGGTGAAAGGGAAGTCGGTCCCTGACAGCATCCAGGTTGAGTCATCTACTATTTTTTCCACCACAAATATTGAGAAAAGCTCATCATCCACTTTTCCACCTGATCTAACTAGAGTTGCTTGATTCGCATGCCATCTCCTTTCCCTTCTTATTTTAGGCAGTGCCGGGACGAATGAGATTGCAGAAGTAGATGTCGCCGCTAATGAGAGAGAGGGTGATGTGAATGTAGCTAAAGGATCGAAGGCGGAAAGAATTAATATAGGGTAATCAAAGGACGATGATATCTAGATAATCTCAGAACTGAAGAAAGGTGATCGTCCATCTATGTCATAGGTTCAATCTCGTATGGGGATGGATATTTCTTCCGTAAAACCTAAACCATCTGAAGATGCTATGAACATTTAACCTACTCGAGCTATTCCCCCGACTATCTTTCTTCGGTCGAAGTTCCTTTCTTTCCGGATTCTACTAGTCCGCATGCCTTGACACCAGTTCCCCGTCCCTTTGGGAGCCCGTTTGGGGGAATTCGATGTTGCTGAGCTCCGGGGAGGTGATAGAGATTGTTAAACAGAGAGGGCTGATAGAGACGATCGAGCACGGGGAGGTGTTGCCCCATCCTAAGCTCCAACTGTAATTATTTTATTATTATTATTTTAGGCCCTTTTAGGAAGTCTTGTGCGAGTGTGGTCCTCGCGCCTCTGTAATCATTGGACTTCGTGTCTCTGAAGTTAATGCCTGAAATGTACCTGTCACGAATCAACATTTTGTAATCATGACATGACGATGCGAATGACAGTCTACGTGTTTTACAAGTATTTGTGTTACTTATGTGAAAAAGTATCATTCAAATTTCTCATCTTATTTTAGCCTCCGAGGGTTATTTAGACATTACCCTAATCGGAGTTACTTGTTGGCTTTCTTACCCCCAGTGTCGGGGGAGCCATTTGGACAGCAAACCACTCAGTCTCGCTCAGGCAGATCCAACCCTGATCAGGAGTTGAATGTCATTGAGCAGGTTACACTTTCAGTCTTTTATGTTTCACCCCTTAGTCGATAAGGAGGAGAGTTCTGTCAAGATTCGAGCGGTCTTTATTCGGGGTGCACCTTTCACGCTCTTTCGTCGTTTATACTCGTCCTCAAGTCATGAGGATTAGAGTTAAGTCCGGGTGATTAGTTATGGTGTTCATTTGGCATTACCCTTACTCATAGTCGTCAAAGAAGGGGCTAGAAACTAATCGATTAATCCAAGTTTAAAACAGATAAATAATTAGAGCAGGAACTGAGCTTTTTATTCATAAATCGCTACAATCGGCAAACTGTTGCTCATTACAATGCTAAAACAAATAAGGGAATAAAAATATTTGGAATGTCTAAGAAAGATAAAGTCATAAATGCTCTGCGTTCCATGATCTGTGGAATATCTCGCCATCAACGGTCGATAGTCTAAAACTTCCATTGTCAAGTTTTTCTTGAATGACGTAGGGTCCTTCCCATCGGGGACCCATATGGATGGGTACTAGGAAGATCCGCTTCAAAATGAGATCGCCTACGTCGAAAGTCTTCGGTCGGACCTTTTTGTTATAATATCGTACAACTCTTTGCCTGTGGGTCATTGCATGAAGGTTTGCCTCTTCCCTTTTTTCATCAACCGTGTCCAACGATGTCAAGAGAAGTGCTTTATTAGATAAGGGGTCATAGTAAGTCGTTCGATGCGACGAGACTTCATGCTCTATCGGGAGAAATGCCTCCGAATCATAGGATAAGGCGAAGGGAATATATCCTGTTGCGGTTTTATGGGTGGTTCGATATGCCCGTAGGGCCAATGGCAGTTCATCAACCCATTTTTCCTTTTCCCGTTCTAGCCGCTTTTTCAAAATGGTTTTGATAATTTTGTTAACCGCCTCAACTTGTCCATTAGACCGGGGATGAGCAACCGCGGTATATTTCTTCTTGATACAATGTTTCTCACAAAAATCTCTGAACTCGGAACTATCGGACTGTGTCCCATTGTTTGTGATGATAGTTCGAGGTATCTCATACTGGCATATAATGTTTCTGACAATAAAGTTGATGACCTTCTTTGTCGTTATCGTGGTCATCTACTTAGCTTCGGCCCATTTTGTGAAATAGTCTACTGCCACCATCACGTGTTTAGCACCTCCTTTCGAAATGGGAAATGTTCCGATAATGTCTATTCCCCAAAAGGCAAATGGCCAAGGGCCAGCCATTTGGGTGATTTCCGTTGGGGGAGCTCGCGGAATTCGCGCGAACCTATAATATTTGTCACATCTTTTAGAATAATTGGCAGCATCTTTGTTAATGGTTGCCCAAACGTATCCGTAGCGTTGTATCTTCCTGGCCAAGTTTTGCCCTCGGCGTGTGCCCCACAATCTCCTTCATGCACCACACTTAATATCTTATTGATATCATCGTTGGCCACACACCGAAACATGGGAATGGAGAATCCTCTTCTGTATAGCTGGCCTTGTTGAATCACGTATCGGGAAGATTGTCGCACCAAGGCTCGTCTCTCATTCTTTCTTTTGGGCAACGTGCCGCAAAGGAGGAAATTATTGATGGGGTCATCCATGACTCTTTCTTGGGTTCAGTATCAAACTGATCGATTTCAATTTGGTTGATGCTCGGCGTACTTAGGGTTTCTATGGGAACTAGCTCCGTTTCGCTAGGGTGGTCCGAGCTAGCTAGTTTAGCCACCTGTCCGCTTTCTGATTCTCTTTTCTAGGAATGTAGGAAATGCTATATCAGCCAAAACTTTGCAACAACTTCTCAACCTTTTTAAGATATGAACCCAGCCGTTCTCTCTTGGTAAGATATTCCTTGCAAATTGGCGTACCACAAGTTGTGAATCACAAAAAATGTCGAGCGATGTTATCTTTAAGTCTTTTGCGAGCTTTAGCCTGGCAATCAGGGCCTCGTACTCGGAATCATTGTTTGTTGCAAGGATTCAAGCCTCAAGACATAATAGACTGACCGTCCCTCGGGAGAAAGTAGTGCTATACCGGCCCTCGAACGACGCTTATTTCGGGCTCCATCCATATATAGCTTCTAAGTGATCGGTTCAGGTTCATCCTTCAAAGGTCGGGATTATCACTCCGGTCTTCATCCTTTGGAGCAGTGAATTCTGCTATGAAGTCCGCTAAGGCCTGCCCCCGGATTGATTTTCAGGGCATAAAGGTTAAGTCGAACCGACTTAATTCAATATTCCATTTTAGCAATCTCCCACTAGCCTCGGGTTGCTGCAAAACATGTCGAAGGGGTTGGTCGGTAAATGTCTTAATTAGATGGGCTTGGAAATAATGTCGGAGTTTCCTTGACGCGATCAACAAGCTATAGGCAAGCTTCTCAATTTTCGGATAATTGTGCTCGGCCCCTGTCAACTTTTTGCTTATATAGTAGGCCAGTCTTTGTACTCGTTCTTCTTCAAGAATCAAGATCAAGCTAATCGCATGTGCGGATACTTCTAAATTAATGAATAGGTCTTTGTTGTTAATGGGCTTAGAGGGGATGGGAGGTTTCTCCAAGTGATCGAGTAAACTTCGGAAAGCTTCAACACAGTCGGACGTCCAAGCAAAGTTCCGCTTCCCTCTTTTAATTAATTCAAAGAAGGGTAGACATTTATCAGTCACCTCTGAAATGAATTGACCCATAGCTGCTATCTTACCCGCTAGGCTTTGGACATCCTTGATCCGTTTAGGCTCCTGAATTTTCTTGAGGGCCGAGGCCACTCCGAAGGAACAGTTCAAAGGGTTCAGTTTCATCCCGTACTTCCGGAGGATGTTAAACATCCTTAATAGATCATCCACATGCTCGAACGATTGCTTCGACTTTACTAACATGTCATCCACATACACCTCCATCCTTTTTCCTATCTGGTCATGGAACATCTGCTTGACCAGTTTTTGATAGGTTGCTCCAGCATTTTTCAGTCCAAGGGCATTACCACGTAACCATACAGCCTGAGGTCAGTGATGAAGCTAGTATGCTCTTAGTTCGGGTATATGCATAACAATCTGGTTTTACCCTGAATACGCATCCATAAACGAAAGCAGCTCATGCCCTACGGTCGAGTCGACCAACTGATTAATCCTAGGTAGTAGGAAACTATCCTTAAGGCATGCTTTGTTTAAATCAGAAAAATCAATGCCAGTTCTCTACTTCCCATTAGCCTTTTTCACAAGTACTGTGTTGGCTATCCTACCGGGATAGATCGAGTCCCAGATAAACCTATTAACTTGTAATTTACCAATCTCTTCTTTCAAGGCCATCGACCTTTCGGGGCCGAGCATTCGCCTTTTTTGCTTTACCGGAGTTTGCTTTGGGTCGATGCCGAGGGAATGGGTTATAATGGAGGGAGAGATCCCACACATGTCAGCGTGGGTCTAGGAAAATACGTCTAGGTTTGCTCGGAGGAAGTCAGTTAGTTCCCTCGTCCGGAGGGAATCGAGATGGCATCCAACTTTTAGGACCTTGGTGGGGTCATTTCTACCAACCGAAATTTCCACCGTCGCTTTGTTCGGAGCGGTCTTTCTACATACTAGTTCTTCTTCCTCGCTAGGGTCGATATCTTCGACTCCACAGGTGGACGGTCCCAACCAGGACGTGTTCTATAGTTGCTATGCTCTCATATCTTTCACAGGAGAAGGCTCGGCTGTTGACTTTTTGCTGCCTTTATTCTGAAGATCCTTCCACTTCGCTAATTAACAAGCTTGCCCAGCTACTTGGTTTCCTCTTACCGTGCCAATTCCTCCATCAGTTGGGAATTTCAATAGCAGGCACCATGAGGCGATGTAGGACCTAAACTCCATTAGTGTTGGTTGTCCTAGGAACGCATTGTAGTGGGAGTTGATGTCCATTACGAAAAATAGTAGGGGTCTTACTCTCCTTCGATCCCCATCTCCTAACTCCCCGGGCAATTTGATCACTCCGATGGGCTCGGTGGAAGATCCGTTAAAACCATGTATCTCACCAGAACAAGGCTCCAAGTCCTGTAGCTCTAATTTCATTTGCTCGTAGGTTTGCTTAAACAATATATTGACCGAACTTCGATTATAGATCAACACCTTCCTTACTATTGTCGGGCCGATAGTTGCGGTTATCACAACGGAGTCGATCGTCGGAGCTTCGATGCCTATCACCTCCCTTCCATGGAAAATAAAATCCTCTGTCTCAGTCTTCCTCTACTTCATTGGGTTTACACTTTTGGGGATACTTGTTTTATTAGCATCAAGGTGTTTCAAGGAATTTACATATTGTTCCATAGCCTTGATATCGAACCCGCTAGGGTGTGGCCCTCCGATTATGGCATTGATGACCATTCCTTTCCCCTTATCTGGTGCAGTAGTTCGAGAAGCGGTCTGGCTTTGTCTGGGAGTTGAATCCCCTTGCCCCCTATCCCTTGGGGCCGTCTAATATTCATCGGGCTTTCCTTCCAAAATTAGTTTTTCAATGATGCCTCTAAGGTGCCGACCTCATTTGTTGTATTCCCGTAGATGTCGTGGAATAGGCAATATTTTCCAGTTGCTCGCTCCCTTTCTGTAGGCTCACGAGGAGGAGGTTTCTTATACTGGACCGTGTTATTGGTATCAAGATAGGGGCATGCATGCGCAAGTCACACCCCAAAAAAAAAGTGCATGCGTAGGCTGCTTTTAGAAGGAGAGAAAAAGTGCCATGCATGCATCATTTTGCTGTTGGGATGGGTAGTAAAAATACATGCATGAATAAATCTTCTCAATTTCATCACGTTCCAATTGGTAGCCAAAAGTTGGTGTAGATAAGTGGTATGTCATTGGTTTAAGAAGTCAGAGGTTATTGGTTCAAACTTTTGTAGTAACATAGTATTAGTATGGTCTTGATTTTGAAAAATATATCATTTTTTTAGTAAAATCATGCCATTTAAATTATTTTAAGTAGTAGATCTTGATCTCCTTCATTCACTATCGTTAGGGTCAACATGCCGTCGCATTTTCATTCAATTTTCGCATCGTCCGAATTGCCACAAAAGGTGAGTTTTCCTCACTCACGACTAACTGCTGATTAAGTGAATTAAGTATTTGAAATGTTACATGAAATGTTTGGTTGCCCTAGAACTTAATTGCTATGTGATTTGTGCACATGAGACACGCGCACTATTCCCTTATATGATACATTGTGGATGCGATGTTTGATCGATATGCTATGTTTTGTATTGTTTACACCTTGCAAGTTCCCTATAGATTTAGGAAAATCACTATGGGTTGAAATGATACATACCTGAATAATTGCATTCGAATCGATTTGGGATGCGGGTGGAAATGATATATAACCAGGATTCGAATTTTCTTTTTAAACGGATTGAAATGATACATATTTGTTTCACTTGACCGTAAGATAGAAAATTATATACAGATGTCGTGGTCAGTATAATTATACTTTTTAAAATCTATAAGTACCTATCCGTTTTAATAAATAGATTTTGAAAATAAATTTATGTAAAGAAAATATTGGAAAATTTCTCGAACTAAATCTTAAATTGTTCAAATGAAACGTAGTGTTTAAATTTAAATAATTTTAGTTAATGTTGCTTTAAAACAAGACCTTGGCAATATTTTTTTGTATAGTGTAACAATGATTTCCTCATTTTATGCTAATTTAAGATGTTTGATTCAAATAAGGATTATTTTTTTTGTAAATATTTTTATAGCGATTTTTAAATGCTTGATTCGATACAATATTTTTAATAAATGAATTTACTTTAAAAGATTTAATGTAAACTTTACTTGGATATAGTAAGATTCGATTTTGGTAAACGTTTAATAAATTTTATGACTATAATTTAAAGGAAAAGGTGAATTGAAGTTCTTGGTTAAATCCAAGTAAATGTAAAGAATATGTTTGATTAAAGAAATCCGACATGAGATGTTTTAATGGAAAATTGCAAGTTGGTAATTTATGAAATCATGATTTGGGCAATGACTTAACAACTAAACACTAAAGTTGTTTTGAATTTAATATACATGATGAACTCGGAATCCAGGTAAATCCAACTTGAGAAAAAAAATGTGGCTTGGAATATTTCCGAACCGTCGAATGAAAAATTGATTTAAATAAGAAAGCATTGGACAAACCTTTGAAATTCGAATTTGGATTGGATTGGATTAGGTATTTGTGTCAAACTATATTCTTGTAAAAAGTAAATTTCCCCTTATTACTTGATTTTCACAAAACATCTTATAACAAACTCAATTTAAACTATTTTTGACCTTTTAGAACCTTACAACTATTTTACAATTATTTTCTAATTATTTGTATACAAGAATACATACTATTTTTCAAAATTTCAACTATTTTAAGTGTATTTTATAAATCTAAATAAATCTATGTCCAATCCGAGCCAGTGAATTCAAAGGGATTAAAAGTGAAAATTTCAAGTAAAAATGATATTTTGTGGATTGAAACCAACACTTAAATGATTTGACAAGGGGTAATCGTAAATGTTTGATTTGAAATCTTAAATTGAATCGAGGATTAATTATTTGAGTAAGCGATTTTAAATCTATACTCGAATTTAAACTGTTGCGAACCCGAAATATGATTTCAAATCTAATGACCACGGTGTGGAAAATGTAAACATTTGGTTGTTAAAGAGATCGGAGTCGGTATTGTCACACTCTCTGCCAATACGATACCATTTTAACAATTATGTACACGGTGGAGATCCAAAATGATGTAGGATGGATTGGAGGCGATTATCGAATTTGAAGAAAGAGAACGATAATGGATGACCTTGACCTTCGGGTCATAATTAAAATGACTAAAACAGGAGTTATACCGTGACTAAGTGAGATCGCATCTCCGATCGGACACGCTTCTTCGATACCATCTATATTACTTTGTGATCGATTTGGGCTCCCTTTTGATTTGGGAGTGTGTACCGAGGTGGACGATAGTGGCTGCTATGTGTTACCACCGGTCCGAGAGTGCAATTGGTAGAATCCTACCCTGGGTATTGCCTCAAGTGCCTTGTCATATTATCCTTAGCGAGCCCCCTAAAATTTTGATTTGTATCGTACCAATGGAGTGTCCTCTGATGCCATCGTGTTACGGTGGGTTTACGGTACTGTATAGATTACGATATTATAAACGGTGTAAGGGTAAAAATGTAATCCCGCTTACGCTATTTTCATTATATTTACTTTACTGAATAGACATTACAATAATTGCGTACTATTATATAGATATTAGTTTCGTGGATCCTTAGAGGGTGGAAATCCCAAACATCCTTTAAGTTATTGTACATTTCAATGGACAATTCATTTGAGTTAATTCACTTATATGAGACTGTTAGTCCTGACTCGAGTATTTTGTTTGTTTTATTTCTTGCAAAATAGCAAGGTCAGACCGAGTATTGCAGCATGACGATCTATCTATTAGAGCTTGAGTTTTGTTGGAGATCCAGTCATCCATCTAGTATGTCACATGCAGTTATGCTCATCTTGGCTTATTGCCAAATATTAGTATGGTTCTATATTCCTTCCTCCGCTGTATCCATATTTATTCTATACTCTGATATTCTGTAACGTTAAAGTTTTGTAATATTGTATAAATTTTACTTCCGCTGTGAGATATTCTGTGTTCTGTGTATATGATTCTGTGATGATTTATATTTCAACTTCATAAGCAATAACAATCTGTCGTTTTGAACGGTTCGAGTTGGTTTAGTTACCGACTTGGAGCGGTCAAAAAGCCAGGTCGTTACATAATTCCTAAGATATCCATATTATATTTAATATAAGTTTGTACTTGGTTCTAGCTTATAATGTTTAATTCTGGACATTTAGGCGAAATCCTAATTATGCATAGCGAAAAAAGTGACAGCCCTAAACATGTTAACTAAAATAAATCATGTTTCCTATTTTACCGTCTCATGTTGGCATCTCTTCCATACCCTAAATCAAAATCAATCCCTAAATTTTCCTTCCTCAAACGAAGTCTGTTCTTCAATGAAGTCCAGTCACGTTTTCTCCTATCCTCTCTATCGATTGCTGTTCTCATGGAGTTTTCCACTCTGATCTACTACCCTGATTCACTTAGCTTCTATCGCTCTTAACGTGTCTTCTCCTAATCTTAACCCTTGATCTTTCTCAGCGTCGATGGTTTTTGACAGTTTCGAAAGGCAGGCTAACTTTGTTTAGTTGTGGAATGCTAGAGCATCGTGCTAGTTGTGCCATTTCCTTTTCAATTTTGTTTTAGCTCCGAGTTGTTATGTTCTTGGTGTTTATGGGAGTACGGGGAGAAGCCGTGTTCTGTCTCTGGTGTGTGTTGTGTAATCAGTGGATTTGACTTGAGCTTGGTTGGCCGAGAATGGTACAATGTGTTCTTGTCAGTGGGTTTTGGCACTTTTGGTGGTTTTTTGGTGATCTAGTAGTTCATTTCAATAGAATTTTGTATTTTGGAGGTGACTGTAGTGTAAGGTGCTTACTGCAATGAGTGTATACTATAGTGGCTGGGGAAATAAAGCACTTTCTTTTTTAGTGTTCTTACTATTTTGAAGCAGAGGTTAGTTTCGATCTTGTCAGATGCTTCTGCCAGTGATTTTGGTTATTTATTTGTGCTTGGCGGGTTATAGGCTGTCTAGGTGGAGTTTTTTTGGGTGGTGTTGGTCGGGATGACCAAAATTAGTGAGTGTTTTTAGTAATCTTCGTGATAACTGCAGTAAAGTGTTAGTATTATTAGTTACAATTAAACAAAGGGCTAGATCATTTTTTGTGTGCAAGTGTTGGTAGGTAAATGAACCGTAAGAATTAGGATTCACTGTTTGCAAGATGACGTTGCCAAGAATGAGATAGAGAATACACAAGAAATGATGAATATATTGGCTCCAAACAGATTAATATATAAATAACTGAAGAGAAGTTTCCAGCCACACATAAATTTCGCCTTTTTTTTGCTCTTTGCAGATATATTGTATCGAGTTTGAGCAGATATAACTCGCATTTTGGAACAACACTAGTCTGAATTGTTAGTCATTTTGTTTGAATTAAGCTTCTTTAGTATTGAATTCTATGAACTTTCTTCATCCTGACAAGCATTTGTTATATGTTAAGAGCCAAGTTGATATTCTCACTCGCTTTTAGTTAACAAATTATCTAGAATCGAAAGAGAAATAAATTAAAATGTGATAAATACATATGATGACATCGATTGAGAAAAAATAATTACTAACAACAATGTCTGAATTCTTCCATTGGCTTATTGGTTACTGTTTTTCGTGCTTATATGCGTCTTTCAGAATTTATTTTATGTGTATGTACTGTTTATATGTGCTTTATAGGTTTCGGAGAATGCCATTTTCTTGAAGACGGAAGGAGGAGACTCTTTGCATTTCAAATATCACCGAAATGTAGCGCTCTAACCTCCAAAGGTTTATGAGATTGCAGTTGAGCCATACAATCAATGCAACTTTATCACTGCATCAACTACAGTAATGCTGATATGGTTCTTGACAGCGATGCACTTTTTGATTGCTTGGTTGTTGTGCCTCTCCTTTTTCTTTCCTCTTGCCATGGTATTCTGCTAAGTGATGTTTTTTTGTTTTATGGTGAAATGCAATGGTATTTTGTTTGTACTTCTCATTTGCTTTGGTGGTGTGGTCCTATTGATTTGTACCTTCTTAAATGATGGTCGGCTTAGCTTTGGCCACTGGTATATATGTGATGTTATTTGTGACAATTACAATGTTGTGCTGCTAGCTTATTGAACTATTGTGATTTTCATTTTGGGTCTTTCTCAAAATGTATGTTATTTCTAAAGGCCCATAAATCCATACCAATTTGAGCTGACTAATATCCTACACATTTAACTCAAAGTGCACGAAAATACAGGTCGTTAATAGAAAGAAATAAGAGGATGAGAAAGAAAAGATAGAACTAATAGAATAGAAGAATAAGAAGAACACAACTGAACAGAATTAGAGTAAACACGAATCTTACAACGGAACGAATAAAATACATTATATAACAAAATCTTGAAAATACAAATCTGAATTTGTATATACATACCATATCAGTGTATAACTCATATACATCACAACGGAAATAATCTCTAAATAACTAACAGTGATCCTCCTACTTTGAGCTACTCCAAGTGTATCGGTCTGGAATTAGGTGTAGCTATATCACAAGCTCATGTTTCTACGATCTCAATCTGTATTTACTTGAATGATGCTACAAATCTCCATCAAAATGAGTCATATCAACATTGAATAAAAACGAGCCGGCTGTTCCGAGAGACCCCAATCAATGGGGGAGTACCAATTAGAAATGTCCAGACTTGACGTAGATAACCAACCATGTCAACTACCACTTTTACGACTTTCCCATTGGCTTGGCCGACCGCGAACGTAGAGCAATCGATCGGTCATCTAATTACAGGGCGTCTTCGATCAATCCGAACTAGTTGTACCTGTAAATGCCTGAAACACTTGTCTGACCGTACAAAATTGGGCACCCAAGAGTTTAGGGAAAACAAATAAAATAAACTCTGGGTCAGTCATGGGACTGGTGTGAGTAAACTCCAACCATATTGTTTAACTTTGAAAATCCTTTTGAAAGAAAGGGTAATAGTAAGACCAACCCACACATAAACATGGACGGTTTTTAACTTACTATAACCAAAGCATTTTTGATAACAAAATCCAGTGATATTATAATAATGTCTAATCAAATAAATAACCAAATATAGAACACTTGCATCTCACTCTCTACATACATAGTATATAATCAAGAACCACAGAGAGCTTATTGGAGATTAGATTCCAACTATGGAAAGGTATGGGACCACCTCCCGATTAGTGTACTCTAGAGGTGATACACTGGGGTTCAACAAGAACTTCTTGCAACACGGCCCATACATGACCGACCACTCATTTAGCTTGAGTGTATCGAATATATTATCACCCACGGTAGTCGGCCGTCCAACCGTAATCCGTAACATACAGAATCGAAAGAAGAATGAATATTGAATTTTCTCTAGATCGATGACAAATATACCCTGCTAGGGATTGACCCACCTAGCCATGTTGCCTGCCCGATTTTTGTCATTTCCCAGTTGTGAGGCTTGAGGCTACGTCTATCTTCAGAACATCTAATCACCATTCACTTTGAATGCCACATCGTCAAACCCGTCAATTCACTAATCGGCTTCAAAAAAAATATCATGGGTATAAAAAGCTAAGAGGAACGAATTCCTCGGCCACCAGACGTAATACCTTTAAGAGGTCAATCATACGTGATTTGTTAGGTATACTCTGTCAGACACTTGTCCATACAAAGTTGTTTTGGGTCTGGACAAACAGAAAACACCATTCTGGAACAGAACTACACTTGCATTTCATTCTGTCTTCAATTATCTTCAGCATAATCTAATTTGCAGTGCCTATGCCTATACGGAGTGGTTTTCAGATAATAAATCCAACCGGTCTCTCCGTATCAACAACGATGGTCAAAACACTTCGACAGTCGGTTATATAACTATCGAAGTAAAAAAAAACATCCATTCAAATGTACCACTAACATCACACAATCACTGGCCCTTTTTATTTAACATTAATTTCCCAGTTTCCCATATCTTCCCAGATATTCCTCAAAACCCTTTTAACCCTTCATACTTTTTGGAAAACATTTCCTTAGAATTCGCTTTTGTTTATTTATCTTAACAGAACTCTTTACTTTCATTATTTGGAATTAACAACCATATTCATCAAACTCCGCTTCACCATATTGGTATAAAACTCCTTTAATTTCCCTTTCTTGAAATATCATATTATATTTCAAAATTCGTTTAGCCTTCCTTTATTTTGGAAATAACAATATATATTATTTATTCAATATTCAATTATCATTTCTTATATGATCCAGAACAATGTCGAATGACATGTTATATAAATTCAAATGTTTTTATCACATTCCCATATTTTAAAGAGTTCCCTTCAGTATGGGTAATATGTATCAGATCTCAATTATTTACTTCTACTTCCAACTTCGTATAATTCATTTACACTTCTTCGGGGAGAAACACAATTATTCTCTTATAACTTGGGATAAGTGAATTCCAAACCCTTCTAGTGAATAGTGTTATATATAATAATCACGCTTAAGCTTGGTTAAAAATTTTAATTTATCGTTATAGTAAAAACTTGCAATACGCTGTAATATTCCCCTTTACACTAATCTTGACATCATAGTCACGCTTAAGCCTGGTCAACAACGTTATTTTATCGCTATAGTTCATAAACTTGCAATACGCTGTTATATTCCACTTTATAACTAATCTTGACATCTCTACCCGTTACAAACTAATACCATCCTTCGATAATAGTGAAGTCGTTCAAGTTGGGGTATTTTATTTACCTCTCAGACCTTGATCGACAACATTCTTACCTTAGAACAGATATAAGTCTGTAACTCTAAACTCCTTATTACTTATAATATCGATTAAACCATATTTCTTGTTTTATTGTAAATATGGTTTTATGACGCCATATCCTTATTTTGGAAACTCTGTTGTTTATACTTATTTACATTAGTCATTTACTCTTCGCTTCATCTTCCTTATACAAATCCATTATTAAACATTTCTCTTTGCATGTCTTCCTTATACAAATCCATTTAAAACTTCTCTTATCAAAAATCAATAACGTTCTTCGTCTTTTGACCGTTTCCTTTTTATTTGAATTATTATACCCAATCCCAATAAACATATCATTATAAACTCAATACCATGAAATTCATTAAATAGTGATTACCTTGATCATTTGCTGAAGTAAAATAGTTTACTTCATTATTAATGAACAATACCAATTATACTAGTTCAGTAATTATTTAAACTTGATTAATTAAAAAGGTAATTAAATCTTATTAATTTTAATTAATTTATTTCTAAACTATTTTCATTAGATTAATTGAGGACCAATTAATCTAAAAATCAATTTTCATTAAATAGTTGATTTAATCAACTTCAAATCCTCAGCTAATTAGTTAACTAATTTACTTCTCTTCATTTGATTAATATAATTAATCCAATAATATTCTTTAACCGATTGTCTTTAAAATAATTATCCAATACTTACTCGCATGATAATTACAGCTTTATAACTTATCAAATAATCGTTTATATTTACTTTATAAAAACGAACCATAAAATACCAGTTTATAATAGAACGTCTATTATAATTTAAAACTTCGCTTTAATTATAAAAATATAATTCTTTTAACTTCGTTGATTCGCCTACCGGCAAATCAACTTTTTAACAAAGAGATGGGTCTACCGTCGGTGCTGCCACTTTCTTAATCGATATCGTTTATTGATTAAATCAAAATAACGTTGAATTTCCATTCAACATCAATATCCACACAGGGTTTTAATGTCATTTGGGTTCAAACAGTGCATTTATAAATAATATAAAACAAACAGTACATATAAATATTGAGGAATCCGGTTTGATTCCTCTAACCAGTTTCCTGTATCCACAAATGTTAGTCACAACAAATATCACCAATTTCATATTATTATGAAATATAATAGTAAACAACATCAGTGTTCAATCGACAGTTTAGATATATGACGGTTTATATTATTTCAATCAGTTTAATTGTAATCTACCTAAACGACCATCACATAGCATTCAACCAATATTAGAATATAATAATATTTTAAAATAGATCAGAGTTAGTGAATTTACTCACCTTGCCGCCTTAACCGTTAAATAACTATTTGCGATCGATGACTCGAATCGGATGGTTCATTCAAACGAGCTCCCAATGGTTCCAACCAGCTTCCTAACGTAGCCTGCATCCCCACGAACCGAACGTAACAGACGGTTCGTCATTCATTCATTTGTCGGCCCATCTCCCAAATACGGATCCATAATGAACAGTACTCTTCCTTTTTTATTTCAATATTTTGAACTCAGGTAATATGCGCCATTACCGTTGTTTTACTCCGACCTTAACACTCGAATTCCTCCCTCCTTTTAAAAACAATCTTTACTCTCACCCTTGCCATTCAACACCCTATCCAATGATCACTTCGCCATCATGCTCGCACCACCTCTCCAGAGAATGACGTCGACCTCCACGCCTAGATGACCACGCACTGCTCACCGTCTGTAGCTTCATGATATCGCCACCGTTCCATTCACACCATAGGAAATTGCTCACTATTTTAACTGTGCACTTACACACATCCGCCAAACCCTTTTTCACTTCAGGAAAATACAACCCGTCGGCTACTTCACCATTATGCACCAATAACCCATCGGCCAGACCTGCATATATACCCCTTCCGTCCCCTATCCATGCAGACTACATATTACCCTCTTCACTCCACTCAGCACGCCTGTACCACCTCACCCCTGCATGAACATGCAGGCTTCTCATGTATTCACCATCTTCATGTTGCTAGCTCCACCCATAAACAGCCATGCAAACTCCTTCATTCAAGAAACCCAAAACAGACTTCGCTAACAACCTCCACTACAAACCCTCTCCCCAATGTGCCATACATCGTCGAGCTCTGTCTCCAGCGTAGCGATGCGACCTAACTTGCCATAGTGATGCTACAGTGCTAGATCGAGAACCCCAAAGATAAACCGCACAACCTCAAATCAACGGCGCAAATTCTCCTTATCACTAGAACAACACCCACGATCTCTGATTCCTTAACAATGACTATAATCCACAAAACCGCCACCCTAGTTTACTGCTCGAAAATGTCCGTGAAAAAGTAGGATTCGAACTCGGTAAAATTTATATAGAATTGAAGAGATTCTCGACAGGGATTGGTATATAAGATTTTCGAGATTTTAGGAGCTATGTTTCTTTGAAATATGATTTTTGAAAGGCATCTGCACTTCGGTTTAAAGCTTAAAGAAAACAAGGCCATCGGTGGTATATATATATATATATATATAGGATTAAATTCCTTAATGATCAAGGAATAGCTCTGGTAGGGTGTACATGCTCTAGAGTAGGTCTGCAGTGATATTTTCTTTGATATGAAGTTTTAAGTAGACAGGGCTAAGTAAATGGTCTGTTTTAATGTGAAAGTAGTCTGCTGATCCTTGCATGTGCAGTAGTGTGAGTAGGTTACCTTTCCCATATATAGGCTTTGCAAGAGAACATGTATATGTATTTGCGCAAAATATACATACATATATATATATATATATATATATATATATTATAGTATTTAGCTTTAGTCTTAAGGTATACATATACACATTATTATTTGTTTTATATCTTTGCTCTTTGTACATGTTTAATTATATACAATCCAGCTTTGAAAATGGGTCAATTATGAACACTGTTGTCCTCCATGATAGGTGACATGGGTCTAACGGTAGCATAAGTTAACTCACTACGCTGGCCATGTACTTTTATATCATGTAGGGTAGTTATGTGACTTTTGTTAGCTCAGCATGTGCGAAGAGTGAAGGGTGGATGATTGATTGGAAAACACAAGTGCTTGATTTACTTTGGCATGAAGAAATAGAGTGGTATGTATTTGTTTTAGGGTAGCTTATATTTAACATCATGGTCTGCATATGATGTCTACACTGGATAGGACGTGCCACAAAGACTTAACCATGAAGTCAAAATAACTTAATTATGAAGTTATAGCAAAAACTAGTCTATGTGAATTTGATTTTAGGTAAGTGGGCACGAGAGGAGCATGGTCGGAGTGATGTGAGTTTACATTGTACCATTACTTAGTGTCTAAGGTAGTAAGAAATATATGTATATTTAATATTAAAGTGGTACCGGTTACAAAGGGCTTCATTTTTTTCCCGACTGTTATGGACAGAAAAAAATACAGCCGTGTCCAGTGAGGTTCCAAGATCCTAAAAATATAATAATATCGATAGGTTAACTAAGGTTGTGAAACCACAAAATACTGATACAGGGTGCAAAATACTTCAAATAAAATGTTGTGTATTTAACTAATTAAAATTTCAGTAAAATTCTAAAAATTAAATTATTACTACGTCTCAAAAGAATCTTGTCCAAAGTCGAATCCGATATTTAAATATATTTAAATAACCGTTATGGCCATAAACGAATATGCCGCAGTTTTTCTGAATATTTAATTTGGACATAACTTACAATATATAATCCAAATCTTGATTTTCCACTTCCATTAGAAAGATATAGTTCAACGGATTCGAATGTTTCTTGTTTCGAGGAAATCCGACTTGTAACGGATCTTGTACGCTCGGTTGAAGTTCAAAACGTCAAATTACGAATTGCAGCGTCGTTATGAGCTCGATTATATTTAATATATATTTTTATATGCTCAACTTCATTTTAATTGATATATAAATCCACTTATATTTCGAATTCAATATTTAAACTGATTTAAATATTCAAATACAAACCGATAAAAATGCGGGATGTTACATTCCTTCCCCCTTAAAATAATTTTGTCCTCGAAATTGCTAAGAAGTGAAGATGCTCTAATTCTAATTCTTCACAACCTGCTTGGTTGAAATTTCATACTTCACATTCCCATAACTCAATCCTTGCGTCGAATCTTTTATCCTTATATCAATACCCGACCCTTTTATTTTTCATCCAAACGATATGTCCATCAATTTTGGACAATCTATTATCACATACTTATCCTTAACCTGTATGTCATCCTGTATATTCCCACATCTATTCCAATTTGATTTTTAAATTAAATTATCAACTTGTGTGATCAATCGAGTTTTCTAATCTCTTACATGATTGACAAGTCGATTCCCAATTATCAAAATTTTCCTAAAATAATTTACTAACTTTTTAAATTTTCAAGAAATTTCGCTAGCGTCTCCTTTGCCTGGCTCAATTGGTACAACTGCAACTCGCCTCTCTAAGCCTTCTCCAATCCAAAAGAAAACAAATAGCCAAGCGGCCTTCCAAAAATAGCTCATAAATTTCATACTCGAATATAATGTAAACTTGTACCTTTTTGTTGGCATTTAACTCTATCTCTGCCATTTGTTATTGCTTTAACATATATCAAAACATCCTTGGTTGATTTCCCATTAATCCATTCTCAAACCAATCTTTCGCTTTTACTAAGCCAAATTTCTATTTCAACTCCAATTCCATTCTCAATTCTTAACCTTGTTAAGTTCTATACGACATTCTATTTACTGATTTATTTCTCAAATCAGTTATCTTCATCTCTAAATTCGAAATTCGATTCTTATTCTCCAAGAATCAATTCATTTTAATAACCCGAATCTCAAATATTTCTCTTTTACAATTTCCATTCTGGATTGTTCCAAATTCAGTCCAATTTTATCTTTGTTTTAGTTTCACTTTTACCATTGTAACTCCATAAGTTAAATCTTTATTTCAGAATTCAAATTTCCTGGGATTTATTTCAAATTAGTTTGAAATCCTATATTATTCAAAACATTTGAATCTATGACAACTTGTTTCCTTACAATAATTAAAAAACAAAATCTTTGGTAGTAACCCGTCACTTAGAAAGTCGAAAATGAACACTGATAATGTGTTCGTCATCATTAGAATTTATTTTTCCAGTGATCGAAGTGAGTTCAATACTATATTACTTTCAAAACACTTACTTTCAAGCATTTTCATTCGAAAATCACTTCAAAATATCCTTTCAAAATGCTTGGAAAATATTTCCAAATCTCTCCCAGGATTTTAAATTTTTCATATATTCAATTGAAAATTCATTTACAACATCACTACAACAAAATGACCCTATTACAACGGTGGAAAACAGTTGTAAAAGACTTTTTACAACGGTGGAGCCACCGTCGTGTATTAAGAAGTTGTAATAGACTGAAATCTTTTACAACTTTTATACACCGTTGCGACACCGTTGTTAAATGTATATTTTACAACTGTGTTCCACCGTTGTAGTAATACGTATAACAACATTTTTGCACCGTTGTAGTAATTCCCACTACAATTAATTATAACAATATGATTTTTGTTTCTTTATACATTACATTTCATATAAAAATAAATATTTATACTGAATAAAATGATACTACACTGAACTGAAATAATCAATTAAATATTTTATTTCAATATTTGAATTAGTACAACTTTGTGATCCACTATCGTACAACTCACTTTTACATAATACAGTCATAACAATACATACATTCCTCACTACAAACCGATCGCTCAACAAATCCGAGGTAGACGGTCTAGCTCTAGGCTTAGCAATGCATCGTTCTATGAAGGCCGTAAACCTGTAGATTAAGTATAATAGAATGTTCAGTCAGTATATTAATATATAATAATTGGACAATAACTATACTGTCAAACATCAATAGCTCACCAAAATAATTGTACTGTCACCATGAGACAATTCCTGTTTCAAATATGGGCAATGCAAAAGTTGCTAGAGGATAAACAGCAGTTTATCACCAAAAGAAACTGGCAAACAAACACTCATGGACACAAAGAGATAACAATTGTAAATGACAATAGACTTGAGTAGGGAAACTTAGTATCAAAGATGACAATGCTCACTGATTTAGTGTAATATTATTTATGTAGACTGGATACTTCAGAACTTGACTTATGGTTCAAACGATCACAAATAAAAAGTTCACAGTTTTAGCTCAAAATTGAACAAACAATCTGCTTCATTGCCCAAAAACACATATTCTACTGCTACTGTTTCATCTGTTGAGCTGTTTCAACTATGAGAAAAAGTAAGAATCATACCTTAATGCTTTCTGTGCTGGTTTTAATTTGATGACTGACAAGCCGCAAACTATAGACTTAGAACAAGACGATCGATGAAGATGAACCTGGAGCTTTACTTGGAGATTATTGCTGTCGGACAGCTGTGAACCAGTTAAACAATACATTCAACTTTGAGGATTGCGAAAAGTATTAACTTCAGCAAAAATATACACTCACTTGTTTCGACTTCAACTGTATGGTTCTACTTTGAGGATTGCGTAACTTCAACAAAGGTAGCTGCAATATTGATCGCAGTCTTAGACGGAAAATGTTTCAGATAATCGATGATGGTTGGCGCCGTACCAAAACAAAGGGAAACAAATAAATCGAACTATGACAAGGTTTCTCTGTTGGTCGATGTGGAGGCCTAAGGCATGGGTTTCGGATGTGTGGTCAGATTCAGGGAAGTGGGAGCTTGGATGCGAGGGTGTGGCTCGCTCTCTGGTGCAGATTTGTTGTGAGATGGTGTAAGGCGAAGGCGGAGATGCACGTAGGGCTGAAGAGAGGGTGTCCGATGGCGGAGGGAGAAGCAAGGTGGAGGCAGGATCCGCAGGTGGAGGCAGGATCCGCAGGTGGAGGCAGGATCCGCAAGTGGAGGCCGAGTTTTCAGACTTTGGGGCTGGCTTGAGAATATTTGATGAGGAAGATGAATGGAGAAGAAGAGTGTTAATTTGGGGAAGCGTGTAATTTGGGGAAACTAAATTAAGATTTTCAAGGGGACAGAGCGGTGAATGCATGTTAAAATTTTGTTTTGGAGCCAAAATTTTGCTTTGGAGCCAAAACATCTGTTCAAACGAATTGAAAAAAACATTAATTACAATTGATGAAAAAGTAAAGTTGTAATAGAATTCCAACTATTAAAAGTTAATTATTATGTAAATGTTATTGATTATATACTATTAAATATTTAATAGTAATTTTTAAAAAGTAACTATTATTTAGTATTATCATCTAATTAACTATAATTACTTATGAATTATTGCAATTGTAAAATAGAAAGAACTCTAATCGACATAGGTTACAAGTGGCAAGAAAAGAAGATTTGTTAGAGATTCATTTATTACAATTGATTTAAATATACTACTGTTATTACTTAGAATTATATTTTAATGTTTAATTAGTATTTAATTAATTATTACTTATTAAAAAGTAATTATCTGTTGATAAATATTGATTGAGATTCGCTCTAAGGCACGAAAGATTCGCTTGTTGAACGGTTGTTACCGTTGCCTGTTGAATTCAAATTCAACAGTACACAAAATGTACCGTTAGCGGGGGCGTTGCCCCCGCACCCCCACCTAGGGGGGTTGCCACCCCCCCTGGACCCCCCCTCCGTAGGGGATCATATTCGACAAAAGGTTTTGGTAAAACTTTCAACATTATCAATTATAAATTAAGAGTATTTGGTATTATTTAGTATTATATTTTAATTACTGATTATTTTTATTATTTAACATTAATTTTCAACTTTGGTTAATATTTATTTTCAAACAATTTTTTTAATTATTAGTTACTATTATTAGTTACTATTATTAATTACTTATCATTATCATTATCTAATAGTAATTACTATTGTTGTTGTTAATTATTTAATAATTATTATTTATATTGTAATTTAATTATAGTTACTTATGTATTATTCATGATTAGCATTAATTAGTATATTTTAATTATTAACTATTTAATAGTAATTATGTAATGTTAACGATATTTTTTAATTATTCTTCTTAATTGCTAAGTATTAATAGTAATTATTAGTTATTAATTATAAATAATCAATATAAATGTAATTGTTTAATAATAATTGACTATTAATAGTAATTATTACTTATTAACTATTAATTATTTAATAATAATTGACAAATATTATTGATTTCTAAATTTATTATTAATTATTATTATTAAGTATCAATATAATTAGTTATTAAATATAGATATTATAAACATGAAGTCTGCACTAGGCATCTCAATTACAACGAATAAAATGAAAAGTTGTGATTTATATGTTTATTACAATAGTGCGTTTTGCAAGGTTGTAAAAATGGATCTATTACAACGGTGCCTTTGCACCGTTGTAAAATTAAAGTTGTAATATGGTAATATATATGTTCTTTACAACAGTGATTATTACACCGTTGTAAAAAAGAATCTATTACAATGGTGCTTAATGCACCGTTGTAAATTAAAGTTGTGATATGGTCATATATATGTTCTTTACAACAGTGATTATTTTACCGTTGTAAAAAACATATATTACAACAGTGCGTTTTCCACCGTTGTAAAAAAGGATATATTACAACGGTGCTTTTTGCACCGTTGTAAAATTAAAGTTGTAATATGGTGTTTTTGTTGTAGTGCATCTTTCCAAGTTTCTAGAGTTTTATTTCAATTCTGGTTTTAAATTCAGATTTAGTTCCTCTGATTTTTCATATTATATTACAGTTATACGAATTCTGATTGGTTATTTATATAACCATCTCAATTATAATATTATGTGATTATAATAACCAACACATCCAATATATATAATAATGATTCCAATGTATTTTACTTCTTTTTATATTAGAATATATTTCGGGTAAAATTATTTCATTTACCAGCTTTTTTAAACAATACTATGTCGAATTTCTCTATCCAAGCATTTATAAATCCCTATTGACCACGTCAGCTAAATGCGTCGATCACGAATTTATATACCACTCAACAGATCAATCAACACAATATAAAACAGTTTTTATATCGATTTACAAATACGCGCATATATATATATATATATATATATATATATATATATATATATATACATACACTCAAACTCAAGTTAGGGTATTACTAACCTTATCTCTCTTGAGTCACGCCATAGAGCCAAGGTAATTACTTAACCTTTAGCTCTGATACCAACTGTAAAGGCCCATAATTACGTACCAATTTGATCTGACTAATATACTACACATTCATCTCAAAGTGCGTGAAAATACAGGTCTTTAATAGAAAGAAATGAGAGGATGAGAAAGAAAAGATAGAACTAATAGAATAGAAGAATAAGAAGAATACAACTGAACAGAATTAGAGTGAACACGAATCTTACAGCGGAACAAATAATATATATTATATAACAAAATCTTGAAAATACAAACCTGAATTTGTATATACATACCATATCAGAGTATAACTCATATACATCACAGCGGGAATAATCTCTAAATAACTAACAGTGAAGCCTCCTGCTTTGAGCTACTCCAAGTGTACCTATAAATGAGGAAGACATTCTCTTTGTTGAGGTATTCGTTGATTTCTTACTTTCTCTTCCTTTGGTTTTCACCTTACTAATAGGTGAGCTAAGCATGGACGTTTGTGGATGCACAACTTCCATCATTTTTTTGTAAATATGAAGTTGATGAGGAGTGTCCATTTTCTTAACATCGTTCAATAGAGTTTCCGTTTTGTCAACAACATCAACATCATTACTCTTACCCCATGGAATTAAATATAGCCGTGTCCAATGTACATTAATTAAATCAAGAGGTATTGGGGTAGAAAGACCAAGAGGAGCCAATTCATAGGCACATGGAAGTCCATATGTTTTCCGAATGACACAACCACAAAGAAATTCATCGTCTACAACTGATTTCATCTGTACTAGTTCTGAATGAAGTAAATCAAGAGCCACATTAGAAATAACACCATATAGAAACTTGAACCCTCTAAGATGAAAAACATGTTTCACTCTACTTAAACTTTGCTTGAATGAGGCTTTTAGCTCGACAAAAGATAACTCTAGCAAGGAATGCATTTTTACCCAAGCTTGCTTGAAATTACGTAGGCAAGTAGCTAAGTGTTTCTTCAACTTTAAGTGTGATGCTTCGGCCTTGCATTTATTAACCGTAAAATTAGTACTTATCGTTTTACTTTCATGTAGGAAATAATATAAAGAAAATTACTTTTTTGATGTATAGTTTCCGAAATGCATATATTTGTCGGTCTGCATTTGTATAAAACGATCATTATACAGATCCAACCAACTATCGTGTACATACTTCAACAGAGATTCATGATTGCTGTATTTTTCATGCTGTAAATTTTCATTGTATGTCATACTATTTTTCAAACACACAAGTTCATTCCAGTCCCCCAAGAAAGATTTTCTCTCCATTACATCATTTCCTTTGACCTTCTTATTCTTTCCTATAATTGTAAGTATGTTGTTCTTAATATGTCACTAACATAACATATGAGCAGATTTAGGAAAATCAATCATAATAGACATTGGGCATTTCTACATCACAATCAATCATAATAGACATCAAACGTTCTAAAGCCCAAATATAATTCTCTTCACCTTCGGCAACAAAGTACGCTATGGCAATACAAAATGTATGATCCATAGATATAACACCAACGATTTCAAGTAGCGGCATCTTGTAACGGTTAGTTTTATAAGTACAATCAAGTATTATAACTCGGGGAAATGTGCGTAAAAAATCCAAAGTAACGGGATGTGCCTAAAATATATCTTTTATAATATCGGTCCCATCTAAAATTCGTCTATGCCATTCAAAATATCCACACACCTTTAGTTTAGAAAGCAAATATTGAACTTGAGATCGTCCACCTCGTTCTATAAGATTTTTTGCATGAATAACATTGTATACGGTTTTGATGGTGGTACTATTTGATGAATCATTTCTTTTTAAAGTATGTAGAATTTCCTTAGCTTTAACCATATTCCTATGCATATCCATAACTAATTTAATCTCCGCGGCACTTAATCTTCCCACATATAAATGACCTTCACTATGTTTTAGTTCGGAATGGTTACGCACTCCATTAACAACTACCAAAAGCTAGTTGTCCACCGATGGAAGTTTCACTCCTTTAAGCCTAAATGGATAATTGCATTTTTTGGTACCCGTCAATCTACCGTTGTCAGGGTCTTTAACTTTTTTTCTAGTATATACACCACTACGTTCGCAACCAAACACTACTCCCGGTTTCTTAGTAGACGCACCAGTGTCCGATTAAACAATTATAGAGATGAAACCAAGACATTTACCAGTGTTACGAACCCAATCAACTAGCTGTTGCCGAGATGGATAAATCTGAAAAAAAAAAAGAGCATATAAAAATGCAAACTTATAATACCAAAACAATCATAGAAAGAAAATAATAATCTTACATCAAACATTGTAAATTCATTGCTATAATCCATCAACATTCCATTGTTCATGTCTACATCGGACGAGTAATCAACATCCTGAAAGCAACGATATAATTCAGGTCAAAGGTGAAAAACAAATATTCTATTAACTAACAGAAAAAACTGTGTGGTTAACACAGAAACCACATACGGCTAACCCGTGGTTATATTGTTCACCCCGTAGGACATGAATGCAGACATTTTCAAAACCATGTAATATCTTTACGTGGACGATATCTCTACCACGTAGTTATGATACGTGGTTTCTGATCGAACCCCACAATTTTTTCTCTGCAAACTGCAGATTAATTCTGGATGAAATTTGATGAAAAAAAAAGAACTTTACCTCTTCTCTTTCCCGTAGAAGTGCTATATGCTCATTAGAATCCATTTCCATAGATTAGAAACCAAAAATTTAAACAATCTTTGGTTGAAGATTGCAAAAAGTAGGGTTTGAGAGTTAGCTAGGATTTTTAGAGGAGTGAGGAAGAAGAAAGATAATGAATGAAAGAGGAGAGGTATTTTTGACCTATGAAAAACAGGGGAGGAAGGGGGGGCAACTCAGCAATTTTAGAGGTCTAAATAGAATTTTCCTTAATGTCAGCATACGAAAAAGGATTACTTGCTTTGATCTTTGCAATAAAAGATTGGTCAAAATATCTATTTGGAAGGAAGTTCATCACTAAAACAGATCACCTAACCCTTAAGTTCCTATAAACTAGAAGTTGGCTAGAAGCAGCTAACTTGACTTTTACAAATTATTAGCTCTTAGTTACATGGTTCTACATAAGACAAACAAATTAAGTTCTACCTTCTTTTGGATATATCAGTTTTACCTTCTTTTTTTTATTTTATAGCACTAAGTAAATCAAGTTGTACTTATAGTGCATGTAAAATCTATTAACATCTCTTCTAACCAAATTAAGTTGTAACTGAAAAAAATTTGTATACTCTTTTGGCCTAATGCAACAGATTTCATCATTAAAAACGTATACATTTACAAAGCATAGTTAGGGAACTGCCAATAAAAACATATACATTGTTAACTAGCTAAAAGCCCATTCAAACATACTATCAAACAGTTTGAGTGCACTCGATCAGAATTAGCTCAAAACAGCAAGTACAAGGGTCGAGCAGCATGTTGTTGGTTCGAGCAGGAATCAAGCCACGGGTTGTGCACTCCAGCAGTTTCTTTAGTGGTCAGTCGAGCAATGCCACATCAGCCCTGGTCGAGCACCTCGCTAAGAGGTTACCAGGGTCGGACATAAACATTCATAAGGGGTCGAGCATGCCGTATGCTCGAGCACCAACCTCCATCATAGTTACAGGGTGTCGATCACTGTTCATCAGGTGCTGGTCGTTCCCTAAAGTTATTGCTGCAGTCGAGCAGCTAATCTATGTAGGGTCAAGCACGGTTCCGTTGAAAGCTCGAGCACTTCATTGCATTGGTTGGATCGAGCAGGTTAAGTTGCAAATGTATAAACAAAAGGGAATGGCCATATTGTAATTTCCGTTCCCATTTTAGTATAGTAACATAAAGAAGACAATGGCATTTTCGTAGTTCTAGATCCTATTTTGTGAACAAGCCAAAGCCACGTGGATATCAGATTGCTTTATAATGGCAAAGCTATAATAACCGATCCCATTTTTTGAGTTTGCATGGGCTTACGGTAAGAAGAAGGGTCAGTCAAATGATCATTAGAAGCTCGCTCACACATCAATATATAGCGGTCGTGCATGCTTTAAGGGTCGCGCATTGAACCTGCTCGAGCAGTCCTGGTCGCACCATCTTTTTGGGTTGCGCGTGCCAGCTGTACATAGCTGGCTCCAGCTGTATAATGGCAGTTCCATAAATACGTGTACGCTCGACCCATACCATGTACACTATAATTACAGAATTGCCACCTGGTCCAAACTTCTCATATAAATACCCCTTTTCACAACCATTCAAGGGACCGATCTAAGCCACCCCGAAGAGTTGTCATTTCGGTTTTCCACCATTCCAAAGCTTTCAAGCTCTATTAATGGCTTCCTAAGCTCACTCCTTCTTCCTCTAACATCAAGTGGATCTGATCTTCTCCAAACACCATCAATTCTCACTTAAATTCAATCCAAGTGATCTCCAAACCGCCATTACTCCTCTTTAAAGCATGGATCTAACAATAATTTCATGATGGAATCAAGGAAGATCGTTTAAACATGAGATCTAATCCATTTCTTCTTGGAATCTAGTGAGATCTAAAGCATAAAGAGAGTAAAAAGTGGAGAATTATTGTAAAGAGAGTGAATAAGTGATATAAGTGAGATGTATGAGATGACGCTCTTTGTAAATTTCCACATTATAATGAAATCGACTCCAAAGTGAACGTAGATCTATTTTAGATCGACCCACTATAAAAATCCTTGTGTTTTTACTTACTTTTTCCGGCTTATTTTGTGATTGTGGCTCCTTTTGTTTTCTAACCATTTGGCAAAGTACGTTCTACATACCTTTGGTATTTGAACCATTTTTGGTTTAAACATTTGGCGCCCACCGTGGGGCCACGTTCAAACTTTTCTCAATCTTAAGAGCCTACCATTGAAGTTCTAAGCCTACTTCCACCATAGATTATACAAGTCTAAGAACTAGTCCAATCGGCGAGCTCTATTCCAAATTCAAAGCTTGTCCGAGATCATGGCTAAATCTAAGAAGACCATGAGCAAAACCATTGGAGAAAATGACAACGTTGCTAAAAACGAAATTACACCACTTACTAACCGTTTTGAAGTTGTCAAAAACTCGATAGGTGGAGCCGGTGTGACTAAGAATGAGTTGGATGTCGCCATTGCCAACATGAACCAACGGGTGAATGCTTCTACTAAAGCTATAATGGAAAAACTTGACGCTACCCTTAACGATCGACCAAATCCACCGCCTTAAAAGGTCCATGTTGATCTCGAAGAGAATGCTAGTTCATCTGCTTCTGACCATGACCACCATAACAACACGGAAGATGATAACGAATGGTTGAGCGATAAAGACGAGGCTAACGATGAAAACTTGAAGCCAAAGGTTAAGAATCATTCCAAGATGAAATCTCGAAGGGTTACTAGTCCCTTCACGGGGGCACCTCCTCGTCGAGAAGGTAAAGGACCTAAGCTCTCTAGCCAGGAACGCATGCCTAGACGAACATTTGGTAAAGAGCTCAGCTTCGTAGAGCGGCATACCACTGAAGAGTACATTTCAGATATGATAGAATAAATCATGAAGAGAAATCAAGCTCGCAACGAAGATGATAGGGAATGGGATTTCTCTCCTTATAGGACTCCGTTTATCGAGAGAATTCAAGAAACAGAGTGTCCGAAGAAATTCAATCCTCCAACTTTGCATCCGTACAACGGCCTTGTTGATCCCACCTACTTTCTATTTAAGTACGAGTGGCTTATGACTGCGGAAAAAGTAACAGACGAGATGAGATGCTTATATTTCCCTCTCTACCCAGAAGGTGCTTCGTCACTTTGGTTCACAAAGCTACTACCTAAGTCCGTGGACCGTTCTATGAATTGACCAAAAAGTTCAAGGAGCAGTTCCGCTTGTATACTACCAAAGCCAAGGATGCGATAACACTTTCATCGATGAGGCAAAATCCAGGGGAATCTGTTAAAGCTTTTCTTACTCGATTCAACGTTGCTTTGCATGAAGTGAGAAATCTAGAACCTCGCATAATCCTCATGTCTCTAATCGGCGCCATAGATGAGAAGAGCGAATTCGGTAGATGGATTAAAATGAAAGAACCAAACATGCTTGAAAAATCCTATAAAAAGGCCGAGTAGTACATGAGAGTCGACACTAATCCTGTAACCCTTAAGATTATTGATGTTAACCCGCTTCTTGAAGCTCCCAAAAACGTTGCTACCCAATATAATCAAAATAATACTCAAGGACAGAAGCATGTCAATGACGGGAAAGGCAACAAGGCTAATATGTAGTCTCGCCTTTTCAACTCATCAGAGCTGACGCTTTTGAATGACACTTGAAACACCCCACCTCCGTTAAGGTCACACACAAAGGGAATGCCTTAACTTCAATGAAGCATTATAGGTAAAAGATGCAGATAAATTACAAGACAGACAAGATAAAGCAGCGGAAAATAAAGTCATTTTATAAACAATGTGGTTCAGTCAAGCTTTTACAACAATTGTCTCAATCATACTTAAAAATAATACATAAAACTTCTGTCTTGATTCAAAAACTTCCAAGTCTAAAAGAAGCATAAAAATAACAATGATATTCCCCAATAAAGCATGAACCAGCCATAACAGTGGAAGAGAGAGAGAGAGTCCAAAGTAATACATCGACTATCTTCGAGCTTGGAAAGAAAACTGAGCTAAGAGGTAATATTTCCTCCCTGTGAACCGGGGGGGGAACGGAAGAAAAGAGGCTAAACAAACTAGGTCAGACATAAGTCTTGTAAGTCCAGTGACTTTCAGCATGTAAATAGGCAAAAACATCATGACATGAATAAACTGAATATAAGACAATACCGTGATAACATGGATAACAAGATAACCTAAGATTTGCATAAGACATGATAAGGCAAGATAAACTGAATGCACTTCTACTCATTCTCTGCATCGCTACTACCTTGTTATTCTAATTTCTATATCTCTGCAACCCCTAACTAGTGTCCCAACTAGTAATCTGTGTAAAATGATAATATGATAACGTGATCCCAATCCCCGCAATTGTGCTAGCCTTCAGGTGTACATCTAGTATGAGAATCTTACCTCAATCAGCCTAATTGCCATGAAGATGTAAGATGTACCCTTATTTCCCTATCGATCGGCTCCCTACTTGTGTTAATTTTCCTTGATTCTGTGTCAATCGACCCTCTTTTACGTGTAGATACTCTGTGCTGGTCCCACCAAAAGGTGTATCAATCCTTATGATAGCAACCCGACATGATTCAAGATGCACAGTGTATAACTACCGGTACCCAGTGCCGACTTTTTCCCACTCCGGAGTACGTGCACGCCCGTAATCCATCGGAACCTACACTGACATACTCCCCGCTGCTATTTTGACCTCTTATAATCAGACCAGTAATCGTGCCCCACCCTGCCTAATTTCAGGGTATCTTGATACATCTATGTGGGTTACTACTGAAATGGGTCCCCGTTACTAGGGTTTCTTCCTAAGTTTGTGGGGCTATATTTACTAATATTGCCCACCAACCTGATATGTACTTAACCCTCCCACTGATTCAAACATGTTTACTTGATGGTTAAGTTTGTGGGCCTATATTTACTAATATTACCCACCAAACCGATATGTACTTGACCCTCCCACACATTATGTCATATTGGTTAAGTGTTGTCCATTCATGTTAACTTAACCCACCCACTCATCATGTCATGTTGGTTAAGTGTTTCTTATTAACCCTTCTCACTCGTCGTGTTGGATTGGTTAAGTGTTTCCTATTAAGTTAACCCCGTTCATTCATCATGTTATATTGGTTAAGTATTTCCCATTAACTTAACTCCATTCATTCATCAAGTTACATTGGTTAAGTGTTACTTATTAACTTAACCCCACACGTTCATCATGCTGTATTGGTTAAGTGTCATCAATCAATTCAAATTAACTTAACCCACCCACTTGTCGTGTTACATTGATTAAGTGTTGCCTTCTTGTGTTAACTTAACCCTTCCACGCATCCTGTTATATTGGTTAAGTGTTGCTCTCTTGTTTTAACTTAACTCTTCCAATTCATCATGTCATATTGGTTAAGTGTTTCTTATTAACTTAAACGTTCTTATTCATCATGTTGTACTAGTTAACTTAACCCTGCTCACTTGTCTAATTAACCAGTTATAATGGTTAAGTGTTCTAAATTTACTTAACCCCACCTTCTTGTCTAATTAACATGTTTTAACGGTTAAGAATTCTAAATTTACTTAACCCCACCTTCTTGTCTAATTAACGTGTTATAACGGTTAAGTGCTCTAAATTTTACTTAACCTTACCATTCTTAGCATGTCTGTTTATTGGCATTAATTAATTTATTAATGCCCCAACCTCTCACATTAGAACTGTTGTTTGCGGTTGCTGGATGTGCTGGGCGGTTCCGGGCAGACTTCTACCGCAAGCTCATTCTAACCTCGGGTTTTGGGCTAAATGCGCTAACCTCTCACATTAGATCTGTGTTGTTGCGGTTACTGGATGTGCCGGGCGGTTCCGGGCAGTTTTACACCGCAACCCATTCTAACCTCGGGTTAGGCATGTTTATCTTTTAGCATATTTATCATACATGTCCAAGTCTAGATTTTATATGCTAATCATCCCAAATTCACAAAACTAGTCATGTTCCAATTCTCAAGTTATACCCTCAACAAAGATGATTGCAAGTTATGCCCCACAAATTCAAATTCAAGTTATTACTCAAAATAGGTTACACCCAATTTCCCCAAATTTGCAATAATAGTCATGCCCCAAAAATCACAGTATAACACATGCCCTAAGGTTTAGTCATATTGCACCGTACAAAATATTCTCCAAAATCCCCCAATCATGATTCACAGTATAAACTATGCCAAATTATAGCCTTTAATTATAGTGCATGCAAATTACCCAAAATCCTAATTTAGGCGTGTTCACATTTAACAGTTATCCCTATCTCACTATAGATTTTCAAGCCTAAGCCATATATCACTATACACAATAATCTCCTTCTTCCAAGTCATAAACTATCATATTTAATATGCTCCAACTTTAGGTCTTAAACCACAACCTGTACTATTCCTTACATATTTACAGTTCAATTTACGCCCCAAAACCCCAAGTCATATGTCCAATATACTTTATGCCTTAAATCTCAAGTCATATGTTCGATACACTTTATGTTTTAAATACACCATGTGTTATGTCCTCAAATCCGCTACAAATCAGTTATGCCCAATTATACATAATTTAATACTTTCCCCAATTTTAGCGTTGGCCATGTCCAAATCATATATTATGCCCAATTTTTTCCAATGTATGTTCATCTCTTATGAGATTTGGCTCAGGCTCGCAGTGGCCTAGCCATAAAAACAAAAAGGGAAGATGGAAAGAAGAGACAAAGAACGGACATAATAATATAAATGAGATAGATCCAATGGATATAGAAAGACAGATAGAAATAGGCATAATCTCAGATTCAGATTTATTACAATGTCAGAATCACAATTAAATTTTATTTCTGAAAGTAACATGAACTCACGAATTACAGAACGGTCTTGAATTCTGGGATCTGATTTCTGAATTTGATTAGCTATTCCTTTGATGTAGACTTTGATTGTTAACTTGAACACTCTAATTTGATTGATTAAGGTGGAGGCTAGGTCAGTTCATGTTTTAGAAGCATATGAATGCCTGTGAATTCGTATGGAGAAAACAATAGGTTTAGGGGTCTTTTTATAGGTGTATAGGGAGATTTAGAGCCTTCAGATCAATCTAGAAGTCATCTGAATCGTCAAGAGCAGAATACCACGTCACACAGTGAATCAGAAAGCGACACGTGGCGAAACATGTCATCGGCCAGACCTGGGCCAACAGGGGTCGACTCCCATATAGGTGGGTCGACACCTATGTCGACACCCCTATAGGGGGTCGACACCTATGTCGACTCCCCCTAGGGGGGGTCGACACCCCTGAACGGGAAATTTCCCGCTCAGCCTGCTTTGACCCAAATTCGAGATTTGAACTCTGTTTTGACTTCTAGAATTATTATATATATATACTTCCTTGGGCGTATACAAACTTCTAAGGCTTATAACTTCTTCATACGGTGTCCGATTTATGCAAACTCAACTCTATCCCAAGTAGAATTCCGAGACTAATGCAATGGCGTAACCTGTTTCCCTTAATTCCTAATTTTAGAATTAAGTATTCTTTAATTCATTACTTTAATACCCATAGGAAATACGGGGTGTTACATTCTCCCCTCCTTTAAAGGATTTCGTCCCAAAAATCTCCAAGTCAAGGAGAATGTATACTAACATCCAACATCCATCTACTCAACCATTCAATCACAGGCATCCAGTTTCCTTAAAATGTATCTAATGCTTTTCATGAACATATGCATAGTGTGTGTATATGTCCTTATCTAATGCAAAATCAGGCGGTCTACTAATTCAATTGTCCTCCTTAATGCGAATTATGTCAGTGCTATGAGTCCATAATGTATGCAATTTTTCCTAACCTTACTTTATAACTTCTACATGAGTGCACAATCATTCATACAAATGCAGCATCCATATGATAACACATCAACTTTCAATTCATATACCAATACATATATGCATATGCAATATGAAAATGACTGAGCCGATCTACTACCTAGTGCGTGTGTATATGCATCTACGAGCAACCACTAGCAACCACTTGCAACCATCAATCATAACATGTTTCAAACACATGTTTGCATCCATTGGCTTCTACCAAAGGATAGAACCGAGAGGATATACTTAAAGGATAAAGACTAGCATGTAAATAAACTTTACAGAAAAAGAGAGATCAAGGATATACCCTCAAGAAGGGTATGATGCGCATATCTAGTCTTTAGTTTTCTAAGTCGCAACTTCTTGAGCTTCACTCCATATTTCTCTAACTGTTTTAACTTCACGATTGCGTAGCTTCTTAATTTCTGTTTCCAGAATGTGCGTTGGAACTCATTTCGCTGTCGCCTCTCGTTCCACCTTTTCTTCTTATAGTATACTGGGCACTACAACTTCTGTTGTGTCATGCTAACATTCCCAGAACTATCTCTTGAAAATAAACAGATGCTAAACATGTTACCAAGTGTATATAGTAAGATGATTGAATTCTTCTTCGTCAATCTAGTAAGTGGGGCCGATACCTTCATAAAGTCCTTAATTAACTTCCTATATTAGCCCGCTAGTCCAAGAAAGCTTCTTACTTCTGTTGCATTCGTTGGGACCTTCCAGTCTTGCACCGCAACTACTTTTGCGTGATCTACTACTATCCCTTCTTTGGGCGCCACATGTCCTAGAAACCATACTTCTTCTCTCCAAAAATGACATTTTTGGAGAACTTCGCCTTAAGTTGATGCGCTTGGAGGGTATCCGAGACTTCCCTTAGATGCAAAGCATGTTCTTCCTCATTCCAAAATATCATCTATGCACAAGCGAAGTGAACCATCCACCTTTGTAATGAAAACGACTGGAGCACCCCATTCAGAAATACTTCGCCTTATGAACCTGTTTTCAAGTAACTCTTTTACTTGTTTACTGAGCCCTTCCTTTCCCTTGGATTCATGTGTCGTACAGGTAATGCAACTGGTTTTGCATTGTCAACTGGATATATGCGGAAGTCTATCTCGCGTTTTAGGGGATAAACCCCTAATCTAATCAAAAATATCTGCGTACTCATGGACTACTCTAACGGATCGCAAATCGTTGATAGATGCATCAAGTGATTCTAGGTAGCTAAGACAAATTGATCCCTTAGAATCGCACGAAATCTCGAGGGTATTCCCGAGGCTAGTCGAAATTCTAACTACCTTCCTTTCACAATTACTAGCTAACCAATCCATGCCTAGAATTAACCCATAGCCCATGAAACAAAAAACATAAGCATTACACTTAGACTCAATACTTAATATAGCTATTCTCAAATCCTTACAAAACAAAGATAAATGAGCCGAACCACCAACTGGATTTGAGACGATAATGGGATCATCTACTATGCAAGTACTAAGGTGCAGAGACTCAATTATGGAAGCAGATATAAACGAATATGAAGCGCTAAAATCAAAACGAGTACTAAAAGGATGATCAAAAAGAAAAACTAAACTTTTTCAACAGAAACTTTACTACCTCTCTCTCAGGTACGCTGGCGGTGAGAGCATGCACTTTCCCTCCCGAAAATCATGTCCCTATTTCTTGCCCTTGTCCTTAATTATATGACCCGTTATAAAGACACTTCCTCTTGTCTTAGGTTTTCCTATTCTTTCTTCCCTTCTTGTCCTGTGATTCTTCCACTTACACCTCTTTCTTTTTACCTCCTTTGTGAACCAAGTCTATATCCATCAGTTCCTTATCCTTGGGTTGTGCTCCCTAGCCAAACTCCCTCATTCTCATCTTTTCCATCGTTGTGTAACTTGTTGACAAGTCTCTTGAAAGCTGCCTCCATCGCATGAAAATCCCTACAAATTTTGAAAGAAAATTAGCCGTAGGTGAAACTATTGCAGCTCTAGATGGAAGTTGGGCACTTCTTCGCCCTTTGACAGGTGTCGTAGTCTCATCAAGCCTACGGAACCATGCCGCGATGAGGTTACCTCCCGAAAGCCAAGAGCCCCAGAGACTCAGGAAAGAAGGAAACAAGGATTCAAACAGAGGATCAAAAGATAGTGCATATGGCTTTGGGGAATATGCCTTTAAAACAAAACATTTCTTTTGAAAATGATTCTTTTAAAACCGTTTTGAAAATAATTTTTCAAATCTTTTATCTGATCCGTTAACCTTCAACTCTGATACCAAGTGAAACACCCCCACCTCCGTTAAGGTCACACACAAAGGGAATGCCTTAACTTCAGCGAAGCATTATAGGTAAAAGATGCAGATAAATTACAAGACAGACAAGATAAAGCAGTGGAAAATAAAGTCATTTTATAAACAATGTGGTTCAGTCAAGCTTTTACAACAATTATCTCAATCATACTTAAAAATAATACATAAAACTTCTGTCTTGATTCAAAAACTTCCAAGTATAAAAGAAGCATAAAAATAACAATGATATTCCCCAATAAAGCATGAACTAGCCATAGCAGTGGAAGAGAGAGAGTCCGAAGCAATACATCGACTATCTTCGAGCTTGGAAAGAAAACTGAGCTAAGAGGTAATATTTCCTGCCTGTGAACCGGGGGGGGGGGAAATGGAAGAAAAGAGGCGAAACAAACTAGGTCAGACATAAGTCTGGTAAGTCCAGCGACTTTCAGCATGTAAATAGGCAAAAGCATCATGGCATGAATAAACTGAATATAAGACAATACCGTGATAACATGGATAACAAGATAACCTAAGATTTGCATAAGATATGATAAGGCAAGATAAATTAAATGCACTTCTACTCCTTCTCTGCTTCACTACTACCTTGTTATTCTGATTTCTATATCTCTGCACCCCCTAACTAGTGTCCCAACTAGTAATCTGTGTAAAATGATAATATGATAACGTGATCCCAATCCCCGCAATTGTGGTAGCCTTCAAGTGTACATCTAGTATGAGGATCTTACCTCAATCAGCCTAATTGCCATGAAGATGTTAGATGTACCCTTACTACCCTATCGATTGGCTCCCTACTTGTGTTAATTTTCCTTGTGTCTGTGTCAATCGGCCCTCTCTTGCGTGTAGATACCCTGTGCTGGTCCCACCATAAGGTGTATCAATCCTTATGATAGCAACCCGACACGATTCAAGATGCACAATGTATAACTACTAGTACCCAATGCCTGCTTTTTCCCACTCCAGAGTACGTACATGCCCGTAATCCGTCGGAACCTACACTGACGTACCCCCTGCCGCTATTTTAACCGCTTATAATCAGCCCAGTAATCGTGCCCCACCCTGCCTATTTTCAGGGTACCTTGATACATCTATGTGGGTTACTGCTGAAATGGGTCCCCGTTACTAGGGTTTCTTACTGGTTAAGTTTGTGGGCCTATATTTACTAATATTACCCACCAAACCGATATGTACTTAACCCTCCCACTAATTCAAACATGTTTACTTAATGGTTAAGTTTGTGGGCCTATATTTACTAATATTACCCACCAAACTGATATGTGATTAACCCTCCCACACATTATGTCATATTGGTTAAGTGTTGTCCATTCATGTTAACTTAACCCACCCACTCATCATGTCATGTTGGCTAAGTGTTTCTTATTAACCCTTCTCACTCGTCTTGTTGGATTGGTTAAGTGTTTCCTATTAACTTAACCCCGTTCATTCATCATGTTATATTGGTTAAGTATTTCCCATTAACTTAACCCCATTCATTCATCAAGTTACATTGGTTAAGTGTTTCTTATTAACTTAACCCCACGCGTTCATCATGCTGTATTGATTAAGTGTCATCAATCAATTCAAGTTAACTTAACCCACCCACTCGTCGTGTTACATTGGTTAAGTGTTACTTTCTTGTGTTAACTTAACCCTTCTACGCATCCTGTTATATTGGTTGAGTGTTGCTCTCTTGTTTTAACTTAACCCTAACCATTCATCATGTCATATTGGTTAAGTATTTCTTATTAACTTAACCCTTCTCATTCATCATGTTGTACTGGTTAACTTAATCCTGCTAACTTGTCTAATTAAAATGATATAACAGTTAAGTGTTCTAAATTTACTTAACCGCACCTTCTTGTCTAATTAACATGTTATAACGGTTAGGTGTTCTAAATTTACTTAACCCCACCTTCTTGTCTAATTAACATGTTATAATGGTTAAGTGTTCTAAATTTTACTTAACTTTACCATTCTTATCATGTCTATTTATTGGCATTAATTTATTTATTAATGCCCCAACCTCTCACATTAGAACTGTTGTTTGCGGTTGCTGGATGTGCCGGGCGGTTCCGGGCAGACTTCTACCGCAAACTCATTCTAACCTTGGGTTTTGGGCTAAATGCGCTAATCTCTCACATTAGATCTGTGTTGTTGCAGTTACTGGATGCGCCGGGTGGTTCCGGGCAGTTTTACACCGCAACTCAATCTAATCTTAGGTTAGCCATGTTTATCTTTTAGCATATTTATCATACATGTCCAAGTCTAGATTTTATATGCTAATCATCCCAAATTCACAAAACTAGTCATGTTCCAATTCTCAAGCTATACCCCAACAAAGCTGATTGCAAGTTATGCCCCACAAATTCAAATTCAAGTTATTACTCAAAATAGGTTACACCCAATTTCCCAAATTTGCAATAATAGTCATGCCCCAAAAATTACAGTATAACACATGCCCAAAGGTTTAGTCATATTGCACCGTACAAAATATTCTCCAAAAACCCCCAATCATGATTCACAGTATAAACTATGCAAATTATAGCCTTTAATTACAGTGCATGCAAATTACCAAAAATCCCAATTTAGGCGTGTTCACATTTAACAGTTATCCCTATCCCACTATAGATTTTCATGCCTAAGCCATATATCACTATACAAAATTATCTCCTTCATCCAAATCATAAACTATCATATATAATATGCCCCAATTTTAGTTCTTAAACCACAACATATACTATTCCTTACATGTTTACAGTTCAATTTACGTCCCAACACCCCAAGTCATATGTCCAACATACTTTATGCCTCAAATCTCAAGTCATATGTTCGATACACTTTATGTTTTAAATACAACATGTGTTATGTCCTCAAATCCGTTACAAATCAGTTATGCCCAATTATACATAATTTAATACTTTTCCCAATTTTAGCGCTGGCCATGTCCAAATCATATATTATGCCCAATTTTTCCCAACATACGTTCATATCTTATGAAATTTGGCTCAGGTTCGCAGTAGCCTGGTTATGAAAACAAAAAGGGAAGAAGGAAAGAAGAGACAAAGAATGGACATAATAATATCAATGAGATAGATCCAATGGATATAGAAAGACAGGTAGAAATAGGCATAATCTCAGATTCAGATTTATTACAATGTCAGAATCATAATGAAATTTTATTTCAGAAAGTAACATGAACTCACGAATTACAGAATGGTCTTGAATTCTAGGATCTGATTTCTAAATTTGATTAGCTATTCCTTTGATGTAGACTTTGATTATTAACTTGAAAACTCTAATTTGATTGATTAAGGTAGAGGCTAGGTCACTTCAGGTTTTAGCAGCATATAAACGCCTATGAATTCGTGTGGAGAAAACAATAGATTTAGGGGTCTTTTTATAGGTGTATATGGAGATTTAGAGCCTTCAGATCAGTCTAGAAGTCATCAGAATCGTCCAGAGCAGAATACCACATCACACAGCGAATCAGAAAGCGACACATAGCAAAACACATCATCGGCCAGATCTGGGCCAACAGGGGTCGACTCCTGGGTCGACACCTATGTCGACACCCCTATAGGGGGTCGACACCTATTTTGACTCCCCCTGGGGGGGTCGACACCCCTGAGCGGGAAATTTCCCGCTCAGCCTGCTTTGACCCAAATTCTAGATTTGAACTCTGTTTTGACTTCTGGAATTATTTTATATGTATATATATACTTCCTTGGGCGTATACAAATTTCTAAGGCTTATAATTTCTTCATACAGTGTCCGATTTATGCAAACTCGGACTCTATCCCAAGGAGAATTACGAGACGAATGCAATGACATAACCTGTTTCTCTTAATTCCTACTTTTAAAATTAAGTATTCTTTAATTTGTTACTTTAATACCCATAGGAAATACGGGGTGTTACAACACTACTGAAAATATCTATCTCGCAATAAAGAATTCTGAAGAGTATGCAAAGCGATATTCTATAAGGATAACCGACAAAGCAGCAAACTTCGGAAAATTCTATAGATTTCACAACCAGCCTGGTCAAAACACTAATGAGTGTCGACACCTAAAGAACCTCATCAAGGAATTGATTAGGAAAATTAGGATGTAACAGTATGTAAAGAATCCGCAAATCGTGAATCCTTCTGCAACTCCCCCGTGGCATCAAATGATCAGTCTGGTCCAAGCAATAGAGCTCCAGCTCAACCAATCCAAGGCTGATCATCAACTGATAATAGTTGATAGTGCTCCAATTTCAATGGCTCAGAATAAGAGATCAACATCGATACTGCTCTATCTTCGTGCTTTACTACATGTTTTACTTTCTGCTATATTTAGATCTTCATGTACAAAAGTCTGTAATGTTTTATAAATACTGTATCGAACATTAGCTCTGTGACTAAGGGAACATCTACTTGAATAAATTTATTACATGCAAAATTTTATGTCAAATCAAAACGTACTTAAAAGTTGATTTCATATTGTAGGCCATCTGTCGAGCGCTTGTTCATGTGAATTCTGATGAAACATAGCGACCCGAACACACTAGTTCATGTGCCAAATGCTATAAATACCAACATGCACAACAACAAAAATAGAGACGCATCGCCTTGAAAACTGAATAGGAAGAGTCGCAAAGATTCAAACAGTGAACAAGCATCATGACAAACAAATGAGGGAGGTGTAACTTTTGTCGAAGGGGCACTTCCCCAAGTGGGAGATTCAAAGCCTTAGTTCCTAAACTGGAATGTCCTGCCAAGTCAAGCGTCCGACAAAGGAATTAATGGCTGCCCCCTGGAACAATACAACAACTGCCCCAATTCATTCGTGTAGCATCTAAAAATCTCAGACGTGAAGAATGATCAATTCATCTGTGTAGCATCTGAAAATCTCAGATGTGAAGAATGATCAATTCATTTGCGTAGCATCTGAAAATCTCAGATGTGAAGATTGATCAATTCATTTGCGTAGCATCTAAAAATCTCAGATGTAAAGAAAGATCAATTCTTTTGCGTAGCATGCGAAATATCAGATGTGAAGAATGAATGCCATTTGCGTAGCATCTGAAATATCAGATGTAAAGTATAAAAATCCAAAGTCCTCCCCGAGCAGGGGCACTGAACCCAAAGACCTCCCTTAGCGGGGGCATGATATATAAGTCCTCCCCTTGCAGGGGAACAAAGATATAAAAACTTCTTCATGTAGAAGTGTTGAACTAGTTAGTAAAGTTGGAATCCCTATTGACAAAGCTCAAAAACTCCATACATGTTAGCGAGCTTGAATAGCTTCAACTAGCAAAGTTAAAGCTTCCGGTACCACAATTACAGTCGGGGAAACTCGACAAACTAATCACATCGAGCTCTTGCAACTCATGACGATCCACGGTATCGAGGCAACACAACCACATAAGAGTTGGATAATGCCCGGAAAAAACCGCAAATCCATCGCAATAGTGTAACTATGCAAAAAACATTATACTTTCATTACAGAAGCCAGTATACTTGGCTTAAACTTGCTTTAAAAATGAGGCATTTGAAGATTTTGGCAAAATCGATATGCTCAATACATCGATCAAATTCATCACACCAATAAGGATCACCTTGGGAAATCTAATCGGAATCTCGTAACACAAAGGTTTCCTCATCCGCAAAGCTTCAATTGAGAAATATTTACGCATTGGGGCAAGCTGTCATAAAATATGGACTCAAAATTTCATATGCATCCCAGGATGATTCATGGCGTCAAAGCGAAACCAAATTCTGAATCCATCTAAAGGTTGCAATCGCTCTGGCCTCGGAAACTCAAATCAAAGTTCCAATTGGAACAAGTACACATTTCATAAAACGTAAACCGTCATACAAGGTTATATAAGTCGATAAAAGAGTAAGGCTTGAAATCTGTATTTGGTATACATATCGATTAGCAGAACTCAAGTATCATTGTGAATTCGAGTTAGAGTATCGTATTCATGCAGAAATTGTTTGACGAATTATAAATAGTTAAACAAAATAGTTCTGCATACCCACGTTATTCAATCCCAGTCACAAGAATCACCATGATTCATTTTTAATGATTAACTAGTCTATTATTGATTTGAATGATTAATAACAAAGCACAAACCCAAAATCGTGCTTTTTTAATTATAGAACAGGTGGCATGAAGCATATAAGTTCAACTAGCAAGTTCTTTGCTTAGATAATTTGAAGGTAACGAGTCAAAGGATCTAAGTATGATTCACCATAGCGAACAAAAGCTATGATTGAATGTCAATGCGCAAAATTCGAAGCATTCAAGTGCCTTGCCACATTAAGACATGAAAAATCCAGATTCGAGCTATTCTCAATTCCAATTAAAGGATACAAGTCAATACAAGGACCCATCAAATTTCGGAGCCCGTATTTTATATAAAAATACAAGCTCCAATGGGCAAATGTTAACTAGCTAAAAGCCTATTCAGACATACTATCAAACAGTTTGAGTGCAATCGATCAGAATTAGCTCAAAACAGCAGATACAAGTGTCGAGCAGCAAGTTGTTGGTTCGAGCAGGAATCAAGCCACCGGTCGTGCACTCCAGCAGTTTCTTTAGTGGTCGGTCGAGCAATGCCACATCAGCCCTGGTCAAGAACCTCGCTAAGAGGTCGGCAACTTTCCAGGGTTGGACTTAAACATTCATGAAGGGTCGAGCATGCTGTATGCTCGAGCACCAACTTCCACCAAAGTTCCAGGGTCTAGCACTGTTCGTCAGGTGTTGGTCGTTCACTAAAGTTGCTGCTGCGGTCGAGCAGCTTATCTATGTAGGGTCGAGCACGGTTCCGTTGAAAGCTCGAGCACTTCATTACATTGGTTGGATCGAGCAGGTTAAGTTGGAAACGTATAAACAAAAGGGAATGGCCATATTGTAATTTCCGTTCTCATTTCAGTACAGTAACATAAAGAAGACAATGGCATTTTCATAGTTCTCGATCCCATTTTGTGAACAAGCCAAAGCCGCGTGGGTATCAAATTTCTTTACAATGGCAAAGCTGTAATAACCGATCCCATTTTCTAAGTTTGCATGGGCTTATGGTAAGTAGAGGGGTTGTCACATGATCATTAGAAGCTTGTTCGTACATCAATATATAGCAGTCGTGCATGCTTTAAGGGTCGCTCATTGAAGCTGCTTGAGCAGTCCTGGTCACACCATCTTTTTGGGTCGGGCATGCCAGCTGTACACAGCTGGCTCCAGCTATCCAATGGCGGTTTCATAAATACGTGTACGCTCGACCCATACCATGTACACCATAATTACAGAATTGCCGCCTGTTCCAAAGTTCTCCTATAAATACCCCCTTTCACAACCATTCAATGGACCGATCTAAGCCACCCCAAAGGGCTGTCATTTCGGTTTTCCACTATTCCAAAGCTTCTCAAGCTCTGTTAATGATTTCCTAAGCTCAGTCCTTCTTCCTATAACATCAAGTGGATCTCATCTTCTCCAAACACCATCAATTCTTACTCAAATTCAATCCAAGTGATCTCCAACCGCCATTACTCCTCTTTAAAGCATGGGTCTAACACTAATTTGATGATGGAATCAAGGAAGATCATTTAAACATGAGATCTTATCCATTTCTTTTTGAATTCAAGTGAGATCTAAAGCATAAAGAGAGTAAAAAGTGGAGAATCATTGTAAAGAGAGTGAATAAGTGATATAAATGAGATGTATGAGATGATTCTCTTTGTAAATTTCTCCATGATAATGAAATCGCCTCCAAAGTGGGCGTAGATCTATTTTAGTTCGATCCTCTATAAAAGTCCTTGAGCTTTTACTTACTTTTTACCGCTTATTTTGCGATTGTGGCTCCTTTTGTTTTCTAATCATTTGGCAAAGTATGGTTTACGTACCTTTGGTGTTTGAACCATTTTTGGTTTAAACATACATTTACTACGCATTCAAGATACATCGTTAGTTCTCCATTTCTAGCAATCTACAATACATGACCTCTAACTTCTGAATCACTACAGATATGAGTTGTTATCTTCAAATGACCTCTATATAAAGCTGAACTAATATCATGCAGATGACGAAATCCAGTAACGTATATGAATGAAAGTATTAATCAACAATTGTATTCAAATAAATTAATATCTTCACGCCTTTGGTATCAGCCAATTTAAACACTTATCAAACTTTCCATATATAAATGAAACCACTAATCAGAAATTAAAGTAGATCAAACCTACCAAAACGTTCGCTTGAAGACAAAATCCAAGAGATGAAATCGTGGCTCCTTGAACTCAACACCAAGTAGCGCGTCATCAATCCATATGAATCTAAAGTCGAAGTTGAGGAGTCGATTTTCTAAAGCCATAGTCGATTACCTAGATTCGAAGCCAAGGGAGCTGAACCCGACGTCCCCAAATTTGCTAAGCTCAAGTCATGGAGTTTGAAGCCGATTCAATTGCCTCGAGTTTGAAGTTGATCAGAAATGGATGGATTTAGAAATAGGGTTAGAAATCGATCAATTAATAGCTTTTTCTTTTTATTTTTCTAAAGAAGAAATCACCTTTTTCTATTTCCATAAAAGCGACCTTGCAAGTAAAAGCGTTTAGAAAGGGGATGAGAAAGGGGTTTGGGTTTACAGGCTGAAAATAATAGTTTATTTATCTTTTTGCCCCCAGGACATCGGCTTAACAACACACATAAATGTTGGTAATAAAAAAATTATAATTATGTTTTTTTTGTGACACATATTTAATATAGCAACACTTATTATTGTCACTGGTCCAAAACACAAATATGTGTTGGCAAATGAAAAAAAATAAGGGTTACCAAATGACAATTATGGTGTAGTGGAATCGACGATCTACCTTGAATTTCAATTTGTTCTCCAGCTTCTTGTATCTTTGGATAATCCTTTCATAAATATCCTCACTTGACCAAACCATAGGTGGTCTCAAAGTTTCATGCATGTTAGCTGTAAAAAATCTTATCTCTTCTAAAAGGATGATTAATATGAAGAAAACATCAATGACAGTCAAATCACGAAATTTTCTTCCTTTGAGGTAAAGAAAACGCTCATGGTACTTTCATGCAGTAAGGACAAGCAAGACGAAAGTCGTACTTCAACCTGAAAGCATTACATAGGCAGGATAATCACTGATTGTCAAACAATAATGGAGCATACATCCGAAAGTTCTTTTTTTGCGAAATTTCATTTGTTTCTACTCTTTTATACTACAATGTTTTTAATTCCTCAATCAAAAGTTGTAAATAAACATCGATTCCTTGTGTCGGATAATCAAGACCACGGACGACAACTGTGAGAAACGTAAAAGGAGTTTCCATACATATCCATGAAGGTCAATTATAAGGTGTGGCAATTATATGCCAGGACTAATATTTAGCACCAAATCGAGAAAATGGTGACAATCAATCTGTACATAAACCAAGTCTAACATTACCACTCTTGGATGCAAAATTAGGATATTTCTGGTCAAAATGATTTCATGCTTCCCCATTAGCTAGATGTGTTAACATACCTTCTTCATGTGTTCTCATACTGTGTCATCTCATATGTTGTGCTGTTACAGAAGATGCATATAACTTTTTAAGTCTAACAGTAATAGGTAAATAATGCATACGTTTATATGGGATTTTTCTTTTTCTTTTTTGGTTTGTATCTTTCCTGATTACATATTATGCAATTATTAAGGTTGATATCTTACTTCCAAAGCAGCATACAACCATTTGTATATGTGTCTATTTTTTCGTACGGCAAACCAAAAACCGACATCATTTTTTTTTACTTCATGATGATTTTCGCACATTAAATTATTAGGAGGCATATGCCACTTAACAGCTTGTGCAGCAGTTGTAAATCCAGCTTATGTGAGGTTGTATTTAGATTTCATCATAATGCAAATTACTAATAATTGGGTTCCACTTATACAACCTTCCCAAAGGGGTTTTTTTGCGGCATCTAAAATATCATATATTTTTTGATCTAATATTTGGTTCTTCTTCAGCATTACCATCATCATCAATAAATGGTGGAACAAGGAACATTGAAAGTGCAGCATATTCAACCATATATTCTAGGAGATTCATCGTAGCAATTTCGCTATTCATTACTGTTAGACCAAAAAATGGGCCTAACACCCAAATGCAGATCGCAGATCACAGAATGCAGAAAAGAGTAAATAAAGAGGAGACACACAAGGTTTTTATAGTGGTTCGGCAGTAGATGTATCCTACGTTCACTTTATAATCTTATTGTTATACTGACAGATTACAAGAATCAGTTACATGTAGACACACAATTCGTGTGTTAATTGTATTGAAAAGATAAGAACTTGAGTGTATGAAGGTGCAAAGTCCTTGCACTTTAGTAATGGTGGAAGCAGTGAAGAATAATGGCCAAAAGATCCTTGAAAATGCCTTCAAATGGTGTATTTATAGCTGTTTCCTGAAGGCGGTTCATGGGACACATGGCACGCATCCCAAAAATCTCGAAATGTGGTGGAAAACGTCCAGACATCATCTCCAAATCGTCATGTGACATGTGTAATCAGATCCATGCAAGTTGGAGTGAAAATAGCCTTGAGAATAGGTCAGAACAAGCTGCGCAGGAGCAGGTGCGGGGATCGGATCGTGGTGGGGTGCGTGGCACACGATCCAGGATAATAGGAGCAAGATGTGGCATGAGAATAGGTCAAAACTGGGAGCGTATCTGCAGGTTGGAAGTTCAGATCGCGATCATGGGGTCGGATCGTGGTCATGGGTCGGATCGTGATATGGCTATCACGAGCCGAGTCTGGTCGTGAGCGGCATAGTGAAGCTGGAGTGAAGTGCTGGCAATCGGGTCGGATCGTGAGATATACCACGGACGGTTCGTGGTCTGAGGAGGGCGATCCGATGAGGGGCGATCCGATGAGGGACGATCCGAGGGTGCGTGATCCATACTTCGATCGTGTGCTGCTTCGTTGCTTTATCCAGGAAATTGCCAGTTTACACCAGTTTACGGAAACGGGCATAACTTTCAAACCGTAAGTCCGATTGAGCCAAACCGAAGCTCAAACTGAAGCTAACTCAGAGATCTACAAAAGTTATAGTGCACAGCTCCATAATCGCTGTTTTCGGGCCCAAAAGAGGTCGTCTGATAGGAGTTTTGGGCCTGTTTATGTCGAGGATGTGATTTTGACCAAATCTCTCAATGTCTTCTGACGTCGTTTCCATCGCTCGAGCATGTTATTATTCAGGAATTCCATGTGTGATGGCTTTTGCCAAAAAATGTGTCAACAATTACCTCCTCAACTTGTATATGCTAACTGTTCTACATGACGATTTCTACCCAAATAGTTCGGTACAAAACTGTACTTATGCAAATGAACACTAACCATTTGTGGTAACAAATGCTTTAGCAATTTGCATCTACTATATGGACAATGGATTTATTCATCGTTCTTGTTATTACTTAAAGCGAAATCAATCAACACGTCGACACCATTAATAAATTGTTCACTTATCGAGTCTCCAGTTTTCCTTCGTTTGTACATCCAGCTTCGATCAGTGAAATAATTGTCCATTTATCCTAAGTAGATAACTAAAAAGTACGATAAAATTTGCATTGACATTTTTTTAAACAATTTTATTGGTGAATGTTTTGTTAATTGATCATTTGCACTTTTTCCTACCTCCCATTACAAATGCAATATCGTAATTAAATTGCGCAAATGTTTTTAGTTTAATCAATTCAACAAAATTTCGACAACACTTCGCTTTAATTCCCTGAATAGTACACAATTGCGTGTACATGGGGAACATAAAGGAAGCACTTTCGAAATTTTGAGAACCATTTAAAATGAAATATTTTACGAGATTTAATTTCGCTATTGTGTTCATAACTTGTCCAACACAAGGACAAATTCGACAAATATTGTATACGACGAATTTAAATGTCTGTTCTGTTAACAAAACGAATATCCATATAACAATCATATACAATACTTATCAGACGAGTTCAAAAAATACTCTTAGAGTTCATTATTATATTACGATTGGTGCTCTTATTATCAAACATCGACGTGAAGCATCAAATTTTAAATTGAATAAGCCTTGAATGCCTTAATTTCAATCTGTAACTGTGAGTACATGAAGTTTATTATATATATGCACATTTTCAAGAATAAATCAAACTAACCGTACGTTGTAATTACTACCAGATAGAGGTGAAGGGGTATTAGAATGGTATCAACATCAGAGCACAAGTTAGGAAAGCCAAAAGACGATACCGGAAGTAAGAAAGGAAAAGTGTTGGTCCATGTGCCATTTGTACCAACGTGGAAAGCATGAGCTTGTTACCGATACAAGGAAGATAGCGGTAAGACGGTACTGAAACCAACATACAATAAGCAATCAAAAGAGGGTACGACATCGACACCAAAAGCATTCAACCTGAACCCAATTCCGTAGGTATATAGTTCAATACCAAAGCTTAAGGCCATGATAGGGAATGAACAAGATCGTTTTGGGTTTGAGCAGAAAGCTATCAATACCAACACACTTGGTATCGATACTACTACCAGAAAACAGCTTCGGGGTCACTAGGAAGGATCGATAAACAACGCAGATCTGAAGTCGATACCAGAGCTAAAGACTATCGATGTAAGACAAGGTTCATAAATCAGAAAGGGTCATCCACACTAGCATGCTTAGTATTGATACTAATACCAAGGAAGATGCCAGAGTCATAAGAAGGGAAGTATAAAGGCAACACTCAGAAGTCGCTAAAGAAGGGTAAAGCTTAAAGAATGCTACCGGAACAAATGCTTATCATTAAAACCGAAAGCAGAAAAGGAAGCTATCCATACCAATTTACTTGGTGTCGATACACTATATGGATGCGACACCGAGTTCACAAAGCCATGAAAAATCAATGACGATGCCCAAAATACAAAAGAGGGTCAATATCGGAACTGTAAATCAGCTGCCGAGGCCGAAAGCACACAAACCGGGCTTTCTACCAAGTGCAACCAAAATGGGGCCCATTTTATCTATAAATATGACCCCAAGTGTCTCATTTTGGGGGACTTTCCTCATTACGCAATCTTGTATTCATTTCTTAGAGAGAAAACCATAATTGGTAAATCGATTTGGGGATTTTGCTTGTAATCGCTTATGTACTTATGCAAATGATCAATAAAGAGAGAAATTAACACTTGTCATCAATTTCATGCATTTTATTATTGCATGCCTTCGAGATAGTTTCATAACCCAATGTCAGTGTTAACATACCTAAATTCAAATTACTGAAATAACCTTCCTCAGTCCGTTTAGCTTCCTAACTTGTTTTGCACTTAGCAAACCCTTTTACCATGGTAACTATTGGTACTTGAGTTTTATAAGCGTGATACTTACCTCTTTGAAGAAAGAGTAACCAATCTTTGGGGTTAAGACCTTGATATCTAGGAAATGGTGAACTAACTCATGCTTATCGGAACTAAATAATACCTAGGTACATCCCTAGTTGTTCCGTTCTAGTTGTACTAAGCTTAAAAGAAGCAAGACTATAGCTAAAAGGTCTCGCCAAGAGTCTTCTAAATTTCAAATGGCTATGTCAAGCATTCGTGATCCAAGAATTTTTTAAGAACAAAGGCTACAAATGAAAGCATTGAGAATCATAAATAAGAAAAGGGAAGTTGAACAATATGATTTTGACCGTTGGGGCATTGACTCGTAGGACCAACCCTAATCTTTGCTTTAAGTGGTTCTACATCAAAGGAACATAACCTATTCTCTCGCATTAAGTAAGAAATTCATGCATAGGCTAAGGGAACTACATTCGAACAAGAAATTGGAACAACCTGAATTCCGATAGACCGATTTATTTTTCAAAATTCCAATCTGAAACTCGAATTGGCTCGTCTGGTATCCGGCAGAAAAGACAGAGATATAAAATGTATTAGAGCTCGGAAAACATCTCACAGCGGAATGGAATAAAATATAATATAATAAAATATATCCTTACCAAAGTAATAATACTGCCTAATGAGTATCCAAAGCTATCATATCTCTTCCACGAAACTAATCGGCGAGTGTGTTATGAAGAAGGGTTTAAAACACAAGTTCTGGTGACTGGACTAAATTACACAGTTTGAAATAACCCTATATATACCGTTTAGTTATGTTACTTATTTATTAGGTTGTTTGGGTTAATAGTAGTCGAGGTTTTACACACATGACGTGCCCTTCTACCTCCTAGTAGATTAACCTAATATGGAATATATGTAGCTACCCCTAATATCAAGGTGTTTCTTGAAACACCCCTCGTTCATTAATGTCACTCACAAAGGGAATGCATTAACTTCAGTGAAGCATTATAGGTAAGAGGTGCAGATAAATTACAAGACAGACAAATAAAGCAGCGGAAAATAAAGTCATTTTATAAGCAACGTTGTTCAGTCAAGCTTTTACAACAATTGACTTAATCATACTTAAAAGTATTACATAAAACTTCTGTCTTGATTCAAAAACTTCCAAGTATATAAGAAGCATAAAACATAGCAAAGTAGCATAAGTCCCCAAATTAAAGTGTAATCACAGCCATAGCCAAAGATAAGAGGTTCCAAGCCATACATCACAGAATCTCCGATCTTGGAAAGAGAAACGTTCCAAACTAAGCTGAGCTATTCAGTCCCTGACTACCTTGGGGGAACGGAAGAAAAGAAGACGAAAGAAAACTGTTCAGACATAAGTCTGGTAAGTCCAGTGATTTTTCAGCATGTAAACAAGATAAAGGACCATGACATGGATAAACTGGAAATAGGACAATACCATAAAACAAGATAACTTAAGACAATATAAGGCAAGGTAAACTGAATGCGCTTCTACTCTTTCTCTGCTTCGCTACTACCATGTTATTCTGAATTCTATATCTCTGCGCCACCTAACTAGTGTCCCAACTAGTAATCTGTATAAAATGATAATATTACAATGTGATCCCAATCCCCGCAATTGTGGTAGCCTTCAGGTGTACATCTAGTAGGAGGATCTTACCTCAATCAACCTAATTGCCACGAAGATGTTAGATGTACCCTTACTACCCTATCGATTGGCTCCCAACTTGTATTAATGATCCATGTGTTTGTGTCAATCGGCCCTCTCTTGCGTGTAGATACCATGTGTCGGTCCCACCATAAGGTGTATCAATCCTTATGATAGCAACTCGACACGATTCAAGATGCACAGTGTATAACTACTGGTACCCAGTGCCTGCTTTTTCCCACTCCGGAGTACGTGCACGCCCGTAAACCATCGGAACCTACACTAACGTACCCCCTGCCTCTATTTTGACTGCTTATAATCAGCCCAGTAATCGTGCCCCATCCTGCCTAGTTCAGGGTACAATGATACATCTATGTGGGTTACTGATAAAATGGGTCCTCATTACTAGGGTTCCTAATGGTTAGGTTTGTGGGCCTATATATACAGATATTACCCACCTGTACCAGATGTACTTAACCCTCCCACCGATTCAAGCATGTTTATTTAATGGTTAATTTGTGGGCCTATATATACTAATATTACCCACCTACATGTGATGTACTTAACCCTCCCACTGATTCAAGCATGTTTATTTAACGGTTAAGTTTGTGGGCCTACACATACTGATATTACCCATCTACACGAGATGTACTTAACCCTCCCACCGATTCAAGCATGTTTATTTAACGGTTAAGTTTGTGGGCCTATATATACTAATATTACCCACCTACACGAGATGTACTTAACCCTCCCACCGATTCAAGCATGTTTATTTAACGGTTAAGTTTGTGGGCCTATATATACTAATATTACCCACCTACACGAGATGTACTTAACCCTCCCACCGATCAAGTCAATACGTATTATTGGTTAAGCTTGCCTTAACTCTATCTGCTTCGTTCATGTAATATTGGTTAAGTGTTGTCCATTCATGTTAACTTAACCCACCCACACATCATGTTATATTGGTTAAGTGTTTTCTATTAACTTAACCCCACTCGTTCATCATGTTATATTGGTTAAGTGTCGCTCTCTTGTGTTACCTAACCCTATCATACATCATGTTATATATATATTGGTTAAGTGTTGCCTTCTTGTGTTACTTAACCCTACCATACATCATGTTATATATTGGTTAAGTGTTGCCTTCTTGTGTTACTTAACCCTACCATACATCATGTTATATCGGTTAAGTGTTGCCTTAGTTAACTTAACCCTACCATTTGTTTAATTAACATGTTGTACTGGTTAAGTGTTGCCTTAGTTAACTTAACCCTACCATTTGTTTAATTAACATGTTGTATTGGTTAAGTGTTGCCTTAGTTAACTTAACCCTACCATTCTTAACATGTCTTGTTCATTAGCATTAATTGATTTATTAATGCACCAACCTCTCACATTATATCTGTGTTGTTGCGTTACTGGATGTGCCGGGCGGTTCCGGGCAGTTTTACAACACAACTCAATCTAACCTCGGGTTTTTCTTGGGCATGATGCACTAACCTCTCACATTAGATAGGTGTTGTTGTGGTTACTGGATGTGCCGGGCGGTTCCGGGCAGTTTTACACCACAACTCAATATAACCTAGGGTTAGGCATGTTCATCCTTTATTTAATTTACATATTCGTCATTTATGTCAAGTTTATATGTAAATTATCCACAAGTGTTGTCATGTCACATTTACAATTTAAATTATGTTCACAATTAATGGCATACAAATTATTCGATTTCATGCTATTAATCATTTACATGATTAAGAGCCAATCTATGCCATTAGCATGTAAATTTAATGTTTTACCCCAACGTTTCCCCCCGTTATTTGTTCACATTATTTACATAGAACGTTAGGCTCGCAAATTAGCCTAACTCATAAACAAAAGGGAAAAGAAAGGAACATGTAGCATTCCAACAGCACAAAATAACATGAATCTAACTAAGCACGTGTAATACAAATTTTTTCATGAACAATACAAACTTAATCAAGCATATCAATGTGAACTTGTACTTGAGTTAGATCCAATTAACATAGATCTTAAGCATATGAACAAGAATTTACATAGATCTTAAACATATGTATTAACTTGGATCTAAACATGTAAGCATATATGAACATGACTTAGTATATGAACTTGTACATAACATAACATAAAAGCAAGCGTTTAGATCTAGACATATAATCATATATGAACATGACTTAGTTTACGAACATGTACATAGCATAACATAAAAGCATCACCAAATTAATATACAATATGATAGGTTCAATTGTACAAATCACAATAGTCTCATAGGCATAGTTAATTTCAGATTTGTCATAAGGATAAACATGAATCAGAATCATAATTAGGCACAGTTCTAGATTCGATTTATTTCAAGTCATGACTTTTATATATTTAAATATGAAATATAACTGAACTTACAGAAAACTAACAGTTCTTGTATTCTGGAATCTGATTTTTGAATTTGAAAAGCTTATCCTTTGATGTAGACGTTTGATTCTTTAGTTTAGATTTGGTTTGGAGTTTTTCTAACTTGATTTCTAATTTGGAGAAGATGGAGGCTATACTAGAATGGAGATTGACAACGTGACGACTTCATAGAATGAGATTATGAGGTTTAGGGTTGAGGTGATTTTATAGAAGTCGAGATTAATATGAGCGGTTAGATCAACCTAGGAGTCATCAGAGCCATCCAGATCAAAGAGAGCCAACCAGAAATCGCCACATAAGCCCTAATGACTCAGAAATTCGTCATCGTCCAGATCAGCACGCAGGGGTCGACCCCTACAGGGGGGTCGACACCTATGTTCACTCCCCTATAGGGGGTCGACACCCCTGGGCGGGAGATTTCCCGCCCAACCCGCTCTCCTGATTTCGAATGTTTTTGAATTTTCTTCTGGGCTGGTTAATTAATTATTTAATTCTCTAAATTCTTGTAATTTTCCGAGGCCCATAACTTCCTCATACAGAGTCCGATTTATGCAAATTTGGACTCTATCTCAAGTAGAATTCTGATATGAACGCAATGGCATAACCCGTTTCCCTTAATTGCCACTTTTAAAATTAAGTATTCTTTAATTCGTTACTTTAACATTCACAGAAAATACGGGGTGTTATATTCTCCCCTCCTTTAAAGGATTTCGTCCCCGAAATCTCTAAGTTAAGAACAATGTATCCTAACATTCAACATCCATCTACTCAACCATCAATCACAGGCATCCATTATCCTTAAAAAGATTTCTAATGCTTTCATGATCATATGCATAGTGTGTGTACATGCCCTTATCTAATGCAAAATCAGGCGGTCTACTGATTCGGTTGACCTCCATAAGGCAAATTATGTCAGTGCTATGAGTCTATCATGTATGCAATTATTGTAACAAACAGGGATTTTCGACCCCGAAAATTGATACAAAAGCACAATGTCAAACATTCGAGCATCGAAAAAAAACACCGGAACGTTATTAGAAAGAAATTAGAGGGTGAGATAAGAAAGAAAGAAATATTAGAATAGAAGAAGTAGAATAACAACACCATCAGAGTCTCACATCGCAGTGGAACAAAATATAATATAGAAATAAGCTTTATAGAGAGCTTTGAAATAACTTACAATCATCAGAGTACATCAACACATCTGGACAGTTATAATTACCTATCCTCATATACAACACACAGCGGAGTAATACTAGATAATATCATTCGTCTGAACACCTTCAGCTCGTCATTGGTCCTCACAGTATCTGTTTACCTGAACCTGTACAACCCGGTCTAACCCGAGCATTACAAATACTGGGTCAGTCTGGTGAACCAGAGTGAGATACACTCGCTAAGTTTACAATATCATCCAACTTGATTTTAAAGTTAAAACCATTTCGAAAGAAAACGATAATCGTAAGATCAAATCCACACATAAATACGGACGGTTTTTACCTTACGATAACCCAAAACATTTTGAAATCAATATATTATTCTGATATTACGATAGTGTTTAAATACAAATAAATAGAATTTAGCAGAACGCTTGCATCTCACGCTTCACATATACAGTATACAAACAAAACCGCGGGCGCTTATTGGAGATTGGATTTCGACTATGACAAGGTATGGGACCACCTGCCGATAGTGTATCACTAGAGGCGAATACACTGGGTTCAACAAGAACGTCTTGCAACCCGGCCCACACATGACCGACCACTCATTTCGCTTGAGTGTATCGAATGTATATCACCAACGGTTGGGACCGACCCACCTTTCCCGAAAAGGGACAGCATTGATAGATTAAAGAAGCAAAAGGAATTTCTCTAGATTGGTGATTATACACCCTAATGGGTGCGACCCACATAGCCATGCCGCCTGCCCGATTTTTGTCATTCCCTGGTTGATGAGGCTTGAGGTTATAATCGACTTTTGGAACATCTGGTCATCGTTCACATCGTCCATACAAGTCATCCAGGAACATGATGAACCGAAGGCACCCTCATACCACATCCTAGGAATCACCCTATAGATCAGTAGCGAGTAGTCCTTGCAATCCGCAGATTTCAACCACGACAGAATCACAGTATATCTCTAGGGATTAGCCAGAGATTTTAAGAAACTCTTCCATTTTATGAAGATCTACGGTCTTTAATTGCTCCATCTTGATCAGCATCTTCGACGTATTCGTATTTATTGGTCAGAATGGTTTTTGAATATAAATTCAATCTCGGTCTTTCCATACCAACAGCGCATTGGGTATGATTTTGATAGTCGGTTATTTAACTATCAAAATAAGAAAAAATAAAACAGATTCATTGGTTGAGTACACCACGTCCCTTGGCCATTAAAATGATATATTAGTTTTAATATATTAATATTCTCAAATCATTTTTTTTAATATTTTAAAAAAAATATGTCCTAAAATCGATATCCCATTTCCCGTTAACTACCATCTCAAACATTTGTTACAACTTTACTTATTATTTCAGATTTGGAAACCAATTTAATTAATCATTTCTAACAATCGTTACGATATCTCCTTTGTTTCATTATTTGAACACCATGATCGTCACTTTCTCTTTCAGAATAAACTCATCCCAAATCCCATCTCTTTATTTTGAAAATATCGTTATATTTTCACCAATCTCCTTTTTATTTCTTTTATTGCGGGAATATCACTTCATATTCTCAAGCCCTTTTTTCAACTCCTTTTATTTCTAGAATCCCATATATCCTCAAATTCTTCAAATAACTTTACATCATTATTCCTTATAATATATTACTTCAAACATCTCCACCATTACAACTAATATCATCTTTCGATAATCCTGAAGTTGTTCAAGTTGGGGTATTTTAATTACCTCTCAGACCTTGTTCAACAACATTCTTATCTTAAGATAAATATGAATTGTAATTCAAAAACTCGTATTCGTCCCATTACCAACAAATACCACTTCACTACTTTATTTAAAATATGGTTTTATAAAACCTTCTTACTTTTGAAATCTCCTTGTTAAATATATTACTATTACTAAATTATGTATTTATAAATAATAACATCAACTTTTAAACTTTAACGTCTTTAAATTATTGGTCATTATCTGGGTTTTATTACAACTCCCATCACTCGACCTTCACCAAACTCAATTACAAAGATCCATTCCTCAACCTTTCAATTATTCATTCTGGGAAATCTTATTTCAATTTTCATCCCTTTCACTTAAATGCCATTTTCCACTAACGTTAATTTAAAATTTACGTTTTAACTTCGTATTTCTATTTATAAACTCGTTTATATACTCTGGTTTAATATCAAGCCCTTTTCATCTCGATTTCCTTTACTTAATTCAAATATTAAGTAATATTTATCATAATTGCTTAAAACCACTTTTATATAAACCCATTCATAAACTCACTTTGAAAATTCGATTATATTTCATTTCTAACATTGATTACTTTCTTAAATGAACTTCATTTAAGAATAATTTTCTTTAAATTATTATTAATTGACTTGATCATTAAATGGAATAAATATTCAATTTCCCTTTATAAATTCTTATTAAGTTAATAACTATTCGCTAAAAAAATTCGTTAGATTAACCGACACAATTTAATTTAATAATCAATTTCCGTTAAACCGGATGGCTTGGTTAAGTTTAAAACATAATTAACTCATTGATCAACTCTAACTCGATTTTAAACTAATAAATAATATTATTAATTTAAATAATTCATTTCAAAATAAATTCTTATTTTAATTGTTTTCTTAAAAACAATTAAATGTAGTTATTAATTGTTTCACACTTGCTTGACAATCTTATTAATACAAGAATTTGCTTTATAAAAGATAAAGCACGTGCTTCGCACACGGATAAATTTTGGTACCGAAATGGTGGTTGGTGGTTAAAACAATCAATATATATGTGTGGTTGGTTTATTTTCTTTTATAAACTTCATTTAAAATAATATATATATAAAGGTCTATATTTAGTTATAAAATAATTTTCATAACTTCATTTCTACCGATTCACCTGACGGTAAATCAATCTCTATAAAACAGTTTGTATTTTTGGCCATCTGCTATAAATTTCTCAACTGATATCACCCATTGGTTAATATCCCAACAAATGTTGAATTTGGGCTTAATAACCAATTCAATAATCTAATCATATGGGTTCAACAGTTCATATAATGATCATACGAAAATAAACAATAAATGTGACTGATAATGATCAACTAATAACAACCATTCAGGCATCCAAATACGTTTATATTATTATAAACGTAACCAACAAGGTAAGTTACTTTGTTTGGAAATAATCATTAAAAATAACGATATCATTTCATTTAAATTAAACAACCGTTTAATTTAAACCATCGAGATAATAATATTTAACATCATCAAAACAATCATCAAATCAATCAATAATTAGCAGCCATAGCATACAAATAATAAACCCGACTTATAATTATTATAAGTGGGAGAACTGAATGAGTTTAACTCACATTGGTTTCCATTCTTATCAAAATGGTTTGTTTTACAGGCTTCCGACTGCGATCAACTCCGTCCGTTCTAACGCCCCTTGGTTGATCCAGTTCTGCGTACGTATAAACGAATTACACATATTGTAATATACGATTTAATTTAATCAATATATTTATTTATTTATAGTTCTACAAAAAGGTTCACTTAATTCTTTAATTAGAAATAACCTGTTATACTAACCCATTATACGCAGGAACTAATTGACACTGGTAAGTAACGTACATGATAGACATTACCATACACGCCAGGCACGTTCAAAACATCCTACACGTTATATGCTATACATACTACTCATATAATTAGGCATGTTTCTTCCTTGCTTTGCACATTTATATAAACCATTGGTCACTGTATACAACTTAATTAGGCATGATTTGAAAAGGATTCGTCACCTTATATTTTCAGCCACGTCAACTATACCTACTTAATATATTATATATAATTAACTCTTTACTTAGATCTAATGAAACCGTGCTTAAGTATGATTAAACTCAATCAGGATTTATAAAACAATATTAGGCATAATATCATTTTTCCTTACCTGACATGTTATTTCGAGACCAGTTACTCCATCCCCATACCGATTCTTCAGCTCCACGTTCTTTCTTCTTTCCATTCTAACTTCTGCCCTCATCTTTATAATCTGCTACTGCTATACCCCTCTCCTACCTATTCCCATATGCTATTTTTTTTCTCATGAAAGCCCAAATCTTTTTTTTCTTTTTCCTTTTCTTTTCGTAAGGCCCAAAAAGCCCAAAGTTGCATACTCAAAACTCAACCCATCAAAAATCTTCCACTACAGGAGCTCCTTCTCCAAACTCAAACACAGCCGCTCCTTTCTTCTCCATCTGCTCATGATTTCTTCCCTATGTCCCTCCTCGTTTTTTTTTTCTTACACTGGCCCAAAGCCCACCGCAACATGGCAGCCCAATATCACATCAACCCGCAAATAACAGCAAAGCTTCTTTCCACTTATATTCTTAATTACCCAGCTATTCTTCCCCTTCATTTGAAACTCGCCGCCCCTGCATACTCACACTTCATTTCTTTCTTAAGCGCACCACCGAAATACTGCTTCCTTCTTTCCATCTGCCAACACATTTTGGTTCCATCACGTCTTACCATTACACGTTCTTTTCTTTCTCGCATGCAGATAGCACCCGGCCAACGTCCCCCAAACGATGCTCCAACCCACGATCCGCCTTCTGACTTTTCCCAGTACTTGCGTTCTATTTTCCATCTACATGCAAACAACTTTCCACTTTTCTTTACTTCCTTCCATCATGCAGTAATAAAGACGCTTGTTATTACCTCATCAGATATTATGTACATTATATAATGGGCTGGGCTTAAGGCCCATCGAGCTTTTGTATTATTACGCTGTACAAACTTGTGTTTAATTCTTTCAATACAATAATTTTCCATTCAATCTGATTTCCAATATGGTATCAGAGCATAAAGCCTAGCGGCATAAAAGATCAAATCTACAAAATACAAAATTTGATTGCTTAAAATTGAAAGAAAGTCAATTTACGTTGTGCTCCTCAGACATAGTCCATCACTGGAGATTAGAACTGCCTCGCCAAGAGGTAGAATCAGATAGTTTTCATCATTTTCTACAATCTTGGCTACAGTTTCAGCCATCAGACGTACAGTCCTCCTTTGGCACGAGATCTGGTTGCAGAAATCACCATTTCTGGTGATCTTGCCATCCTAGAACCTCGCCTTTCTGAAACTCTCACCCTCTTTTGCCTTTACACTGGTTGTAAAATCACTTAGCAGTGATTCCACCGTCTAAGTGTCATCACTCATCATCCAAGAAAGCTTTTCTTAATTCATCACATGGCTGGAACAGATCAAGCGCTCAGCTCAGCCAATTCAGGCACCAATCCACCGACCATTCCTCCATCGCCAAGCTTCCAATTGATAAAGCCCAAAACTCACATAATCACCATCCCATTAGATGAGGATAATTACATGCTTTGGAAGTTTCTAGTAGAAGCGGCTTTGAAAGGATATGGACTTCTTGATTTCATCAAAGGGACTGTACTGATCTCACCTGCAATGATTCATGATAAAGATGGGAATCTAGTCAGTAATGAAGACTACTTAAATTTTCAGAAGCAAGATAATCTTCTTGTATCATGGTTAATATCATCAATAAGTGCAAGCATTCTACCACGTGTGATTGGATGCAATACATCATATGCTATTTGGAGTACAATTGAACAAACGTTTAGTGCTCAATCAGCAGCAAGATCCATGTTATATAGGAGGCAGTTACAATGCATAAAGAAAGATGAAATGTCCATGAATGAATATCTAACCAAAGTGAAGACCCTATGTGATAAACTGAATTCTACTGGACACATGATTAGTGAAAGCGAACAAGTGCTCTATATTACAGGAGGATTAGATGAAGATTATGAGTCTATAGTTACATTTATCGCTTCTCAGAAAAGTGTACCTGATCAACAATACGTATATTCATCCTTTCTCGCACATGAAGGAAGAGTTGAACAGAAAAAGCAATCAGAATTCTCTGTCAACTATGCCTCCACAGCAAGAAACAAAGGCCAGTGTAACACCCCGCCTCCGCTAGGGTCACTCGCAAAGGAATGCACTAGCTTTAGAGGGGCATTATTGGTAAACATGCACAGAAATATCACAAGACAGAACATATAAAATAGCGGAAGTAAAATCGAACTTTCATAAACATTAATAATTAAGGTCTAAAGCCTTTTACATCAGAGTACATCAAAACCTGTCTTGCAATAATAAAGAAGCATTAAGACTTTTCCATAAATTATTCCCCAAATAAAACAGTAAAGTAGCCATAGCCAAGAAAAGTCCAAGCCATCCATGATAACCTTCAAGCAGAAGAAGTCTGAACTAAACAACAGTATTTCCTCCCTGTAACCTGGGGGGGGAAACGGAAGACAAGAAGCGAAAGAAAACGGGGTCAGTCATAAAGACTGGTAAGCCCTATCTACTATCAGCATATAAACTAGTAAAGTTAACTGGCATGAGGAACTGAGATGAACATAAGCATGATAACAAGATAGATAAGCTAAATCAGAATAACAGGATAACTACTGAACTAAGGTATCATGATAAACTACGGTGTCATGATAAATCAAGGTATCATATCGTCAGACTTCTATCAAGTATACTATCCCAAGGTATCTACCCCGTCTAACATCCCACGGTATCTATTCCGTATATTCTTCCTGGTTCTAACATGTATATTTGCTCTGCACCCTCCGTACTAGTATCCCAGCCTTGTTATGTGTTAACCATGAATGTCCCTTACTCAAAATCGTGTAATGGTCCATGTCAACCTAACATATCGCATATATAGGTTACTCAAATCATATGTTTATTTCCATGTATATAAGTTCAGTCCTTTGCCGTACCTCGTACGGGCTTCCTCATGTCGTATTATCCTTGAAATCGTTTTGACTGTCACCCTTGTTCTAGCTAGGCTCTTCCATATGAATCATCGTTTGAACTACTAGGACTTACGCCACCTAGCACCACTAGGGATTACGCTTACCTATTGCACGCTTTCGTATTTCGGTTTGGGTTAAACCACCTAGGCCACTAGGGATTACGCTAACCCTCAACCGCGCCCTTTTTCCCACGCATTCATCGTGAATCGTTTTTCTATAACTGTATGCACATGTATCACATCGTGCCATCCGAGTCCTGTCACAGGGCAAACCAAGAAATACAGGACTCGGTCGGGAGCTTTAGATTTATCTGCCGATGCAGATACTAAGGTCTGCTTTTCTACACGTGGCTATGGTCCCACGAGACCCCTCCCTCAACTAGTGAAAGGCAACACAAGAGAAAATCTTGCATGAGAACTACACTCTGGCCAGCCCACATCCTACGGCCTACCTCACCCATAATTAGATAGCAATTATGGTCTGTTGGGTGTTCCCTGCCTTTCCGTACGTACACGCTTGACTCAAGATGGTAGATGATCGACGAACTTGCTATCTCGGGCACCTTATGTATTCGTCGACTCACTGCTATCCACCCCAGTCTTTAGGTCGCTCGCATAGCAACCAAGGCATATTCTTGGTTCTTCTACCGCAGACCTCAACCTCTCGTGAGCCTAGTATAATGACCTGGCAGCTCACAGAGGGATCCCAAGAATATCCTCACGTTCCCCGAAGCCGTTGCTTCGTTACCCAGTTCGTTGGAGCCTTTATCTAAATCAGATAGCCTGCTCCTACACGCATTCTTAAACGTTGACCTAACGTATCGGGTTACTAATTTATCTAAGAAATGGTCCAAATTTCCTTGACTAAGAATTATTACTTAGTTTCCCTTAACTAAGGTTTACCACTTAGCCTTATTTCCATAATCCTTGTTAACTATGGTTATTTACCTAATCCTCCGAATTAGGGTTTATCTAATGGGTTAAGTGTTACTTATGTTCGTAACTTAGCCCGTCTACAAACCATGTCAAAATTGGCTAAGTATACAAGTCCAAGACTTAACCCTACAAACCATGTGTCAAGTTGGTTAAGTATATCAAGGAATCCATGACTTAACCTCGTCTAATTATCATTTTAGATTGGTTAATTATATAATTTAACTTGACCTTGTCATCAAATCGGTCAAGCGTATTCAAGTGATTCGTGACTTAGCCTTATCATGTTTTCACGTTGGATTGGTTAAGTATAGATTAACTTAACCTCATCAAATTAACGAGTTAGATTGGTTAAGTATAGGTCACTTAACCTCATCAAATCATCGTGTTAAATTAGTTAAGTGTTTAACTTAACCCCATTAAATTACCAAGTTGGATTAATTAAGTCTAGGCTAACTTAACCCCATCCGATTACCATGTTTAGATTAGTTAAGCCTAATCTTAACCCCATCCATTAACTGTATTATACGGTTAAGTGTCATTAAGAAAATTTACTTAACCTTATCATGTTATCGTGTTGGATTGATTAAGTGTTGGTTAACTTAATCCCGTCCACTAGTCGTATAAAAATGGTTAAGTGTCATTAGGCAAATCAAGTTACTTAACCTACCCAAGCTTATCATGTTTTGTTAAGTATCATTAGCCTAATCAAATTACTTAACCCATTTGTCCATATCATATTTGGTTAAGCCTCATTAATCAAATTAACTTAACCCTATTATGTGGCATTAATTTAATTAATGCACCCTCAACCTCTCACATTAGACCTTGTTGTGGTTACTAGTTAAGCCGGGCGGGTCCGGGTAGATTTATACCACAACCTAGTCTAACCTCGGGTCTTAAGCGCGACATGACCAACTTCTCACATTGGGTCCTATTGTTTGCAACTACTAGTTAGGCCGGTCGGTTCCGGGTAGTTTTACGTTGCAAACTCAACCCAACCTCGAGTTGGCCATACTTATATTATCTAAGTTCATCATGTTTCCAAAACATGTTACAAGTTTTCAAGCATTTGGGTAGACCTAACTTAATAGGTAAATTCCCAAAGGGTAGACCTAACTTAATAGGTAAATTCCCAAGCTCATGTTTTTATGCATACTTACATGTCAACTTTCATGTTATATTTCAAGTCATGTTTTCAAGTTGTATTTTCATGCCATTAGAAATTACCCATAACATAACCCAACGCTTTTAAACTCGCATATACGTTCGCAACAACGTAATGGATTAAAAGAAGAGACTTGGCAAAAGCATGACAAAGATGGATATTAAGCCACAAATTAATCATGGTGGCGAATGAGGCACAAATGTGTTCATTAGCTTGCATATACCATTGTTAAGCCTCAAAAACATGCATAAACCCAAACTTGGCACATAAGCGAATCATGGTGATAAACAACATGGAATGATGACAAGTAACTCGCATATGACCTCACATAAGGGTTATGGCTTCATATGCAAGTTGACATGAAGGTTATAAGGGTTCTCATGTTGCATAATGCAACATTTCAACATAAAGGTCAAAGCTTTATGACCACAAGACCAAGGTAATGACTTTATAAGCTTGCATAAGATGATAGCATGCTACATACTAATGTTTAAACCCACTTACAACATGTCATATTAAGTTTAAAGTTCATATCTAATAGTAGGAGAAGGGCTTACCTTGCTATGAAGGCCTAAATCGATTAAACCAAAGCTTATGATGAAGCCTATGCATGCCATCACCCAAAAACCCAAAGATGGATGCACCAAATCACTAAAAACACCATCTTTATGAACAAAGATCATAGCTTTTGCCTTGAAATCAACTTGAGAAGCTCTCATACTAATATAGGGACTCTCTAACACTCTCATGATCATGAAACCTCTCATAGAAATGAAGTGGAGGCTAGGATAGTTGAGTGGAGGCCATGAGAGTAGAAATTTGGCCATAGTTTAGTTACATGAGTGAATAATGAGGGTTTAGGATAGGTTAGGGTCTTATTTATAGATTAGGCAAGTGTTTTAGGCCATAGGATTAAACCTAGATTCAATCCAAGCCATCAAAGCATGTCTTGGGGAAGAAGTCAAGTGTAGGAACCATCTAGGGCCTTTAGATTAAAGATGAACCATGAGAACCATCCAAATGCAAAATCTGCATTTGAGCGAATCGGCCCACGGGTTGACAGCCAAACACCCTGGATTAACCCCTAGTCGACCCAGCGGGCTCGGGTCGACCTCAAAAATCGGCCGGTTCGGCTATTCCCCTCTCCCAATTCGCTGTTTTGAACATTTTTGCATATTTATTTATTAAATTTTCAATTATATATATATATATATATCAATATATATATATTTCTCTGCGCAACCCATTTCACTTAATTAAGTATAATTTAATTTGGGAATTTTTCGTGAAACTTCGCGAGGCCATATCTTGGTCATACGGACTCCGATTTTCGAAAACTCAGACTCTATTTCGCGTATTTTTCCGAGACGAACGCAATGGCATAGCCCGTTTCCCTTGATTCAGATTTTACAGTTTAATTCTGCCTCCATTTATGTTATAACAGGTTATTGAAAATACGGGTTGTTACATTCTCCCCACCTTTTAGGATTTCGTCCCCGAAATCTCCAAGTTAGGAAGAACATATCCTACCATCCATCATCCATCTACTCAAAACATCATCCACAAGCAACCATTGTCCTTAGATGATTTCTAATGCTGTATGAATATATGCAAAACGTGTGTGTACCTGTTCCTTAGCTAATGCTAATGATCAGGCCTGAATAATCTTTCTAATGCAAAATATGTATAGTGCCATGAATCCAACATGTATGCAAATAGTCCTAGCCATATAGGTACTATATGCGTGCACAATCATTCATTCATATGCAACAACCGCATGATAATACATTCGATTTCATCCATAAACAAGTATAAATACTCGTGCATATGCAATATGAAATGTGACCGAGTCGAGCTAGTATCTAATGTGTATTCGCGCATCCACGAGCAACCACTTGCAACCATATCAATCATAACATGTTTCAAATACATGTTTACATCCATAGGGTTCTACCTAGGATTCCCTGGAACAGGGTCGAGAAGAAAAACAAGACAAACTCCTTACGGGGTTTGTAACAGAAAATAGGACCGAGAGGATGTCCACAAAAGAGAGCCTACAAGTAAGCTCTACAGAAAATAGGGATCAAGGATATACTCCCAAAAGAGATATCATGCGCGTATATAGTCTTTGACCATGAGAGTCGTATTTCCTCGAGCTTAATTCCATTGTGCCTTGACCGTCTTTTGACTTCATGATTTCGTAGTTCCTTGCTTCCTATTTCCAAGGTGTGAGTGGAACTCATTTCACTGTCGCCTCTCGTTTCACTTATTCTTTCCCTAGTATGCTTGGCTCAAACATATCTGCGTACTCATGCAAGCTCTCCAAAATTCACCAGTGAATTCTGGATCTCGTTTTCCGATGCCAATCCATGTTGCCAAGAGTTCTTACTAGGGTGATTCCCATAACTCATGCATAATCGAAACGAACCATCCGCCTTAGCGGCGAATCCTATTTGAACGGATTACCAACAAATGCATCCCGGGATTCTAGGTAACTAACCATGACAGAACCCAAAAAGGGTTTCACGAGACTTCGAGGGTATCACCAAGGCAAGTCAAGAATCCAACCACCCTCTTTCTAAAACCGAGAATGGTATCCCTTACTGGATAACCACTTTACCCCTAGAATCCATCCGCAACTTATAAACATAAGCATTATTTCCAAGCTCAACACTTGATATAGACATTCTCAAATCCAAACAAGCCATGAGTAAATGGACAGATCTTCCAATAGGACTTGAGACAAAAACGGGATCCTCTACTACGCTAGTACTAAGGTGCAGAGACTCAACTATCGAAGCGAACTTAAAAGATGCGGTGATCAAAACAAAGTCCCGACAGGATGATAGAGAAGAAAAGCTAAACCTTTAACAAGATCGTTACCCTCCTTCTGAGGTACCCTAGAAATGAGAGCATACTACTGCCCTCCCGATGATCTTGTCCTTGTCCCATGATACTTAACTATCCGTCCCGTTCCACCATGCCAAAGGTACTCTCCCGTCATGGGTTTCATTGTTCATCTTTCTCTCTCATTCTGAGTTGAGCCATACCAACAAGTTGCTCATCCTTAAACTCGTATCCTTTATCCTCTTTCTCACTATCCTTTCTTATAACGCGGCCACTGGTCTCCCGAGAACAGCCTCCATCGCATGGAAAGCACTTTCGAAGATAGAAAAGACTAGTCGCAGTTAAAACCACTGTGACTACAGATGGAGGAAAGAAAGGAAAAGAGATTCAATTAAGGAAACAAGGATAATGCTAATGGCCTTTGGGGAATAGCCTTTTCTTTTTAAAAGAAAACTTTCTTGAAAAATGCTTCTTTATAAACGATTTTCAAATAGTTTTCAGAAGGTCTTTAAAAACTTTTGCCCAATCTGGTAACCTTCTGCTCTGATACCAAATGTAACACCCCGCCTCCGCTAGGGTCACTCGCAAAGGAATGCACTAGCTTTAGAGGGGCATTATTGGTAAACATGCACAGAAATATCACAAGACAGAACATATAAAATAGCGGAAGTAAAATCGAACTTTCATAAACATTAATAATTAAGGTCTAAAGCCTTTTACATCAGAGTACATCAAAACCTGTCTTGCAATAATAAAGAAGCATTAAGACTTTTCCATAAATTATTCCCCAAATAAAACAGTAAAGTAGCCATAGCCAAGAAAAGTCCAAGCCATCCATGATAACCTTCAAGCAGAAGAAGTCTGAACTAAACAACAGTATTTCCTCCCTGTAACCTGGGGGGGGGGGGAAACGGAAGACAAGAAGCGAAAGAAAACGGGGTCAGTCATAAAGACTGGTAAGCCCTATCTACTATCAGCATATAAACTAGTAAAGTTAACTGGCATGAGGAACTGAGATGAACATAAGCATGATAACAAGATAGATAAGCTAAATCAGAATAACAGGATAACTACTGAACTAAGGTATCATGATAAACTACGGTGTCATGATAAATCAAGGTATCATATCGTCAGACTTCTATCAAGTATACTATCCCAAGGTATCTACCCCGTCTAACATCCCACGGTATCTATTCCGTATATTCTTCCTGGTTCTAACATGTATATTTGCTCTGCACCCTCCGTACTAGTATCCCAGCCTTGTTATGTGTTAACCATGAATGTCCCTTACTCAAAATCGTGTAATGGTCCATGTCAACCTAACATATCGCATATATAGGTTACTCAAATCATATGTTTATTTCCATGTATATAAGTTCAGTCCTTTGCCGTACCTCGTACGGGCTTCCTCATGTCGTATTATCCTTGAAATCGTTTTGACTGTCACCCTTGTTCTAGCTAGGCTCTTCCATATGAATCATCGTTTGAACTACTAGGACTTACGCCACCTAGCACCACTAGGGATTACGCTTACCTATTGCACGCTTTCGTATTTCGGTTTGGGTTAAACCACCTAGGCCACTAGGGATTACGCTAACCCTCAACCGCGCCCTTTTTCCCACGCATTCATCGTGAATCGTTTTTCTATAACTGTATGCACATGTATCACATCGTGCCATCCGAGTCCTGTCACAGGGCAAACCAAGAAATACAGGACTCGGTCGGGAGCTTTAGATTTATCTGCCGATGCAGATACTAAGGTCTGCTTTTCTACACGTGGCTATGGTCCCACGAGACCCCTCCCTCAACTAGTGAAAGGCAACACAAGAGAAAATCTTGCATGAGAACTACACTCTGGCCAGCCCACATCCTACGGCCTACCTCACCCATAATTAGATAGCAATTATGGTCTGTTGGGTGTTCCCTGCCTTTCCGTACGTACACGCTTGACTCAAGATGGTAGATGATCGACGAACTTGCTATCTCGGGCACCTTATGTATTCGTCGACTCACTGCTATCCACCCCAGTCTTTAGGTCGCTCGCATAGCAACCAAGGCATATTCTTGGTTCTTCTACCGCAGACCTCAACCTCTCGTGAGCCTAGTATAATGACCTGGCAGCTCACAGAGGGATCCCAAGAATATCCTCACGTTCCCCGAAGCCGTTGCTTCGTTACCCAGTTCGTTGGAGCCTTTATCTAAATCAGATAGCCTGCTCCTACACGCATTCTTAAACGTTGACCTAACGTATCGGGTTACTAATTTATCTAAGAAATGGTCCAAATTTCCTTGACTAAGAATTATTACTTAGTTTCCCTTAACTAAGGTTTACCACTTAGCCTTATTTCCATAATCCTTGTTAACTATGGTTATTTACCTAATCCTCCGAATTAGGGTTTATCTAATGGGTTAAGTGTTACTTATGTTCGTAACTTAGCCCGTCTACAAACCATGTCAAAATTGGCTAAGTATACAAGTCCAAGACTTAACCCTACAAACCATGTGTCAAGTTGGTTAAGTATATCAAGGAATCCATGACTTAACCTCGTCTAATTATCATTTTAGATTGGTTAATTATATAATTTAACTTGACCTTGTCATCAAATCGGTCAAGCGTATTCAAGTGATTCGTGACTTAGCCTTATCATGTTTTCACGTTGGATTGGTTAAGTATAGATTAACTTAACCTCATCAAATTAACGAGTTAGATTGGTTAAGTATAGGTCACTTAACCTCATCAAATCATCGTGTTAAATTAGTTAAGTGTTTAACTTAACCCCATTAAATTACCAAGTTGGATTAATTAAGTCTAGGCTAACTTAACCCCATCCGATTACCATGTTTAGATTAGTTAAGCCTAATCTTAACCCCATCCATTAACTGTATTATACGGTTAAGTGTCATTAAGAAAATTTACTTAACCTTATCATGTTATCGTGTTGGATTGATTAAGTGTTGGTTAACTTAATCCCGTCCACTAGTCGTATAAAAATGGTTAAGTGTCATTAGGCAAATCAAGTTACTTAACCTACCCAAGCTTATCATGTTTTGTTAAGTATCATTAGCCTAATCAAATTACTTAACCCATTTGTCCATATCATATTTGGTTAAGCCTCATTAATCAAATTAACTTAACCCTATTATGTGGCATTAATTTAATTAATGCACCCTCAACCTCTCACATTAGACCTTGTTGTGGTTACTAGTTAAGCCGGGCGGGTCCGGGTAGATTTATACCACAACCTAGTCTAACCTCGGGTCTTAAGCGCGACATGACCAACTTCTCACATTGGGTCCTATTGTTTGCAACTACTAGTTAGGCCGGTCGGTTCCGGGTAGTTTTACGTTGCAAACTCAACCCAACCTCGAGTTGGCCATACTTATATTATCTAAGTTCATCATGTTTCCAAAACATGTTACAAGTTTTCAAGCATTTGGGTAGACCTAACTTAATAGGTAAATTCCCAAAGGGTAGACCTAACTTAATAGGTAAATTCCCAAGCTCATGTTTTTATGCATACTTACATGTCAACTTTCATGTTATATTTCAAGTCATGTTTTCAAGTTGTATTTTCATGCCATTAGAAATTACCCATAACATAACCCAACGCTTTTAAACTCGCATATACGTTCGCAACAACGTAATGGATTAAAAGAAGAGACTTGGCAAAAGCATGACAAAGATGGATATTAAGCCACAAATTAATCATGGTGGCGAATGAGGCACAAATGTGTTCATTAGCTTGCATATACCATTGTTAAGCCTCAAAAACATGCATAAACCCAAACTTGGCACATAAGCGAATCATGGTGATAAACAACATGGAATGATGACAAGTAACTCGCATATGACCTCACATAAGGGTTATGGCTTCATATGCAAGTTGACATGAAGGTTATAAGGGTTCTCATGTTGCATAATGCAACATTTCAACATAAAGGTCAAAGCTTTATGACCACAAGACCAAGGTAATGACTTTATAAGCTTGCATAAGATGATAGCATGCTACATACTAATGTTTAAACCCACTTACAACATGTCATATTAAGTTTAAAGTTCATATCTAATAGTAGGAGAAGGGCTTACCTTGCTATGAAGGCCTAAATCGATTAAACCAAAGCTTATGATGAAGCCTATGCATGCCATCACCCAAAAACCCAAAGATGGATGCACCAAATCACTAAAAACACCATCTTTATGAACAAAGATCATAGCTTTTGCCTTGAAATCAACTTGAGAAGCTCTCATACTAATATAGGGACTCTCTAACACTCTCATGATCATGAAACCTCTCATAGAAATGAAGTGGAGGCTAGGATAGTTGAGTGGAGGCCATGAGAGTAGAAATTTGGCCATAGTTTAGTTACATGAGTGAATAATGAGGGTTTAGGATAGGTTAGGGTCTTATTTATAGATTAGGCAAGTGTTTTAGGCCATAGGATTAAACCTAGATTCAATCCAAGCCATCAAAGCATGTCTTGGGGAAGAAGTCAAGTGTAGGAACCATCTAGGGCCTTTAGATTAAAGATGAACCATGAGAACCATCCAAATGCAAAATCTGCATTTGAGCGAATCGGCCCACGGGTTGACAGCCAAACACCCTGGATTAACCCCTAGTCGACCCAGCGGGCTCGGGTCGACCTCAAAAATCGGCCGGTTCGGCTATTCCCCTCTCCCAATTCGCTGTTTTGAACATTTTTGCATATTTATTTATTAAATTTTCAATTATATATATATATATCAATATATATATATTTCTCTGCGCAACCCATTTCACTTAATTAAGTATACTTTAATTTGGGAATTTTTCGTGAAACTTCGCGAGGCCATATCTTGGTCATACGGACTCCGATTTTCGAAAACTCAGACTCTATTTCGCGTATTTTTCCGAGACGAACGCAATGGCATAGCCCGTTTCCCTTGATTCAGATTTTACAGTTTAATTCTGCCTCCATTTATGTTATAACAGGTTATTGAAAATACGGGTTGTTACATTCTCCCCACCTTTTAGGATTTCGTCCCCGAAATCTCCAAGTTAGGAAGAACATATCCTACCATCCATCATCCATCTACTCAAAACATCATCCACAAGCAACCATTGTCCTTAGATGATTTCTAATGCTGTATGAATATATGCAAAACGTGTGTGTACCTGTTCCTTAGCTAATGCTAATGATCAGGCCTGAATAATCTTTCTAATGCAAAATATGTATAGTGCCATGAATCCAACATGTATGCAAATAGTCCTAGCCATATAGGTACTATATGCGTGCACAATCATTCATTCATATGCAACAACCGCATGATAATACATTCGATTTCATCCATAAACAAGTATAAATACTCGTGCATATGCAATATGAAATGTGACCGAGTCGAGCTAGTATCTAATGTGTATTCGCGCATCCACGAGCAACCACTTGCAACCATATCAATCATAACATGTTTCAAATACATGTTTACATCCATAGGGTTCTACCTAGGATTCCCTGGAACAGGGTCGAGAAGAAAAACAAGACAAACTCATTACGGGGTTTGTAACAGAAAATAGGACCGAGAGGATGTCCACAAAAGAGAGCCTACAAGTAAGCTCTACAGAAAATAGGGATCAAGGATATACTCCCAAAAGAGATATCATGCGCGTATATAGTCTTTGACCATCAGAGTCGTATTTCCTCGAGCTTAATTCCATTGTGCCTTGACCGTCTTTTGACTTCATGATTTCGTAGTTCCTTGCTTCCTATTTCCAAGGTGTGAGTGGAACTCATTTCACTGTCGCCTCTCGTTTCACTTATTCTTTCCCTAGTATGCTTGGCTCAAACATATCTGCGTACTCATGCAAGCTCTCCAAAATTCACCAGTGAATTCTGGATCTCGTTTTCCGATGCCAATCCATGTTGCCAAGAGTTCTTACTAGGGTGATTCCCATAACTCATGCATAATCGAAACGAACCATCCGCCTTAGCGGCGAATCCTATTTGAACGGATTACCAACAAATGCATCCCGGGATTCTAGGTAACTAACCATGACAGAACCCAAAAAGGGTTTCACGAGACTTCGAGGGTATCACCAAGGCAAGTCAAGAATCCAACCACCCTCTTTCTAAAACCGAGAATGGTATCCCTTACTGGATAACCACTTTACCCCTAGAATCCATCCGCAACTTATAAACATAAGCATTATTTCCAAGCTCAACACTTGATATAGACATTCTCAAATCCAAACAAGCCATGAGTAAATGGACAGATCTTCCAATAGGACTTGAGACAAAAACGGGATCCTCTACTACGCTAGTACTAAGGTGCAGAGACTCAACTATCGAAGCGAACTTAAAAGATGCGGTGATCAAAACAAAGTCCCGACAGGATGATAGAGAAGAAAAGCTAAACCTTTAACAAGATCGTTACCCTCCTTCTGAGGTACCCTAGAAATGAGAGCATACTACTGCCCTCCCGATGATCTTGTCCTTGTCCCATGATACTTAACTATCCGTCCCGTTCCACCATGCCAAAGGTACTCTCCCGTCATGGGTTTCATTGTTCATCTTTCTCTCTCATTCTGAGTTGAGCCATACCAACAAGTTGCTCATCCTTAAACTCGTATCCTTTATCCTCTTTCTCACTATCCTTTCTTATAACGCGGCCACTGGTCTCCCGAGAACAGCCTCCATCGCATGGAAAGCACTTTCGAAGATAGAAAAGACTAGTCGCAGTTAAAACCACTGTGACTACAGATGGAGGAAAGAAAGGAAAAGAGATTCAATTAAGGAAACAAGGATAATGCTAATGGCCTTTGGGGAATAGCCTTTTCTTTTTAAAAGAAAACTTTCTTGAAAAATGCTTCTTTATAAACGATTTTCAAATAGTTTTCAGAAGGTCTTTAAAAACTTTTGCCCAATCTGGTAACCTTCTGCTCTGATACCAAATGTAACACCCCGCCTCCGCTAGGGTCACTCGCAAAGGAATGCACTAGCTTTAGAGGGGCATTATTGGTAAACATGCACAGAAATATCACAAGACAGAACATATAAAATAGCGGAAGTAAAATCGAACTTTCATAAACATTAATAATTAAGGTCTAAAGCCTTTTACATCAGAGTACATCAAAACCTGTCTTGCAATAATAAAGAAGCATTAAGACTTTTCCATAAATTATTCCCCAAATAAAACAGTAAAGTAGCCATAGCCAAGAAAAGTCCAAGCCATCCATGATAACCTTCAAGCAGAAGAAGTCTGAACTAAACAACAGTATTTCCTCCCTGTAACCTGGGGGGGGGAAACGGAAGACAAGAAGCGAAAGAAAACGGGGTCAGTCATAAAGACTGGTAAGCCCTATCTACTATCAGCATATAAACTAGTAAAGTTAACTGGCATGAGGAACTGAGATGAACATAAGCATGATAACAAGATAGATAAGCTAAATCAGAATAACAGGATAACTACTGAACTAAGGTATCATGATAAACTACGGTGTCATGATAAATCAAGGTATCATATCGTCAGACTTCTATCAAGTATACTATCCCAAGGTATCTACCCCGTCTAACATCCCACGGTATCTATTCCGTATATTCTTCCTGGTTCTAACATGTATATTTGCTCTGCACCCTCCGTACTAGTATCCCAGCCTTGTTATGTGTTAACCATGAATGTCCCTTACTCAAAATCGTGTAATGGTCCATGTCAACCTAACATATCGCATATATAGGTTACTCAAATCATATGTTTATTTCCATGTATATAAGTTCAGTCCTTTGCCGTACCTCGTACGGGCTTCCTCATGGCGTATTATCCTTGAAATCGTTTTGACTGTCACCCTTGTTCTAGCTAGGCTCTTCCATATGAATCATCGTTTGAACTACTAGGACTTACGCCACCTAGCACCACTAGGGATTACGCTTACCTATTGCACGCTTTCGTATTTCGGTTTGGGTTAAACCACCTAGGCCACTAGGGATTACGCTAACCCTCAACCGCGCCCTTTTTCCCACGCATTCATCGTGAATCGTTTTTCTATAACTGTATGCACATGTATCACATCGTGCCATCCGAGTCCTGTCACAGGGCAAACCAAGAAATACAGGACTCGGTCGGGAGCTTTAGATTTATCTGCCGATGCAGATACTAAGGTCTGCTTTTCTACACGTGGCTATGGTCCCACGAGACCCCTCCCTCAACTAGTGAAAGGCAACACAAGAGAAAATCTTGCATGAGAACTACACTCTGGCCAGCCCACATCCTACGGCCTACCTCACCCATAATTAGATAGCAATTATGGTCTGTTGGGTGTTCCCTGCCTTTCCGTACGTACACGCTTGACTCAAGATGGTAGATGATCGACGAACTTGCTATCTCGGGCACCTTATGTATTCGTCGACTCACTGCTATCCACCCCAGTCTTTAGGTCGCTCGCATAGCAACCAAGGCATATTCTTGGTTCTTCTACCGCAGACCTCAACCTCTCGTGAGCCTAGTATAATGACCTGGCAGCTCACAGAGGGATCCCAAGAATATCCTCACGTTCCCCGAAGCCGTTGCTTCGTTACCCAGTTCGTTGGAGCCTTTATCTAAATCAGATAGCCTGCTCCTACACGCATTCTTAAACGTTGACCTAACGTATCGGGTTACTAATTTATCTAAGAAATGGTCCAAATTTCCTTGACTAAGAATTATTACTTAGTTTCCCTTAACTAAGGTTTACCACTTAGCCTTATTTCCATAATCCTTGTTAACTATGGTTATTTACCTAATCCTCCGAATTAGGGTTTATCTAATGGGTTAAGTGTTACTTATGTTCGTAACTTAGCCCGTCTACAAACCATGTCAAAATTGGCTAAGTATACAAGTCCAAGACTTAACCCTACAAACCATGTGTCAAGTTGGTTAAGTATATCAAGGAATCCATGACTTAACCTCGTCTAATTATCATTTTAGATTGGTTAATTATATAATTTAACTTGACCTTGTCATCAAATCGGTCAAGCGTATTCAAGTGATTCGTGACTTAGCCTTATCATGTTTTCACGTTGGATTGGTTAAGTATAGATTAACTTAACCTCATCAAATTAACGAGTTAGATTGGTTAAGTATAGGTCACTTAACCTCATCAAATCATCGTGTTAAATTAGTTAAGTGTTTAACTTAACCCCATTAAATTACCAAGTTGGATTAATTAAGTCTAGGCTAACTTAACCCCATCCGATTACCATGTTTAGATTAGTTAAGCCTAATCTTAACCCCATCCATTAACTGTATTATACGGTTAAGTGTCATTAAGAAAATTTACTTAACCTTATCATGTTATCGTGTTGGATTGATTAAGTGTTGGTTAACTTAATCCCGTCCACTAGTCGTATAAAAATGGTCAAGTGTCATTAGGCAAATCAAGTTACTTAACCTACCCAAGCTTATCATGTTTTGTTAAGTATCATTAGCCTAATCAAATTACTTAACCCATTTGTCCATATCATATTTGGTTAAGCCTCATTAATCAAATTAACTTAACCCTATTATGTGGCATTAATTTAATTAATGCACCCTCAACCTCTCACATTAGACCTTGTTGTGGTTACTAGTTAAGCCGGGCGGGTCCGGGTAGATTTATACCACAACCTAGTCTAACCTCGGGTCTTAAGCGCGACATGACCAACTTCTCACATTGGGTCCTATTGTTTGCAACTACTAGTTAGGCCGGTCGGTTCCGGGTAGTTTTACGTTGCAAACTCAACCCAACCTCGAGTTGGCCATACTTATATTATCTAAGTTCATCATGTTTCCAAAACATGTTACAAGTTTTCAAGCATTTGGGTAGACCTAACTTAATAGGTAAATTCCCAAAGGGTAGACCTAACTTAATAGGTAAATTCCCAAGCTCATGTTTTTATGCATACTTACATGTCAACTTTCATGTTATATTTCAAGTCATGTTTTCAAGTTGTATTTTCATGCCATTAGAAATTACCCATAACATAACCCAACGCTTTTAAACTCGCATATACGTTCGCAACAACGTAATGGATTAAAAGAAGAGACTTGGCAAAAGCATGACAAAGATGGATATTAAGCCACAAATTAATCATGGTGGCGAATGAGGCACAAATGTGTTCATTAGCTTGCATATACCATTGTTAAGCCTCAAAAACATGCATAAACCCAAACTTGGCACATAAGCGAATCATGGTGATAAACAACATGGAATGATGACAAGTAACTCGCATATGACCTCACATAAGGGTTATGGCTTCATATGCAAGTTGACATGAAGGTTATAAGGGTTCTCATGTTGCATAATGCAACATTTCAACATAAAGGTCAAAGCTTTATGACCACAAGACCAAGGTAATGACTTTATAAGCTTGCATAAGATGATAGCATGCTACATACTAATGTTTAAACCCACTTACAACATGTCATATTAAGTTTAAAGTTCATATCTAATAGTAGGAGAAGGGCTTACCTTGCTATGAAGGCCTAAATCGATTAAACCAAAGCTTATGATGAAGCCTATGCATGCCATCACCCAAAAACCCAAAGATGGATGCACCAAATCACTAAAAACACCATCTTTATGAACAAAGATCATAGCTTTTGCCTTGAAATCAACTTGAGAAGCTCTCATACTAACATAGGGACTCTCTAACACTCTCATGATCATGAAACCTCTCATAGAAATGAAGTGGAGGCTAGGATAGTTGAGTGGAGGCCATGAGAGTAGAAATTTGGCCATAGTTTAGTTACATGAGTGAATAATGAGGGTTTAGGATAGGTTAGGGTCTTATTTATAGATTAGGCAAGTGTTTTAGGCCATAGGATTAAACCTAGATTCAATCCAAGCCATCAAAGCATGTCTTGGGGAAGAAGTCAAGTGTAGGAACCATCTAGGGCCTTTAGATTAAAGATGAACCATGAGAACCATCCAAATGCAAAATCTGCATTTGAGCGAATCGGCCCACGGGTTGACAGCCAAACACCCTGGATTAACCCCTAGTCGACCCAGCGGGCTCGGGTCGACCTCAAAAATCGGCCGGTTCGGCTATTCCCCTCTCCCAATTCGCTGTTTTGAACATTTTTGCATATTTATTTATTAAATTTTCAATTATATATATATATATATCAATATATATATATTTCTCTGCGCAACCCATTTCACTTAATTAAGTATACTTTAATTTGGGAATTTTTCGTGAAACTTCGCGAGGCCATATCTTGGTCATACGGACTCCGATTTTCGAAAACTCAGACTCTATTTCGCGTATTTTTCCGAGACGAACGCAATGGCATAGCCCGTTTCCCTTGATTCAGATTTTACAGTTTAATTCTGCCTCCATTTATGTTATAACAGGTTATTGAAAATACGGGTTGTTACAGCCAGCAAAAGGGAAATACTGGTCAAAACAATAAGCAAGAAAATCAGTTTTACAGAGGAGGCACTAGCCAATGAGGAAGAGGCAGAGGAGGCAGATTCAATAACAATAACAGGCCAAAATGCCAAATCTATGAGAAATTTGGCCATGTTGCAAGCAGGTGTTATTTTAGGTTTAACACTGAATATAATGTGAATCAATAAAATCAAAGGGAACTAAATGTCAGTGTAACTCAAATGGGACAGCAAAGAACAAATGCAGAAGGATCAAGAATGCAGACACAAGGATCAAACAATGATGATTCAAACAAGTCAGATGATACAAATCTTGATGACTAGTACCCAGACTCAGGAGCTACAAATCATGTATTAAATAACCTGCAGAATCTAAATCTGGGAAACAAAAGCTATTCAGGCATGTGTTCTGTCTCTATGGGTAATGGTGAAACTATCAGTATATCACATGTTGGTTGTGGTTCCATAAAAGGAAAAAGGGAACTCTATTTAAATAACTTACTTAGAGTCCCCAAGATTAAGAAAAACTTAATTAGTGTGTCACAATTTGCCAATGACAACCATGTATACTTTGAGTTCACCCAAACTATTGCCTTGTTAGGGACTTACTGAATAAAAACATATTACTACAGGGTAGTTTGGATAAGGGGCTATACCAGTTCAAGAATTTGAAGTCCAGGCATGGCAGTGACAATGGAAATCATTGCTATAATGTTGAATCTATTACTAATAATCATGTTAAATCTGTTGACAGTCATGTTGAAACTATAGCTAATGATAATGACATGTATAAAACTTTTGATGAGTGGCATAGTAAATTGGGGCATCCAAATGTTAAAACTATCAAACATATTCTGAATGAAAATAGAATTAATTGCAGTAATGTACCTGATTATTATATGTGTAAACATTATCAAATTGGCAAGAGTCACAAACTCCCCTTTGTTGGGTCTGATACAAAGTATAGCAGACCACTTGAACTCATTGCTGCAGACCTGTGGGGTCCCTCTCCAGTAAAAGCAGATCATGGATACATGTATTATCTATCCTTTGTTGATGCATTCACTAGATATACTTGGATTTATCTACTTAAAAGTAAGTCAGATGCTTGTAATGTGACAAAACAGTTTGTGAATCTAGTTGAAAATCAGACAAACTGTAGTGTCAAGATTATGCAAACAGATGGTGGTGGTGAATTCAAGTCCTTAAAGAAATTCTTTGATAATAAAGGCATATTGCATAGAATGACCTGCCCACATACTTCTGAACAAAATGGGCTGGTTGAGAGAAAACATAGGCATATAGTTGAGACTAGGCTTACACTGATATCACAATCCTCAGTACCCTTAAAATTCTGGTCAGAGGCTTTTGTAATGTCAGTGTATTTAATTAACAGGATGCCTACTAAGGTTTTAAAATATAAAAGCCCATATGAAATGATGTACAATACAAAACCAGATTATTCTGAACTAAATTTTTTTGGTTGCCTATGTTTTCCCTGCCTTAGACCCTATACAAGCATAAAATGAGTTTAAGATCAAGCCCTTGCACTTTTCTTGGTTACACTGAAAACCAGAAAGGGTACAAGTGCTTAACAATAGTGGGAGGTTGTACATTTCAAGGCATGTTGTGTTTGATGAACATGTATTTCCTTTTGCAGACAAAGGTATTAAACCACCAAGAGGATAATCAATAATGAAAGGTGCACTCTAGCACCACCAGAATTAATACAAGATGTGGTGAACAACAATAAACAGCAAGTGGGCAGTGAACAACAAGTGCATGGTGAAGAAAAGGATGAGGAAAGTGTGCCTAGTACTAGATCTAGTTACAGTCCAGCTAATTCTATTGTTGGTGAAGGTGACACTAACCACAATACTGATGAAAATGGAAGTACAGACACAGAGTCAGGAAATGGGAACAGCAATACCACAATAAATACAAGCAGTGATGATGAACCACATGATCAAAACAGACATCACATGATGACAAGAGCTAAACATGGCATATTCAAGCCCAAGGTGTACTTAACAGCTATAGAGGGCAGAGAACCTATTAACTATAATAAAGCAGTGAAATGTCAAAAATGGAAAAATGCTATGGATGAAGAATATGCTGCACTCATTAAGAACAAGACATGGAATTTAGTGACTGTTCCAGAACATAAAACATCATAGGATGTAAGTGGACCTACAGATTAAAAAGAGCAGCAGATCGTAGCATATTAAAACACAAAGCCAGGTTAGTGGCCAAGGGATACACATAGGAATATGGTTTTGACTTTAAAGAGACATTTTCCCCGATGGTTAAGCATTCTACTATAAGAATAATCATCTGCATTGCCTTACACAAACATTGGTGCATTATACAACTGGATGTTTGTAATGCATTTCTAAATGGGGAGCTACATGAGGAAGTATATATGGAGCAACCAGAAGGATATAAGACTGATCACAACATGAATTATGTATGTAAATTAAACAAGGCTATTTATGGGCTAAAACAAGCATCCAGAGTATGGTATGATAAACTTAAAGGGCACATTCATAAGACTGATTTTCACTACAGCTAAGTCAGATAACTCACTGCATATTAAAAGAAATGGAACTGATGTCACATTTATACTTGTGTGTGTTGATGATATTCTAATCACTAGGAGTAATCAGACAGAAGATAACAAGATAGTTCAATATTTGGATCAAACTTTCTCTATCATGGACCTGGGAAATCTGAATTACTTCTTAGGAATACAGGTCACTCAAAATTCCAATGATGAAATTATACTGTCTCAAAGCAAATATGTTACTGAACTACTTGTTCGAGCTAAAATGGATAAGGCAAAACCTATGCCAACTCCCATGACCAGTAACCTAAAGCTATCTAAGCATGAAGGAGAGGCTGTTCAGATCGTAAAAGAATACAGGAGCATAGTTGGTGCATTACAATACTTAACAGTAACCTGACATCATCTACAGCGTGAATAAAGTGTGCCAGTTCATGCAATCACCACTTGACAAACACTGGACAACAGTAAAAGAATTCTACGCTATCTGAGGGGAACTATTAATTATGGGATCAAGCTAAAAACTAGTAATGACTTACATATACAAGCTTACAGTGATTCAGATTGGGCATCGGACCCAGATGACCGCAGATCAACATCCGGATATTGTGTATTCATGAGATGCAATCCAATCTCTTGGTGATCGAAGAAGCAGCGAACTATTTCCCGATCAAGTACCGAGGCGGAGTATCGATCGCTAGCAAGCACCACAACAGAAGTGATGTGGATAAATTCATTACTTAGAGAGCTAGGGTTTCTCCCCAGTAAACGACCGGTGGTGTGGTGTGATAACTTGAGCACAGTATCGCTTTCAGCCAACCCGATTCAACATGCTCGTACGAAGCATATTGAAATCGACTTATACTTTGTACGAGAACAGACTGCGAGTGGAAAATTGGATGTAAATCATGTCCCTACTCAATTCCAGAGAGCTGATGCAGTCACAAAATCGTTGTCACTGAGAAATTTTGCCAAGTTTAGACAGGAGATGAAGATTGGAGAAGGCAGCGGCAGAGAGAAGGATGAAAACCCTAGATAAAATTGAGGGTGGGTAATAAAGACGCTTGTTATTACCTGATCAGATATTATGTACATTATATAATGGGCTGGGCTTATGGCCCATCGAGCTTTTGTATTATCAACGTTGGCCATGTTGCATTATATAAGGCCAACACTGTACAAACTTGTGTTTAATTCTTTCAATACAATAATTTTCCATTCAATCTGATTTCCAATATGCAGATGCATTCTTCTTCGCGTTGCCTGTAACAGGCCTTCCCTTCACGAGCAACTCCGCCCATTCCACTACACCCAGACCTCAGTTTCACCTGGATGATTAGCATTCGTTTTAGTTTATTATAGAGGGAGATTTCGGGTTGTGTGAGATATGGATTTGCTGGAGGGGAGGTTCAGTTTTTCATTGTGAAAAAGGAAAATGGTTACCAATATTTATAAGGTGAAGTTCCTTGGGTATCACAGTTATGAGTAGTTTGGCCATTAAGGCTTTGAATTTGGCACGCAAGGCATCGTTGGTTTGGCGTGCAAGGAATTCCTGAAACAGGGTATGAATTGGTTCAGGGACTGAAAAGAAATAGCATATGGTAGACAGCTAAAAATGAAGAATAGGTTGTAGATAGATAAAAGGGTACGTAGCATGTGCTCGCATATGTTTGCAGATAGCTACAAATAATTAATGTAGTTAACCTTCTATTGGCATCTCATTTTCACAATATGTATCACTACATGCGTGTGTAAATTATATGTACGTGACAACCGTGTAGTTCGTGTATTTATAGAAAAAAAATGTATTTAACTGCGGTGGGGCTGTACCTAACGAATTGATTTTCCTGGAACATAACCTACCCTTAAGAGGTAAAATACTTTCACCCATTTCTTTGCTTGAAGCTATTAATGTTAATAGTTGAAGCTTAAAAGTCAAACAGTGTTTATTTAATATGTTTTATTTGTTTATGGATATATCGAATGGCATGTTGATATCGAGAACCGATTGTCTAGCATTTTAAAAAGTATACAATCAATTCTACAGCAAGCGACTCTTAGAGGATGATCTAAAAGCCTTTATCATCTGGTTACACCTTATGCTTGCCATTGTGCGTGAGTACACAGTGCACGATAAGATAAAAAGGATTGTCTAGTATATTATAATTTATACAGTATCGTTGTTTAACGCTGATGTTCAATTTTTTTCTTGCACCGACACACACGAACCCTGATATTACGAACTACTGCAACGTCTCGAGTTCGTTTTAATATAAATATAAATATAAACGTTAAATCATCGTTTAAATAAACAAATTGAATATTAATAATCCATTAATATTCCAAATAAAATATTTAAAACGAATTTAAATATTCAACTCAAATGATCGAAAAATCCGGGTCGTTACATTCTTCCCCCCTTAAAAGAATTTCGTCCCCGAAATTGCTAAGTTAAGGAGAATGCTCCGAACCCAATTCATTTTCGAAATAAATATTATCAAAAATAATATCTTAGTTTAAAATTTCGAATAAAATCGTCAACACCTCCTCTGTACTGTTCGATCCCAACAACTACAACTCGCCACTTCGGCCTCACATCAATCAAAAGAAAACAACGCCAAGCGGCAACCCAACTCAAGGGTATAAAATCAAATACCCAAATCAATATATTAAGGTTTACCTATTTGTCGGGCAGCCCAAACTCTAATGACGAAGCATATCAATAATAGATCTACATCTTTCCATCCTGCACTTACCTCATTATCCAATGTCAATAACAGATACAGGATTAAATCATTTCAGTTCCTTTCCATGAGTGATTTAATTCCAATGAATTATACTGGAATTTATTTACTAGTTTTTAGTTCATTCAACTGTTGATGAATTCTTATATTCAACCAATTTATCATTCAATAAACATAACCAAATCATTCCAATTTTATTTAACTTATTTTTAATTAAATTCTGGTTTATTTAATTCTAATTTAAAATCTTATTTACAAATTCTATAATTTATATTCCCTTCTAGTTTTATTAAACCATTCAAATTCATAGCCCAATTTGAATGTTCATTCAAATCAATCAAACACAACACTACTCCAATATCTTGTTAAAATTATTTCTTTTTTATACGAAAATATATTTTGGGCAAAATTATTTCATTACCCGCTTTACAAAACAATATTGTATCAACTTATCAATTCAACTTGAACTGATCAAACAACACAATACAAAACATTTGTATATAAACTTTACAAATACGCTCTCTCATATATATACACTCAACTCGATCTAAGGCATTACTAACCTAATCTCTATCGAGTTATACCACAGAGCCAAGGTTATTCCTAAACCATTGCTCTGATACCACTGTAACGAACATGGATTTTCAACCCCGAAAATTGACACAAAAGCACAATGTCAAACATTCGAGCATCGAAAAAAAACACCGGAACGTTATTTGAAAGAAATTAGATGGTGAGATAAGAAAGAAAGAAATATTAGAATAGAAGAAGTAGAATAACAACACCATCAGAGTCTCACATCGCAGTGGAACAAAATATAATATAGAAATATGCTTTATAGAGAGCTTCAAAATAACTTACAATCATCAGAGTACATCAACACATATGGACAGTTATAATTACCTATCCTCATATACAACACACAGCGGAATAATACTAGATAATATCATACGTCTGAACACCTTCAGCTCGTCATTGGTCTTCACAGTATCCGTTTACCTAAACCTGTACAACCCGGTCTAACCCGAGCATTACAAATACCGGGTCAGTCTGGTGAATCAGTGTGAGATACACTCGCTAAGTTTACAATATCAACCAACTTGATTTTAAAGTTAAAACCATTTCGAAAGAAAAGGATAATCGTAAGACCAAATCCACACATAAATACGGACGGTTTTTACCTTACGATAACCCAAAACATTTTGAAATCAATATATTATTCTGATATTACACTAGTGTTTAATTACAAATAAATAGAATTTAGAAGAACGCTTGCATCTCACGGACCACATATATAGTATACAAACAAAACCACGGGCGCTTATTGGAGATTGGATTCCGACTATGACAAGGTATGAGACCACCTGCCGATAGTGTATCTCTAGAGGCGAATACACTGGGTTCAACAAGAACGTCTTGCAACCCAACCCACACATGACCGACCACTCATTTCGCTTGAGTGTATCGAATGTATATCACCAACGGTTGGGAGCGACCCACCGTTTCCCGAAAAGGGACAACATTTATAGATTAAAGAAGCAAAAGCAATTTCTCTAGATAGGTGATTATACATCCTAATGGGTGCGACCCATATAGCCATGCTACCTGCCCGATTTTTGTCATTCCCTGGTTGATGAGGCTTGAGGATATAACCGACTTTCGGGACATCTGGTCATCGTTCACATCGTCCATACAAGTCATCCATGAACAGGATGAACCGAAGGCACCCTCCTACCACATCCTTGGAATCACCCTATAGATCGGTAGCGAGTAGTCCTTGCAATCCGCAGATTTCAACCACGATAGAATCACAGTATATCTCTAGGGATTAGCCAAAGATTTTAAGCAACTTTTCCGTTTTATGAAGATCTACGGTCTTCAATTGCTCCAAATCGATCAGCATCTTCGAGGTATTCGTATTTATTGGTCAGAATGGTTATTGAATATAAATTTGATCCTGGTCTTTCCGTACCAAAAGCGCATTGGGTATGATTTTGATAGTCGGTTATTTAACTATCTAAATAAGAAAAAATAAAACAGATTCATTGGTTGAGTACACCACGTCACTTGGCCATTAAAATGATATATTAGTTTTAATATATTAATATTCTCAAATCATTTTATTTTAATATTTAAAAAAAAATATTTCTTAAAATCAATATCCCATTTCCCGTTAACTACCATCTCAAACATTTGTTACAACGTTACTTATTATTTCAGATTTGGAAACCAATTTAATTAATCATTTCTAACAATCGTTACGATATCTCATTTGTTTCATTATTTGAACACAATGATCGTCACTTTCTCTTTCAGAATAAACTCATCCCAAATCCCATCTCCTTATTTTGAAAATATCGTTATATTTTCACTAATCTCCGTTTTATTTCTTTTATTGCAGGAATATCACTTCATATTCTCAAGCCCTTTTTTCAACTCCTTTTATTTCTGGAATCCCATATATCCTCAAATGCTTCAAATAACTTTACATCATTATTCCTCACAATATATTACTTCAAACATCTCCACCATTACAACTAATATCATCTTTCGATAATCTTGAAGTTGTTCAAGTTGGGGTATTTTAATTACCTCTTAGACCATGATCAACAACATTCTTATCTTAAGATAAATAAGAATTGTAATTCAAAAACTCGTATTCATCCTATTACCAACAAATACCACTTCACTACTTTATTTAAAATACGGTTTTATAAAACCTTCTAACTTTTGAAATCTCCTTGTTGAATATATTACTATTACTAAATTATGTATTTAGTAAATAATAACATCAACTTTTAAACTTTAACGTCTTTAAACTATTGGTTTCATTATCTGGGTTTTATTACAAATCCCATCACTTGACCTTCACCAAACTCAATTACAAAGATCCTTCCCTCAACCTTTCAATTATTCATTCTGGGAAATCTTATTTCAATTTTCATCCCTTTCACTTAAATGCCATTTTCCACTAACGTTAATTTAAAATTTACGTTTTAACTTCATATTTCTATTTATAAACTCGTTTATATACTCTGGTTTAATATCAAGCCCTTTTCATCTCGATTTCCTTTACTTAATTCAAATTATTAAGTAATATTTATCGTAATTGCTTAAAACCACTTTTATATAAACCCATTCATAAAATCATTTTGAAAATTCGATTATATTTCATTTCTAACATTGATTACCTGCTTAAATGAACTTCATTTAAGAATAATTTTCTTTAAATTATTATTAATTGACTTTATCATTAACTGGAATAAATATTCAATTTCCCTTTCTAAATTCTTATTATGTTAATCACTATTCGCTAAAAAAATTCATTAGATTAACCGACACAATTTAATTTAATAATCAATTTCCGTTAAACCGGATGGTTGAAATAAAATTGTCAAAACAAAAATATCATTTTTGTTGAAATATAAATTGTCAAAACAAAAATATCATTTTTGTTGAAATAGAATTGAGCAAACAAAAATATCATCTTTGTTTGTTTTGTTGAAATAGGATTGTCAACAAAATAGAAGTATCATTTTTATTTGTTTTGTTGAAATAGAATTGTCAACAAAATAAAAATATCATCTTTATTTGTTTTGTTGAAATAGGATTGTCAACAAAATAAAAGTATCATTTTTATTTGTTTGTTGAAATATAATTGTCAATAAAATAAAAATATAATCTTTATTTGTTTTGTTGAAATAGGATTGTCAACAAAATAAAAGTATCATTTTTATTTGTTTTGTTGAAATAGGATTGTCAACAAAATAAAAATATCATCTTTATTTGTTTTGTTGAAATAGGATTGTCAACAAAATAAAATTATCATTTTTATTTGTTTTGTTGAAATAGGATTATTGTCAACAAAATAAAAGTATCATTCTTATTTGTTTTGTTGAAATAGAATTGTCAACAAAATAAAAATATCATTTTTATTTGTTTTGTTGAAATAGGATTGTCAACAAAATAAAACTATCATCTTTATTTGTTTTGTTGAAATAGGATTGTCAACAAAATAAAAGTATCATCTTTATTTGTTTTGTTGAAATAGGATTGTCAACGAAATAAAATTATCAATTTTATTTGTTTTGTTGAAATAGGAATGTCAACAAAATAAAAATATCTTTTTTATTTGTTTTGTTGAAATAAGATTATCAACAAAATAATAGTATCATTTTTATTTGTTTTGTTGAAATAGGATTATCAACAAAATAAAAATATCATCTTTATTTGTTTTGTTCAAAAAGAATTGTCAATAAAATAAAAGTATCATTTTTATTTGTTTTGTTGAAATAGAATTGTCAACAAATTAGAAATATCATTTTTATTTGTTTTGTTGAAATAGAATTGTCAACAAAACAAAAGTATCATTTTTTATTTGTTTTGTTGAAATAGAATTGTCAACAAAATAGAAATATCATTTTTATTTGTTTTATTAAAAATAGAATTGTATACAAATTAAAATAGACATTTTTTATGTGTCATGTTATACATTGAAATTGTATACAAATTAAAATAGACATTTTTTTGTGTCATGTTATACTTTGAAATTGTATACAAATCAAAATAGACATTTTTATTTGTCATGTTATACATTGAAATTCTATACAAATAAAAATATTTTTTTTATTTGTTAAGTTAAAAATAGAAATTGCATACAAATAATGAAAATAAAAAAATTATCTTTTTTTATTTGTCATTAGCGACAAAGTAATGTCATGTAAATAAATTATCTTTTACTTGTCATTAGAAATATAGAAAATGTCATGTAAATAAATTATCTTTTGCTAGTCATTAAAAATGTAGAAAATGTCATGTAAATAAATTACCTTTTTATTTTGTCATTAGAACATTGGAAACATATCATGTTGACAAAATTATCTTTTTATTTTGTCACTAGAATTATAAACATTTGCATATGACAAAATTATCTTTTTATTTTGTCACTAGAATTATAAACATGTGCATATGACAAAATTGTCTTTTTATTTTGTCATTAGAATTAGAAAATATGCATGTAGACAAAATTATCTTTTTATTTTGTCACTAGAATTATAAACATGTACATATGAAAAAAAAATATCTTTTTATTTTGTCACTAGAATCATAAACATGTACGTATGACAAAATTGTCTTTTTATTTTGTCACTAGAATTAGAAAACATGTATGTAGACAAAATTGTCTTTTTTATTTTTGTCATTAGAAGAATAGAACATGTATGTAAATAAAATACATTTTTTATTTGACATTAGAAACATGTAGATATGTTATGCAAATAAAACTTCTCCTTTTATTTGACATTAGAAAACATTGGAAATGTATGCAAACAAAAATCTCTTTTTATTTGTTATTAGAAAATATAGGAATTTGTTTGCAAATACAATATCTCTTTTTATTTGACATTAGGAACATTTAAATGGTTATGCAAAATAAAACATTCTTTTATTTGGCATGTTAAACACGTTAGTGGAATCGTCAATTGATTTATATTTATATATAATTTTATATATACAAATATAAATTAAAATTAAATGAATCGCGCGCAGTAGTTTGCGTTTCGGAATCGTAACTTTAAACGATTATACCGAAAGATCCTACCGTTGGATTTTCCCAAAACTGGAACCGTTAGGTCCGCTTTGGGAAGATCTTTCCAACGATATAAAGTTTGTTAAAATCCAAAGGTTAGATTTCGAGAAAAGTGTAAATCAAATTTGGGTAAAAGCAGCGCCAAGGCTGTCTATTGACCCGAAGCGTCGTTAAATTAAATTGGACTATTTTTATATTGTTAAAAAATAGAGATAAATTGTTATAAAATAATATTAATAATATAAAAAGATTTAAATTATATATATTCGAGAATTATTTGAAAAGACCGAGTTCAATCTCATTTCAAATAATTATACGATGATTTAAATCAAAGATATTGAAGATGGTGTTTGATGACCGACGATCTTCACATCGAATGGACGACTACTGATGCCTTTGATTGGAGTTGCTGCCTTGAAAGGGTTACAGTGGTAGTTGTTCGGACGTACTTGTTGGTTGTCCGGATAAGCGAGCACCTCTCTTCCGTATTGGACATACAGGACGAGGAATAAGGTGTCTCCAGTTTCGTTCAGACCCAGAACGGACTTGTAAATGGATGTGTGTCTGACATTGAATTTAATTCTATTTAATATATATATCTGTTTGGTGGCAGAGAATTTATTCTCTTGCTTAACACCTTTCTCTGAGACGCACGAGCTCAAATGTTATATATTGATAGTTATCGGTCGCATGGCATGAATTGTCAGTGTGGCATGCCAAGATGCAAATGATCAAGGCTTTTGTTGAAAAGCAGAGCCTTGTAGTTGATGATCAAGACATAGCTTATCTAGGCATAGATTTGTGTATAAGCGTTACTTCGTGAGTCTCACACCCCGGTATGAGTCAAAAATGGGATAAGGACCGTAGGGAGTGCATGCGTTTCTTTCTAGCTAGAAGTGGTGTCATGGTATGGAGCCTAGACATTTTTACTTATATGGATGATGGATTTTGCGAGGCCTCGTATATTGGTCGCTACGGGCCAAGAGATTGGTCCAATAGGACCGGGAAATGTATTTTTCATAAATAATTAATCCACTAAGATATATTTGTGAACCGACCCTACTGCATTCGAGGATTCACTGCGGGGGATCCTGAGACATTTGCTATAGTGTCTCGAATTGGTAAGGAGATCATCCATAGCCTTGACTCATGATGGAAACCCAATTTCCAATATGACATTACGGATTTGATTGTGAACCTATATATGACGACATAGTAGGATGGGGTACTATGCCATCTAGGATTGGTACATTTACATTGAAAGTATTTTAAACTGATTAGACACTAATAATAATATTAAATATTATTTTATATGTATCAAGCATATTTGATCATTATAAGATAAAACTCTATCCTCCGGTTTGCGTTGCATTGTGTGATGAGACTTGAGTCTTATAATGATTTCATTTTCTAAAAAGCATTGCATGGTTTTTAAAAGATTTAATTAATTTATGCACTGGCGATCCAATGGAGTAAACCCGTTCCGCGTTAGCGGCATGGTCCTGTGATTAGCCTTATTATTAGATAAGTTAAGTAAGATTTCTCATACCAGTCCCATGACTGACTCGTAGTTTGTTTCACTTGCAAACTCGGGTGCCCATATTTTTCACACGGGTAGTCGAGTAGCTTATTTTGCAGATATATTGAGTAGTATTCTGGATCGAAGCTTTAAGCTATGTCCAGAGCAATAATAGTCTTCCGCTGTGTTAGTTTAATTGTTCCGCTGTGCATATTGCATTTATTGTAAATTAATCTTCCGCTGTATTATTATTTATCGATGTACTCTAGTATATTATGTACTCTGATGTAACATTATAATGATGTTTATAATAATCTTCTGTTATTTGTTCTAATGTGTTGTATACCCAGAGTTAGTGTATGCGGGATTCAAACGGTCTTGGTCAATTTTGCTATTCTATTAGATCCGGGCGAAATCCATGTCGTTACACCATCGATTGACATGCAACTAAATATTGGGAATAGTGTATGCCAAATATCATCCCAATACCCATGTGGGGTTTTCAAACAATAATAGTTGATTTAAATAAATCATTGGTTAATAAATTTAACCAATTCAAATTCGGTTTGAATTATTTTTCTAACTAAACAATTTTCACTGTTTAATATATAAATGAATATATTTTGTTCATTTTATCTATCACAATAATTTTATAATTATTTTTCTAACATATCAAACATTTCAAAATCACAGTCACATCCATAACACATCAATTCACCACACCATCCATATGAATAAATACTCAACTATCCGATGCCATTTACGGCGCCACAAGTGGCTATACGCGGAGTACGAAATGCGAGTGTCGCTAATATCCATACATCGGTTCTAATTCAAATGATTGTGTGAACTTGCGTGTTGAACTCCAAAAATAAATAACATATCTAAATGATAAAATATTGAGTGAAAAGGAGTTCTCACTTTGATCGGTTTCAGGAATCGATAAAATGATTATTTAATCAAATTAAACAGGACGTTTAATTAGACCAAAAATATCAACTAGCTCCAAATGCCTTCCAATCAGCTATCATGGTTCCAATGGCTCCTGTTTCACTAGATCCCAACATCGTATGAGAAAGTTGTTAACTTTTGTAGGTTAATGATCACACAATGCATTCATTCATTTGGAATTCCATTTAATTCATTCATTTAAATAAAAGATAAATTTCACATATCAAGCATATTTGGCTATTATAAGGTAAAACTCTATCCTCCGGCCTGCGTTGCATTGTGTGATAGGACCCGAGTCTTACAATATCTTCATTTTTCTTTTATTTAGCATTACAAGTTTTATTTATGATATTCATAGCAGGAAATACATTTCATGTCATACGGCATGATCCCATGATTTACCTAACTTTAAAATAATGTAATAACTGTTTTTAGTTCTCACACCAGTCCCATGATTGACTCGGAGTTTATTGTTTTCACCTAAACTCCAGGTGCCCATATTTTCCACACGGGCAGCTAGTAGTTTTGGTTTTCGCAAATATTTCTTTTCATAGGATCCTAGATTACAGATGGACCTATATTCGTCCAACCCCCTCTAGTGGAGGCGAGGTGGAAGTTTTTAAATCGAGAATGGGTTGAGACGGTTTATAGATGTTAAATGAAGAAGATGACAATGTTTTTATAAACGTTATTAAAGGTCGAATTATATAATTAATTTAATTAATTACTCATTTAATTATCCCAATGTATATAATCTCATAACTATTTCATATGAGGTCGAAATTAAGTGAAACAAGTTGCATTGAATTCGCAACAATGAACACTATAACATGGAACTGACCAGAACGGAAAAGGAGCAATTAAGAATTTAAGGTGAATTTGAATCCAAACGATATTAAATCGTCAAATAAAGAATGGCGGAGTGGAAACCAAAGTGAGAATTCTCTCACTAAAACTTTGTATAGTTATTTAATTTATTTTAAAACTGTAAATGTATAGAAATTGCCAGTATTGATATTTATCTGTTGTATGGAGTTCAACACACGGATTCACACAAATCACATAAATTGGAAGCGATGTATGGATATTAGTGACACTCGCATTTCATACTCTGTGAATGGCCACTTATGGTGTCGTAAATGGCATTGGATAGTTGAGTATTCGTTTATTTGGATGATTTGGTGATTTGTGTATTGTGATGGTGATTTTGCGATATTTAAAATGTTAGAAATGTTAATATTAAATTGATAGATGAAAATGGACAAAATAATCATTTATATATTGAACAGTGAAACTTGGTTAATTAGAAAAATAATTCAAACCGAATTAGAATTGGTTAAATTTATTAACCAATGATTTTTAGATGTTGTTGTTTGAAAACCCCACACGGGTATTGGGATGATATTTGACATACACTAATCCCGATATTTACTTGTATGTCAACCGATGGGCTGACCGACTGTGTTGAGCATTGTTTATTTATTTTAACGCTTATACAGTTGTAGAATGCTCTCTGGATGATGTTTGAATGTGGAATGATTATTTATCATTAATGTTGATTACATGCGAAGTATGAAATCCATATAACTGAAATTATATAGTAATTGATTGAGTCCCATTCCAATTCAGAAATAACGAATATTTTAAATAATGAATATTTTAAAATAAGATTCAGTGAAAAATTAAAATATGATATTGATGTACGATTTTTGATGGACATGAAAATATATATTAAAGAAATATACAAAGTAATCCGGGCTCCTCCGTCTCCTTGGGAATTGGGAAGTCTGGGTCGTTTCATTGTGGTATCAGAGCCAGGTTTTGATCCTGGGACCTATGGGTTATGAGCCAACAACGCTTCCGCCTCGCTCACATATTAACTCCAAAAATTATGTAATTTGAAACCCAACAATAATTTGACATTCCGGATCCAACAAAAGTGGTTTCGTCGCAAACGGAGGTCGTTTGCAAAATGGTTATTTTTAAGGGCTATATATTATTTATATATATAAATTCCACAACGACTATTTCAAATTTTAAGCTGGACGTAACTTTCAATTTATAAATGGAAATCTGATTTCCTTACATTCGTTAGAAAGATATAATTAAACAAATTCTAACGTTTCTTGTTTTATCCAATTCTGATTTATATTGAGTTTTATACATTCAATTGAAATATAAAATCGAATTTTCAAACCACCGCGCCATTTCAAACTCCTTTTATAATTAAAATAAATTTATACATTCTAAATTCATTTAAAATAAATTTTTAGTCATTATTATTTAAAATAAATTATTTTAAATATTCAAAAACCATTAAAATAGCTAAAATAAATTTTTTAAATTGGTTTAGAAATTCCGGATTGTTACAATCTCCCCCACTTAAAATCTTTTCGTCCTCGAAAAGGAACGGAGCTGAAAGTTGTTTAACTAACCAACTCAGCTTTCATTCTGGCTTTCATTCATCAACTTTACAGTTTCTAAGAATTTTCAAATTTCTCAAAAAATTGGCTAACACCCTAAATTTTCGAAAAATTTCCCATAACCTCCTTTATCCGGGGAGGGTCTGAAAAATTTATTGAGCCTTATTAGGCAACCAATAAATCAAGAAAAAACATACACAATTTTTGTGACCTATCTATGCCTAAGGGAGACGTATAAAAATCATAATCTCACTTCCTTGCCCAGTGTTGGAAAATAAATAATCCATGTGCCTTAATTAACAACAAGAGAGACGTGAATTATTGTCATCTCCAGACGATCTCTGTTCAATTAACTCATTTAAATAAAAGATAAATTCCAAAAATTCCAGGGAAGACAATGTTGTAGCTGATGCGCTTAGCAGAAAGAATGCAATCATCGCTAATCTTATTATTACGCCTTCATTGATTGAGAAAATCTCTGTTCTTCAAAAAGACGATGAATTTGTTTATAGAATTAGCAAGCTTGAAATTATCTCCATTTGAAGCTCCGATACCAAAATGTGGCAACCCAAACCCCCATGCTACGGAAGCAAGGATAATCATTGGAATATAACACATTAATCACATCATCAGATTACAGATAATAGCATAACACATGAAATCATAGAATAATATACATCATCATAACAACAAAATCATAAATGTCATCATCATCAAAGTCACACAGATACAAGATCATAGTTAGTACATAAAAGAGATAGTAGTCTACATCGGAATCAAAGATACATATGTATAATATAGTGCTTAAGGGTCCAAAAGAAGCGACAAAAGATAAGTCTTCTTCTTCAACCAAAAGAGAACCCAATGCTATGGTGCATAACCAAAATAAAGCCTGTTACTTGTCTACTTGGCTTCCCGTGTAAAAACAAAGGCACCCAAGTTTGCAAGTGAAAAACAAACTACGAGTCAGTCAAGGGTCTAGTATGAAAAATCTTACATAACTTATTTAATAATAAGACAAATCACTGGACCACGCCGCTAACGCGGAACATGTTTACTCCATTGGATTGCCAGTGCATGATATAAAGTAAATCATTTAACCAACGCAATGCTTTTTAGAAAAAATGAAGCCATTATAAGACTCAAGTCCCATCACACAATGCAATGCAAGCCGAAGGATAGAGTTTTACCTTATAATGGCCAAATATGCTTGATACGCATAAAAAATCATTTGATATTATTAGTGCATATATGTTTAAAAACAATTTCAACATAAATGTATCAATCCTAGATGACATGAGCATCCCATGCCACTATGCCACCATATAGGTTAACAATCAAAACCGCATGATGTCGTATTAGAAATTGGATTTCCATCATGAACCAAGGATGGGGTTCTTCCTTTCAATTCGAGACACTCTAGCCCATGCCTCAGGGATAGATCGCATCGACCCTTAGATCTTCAGGGTCGGTTCACACTTACTTTAGTGGATTGGTTATTCTTGTACAACACGTTTCCCTGCCCTATGGGGCATAAAATATGGATAGTATGTCGACCATCATATCCGAGGTACCTCGCTTTCCAACATCCACATAAGTAAAATATCTGGGCTCCATACCATGACACCCCTCCTAGCTAGTAAGAAACGCATGTCCTCCCTGCAGTCCTTCATCCCATTTCTGGTTCATACCAGGGTGTGAAGCTCGCGAATTAACGCTATACATAAAGCTACACTACTTAAAGTCGTGCTTTGATCATGATCCACATGACTCTGCTTTTCAACAAAAGCCCTGTTCATTTGCATCTTAGCATGCCACATTGACAATCCACGTCATGCAACTGATGTCTATCGGTATATAACCTCTAAGCTCGTACGTCTCAGAGAAGGGTGTTAAGCAAGAGAATAAATTCTCCGCCACCAAATAGATATATATTTAATAGAATTCAATCAACACAAAATGAAATCCAATGTCAGACACACATCCATTTACAAGTCCGTTCTGGGTCTGAACGAAACCGGAAGCACCTTAATCCTCGTTCCATATGTCGAATACGGAAGAGAGGTCCTCGCAAATCCGGATAATCAACAAATACGTCCGGACCACTACCACTGTAACCTCTTCAAGGGAGCTACCCATATCGAAGGCATCAGTAGTAATCCATTCGATATGAAGATTGTCAGTCTTGCATCATCTTCATTATCTTTGACTTTTAGTCGTTGTATAATTATTTGAAATGAGATTTAACTCGGCCTTTTCAAATAATTCTTGTATATATATAATTCAAATCATTTCATTCCTAGGTTAATTATTTGACATTCACGATTCAATTCATTTCTATAGTTTTGTGTCAAATACATCTAACCGTCATAATTATTTTATAAACCAAGTTAAATTGGTTTATTTCCATTCCAAATCGCTCATAATATTTTAAAATGATTTATCACCATTTTTATTTATATAAAAATGGCCCATTTTCATCGAACGACGTTTCAGGACATTCGGCGGCCCTGGCGTTGTTTTCATTTAGATTTGAATTACATATTTCTAAAAATCTAACCGTCGGATCTTAACAAATTTATTATCGTTGGAAAGATCTTTATAAAGAGAATCCAACGGTTCCAGTTTCGGGAAAATTTTGTGGCCGGATCTCCCGATATAATCGTTTAAAATTACGATTCGAAAACGCGAACTACCGTTATGCTATTCGTTTTATTTTAATTTATACTTCCATATAAAAATATAATTCATTCGACGACTTCCAAACTATTTAATTCTTCAAATATTTGCCTAAGGCCTTTAAAATATGGAAAATTTCGCCATAACCTTCTTTGAATGGGGAGGGTCTGAAAAAATTAATTGGGCCATATTAAGCACCCAATAAATTAATAAAAAGCATACACAATTTTTAGTGACCTATCTATACCCAAGGGAGAGTGTAAAAAATAATATCTCATACCTTGCCTAGTGTTGAAAATAAATAATACATGTGTCGTATCTAAAATCATTAGAGAGATGAATTATTGTCATCTCCAAACCCGTGTGGGGTTTTTATAAAATTCTGCCCCAAGCACTGTTACATTTATTCCTTAATTATGTCCATAATCAGTCTTCTGTTCAACCTGTAATACAGTTATCGCCAAACGAGCATGTCGCTCGTATGGTAATCCCAACCTCATCATATAAGCGCCAAATGCTTATATGGAATATGATATGATATGCAGCCTTCATGTAGTATGCCATGCGGTGTACTTCATAATTTATTTGTTGCTATCCTATGGCGTGGTTTATAATCTCACACAGAACAACCATCACAGCGCATCCAATTTCATTCATAGGAGTTTATATAATAATAAAATTGCGCATCCAACTCATTAATGTGCACCTTTTTGTCAGTCACGCAATATATTTAGTAAATCCATCCTGCTTAGTATGTGTATATATAAATGCAGGTCTATCTAATAATTATTTCAATACATGAAAATTTTATTCACTCATATATATGTTAAAAATAATATTTTAAACTATACAATATTTATTTCAACACATGTCTATTTTATATACTTCATATACATGTTAAAAATAATATTTTTAGCAAACAAATATTTATTTCAACACATGACTATTTTATTTACTTCATATACATGTTAAATATAATATTTTTAGCGAACAAATATTTATTTCAGCACATGACTATTTTATGCACTTCATATACATGTTAAAAATAATATTTTTAGTGATTTCAATACATGACTATTTTATATACTTCAATTTTAGAAAAACATTCCATTATAATGGCACGATATGTAGAACCGGGAATATAATGTCTAGCATTATCCCTCTCCTAATATTGGCTCGCTCCATACACAACCATTTCATCGAATCAAATCAATAATAGGTTTGCCAAACCCATATTCAACCAGTTTACCATAACACAAACAATTTTCGTCGCATTTAAATTTCATACAACGCATGTATATTACATACAACGCATATACATTTCATATACAACGCGTACATATATTTCACAACTCACATATATATTTTACCACGCATACATTTTATATACTTCGTAGTTATATTTTTTACTCCATTTTATTTTGAATTTAGAAATCTCACGCTGGGTTCTAATCCTCCTTAGTTTGTAGTTAGCTCCAAACTTCTTCTAGTCAACTCTAGAATGTAGTATATGCTCTCGCGAATCCAACGGTTCCTGTTTCATTGGATTTCGACACCGTATAAGAAAGTTGTGATTTTATAAAGGTTGATGACAATTTTTAAATTAATCAATACAATAATTAATTAAATTAAAACCAACTTTTCTTCAATTTATACAGGCCACCGACCATATAGCTCGAAACTAGGGTTGGATTTTGCAAGCAACACAATCACTTTGGCGACGATCGGACCTCACCACGTGAACCGCCTCAGAGAGCTGCTTCTGCTTCTCCAACAGTGATGAACTCGGTGGTCTCCCAGGCGCTGAAATCGAGAGTGAGCGGAAGCTCTTCACACACAAATTCTGAGTGAAATACGCAACTCCAGATACCAACACCCATATGGATTTGAAAAGGGTGGAGAATACTACAATATTGCTTCAATAATTTTTGGAATTCGTTAATTAGATCGAACGATTTTGAGGGATTTTGTTTCGAAGGGTTTTCCGCGCTTGGAGATCATCTGGAGATATGATTGAATGGACCACTAATATTAAATGAAATCGACAATATATAAGTATATATATATTATATTTAAATGGCCTGAAAAGAATGCGCCGCGTAGCGACCGTTCACGAATTTCGACCAATAAATTCAAACTGATGTAATGGAAGAACCGACTGTCGGATTCTCCGAAAACCAGAACCATTGGGTTCGTATCGAAAAGAGCTTTCCAATGAATATAAGAGATTTAAAATCTAAAGGATAGATTTGGAAATATGCCCAAATCAATTTCAGAAAAAGTTGACGATGAAGACGGTGGCTAAAGACCGGAGATCTTCACATCGTATGGATGATTACTGATGTGTTGATTGGGTTGTACACCCAAGACAAGGTAATAAGTGGTGATCGTCCAGACGTACTTGGAGATCGACTGGATATGCGAGGACCTCTCGCCTGTATTGGACATATGAGACGAGGAATAAGATGCCTTTGGTTTCGTTCAGACCCAGAATGGACTTTTAAATGGATGTGTGTCTGACATTGGATTTCATTCTGTATTGATTGATTTCTATTAAATATATACCTTTTTGGTGGCATAGAATTTATTCTCTTGCTTAACACCCTTCTCTGAGACGTACGGGCTTAGAGGTTATCTATTGATAGACAACAGTTGCGTGGCGTGAATTGTCAGTGCGACATGCTGAGAGGGAAATAATCTTCGTAATATTTCGATATTGGATTTTGTGATTATACGGATATTGTTTAGAAATTTGGAAGATATAAATATCGTTATTCCCAATAAGATATTTATTGGTTTCAGAATTTAATGTTGAATATAAGCCGATAAAATTTCTATTCAGAGCCTTGTATTTAATGTCAAATTGGATTTTGGGTTTGTCGTGAATGGTGTGTTAAATAACACTTTTCTTAAACCCAGTTGAGAAAAGAATAAATTTTTTAATTAATATTTAGATAGGTTTACCAATTAATTAATATTTAATTGGAATTAAATTGAAATTGAATTTTTGGGTTTATTGTGAATGGTGTTTTAAATAAAATTTGTTCTTTAACCCAATTAATAGAAAAGATACGATTTGGAATTTATAAATTTTTTTAATAAGATTTAGTGTAAATTTTCCAAAGTTAAATTTTCCAATTTATTATATTAAATTGGAATCGGATGGAATTCGATTTGGTAATAATCGAGATGAGCTTCTATGAAGGAAGACCGTTACCATATATGGAATTAAAAAGGCTTCACCATAATTCCATTTATATTATTAGTCTGATACGAAAATTCATATTGATTTTGACTGATCTGATTTCCATGGAGATTCCATTTGGATGGAATAGAATTTTGAGGTTTATCGTGAACTATGTTTAAAGTGACATTGGTTCTTTAACCCAATTAAAGGCAGGATTGATTTCCTAAAGTTGAAAAATAATGATTTTTAGGAAGATTAAAACTAGATGGAGTTTTAATAAATATTTAATTAAATTGGAATGAGAACGAGATAATTAAATTTATCAATTTCATGAAATGATCGAGAATGGAGTACCACCATTTTTGCTCCAGGTGACAGTTAACTCTTTAATTAGATTTGAATGGGAAATGGTAATTAATTTACCGATAACACAGTGGGTGTTAGATATGGTGTAATACCCCGCATTTTATTACAATAAAATAAAATATGATAATATAATTGCATGTAATAAGTTCAACATTGAAATGAAGAAATGGTTAATAAATTACATGCAATAAGAAGAAATGCAATGCGATTAAAATGCATTTTTAAAAAAAAATTGAAGAGCTTCAAGAAGTTGGCCACGGGATTAGTGTCATTGCGTGCATGGCGATTTTCTGGTCAATTTAGACCTTTAGATTGCAGAAAACTGACTTAAGGTGAAAAAGATACATTTGAATGAAATATTGTAGCAAAACATGAGAATAAGGTAAAAGAAGGAGAACAATGACTATCATGGTTTCTAAACTTATTAACAAAAGACATCATAACTCAGTTGGTTAAGGCATAGGATTTGCAACATAAAGGCCGAGGGTTCGAACCCCGATGGTGACATAAATTTTATCATTGTTTTAGAGAGGGCCAACTGAGCATACAAATGTATGTACGTATACAAATCCAAATTTGAAAGAATAAGAATGTAAATATACGAAAATAAAGAAAATATATGTATATATATAAATATATATGAGAATATATATGTATATATATATTTGTATAGAAATATATGTATACAAGAGATAAAATTCAAGATAAGGTTGCAGTCAATGAAATATAGCAAGAATCAAATAACGGTGCAACACCGTTTGAATTTTGAAATAAAACAAAAATTGTGCGTATATATATATGCGTAATATGGTCGTTATAAGAATTGTATACGCATAAGAAAATTACATGTGAATATAAAAGTTAACTAAACTCAAACATTCAAATTTCTACGCCAAAATAGTTTGCGGGACCCAATGCTGACTCACACTGCGTGTACGATAAGGTCCGGCTAGATTCATCTGCGAACCTGGACTATTTTCTTAACTGGGTTCAATGCCGACTCAGCGCTGCATGTACGATAAGGTCTTGAGCACTTATAAATAAGACCTTAGACCTAACCCTAAACCTCATAATTTGGCGGCTACGCTGGAGCTCTGCCATTACTCTATCTCTCTTCTCAAATCTATTCTAAAAATTAAATTATTAGCCCAGGAAAATTATGAATCCAGATATGGAAGAGAGAATTGACAATAATAAAAAAATTATCCAGAATCATGAAAGCAAGGTAAAATTCTAAGATCCAATCCATTCGAATTCTTACTCTTCCTTTCCCTTCTATCTTTTAATAAATAATAAATCTGTGGTCGTTAGGTTGTGAATCCGATTAAAGGGGATAAACCATGTACGTCAAAACTGGATTAGATCCAGGATTTGGAAAGCTTACGAGTTGAGTGTATTTAAGCCATATTATTTTAGATAATGATATATTACCGTTTAGCATTCCCCATTATGACAAATTGGAATATGACATGTTAAAATGCCTAAACATATGCTAATAATTATATATGACATGCGTGAATGATTAGCACGATATAACGTCAAATTGTTAATATGAATCAGTTGAAATGTTGGAATTTTTACATGTTGTAATATTAATATGAACATATTGGAAAAATTCATATATTGAATTAGTTGAAGTGCTAAAAAGTTTACATGTTATGAACTTGTTAGACTATCTGCATTAACAGTGACTGTTCTTGTTACATGGTAATTTCTCCCAAATGTATACATGAAATAATTGGAGTAAGTATATGATTATATGGTTTCATATTAACATAGAATTGAATAGGGGCATCAACCAAATTATGTTTAAAGACCTTAAATTGGGCTAGTAAATATGACTTGGAAAAAGGGGCATGAAAACCTATAATGAAATAGGAATAACTATTAAAGAATAAACATGCCTAGAATTACCGTAATTAGAAACTGTAATCGTGGTTAGACACAAGGTTAGATTACACTTGTGGTAGAAGTCTGTCCGGACACGCCCAGCATATCCTGCAACCACAAGTGGCGAATCTAATGTGAGGGGTCTAAGTGCATAAACATTAAATGTGCCAAGACACGAGGTTAAGTCCGACTTGTGGAAGAAGTCTACCCGGACCCGCCCGGCACATCCAGCATCCACAGGTTGTAGGCTTAATATGAGAGGTTTGGTACATGTATATATATATATATATATATATATATATATATATATATATATATATGTATACATATATACATAAATAGCCAGACTGATAAACAATATTAATTGAAATTAATGGTAATAAATGGAATTGAATGAAAGAAAGATACAACAGTAAATGATTTGGTTTAAAAAGGGAATGATAATAACCTATTATGAATAAATAACATTAATGAAAATGTTGTACAATAGGTAGACATGTCCTAGGGGAAAGTGAATATTATAACTTAGGTTATAATAAACTAGTAAGGGAATGGGATAACAGGTGAATTGAGTTAAGGGACACTTAATTGTAAATTAAGTAATCAGTAAAGGGGAAAACATGAAACCAGATTAGAAAGGGGCTAAAATATACTGTACTTAATTATTAATTAAGTAATCCATAGACTTAGAGGTCTAAAACTCGCTAATAAGAATAACATGTTCAGACTTGTCCTAGGGACAAGGGGAAATTATATTATAGGTTATAATAAATTGGTAGCAAAACTTATTAATAGGCCTTAGTTAATAGAACTAAGATAATAAGTAAACAACGATAAGTTGTATTGACGATGTAAAGTGGAATTATGATTAAATGAGAAAGGATGAGGAAAACTTATGAAATGAAATAAGTTATATTTAATCATAAATGGTAAGTGACATGTTAATTGGAAAACATGTGAATTGAGATATACTTAATTACATATCAAGTTAAACATGTTAGTGTAATGATGAAATCAAACAAGAATATAAAAGAGATTGTGAATTTCAGACCTTGGGACACAATCTGGAGAATAACATGTTGTGGGCTTATTAATAAATTTAAATGGGTTAAGTTATAGCTGAAATTAAAAAGCAAGAGGAACTTGGTAATTGATGAAGAATTCAATGTGAATGGGAATAACCAAGTTAAAAGGAAACCTAGTAAAGAAAAGCAAGAGCGTAAAAGAATGTTTCGACATAGGGTCTAACAACATATTAAAGTGAGGCGCTTGGACCAGTCCGTACGTTTGAGGGTGAATAACCCAACGGGGTAGATCATCGAGGTGTTATAAGGCACGAGGGCAGCGCACATTCATCTGATTGTTCTGACGGCTCCAAAGGACTGGAAGGGGAAGCACGTAGCTTCCTGAGGTACGTAAGGTGCTCCTAGTAGTCTTATGTGCGGTGACAGATGTCTTAGGTTGTGCTCGCAGAGATTGGGTCTGCGCGTAACTACTAGGTGGGTGGGCCTTGACTGCAGAAGTAGCTATGCAATCAGAATGCTATGAAGTGGTGACAACAGGGTAATTCGGCGGTTGCCTCAACGGGGAGGCTGAGGGTCATGACCAACAAGGATAGTAGATCGTCGGATACCCGTCATCGACAGCAGTGGGATGCGAAAAGACAGAGCTAAACCCAAGATACCATTCTCCATTCACTGTCCGGGTAAAGGGTTGAGGAGAGGTGTCAAATGGATGTTTAGATTGTTTGTAATTAGGGGCATGTCGCTTAGCTCTTTGTAGGCTTTACTAGTTGAGGGAGGGGCCTAGGTGGAGCCATAGCCATCGTGAAAACAGACCCTAGGAATATCTGTAGAGGCTCTTAAGACGGAATTATACAGGTATGGAAAAGCTCCCAATCGAGTTCCGTGTTTCTTGCATCGCCCTACCAAGGAACTCGGTGCACTTTAGAGGACTTGCGATTGAGGCATCGAGCTACAATTAAAGACACGCATGGTGGAAAGTCTAGATACATGCGTTTCGTCTCGGGGTGGCGTATCGTAGACTTGATGGCGTTACTCCGGTATGAATTCTGATTCGAACAAAGGTGGCAGTCCGTACGTTTTTGTATCATAGTAGTGAGGGATATGTACGGAACGTAACATTGTTATATAGAGATCTGTACGTAACTACGGCTGTAACGTCCCATATTTTTGGTGTTCGAATATTTAATTTAATTTAGTATTTTAAATATTGTTTTGGAAATTATAAATGGATTTATAATTTGGCCCGTGCTTCGCACACGGTAAATTGTTCGATATAATATGTAGGCGTTAGGAATTATTTATTTTCCAAACAATCTTCGTTTTCGACGTAGCAATTTTTAGTGGAATACGTGCAGCTAGTTATTGCTACATTTTCAGTTTGGAGCCAATCGGAGCTATTCTACCAGTGCGGGAAATTTAAAAATGAACCGATAAATTTAAAATAACGACATTATGCAAATGGAGTCCGTTTTCAATGAAATTCATTTCGTTGGGACCGGAAATGGTACGCCTATTTTTATTGCATTTGGTATTCGTGAATGTCATTACGTATATTAAGCGCTCTACGTAAAATGCAGTATTTAACGATATAATATAATAAAGGGATAAAACCCACGTGAAAAAAAAAATCGGAATTTAGAGAAATATAAAAATCGTTCTTTTCCGCATATGCTCACTCTGCTATAAAGACCAACCAAGCCTAAGTTAAAAGTGAATACGGTGTGTAGCTACCCTATACTTTTAGCTACCGTAAATGCACATGTTAACCTTTTTAAGATAATAGATACACATGGGTGTCCCGACCTAGTGGCATGGCTAGAGCTAGAATATATACTACATACTCATAGAATCCAACGTGTTTAGCCTATTTATGCACACTAATCCCTTCATTTGTACATATCCTTCTGAAAGGGATAACTCATTTTTCCTGTACACAACGTGCCTTCCTAGTAGCATGCACATGCAAACATATATGTTTCCTTGAGTTGAAAAGAAGTAGATATATAGCTACTCGCATAAGCCACGAAGAGATTTACATCCCAAGCTAACCCTATACCGAAAAGAAAACACACACATATCTTACCACATGCTATGACCTACTAACTTCTCTGAAACCTATATAAAGTATGTACGCATGCTATTTGTATATGAAAGGCACTATTGCACTGCGCAGACTTAACTTGAATAGCCAAATCAAACTAAACACTGCAGACATGTTTCTCCATATGCCTAAAAACTATAATCTACTCTAGAGTTCAAATCACCTCGCTAAACTAGCTAGGATTCTGAAGGAGTAAGAAGCCCCACAGATCTTTGCACATGCACTCTGATTTCTGTTCTGCATGCCTATCCTGTCATAGCAAATCGCCAATGCTATCAACAAAATGGACAGACTGGAAAAGAATACAACATGCAGCCTATTTATTCATTTATAATATACCTGTCTAAATCAATATTCATCACGAAATGATGCCTGGTCACTTAAGCCTCCCCATATCTACCTATCGCTTTCCCCGAGCCTAGCCTGTTATGTTCCTTAGCATTAAAGCTCGCACATGCTAATATATATTATACAAATACAAACTCGCAATCACACAGCCGGGGGACATGAAGGAACACAAAAACTGATATGACATTGCTATAGAAAACACTGCCTAGATAAATTTTCCTGTCTGTTACTTGTACTGCATGAAATGATATAGTCCATATCTGAAAACTCCTTCTGCCTATAAGTAGTCGAGGTTAGCCTTTTCGTTTCACTCACAGTGTGGAGTTACAGAGAAGCAAAATGGTGTTTCACCAAAATAAAAAAATAAAATATAGAAGAAACTAGGAGGAGCGACTGTGGGGAGTATGAGTTGATGGTTGAGGTTTTGCAGATTAGAGTATCACGGTGGAAATTAAGCCTGAAGCAGTGGTGACGGGTTTCAGGTGAGGCGGTCGCTTGGGAGGAAGCGGTGATGTCAGGAATCATGGGATCATTCGAAATATACAAGAGGGTAACTGTATAAAGTGGCGCTAGGTGGTGAGGTCGCTGGTCCAAGGTATCATGACATGCGGCAAATAGTAACCGGAGGAGGGTGAGAAGGAATGTAAGTTGGAAGAAGGCGTAGTTGCTTCAGGTGGGTCGCCGGAGCTCCAACGGTCAAGGTGACGCATATAGATGGTGAAAAGAGGGGGCACTGTGCCATTTGAAAACAATAAAGGAGCTGGAAAAAAAAGAGAAAGCAAACAAAGATGGAACTGATACTTGTGTGTGATTGGTAGAAGGATTGGGTAGACAGGGGAGTCCTTAGGGTGACGGTGGAATAGGGATGGGTGGTTTCGAAGTCAAATGGGGGTTAATACTGTGGGGTGGTCGTGCTGCAGTAAGAATGGAACTGCTGAAGTGGAACGGTGGCTCGTGAGACATAAGGAAGTGGCGGTTTGTTTCACCATGAACATTTACGGAACAGGTAAAAATGGAAAGAAAATCAACAGTACTAATACGCTGAGCCTAATTATATATACATGTAGCCTAATCTAGTTTTCTTTTGCTTAATCCAATGTTAATACTTAATAGTGCATAACCATCATTAATAAACGCCTAGTCTAGTTTGCAAGCAATGTCCAGTTATGTAATAATTTGCCAAACCCAGCTGTAAACTTGTAACGTGACCCACTTGTAAATAATAACGTGTATTGCTGCTATTTAAGATAACATGCCTAAACCTACATTAGCATATGCCGAACAATGTTTATCCAGATTATATATATTTAATGTAATTAATGTTTAGGCTAAATAGTTATAACAGAAGTTTTAATAGCATTATTTTGAAATTTATGAACAGCGTATAATCATAACATGTTTATCGCGCTCATATGTTAACAGAAACAGACAAGACGAATGTAATATTATGGAATTGGAACGAACGGAGTTGAATGCAGCTGCAAGCTTATGAAACAAACCGGTTGACGAAGACATGGTGAGTACAACTCACTCAGTTTTTGTCCCACTTATATTTTCATATAAGTTAGGTTTTAAATATTTGTGTGCTATGATTGTTAATTGATTGATGAATGTTTGGATTGCTGTTATTGTTTGATGGCTGAATGTTTTATCCGTTTATTGAAGTAAATGTTATTGTTGAGATAACATATTTGGATGCAGGGAAAACAGGTTGGATGGATCCAACTGGATTCCTCAAATTTATCATTTATTTTCATATTGCACTTATATAAACCGTTCAACCTATATGACTAGATAATTGATTGATCATTATTTGTTGAATCTAAATTCAACGGTTGTTTTAACCAATAAACAGTATTGGTTGAGTAATTGGCAGCAGTTGGCCTAAAAATAAATAGTGTTATAGATACTAATTTACCGTCGGTTGAATCGACGACAATAAAGTCATGAGATTTATTTTATAACCGAAGATATATTTTTAATCTATAAAGGTTTATTATTTATAAGTTTAAGTATTTTTAAATAGTTTACAAAACAAAGTTTTACGTTAATGAGATTTATAAGGAGACGAGCAGAAACTAATGCAATAGTTAAATTAATTGTTCAAGAAAAAATTAAATGGAATTTATTTAAACTAATTGTGCTATTAATTTATTGAATTGGTTAACGGGATGATATTTTAGTATTTACTTATTTAGTTTGGTGATAATTAATCTAATGGAATAGATTAATGAATAATGCTTTAAATTTAATAAGATTTTGAAAAGAAGTTTACGGATCGTTTGGGCCAAATAAAAAGTAACTATTTCTACATAGTTAAAGGTAAGGTAAATTATTATTCTAATAATTTATGTGACCAGTTAGTAATGAGATTCATTATGTTAAGTAATCCAAGTGGGTATTGAAAATAAATGGGATTTTTGAAAAGAGTTGATGGACGGTTTATACTAAAACCAAATTGTATAACTAAGTTATAAAAGGGATTTTTAAGCCGATATGATAGCTTAAAATAAGTACTCAAATTAAGAGAAGGGAAGCAGATTAAAAAGGTGCATATTAAGTCCGAGTTTATAAACGATGTTATAAAAGGGAGCGTGAGGCTAAACGTTAAGTTTTAAATTAACGTTCCTAGTAATGGAATTTAAGGTGAGATTTTCAGGGTGGAAACGGTTAAATAAATTAGAAGTGGAATATAATGGATTGATAATGAGTTAAGGAAAGAATTAGAACCTAACTGAAGATGCGTTGAGTTAAATGATTTTCTGAGCGTCAACCTGATGTTGATTTCGGTCTTCGGGGTTGATACTTAGAGAGTTATCCGCTTACCAATTTATGATTAGGGAAAAATTATTGTTACAATGAATATATGCATTAATAAGGTTATAATAAATGTATTGAAATAATAGTAAGATGGAAAGTTGGATATAAGTTATAAGAAGTTTTCCCGAATATTGAAATGAAATGGTTTTGAGAATATTTCTAAGAAGTGAATACTATATTTTAAATTATTAAAAGATTTAGAAGATGAATTAATCAGTTGATAATTATTTATAATTAAAAGGGCCAAATGTTGCTGAGTACTGAATCAATGAATTCATTTTATTTTCATGATCGAATGGTTGTTTATTTGATAGTTAAATAACCGACTATCAAATCTGACTAATACGATTGTTGGTACAGAAAGACCGGGATCGAATCTATATTCGAAAACCATTCCGACCAATGATTACGTAAACGTTGAAGATATCAGATGCTGAGCGAGATGGAGCAAATTGAAGACCGTGGATCTTCATAAGCGGAAGGATTGCTGTCGAATATTCTCTGGCCGTACAACCAGAGATATTCTGATGTGATTCGGTCGTGGCTGAGATTTCGCGAATTTGCATGGACTACTCGCTACTGATCCTTTGGATACAGCAGGAGAGTTCCTTCGGTTTGTCCAGTCCCAGGACAACTTGTGTGGACAGGATGTCTAATAGAGTATTTCCAAAAGGGATTACGTACGTTGATTTCCTCAAATGTATTTCTGTGGCGGTGGAGAAGACACCTTCTCTTAACTTAAAAACCCGATTATTTTTGTGGAAATCAATTAGTGATTTCTGGCGGATTTGACGATGTGGCATTCAGAGTGAATGGTGGTCAGGTGTTCCAAAAGATACGATGTGACCTCAAGCCTCACAACCGAGAAATGACAAAAATCAGGCAGGCAGCATGGCTATGTGGGTCGCTCCCATTAGGGTGTATAATCACCTATCTAGAGAAATTCCTTTTTGCTTCTTTAATCTATCAATGCCGCCCCTTTTCGGGAAATGGTTGCTGATCCCAACCGTTGGTGATATACATTCGATACACTCAAGCGAAATGAGTGGTCGGTCATGTGTGGTCAGGTTGCAAGACGTTCTTGTTGAACGTAGTGTATTCGCCTCTAGAGATACACTATCGGCAGGTGGTTCCATACCTCGTCATAGTCGGAATCCAATCTCCAATAAGTGCCCGCGAATTTTGATTGTACACTATATATATGGAGCGTGAGATGTAAGCGTTCTGCTAGATTGCTATTTATTTGTATTTAGACGCTATCATAATATCAGACAAGATATGCTTTCAAAACTGGTTTGGGTTATAGTATGGTAAAAACCGTCCGTGTTTATGTGTGGGCTAGTCTTACTATTATCCTTTTCTTTCGAAAAGATTTTTGAACTTTAAAATCAAGTTGGATGATTCCCATAAACTATGCAAGTTGTTCTCACTCTGGTTCACCAGACTGACCCGGTATTTGTAATGCTCGGGTTAGACCGGGTTGTACAGGTCCAGGTTATCGGATGCTGCGAAGTCCAGAGAGGAGCTAGATAGGTTCAGACATATGATATTACATTAATCCACTGTGTGTTGTATATGAGGACAGATTACTATAACTGTCCAGATGTGTTGGTTGTAAGCTGTACTCTGATGTTTGTAAGTATTTTCAAGCTCTCAAGAAAGATTATTTCTATATTATATTTTGTTCCGCTGCGATGTGAGACTCTGATTCTCTGTGTTGGTTCTTCTTCCTCTTCTACTCTAATCTTTCCTTCTTTCTTATCTCACCCTCTACCTTCTTTCAAATAACTTTCTGGATGTTCGGTACTCGAGTTGGACAATGGATGTAATTGTGTCGAAAATTCGAGCATCGAATTTTCTGGTTCGTTACAGTGGTATCAGAGCCTATACCCAGCCGGAATTGTGGCTCCTGTGTGGATCACAGTGCCTTTGTGAAGTGTTTGTGAGCCAGCGGGGGCGTTGGGCTCTATAGGAGGGGAGAATGTAACACCCCTAAGTCCCACATCGTGGAAGCATGTGTGAAGTGGGAATTTATATAGTAGAACCCATCTCTTACTAACGCCGAGGCCTTACGAGGAACAAAACCCCACACCTATATGGTGGCTAAGTTGGGGATAAAATTTTGCGTGAACGGAGTTACGGGCTGTTACAGTGTTATCAGAGCTATTGGTTTAGTAATAACCTTGGCTTTGTGGCGTAACTCGATAGAGATGAGATTAGTAACACCCTAGATTGAGTTTGAGTGTATATAAACGAGAGCGCGTATTTGTAAATTTTATATACAAATGGTTTATATTGTGTTGTTTTATCGGGTCAAGTGTTGAGAAACATTGAACTGGTAACTGACACGATATCGTTTCTACAGGGGGTAAATAAAATAATTTTTCCCGAAATATATTTTTGTATAGAAAAGAAATAATTTGATCAAATAATGGAGTTATCTATTTGTTTGGTTGATTTAATTAGAATTCAAATTTGATTAAAATGTGGATTGGTTTAATATAACCAGAAGATTTCTCATATTAGTAAATGAGATTGAATAGTTCAGAATATAACTTGGGGCTGAGTTGGATAAGAGAGGAATATATGATTTTCGAATAAAATCGGAATTGGATTTGAAATGGAAATAATCTAATTAAAAGATTAATTATTTAATTGATATTGAGTTGAAAACTTAACTGTGTTAAGTTGAGAATGGATATCGAAATTAAGATTTGGAAATTAAATAGGAGCGATTTGAAATTTGGAGTTCAATTAGTTAATTGAATATAATGTTGAGACTTAACTCAGTTAAGTGGTATCGAGACTGGATATTGAAATTAAATCGACTTGAAATTTGAAAATTTATAAATAATAATTGAATGGAAATCGTTTGGATATCGGTTAATAATTAAGGTATGGAACCCAAGTAAATGTTAATATTGAATATAAATTAAACTGAATGATTTGATTGGGTTATTGTTTATTGTTCGTTGTTTGTTAGATTGGTTGTATATATGTTCATCAACAGTTAAAAATGTGTTGAATGGATTGAAACTGAATTCCAGTATAATATTTTGAATGAATTAATTATGAAATTAAATCGTATATTGCATATGAATAATGCTATGTGTTTAATTTGGGAACTCGTATAGTTATAATAGTTAACAATTGAAATGTTATTTTGAATTTCATGTATTGGTTACTAACCTTGTATATTGAGTTGAGTACAGATGCCAGGAGGGTTTGAGGCTGATTTTGGTTGAATATACCGCAATAAATTGAGCCAGTATGCTCGATAGCACTCGTATAAGGTACGCTTACATGAAAATGTAAATTTTTGGGTTTTGAACTTTGTTTTCCGACCGTCTGAGTCGATATATATATTTGTTGATCCTGCGATATCGTAGAAGTCCCTCCATACAGGGGAGACTCTGCCGAATTTTTCTGCGAATATAATGGGTTATATTCTTTAAATTTTTATTTACAATAATAGATCAGTTTTTGATTTATAATAAATTGGGTTTTAGAAAAGATAATGGGTTTGTAGCATTTTTCTACCTTAGTAATTTCGGAGACGAAATTCTATTAAGGGGGAAGGAATGTAACGTCCTGTATTTTTGGTGGTCGAATATTTAATTTAATTTACTGTTTTAAATATTGTCTTTGAAATTATAAATGGATTTATAATTTGGCCCGTGCTTTGCACACAGTAAATTGTTCGATATAATATATAGGCGTTAGGAATGATTTAGTTTCCAAATAATCTTCGTTTTCGACGTAACAAGTTTTAGTGGAATACGTGCAGCTAGTTATTGCTATATTTTCAGTTTGGAGTCAATCGAAGTTATTCTACCGGTGTGGGAAATTTAAAAATGAACCGATAAATTTAAAATAACGAAATTGTGCAAATGGAGTCCGTTTTCAATGAAATTCATTTTGTTGGGACCGGACTGTCAAGGCGTAATGGTACGTCTATTTTTATCGCATTTGGTATTCATGAATGTCATTACGTATATTAGGCGCTCTACGTAAAATGTGGTATTTAACGTTATAATATAATAACAGGATAAAACTCAGGTGAAAAAAAATTCGGAATTTAGAGAAATATAAAAATCGTTCTTTTCTGCATATGCTCACTTTGCTATCAAGACCAACCAATCCTATGTTAAATGTGAATACGGTGTGCAGCTACCCTATACTTTTAGCAACTGTAAATGCACAGTTAACCTTTTTAAGATAATAGATACATATGGGTGTCCCGACCTAGTGGCATGGCTAGAGTTGGAATATATACTACATACTCATAGCATCTAATGTGTTCATCCTATTTATGCATACCAATCCCTTCATTTGTACATATCCATCTGAAAGGGACAACTCATTTTTCATGTACACAACGTGCCTTCCTAGTAGCACGCACATGCGAACATATATGTTTCCTTGAGTTGAAAAGAAGTAGATATATAGCTACTCGCACAAGCCACGAAGCGATTTACATCCCAAGCTAACCCTATACCGAAAAGAAATCACACACATATCTTACCACATGATATGACCTACTAACTTCTCTGAAGATTATATAGAGCATGTACGTATGCTATTTGTATATGAAAGGGACTATTGCACGGCGCAGACTTAGCTTGAATAGCCGAATCAAAGTAAACACTGCCGACATGTTTCTCCATATGCCTAAAAACTATAATCTACCCTAGAGTTTAAATCACCTCGCTAAGCTAGCTAAGATTCTGAAGGAGTAAGAAGCACCACAGATCTTTGCGCATGCACTCTGATTTCTGTTCTGCATTCCTATCCTGTCATAGCAAATCGCCAATGCTATCAACGAAATGGACAGACTGGAAAAGTATACAACATTCAGCCTATTTATTCATTTATAATATACCCGTCTAAATCAATAGTCTTCACGAAACGATGCCTGGTCACTTAAGCCTCCCCATATCTACCTATCGCTTTCCCCGAGCCCAGCCTGTTATGTTCCTTAACATTAAAGCTCGCACATGCTAATATATATTATACAAATACAAACTCGCAATCACACAGCCTAGGGACATGAAAGAACACAGCAATGGATATGACATTTCCACAGAAAACACTTCTAGCTAAATTTTCATGTCTGTTACTTGTACTGCGTGAAATGATATAGTCCATATCCGAAAACTCCTTCTGCCTATAAGTAGTCGAGGTCAGCCATTTTGTTTCACTCACAATGTGGAGTTATAGAGAAGCAAAATGGTGTTTCATCAAAATAAAAAAATAAAATATATAAGAAACTAGGAGGAGCGACTATGGGGAGTATTAGTTGATGGTTGATGTTTTGCGGATTAGAGTATCACGGTGGAAACGAAGCCTGAAGCAGTGGTGATGGGTTTCAGGTGAGGCGGTGGCTTGGGAGGAAGCGGTGATATCAGGAATCTTGGGTTCATTCAAAATATACAAGAGGATAACTGTATAAAGTGGCACTGGGTGATGAGGGCGCTGGTCCAAGGTATCACGGCATGCGGCAAATAGTAACTAAAGGAGGGTGAGAAGGAATGTTGGTGGGAAGAAGTCGCAGTTGCTTCAGGTGGGTCGCCGGAGCTCCAACGGTCAAGGTGGCGCATATAAGTGATGAAAAGAGGGGGCACTGTGCCATTTGAAAACAGTAAAGGAGCTAAAAAAAGAGAAAGTAAACCAAGCTGGAACTGATACTTGCGTGTGATTGGTAGAAGGATGGGTTAGATAGGGGGGTCCTTAAGGTGACGGTGGAATAGGGATGGGTGGTTTCGAAGTCAAATGGGGGTTGATACTGTGGGGAGGTAGTGCTGCAGTAAGAATGGAACTGCTGAAGTGGAGCGGTGGCTCGTGAGACATAAGGAAGCGGCGGTTTGTTTCACCATTAACATTTGCGGAGCAGGTAAAAATGGAAAGAAAATCAACAGTACAAATATGCTGAGCATAATTATTTTTACACGTTGCTTAATCTAGTTTTCTTTTGCCTACTCCAATGTTAATACTTAATAGTGCATAACCATCATTAGTAAATGCCTAGTCTAGTTTGCAAGCAATGGTCAATTATGTAATAATTTGCCAAACCCGGTTGTAAACTTGTAATGTGACCCACTTGTAAATAATAACGTGTAGTGCTGCTATTTAAGATAACATGCCTAAACCTACATTAGCATATGCCGAACAATGTTTATCCAGATTATATATATTTAATGTAATTAATGTTTAGTCTAAATAGTTATAACTGAAGTTTAAATAACATTATTTTGAAATTTGTGAACAGGGTATAATCATAACATGTTTATCGCACTCATATGTTAACAGAAACGTACAAAACAAGGAAAGTTGGGACCGTATCGACGAACGTAATATTATGGAAGTGGAACGAACGGAGTTGAATGCAGCTGCAGGCTTATGAAACAAACCGGTTGACAAAGACTAGGTGAGTTCAACTCACTCAGTTTTTGTCCCACTTATATTTTCATATAAGTTGGGTTTTAAATATTTGTGTTCTATGATTGTTAATTGATTGATGGATGTTTGGATTGCTGCTACTGTTTGATGGTTGAATGTTTTATCCGTTCATTGAAATAAATGTTACTGTTGAGATAACATATTTGGATGCAGGAAAAACAGGTTGGATGGATCCAACTGGATTCCTCAAATTTATCATTTATTTTCATATTGCACTTTTATAAATCGTTCAACCAATATGACTGGATAATTGATTGATCATTATTTGTTGAATCTAAATTCAACGGTTGTTTTAACCAATACACAGTATTGGTTGAGTAATTGGCAATAGTTGGCCTAAAAATAAATAGTGTTACAGATACTGATTTACCGTCGGTTGAATCGACGGCAATAAAGTCATGAGATTTATTTTGTAAACGAAGATAGATTTTTAATATATAAAGGTTTATTATTTATATGTTTACGTATTTTTAAATAGTTTACAAAACAAAGTTTTACGTTAATGAGATTTATAAGGAGACGAGCAGAAACTAATGCAATAGTTAAATTAATTGTTCAAGAAACAATTAAATGGAATTTATTTAAATTAATTATGTTATTTATTGAATTGGTTAATGGGATGATATTTTAGAATTGATTTATTTAGTTTGGTGTTAATTAATCTAATGGAATAGATTAATGAATAATGCTTTAACTTTAACAAGATTTTGAAAAGAATATAACGGTTCGTTTGGGCCAACTAAAAAGTAACTATTTCTACATAGTTAAAGGTAAGGTAAATTACTGTAATAATAATTTAAGTGACCAGTTAGTAATGAGATTCATTATGTTAAGTAATCCAAGTGGGTATTGAAAATAAATGAAATTTTTGAAAAGAGTTGATGGACGGTTTATACTGAAACCAAATTGTATAAATAAGTTACAAAAGAGATTTTTAAGCCGATATGATAGCTTAAAATAAGTGTTCAAAATAAGAGAAGGGAAGCAGATTAAAAAGGTGCATATTAAGTCTGAGTTTATAAACGATGTTATAAAAGGGAGCATGAGGCCAAACGTTAAGTTTTAAATTAACGTTCCTAGTAATGGAATTTGAGGTGAGATTTTCAGGGTGGAAACATTTAAATAAATTAGAAGTGGAATATAATGGATTGATAACGAGTTAAGGTAAGAAATAGAACCTAACTGAAGATGGGTTGAGTTGAATGATTTTCTGAGCGTCAACCTGATGTTGATTTCGGTCTTCGGGGTTGATACTTAGAGAGTTATCCGCTTACCAATTTATGATTAGGGAATAATGATTGTTAGAATGAATATATGCATGAATAAGGTTATAATAAATGTATTGAAATAATAGTAAGATGGAAAGTCGGATATAAGTTATAAGATGTTTTCCCAAATATTGAAATGAAGTGGTTTTGAGAATATTACTAAGAAGTGAATACTGTATTTTAAATTATTGAAAGATTTAGAAGATGAATTAATCAATTGATAATTATTTATAATTAAAAGGGCCAAATGTTGATGAGTACTGAATCAATGAATTCATTTTATTTTCATGATCGAATGGTTGTTTATTTGATAGTTAAATAACCGACTATCAAATCTGACTAATACGATTGTTGGTACGGAAAGACCGGGATCGAATCTATATTCGAAAACCATTCCGACCAATGAATACGTAAACGTTGAAGATATCAGTTGCTGAGCGAGATGGAGCAAATTGAAGACCGTGGATCTTCATAAGATGAAGGGTTGCTGTCGAATATTCTCTGGCCGTACAACCAGAGATATTCTGATGTGATTCGGTCGTGGTTGAGATTTTGCGGATTTGCATGAACTACACACTACTGATCCTTTGGATGCAGTAGGAGAGTGCCTTCGGTTTGTCCAGTCCCAGGACAACTTGTATGGATAGGATGTCTAATAGAGTATTTCCAAAAGGGTTTACGTACGTTGATTTCCTCAAACATATTTCTGTGGCAGCGGAGAAGACACCTTCTCTTAACTTAACAACCCAATTATTTTTGTGGAAATCAATTAGTGATTTCTGGCAGATTTGACGATGTGGCATTCAAAGTGAATGGTGGCCATGTGTTCCAAAAGATACGATGTGACCTCAAGCCTCACAACCGAGAAATGACAAAAATCGGGCAGGCAGCATGGCTATGTGGGTCGCTCCCATTAGGGTGTATAATCACCTATCTAGAGAAATTCCTTTTTGCTTCTTTATTCTATCAATGTTGTCCCTTTTCGGGAAACGGTTGCTGATCCCAACCGTTGGTGATATACATTCGATACACTCAAGCGAAATGAGTGGTCGATCATGTATAGCCGGGTTGCAAGACATTCTTGTTGAACCAAGTGTATTTGCCTCTAGAGATACATGATTGGCAGGTGGTTCCACACCTCGTCATAGTCGGAATCCAATCTCCAATAAGTGCCTGCGAATTTTAATAGTATACTATATATGTGGAGCGTGAGATGCAAGCATTCCACTAGATTGCTATTTATTTGTATTTAGACACTATCATAATATCGGACAAGATATGATTTCAAAACTGGTTTGGGTTATAATAAGGTAAAAACCATCTGTGTTTATGTGTGGGCTTGTCTTACTATTATCCTTTTCTTTCGAAATGATTTTTGAACTTTAAAATCAAGTTGGATGATTCCCTTAAACTGTGCGAGTTATTCTCACTCTGGTTCACCAGACTGACCCAGTATTTGTAATGCTTGGATTAGACCGGGTTGTACAGGTCCATGTTATCAAATGCTGCGCAGTCCAAAGAGGAGCTGGATGGGTTCAGATGTATGATATTACATTATTCCGCTGTGTGTTGTATATGAGGACAGATTACTATAACTGTCCAGATGTGTTGGTTGTAAGCTGTACTCTGATGTTTGTAAGTATTTTCAAGCTCTCATTAAAGATTATTTCTATATTATATTTTGTTCCACTGCGATGTGAGACTCTGATTCTCTGTGTTGGTTCTTCTTCCTCTTTTATTCTAATCTTTCCTTCTTTCTTATCTCACCCTCTACCTTCTTTCTAATAACTTTCTGGATGTTCGGGACTCGAGTTGGACACTAGATGTAATTGTGTCAAAAATTCGAGCATCGAATTTTCTGATTCGTTACAGTGGTATCAGAGCCAATACCCAGCCGAAATTGTGGCTCCTGTGTGGACCACAGTGCCTGGGTGAGGTGTTTGTGAGCCAACGGGGACGTTGGGCTTTGTAGGAGGGGAGAATGTAACACCGCTAAGTCCCACATCATGGAAGCATGTGTGATGTGGGTACTTATATAGTAGATCCCATCTCTTACTAACGCCGAGGCCTTTTTAGGAACAAAACCCCACACCTATACGGTGGCTAAGTTGGGGACAATGTCTTGCGCGAACGGAGGTGCGGGCTGTTACAGTGGTATCAGAGCTATTTGTTTAGTAATAACCTTGGCTCTGTGGCATAACTCGATAGAGATGGGATTAGTAACACCCTAGATTGAGTTTGAGTGTATATATACGAGAGCGCGTATTTGTAAATTTTATATACAAATGGTTTATATTGTGTTGTTTTATCGGATCAAGTGTTCAGGAACATTGAACTGGTAACTGACACAATATTATTTCTACAGGGGGTAAATGAAATAATTTTGCCCGAAATATATTTTTGTATAGAAACGAAATAATTTGGTCAAATAATGGAGTTATCTATTTGTTTGGTTGATTTAATTAGAATTCAAATTTGATTAAAATGTGGATTGGTTTAATATGACCAGAAGATTTCTCATATTAGAAAATGAGATCGAATAGTTCAGAATATAACTTGGGCTGAGTTGGATAAGAGCAGAATATATGATTTTCAAATAAAATCAGAATTGGATTTGAAATGGAAATAAACTAATTAGAAGATTAATTATTTAATTGATATGGAGTTGAAAACTTAACTGGGTTAAGTTGAGAATGGATATCGAAATTAAGATTTAGATTTGGAAATTAAATAGGAGCGATTTGAAATTTGGAGTTCAATTAGTTAATTGAATATAAGGTTGAGACTTCACTCAGTTGAGTGGAACCGTGACTGGATATTGAAATTAAATCGACTTGAAATTTGAAAATTTAAAAATAATAATTGAATGGGAATTGATTGGATATCGGTTAGTAATTAAGGTATGGAACCCAAGTAAATGTTAATATTGAATATAAATTAAACTGAATGATTTGATTGGGTGATTGTGCATTGTTCGTTGTTTGTTAGATTGGTTGTATATATGTTCATCAACAGTTAAAAATGTGTTGAATGGATTGAAACTAAATTCCAGTATAATATTTTGAATGAATTAAATATGAAATTAAATCGTATATTGCATATGAATAATGCTATGTGTTTAATTTGGGAACTTGTATAGTTATAATAGTTAACAATTGAAATGTTATTCAGAATTTCATGTATTGGTTACTCACCTGGTAGATTGAGTTGAGTACAAATGCCAGGAGGGTTTGAGGTTGATTTTGGTTGAATATACCGCAATAAATTGAGCTAGTATGCTCGATAGCACTCGTATAAGGTACGCTTACACGAAAATGTAAATTTTTGGGTTTTGAACTTTGTTTTCCGACCGTCTAAGTCGATATATATATTTGTTGATCCTGCAATATCGTAGAAGTCCCTCCATACAGGGGAGACTCTACCGAATTTTTCTGGTAATATAATGGGTTAGAATTTTTTGATATTCTTGAAATTTTTATTTACAATAATAGATCGGTTTTTGATTTATAATAAATTGGGTTTTAGAAAAGATAATGGGTTTGTAGCATTTTTCTACCTTAGTAATTTTGGGGACGAAATTCTTTTAAGGGGGAAGGAATGTAACATCCCGTATTTTTGGTGGTCGAATATTTAATTTAATTTACTATTTTAAATATTGTTTTGAGAATTATAAATGGATTTATAATTTGGCCCGTGCTTCGCACATGGTAAATTGTTCGATATAATATGTAGGCGTTAGGAATGATTTATTTTCCAAACAATCTTCGTTTTCGACGTAATAAGTTTTAGTGGAATACGTGCAGCGAGTTATTGCTACATTTTCAGTTTGGAGCCAATCGGAGTTATTCTACCAGTGCGGGAAATTTAAAAATGAACCGAAAAATTTAAAATAACGGCATTGTGCAAACGGAGTCTGTTTTCAATGAAATTCATTTCGTCGGGAACGGACTGTCAAGGCGTAACGGTACGTCTATTTTTATCGCATTTGGTATTCATGAATGTCAATACGTATATTAAGCGCTCTATGTAAAATGCGGTATTTAACGATATAATATAATAACGAGATAAAACCCACGTGAAAAAAAATTCGAAATTTAGAGAAATATAAAAATCGTTCTTTTCCGCATATGCTCACTCTGCTATAAAGACCAACCAAGCCTAAGTTAAAAGTGAATACGGTGTGCAGGTACCCTATACTTTTAGCTACCGTAAATGCACAAGTTAACCTTTTTAAGATAATAGATACACATGGGTGTCCCGACCTAGTGGCATGGCTAGAGTTGGAATATATATACTACATACTCATAGCATCCAACGGGTTCAGCCTATTTATGCACACCAATCCCTTCATTAGTACATATCCATCTGAAAGGGACAACTCATTTTTCCTGTACACAACGTGCCTTCCTAGTAGAATGCACATGCGAACATATATGTTGCCCTGAGTTGAAAGAAGTAGATATATAGTTACTCGCACAAGCCACGAAGAGATTTACATCCCAAGCTAACCCTATACCGAATAAAAACACACACATATCTTACCACATGCTACGACCTACTAACTTCTCTGAAGCCTATATAGAATATGTACGCATGTTATTTGTATATGAAAGGGACTATTGCACTGTATTTGTATATGAAAGGGACTATTGCACTGCGCAGACTTAGCTTGAATAGCCAAATCAAACTAAACACTGCAGACATGTTTCTCCATATGCTTAAAAACTATAATCTACCCCAGAGTTCAAATCACCTCGCTAAGCTAGCTAAGATTCTGAAGCAGTAAGAAGCACCACAGATCTTTGCACATGCACTCTGATTTCTTTTCTGCATGCCTATCCTATCATAGCAAATCGCCAATGCTATCAACGAAATGGACAGACTGGAAAAGAATACAACATGCGGCCTATTTATTCATTTATAATATACCTATCTAAATCATTAATCTTCACGAAATGATGCCTGGTCACTTAAGCCTCCCCATATCTACCTATCGCTTTCCCCGAGCCCAGCCTGTTATGTTCCTTAGCATTAAAGCTCCCACATGCTAATATATATTATACAAATACAAACTCGCAATCACACAGCCTGTGGACATGAAAGAACACATCAATGGATATGACATTGCTATAGAAAACACTGCCTAGCTAAATTTTCCTGTCTGTTACTTGTACTGCGTGAAATGATATAGTCTATATCCGAAAACTCCTTCTGCGTATAAGTAGCCGAGGTCAGCCTTTTCGTTTCACTCACAATGTGAAGTTACAGAGAAGCAAAATGGTGTTTCACCAAAATAAAAAAATAAAATATAGAAGAAACTAGGAGGAGCGACTGTGGGGAGTATGAGTTGATGGATGAGGTTTTGCGGATTAGAGTATCACGGTGGAAACGAAGCCTGAAGCAGTGGGGACAGGTTTCAGGTGAGGCGGCGGCTTGGGAGGAAGCGGTGATGTCAGGAATCATGGGTTCATTTGAAATATACAAGTGGGTAACTGTATAAAGTGGCACTGGGTGATTAAGTCGCTGGTCCAAGGTATCATGGCATGCGGCAAACAGTAACTGAAGGAGGGTGAGAAGGAATGTTGGTGGGAAGAAGGCGCAGTTGCTTTAGGTGGCTCGTCGGAGCTCCAACGGTCAAGGTGGCGCATATAGGTGGTTAAAAGAGGGGGCACTGTGCCATTTGAAAACAATAAAGGAGCTGAAAAAAAGAGAAAGTAAACAAAGCTAGAACTGATACTTGCGTGTGATTGGTAGAAGGATTGGGTAGACAAAGGGGTCTTAGGGTGACGGTGGAACAAGGATGGGTGGTTTTGAAGTCAAATGGGAGTTGATCCTATGGGGAGGTCATGCTGCAGTAAGAATGGAACAGCTGAAGTGGAGCGGTGGCTCGTGAGACATAAGGAAGTGGCGGTTTGTTTCACCATGAACATTTGTGGAGCAGGTAAAAATGGAAAGAAAATCAACTGTACTAATACGCTGAGCCTAATTATTTTTACACGTTGCCTAATCTAGTTGTCTTTTGCCTAATCCAATGTTAATACTTAATAGTGCATAACCATCATTAATAAACGCCTAGTCTAGTTTGCAAGCAATGGCCAGTTATGTAATAATTTGCCAAACCCGGTTGTAAACATGTAACGTGACCCACTTGTAAATAATAACGTGTAGTGCTGCTATTTAAGATAACATGCCTAAACCTATATTAGCATAAGCCGAACAATGTTTATCCAGATTATATATATTTAATGTAATTAATGTTTAGGCTAAATAGTTATAACTGAATTTTTAATAACATTATTTTGAAATTTGTGAACAGCGTATAATCATAACATGTTTATCGCGCTCATATGTTAATAGAAACGGACAAAACAAGGAAAGTTGGGACCGTATCGACGAATGTAATATTATGGAAGTGGAACGGACGGAGTTGAATGCAGCTGCAGGCTTATGAAACAAACCGGTTGACGAAGACAAGGCAAGTTCAACTCACTCAGTTTTTGTCCCACTTATATTTTTATATAAGTTGGGATTTAAATATTTGTGTGCTATGATTGTTAATTGATTGATGGATGTTTGGATTGCTGTTACTATTTGATGGTTGAATGTTTTATTCGTTTATTGAAATAAAAGTTACTGTTGAGATAACATATTTGGATGCAGGGAAAACAGGTTGGATGGATGCAACTGTATTCCTCAAATTTATCATTTATTTTCATATTGCTATTATATAAACCGTTCAACCAATATGACTGGATAATTGATTGATCATTATTTGTTGAATCTAAATTCAATGGCTGTTTTAACAAATAAACAGTATTGGTTGAGTAATTGGCAGCAGTTGACCTAAAAATAAGTAGTGTTACAGATACTGATTTACCGCTGGTTGAATCGACGGAAATAAATTCATGAGATTTATTTTATAACCGAAGATAGATTTTTAATCATAAAGGTTTATTATTTATAAGTTTAAGTATTTCTAAATAGTTTACAAAACAAAGTTTTATGTTAATGAGATTTATAAGGAGACGAGCAGAAACTAATGCAATAGTTAAATTAATTGTTCAAGAAACAATTAAATGGAATTTATTTAAATTAATTATGTTATTAATTTATTGAATTGATTAACGGGATGATATTTTAGAATTGATTTACTTAGTTTGGTGTTAATTAATCTAATGGAATATATTAATGAATATTGCTTTAACTTTAATAAGATTTTGAAAAGAAGTTTACGGTTTTTTTGGGCCAAATAAAAAGTAACTATTTCTACATAGTTAAAGGTAAGGTAAATTATTATTCTAATAATTTAAGTGACCAGTTAGTATTGAGATTCAATATGTTAAGTAATCCAAGTGGATATTGAAAATAAATGGGATTTTTGAAAAGAGTTGATGGACGGTTTATACTAAAACCAAATTGTGTAACTAAGTTATAAAAGGGATTTTTAAGCCGATATGATAGCTTAAAATAAGTGTTCAAATTAAGAGAAGGGAAGCAGATTAAAAAGGTGCATATTAAGTCCGAGTTTATAAACGATGTTATAAAAGGGAGCGTGAGGCCAAACGTTAAGTTTTAAATTAACGGTCCTAGTAATGGAATTTGAGGTGAGATTTTCAGGGTGGAAACAGTCGAATAAATTAGAAGTGGAATATAATGGATTGATAATGAGTTACGGTAAGAATTAGAACCTAACTGAAGATGGGTTGAGTTGAATGATTTTCTGAGCGTCAACCTGATGTTGATTTCGGTCTTCAGGGTTGATACTTAGAGAGTTATCCACTTACCAATTTATGATTAGGGAATAATGATTGTTAGAATGAATATATGCATGAATAAGGTTATAATAAATGTATTAAAAAAATAGTAAGATGGAAAGTCGGATATAAGTTATAAGATGTTTTCCCAAATATTGAAATGAAATGGTTTTGAGAATATTACTAAGAAGTGAATACTGTATTTTAAATTATTAAAAGATTTAGAAGATGAATTAATCAATTGATAATTATTTATAATTAAAAGGGCCAAATGTTGTTGAGTATTGAATCAATGAATTCATTTTATTTTCATGATCGAATGGTTGTTTATTTGATAGTTAAATAACCGACAATCAGACCTGACCAATACGATTGTTGGTACGGAAAGACCGAGATCGAATCTATATTCAAAAACCATTCTGACCAATGAATACATAGACGTTGAAGATATCAGATGCTGGGCGAGATGGAGCAAATTGAAGACCGTGGATCTTCATAAGTTGAAGGATTGCTATCGAATATTCTCTGGCCGTACAACCAGAGATATTATGATGTGATTCGGTCGTGGTTTAGATTTTCCGGATTTGCATGGACTACTCACTACTGATCCTTTGGATGCAGTAGGAGAGTGTCTTCGGTTTGTCCAGTCCCAGGACAACTTGTATGGATAGGATGTATGATGGAGTATTTCCAAAAGGGATTACGTACGTTGATTTCCTCAAACGTATTTCTGTGGTGACGGAGAAGACACCTTCTCTTAGCTTAACAACCCGATTATTTTTGTGGAAATCAATTAGTGATTTCTGGTGGATTTGACGATGTGGCATTCAAAGTGAATGGTGGCCAGGTGTTCCAAAAGATACAATGTGACCTCAAGCCTCACAACCGAGAAATGACAAAAATCGGGCAGGCAGCATGGCTATGTGGGTCGCTCCCATTAGGGTGTATAATCACCTATCTAGAGAAATTCCTTTTTACTTCTTTAATCTATCAATGTTGTCCCTTTTCGGGAAACGGTTGCTGATCCCAACCGTTGGTGATATACATTCGATACACTCAAGCGAAATGAGTGGTTGGTCATGTGTGGCCGGGTTGCAAGACTTTCTTGTTGAATGCAGTGTATTCGCCTCTAGAGATACACTATCGGCAGGTGGTTCCATACCTCGCCATAGTCGGAATCCAATCTCCAATAAGTGCCTGCGAATTTTGATTGTACACTATATATGTGGTGCGTAAGATGCAAGTGTTCCGCTAGATTGCTATTTATTTGTATTTAGACACTATCATAATATCAGACAAGATATGATTTCAAAACTGGTTTGGGTTATAGTAAGGTAAAAACCGTCCGTGTTTATGTGTGGGCTGGTCTTACTATTATCCTTTTCTTTCGAGAAGATTTTTGAACTTTAAAATCAAGTTGGATGATTCCCTTAAACTGTGTGAGTTGTTCTCAATCTGGTTCACCTGACTGACCTGGTATTTGTAATGCTCGGGTTAGACCGGGTTGTATATGTCCAGGTTATCGGATGCTGGGAAGTCCTGAGAAGAGCAGGATGGGTTCAGACGTATGATATTACATTATTCCGCTATGTGTTGTATATGAGGATAGATTACTATAAATGTCCAGATGTGTTGGTTGTAAGCTGTACTTTGATGTTTGTAAGTATTTTCAGGCTCTCAATAAAGATTATTTCTATATTATATTTTGTTCCGCTGCGATGTGAGACTCTGGTTCTCTATGTTGGTTCTTCTTCCTCTTCTATTATAATCTTTCCTTCTTTCTTATCTCACCCTCTAATTTCTTTCTAATAACTTTCTGGATGTTCGGTACATGAGTTAGACACTGGATGTAATTGCGTCGAAAATTCGAGCATCGAATTATCTGGTTTGTTACAACGGCGCAGGATGAGGGACTACATTTATTTCGATAGTATTACAGTAGAGACCGTGCAAGTGGGGTACCATGCGGTGTACTTAATACTGGCGGTAGATACATATATACTATATTAGGTTAATCCACTGGGAAGTAAATGGGTACGATGTGTGTGTAAGCCTTGAGTGTTGATAACCTAAGTAACCTAATAAATAAGATAATATGATTGAACGATATATGTTGGATTATCCAAAGTGTATGGTTCAAATCTAGTGACCAGAACTTGTGTTCTCACCCCCTCCTTATAACATACTCGCATGTTAGATTTGGTGCAGAGACATGCTAGCTTTGGATACTAGTTAGGTGGTATTAATAATACGATAAGGCTATGTTTTGATTATACTATTTTTTATCCATTCCGCTGTATGATATTTTCTGAGCTTTGAGATATTTTATGTCTCTGTCTTTTTTGCAAGATACCAGAGCAAACCAATCCGAGTTTCGATGGATTAGAATTTTGAAAAAAAAAATCGGTTTTCAAAATTCGGGATCTCACATATGGAGTACTACCAGTTTTGCTCCATGGGATGAATAGGTTGGGATTGGAAAGTTAAAATAAATGATTACTTTGTTAAGGCACGATAATCCCAACTAGTTAATAAAATCTTTTGAAATTGATCTCCAAAGGAAAATCAAAGAATAAATTTAAAAGAATTTATCTTTGATAAAATTAATGGGAACCTTTCCCTAAAGATGTGAATATTTGAATAAAGGAATATTCTGAATTGGAATGAGGCGTATGATGTGTTTTTATTGCATTTGATTATTGATTATAAAACACGCGAGTTATTCGGAAAGACCGGGTTTAAACCATTCTGAATAAATAATAAGACGAGAACTACAACATGGAAATTACCAAAACGAAAGAATTCATCAGAAATAGGATTAGTAATATCCTATAAGAAAAACTTGTTAGAGATAGGATCGGTTGTATTCCAGAATGAGTTAGTAGAGTGTTATTTATAAAAAATGAATTTAATTTTGAAAAGTATATCATATTATACATATTTGAATATTTTATTTTATATTGAATTTAGACTATTGAGTATAAGAAGATTTTGTATATACGCCTTGCAAACATACATTCGAAGTCTCAAATATACTAGATAGATATAGGATCACACTCTAGTCACCCAGAGATTGTAACAACCCGGAATTTCTAAACCAATTTTAAAAATTTATTTTTGCTATTTTAATGGGTTTTGAATATTTAAAATGATTTATTTTAAATAATAACGACCAAAAGTTTATTTTAAATGAAGTTAGAACGTTTAAATTTATTTTTACTAATAATACGAGCTTGAAATGGCGCGGTAGTTTGAAAATTCGATTTTATATTTCGATTGAATGTATAAAACTCAATATAAATCAGAATTGGATAAAACAAGAAATGTTAGAATCTGTTTAATTATATCTTTCTAACGAATGTAAGAAACTGAGATTTCACTTTATAAATTGAAAGTTACGTCCAGTTTAAAATTTGGAATAGTCGCTATGGAATATATATATATATATTTATTTATATTTATTTATTTATTAATATAATATATAGCCCTTAAATATAGTCATTTTTCAAACGACCTTCGTTTTCAATGAAACAACATTTGTTGAATCTGGAATGTCAAATTATAGTTTGGGTGTTTAAATGAATTAAATCTTAGATAAGGTTTATGGGAATAATTCCCAATGTAAAGAATATTTGAATAAAAGAATATTCGGGATTGGAATGAGGCGTATGATGTGTTATTATGGCACTTGATTATAAGATACACGAGTTATTCGGAAAGACCAGGTTTAACCCATTTTGAATAACTGATACGACGACTAAAAGTCGAAGATATTGAAGGCGGTGGTTGAAGACCGAACAATCAACAAGTACGTCCGGACAACTATGTAACACCCCGCATTTTTAACTTAAGATAATAAAATAAGAATAACTTAATTAAATATTCAGAATTAAGTAAAACGGACTATGCCATTGCGTCCGTCTCAAAATGCTGGTCAAGATAGACACCTGGTTTGCATAAATCGGACACCATATGAAGATGTTATGAGCGTTAGAAGTTTGTATACATATAAGGAGCTTATATGTATATATGTATATATATTAAATAAATATATCCAGAAAATTTGAAAATCAGTACACAAATCAAAATTTGTAAGGCGGGAAGTTAAGCGGGAATTTTCCCCGTTGGGGGTCGACCCACCAACAGGGGGGTCGACCCACCCGCGGATGTGGAACATTCTTTTCTGACGAGGTCGGTTTTGGTGTTTTAGATTTAGATCTAAGGATCCTGGTTCCTCTGCTGCACCTATAAATAAGATCTTAGACCTAAACCTAAACCTCACAGTTCGACGGCTACGCTGGAGCTCTACCATTACTCTCTCTCTTCTCAAATCTATTCTGGAAATTAAAATATTAGCCAAGAAAAAATATGAATCCAGATCTCGAAGAGAGAATCAACATTAATAAAAAGATTATTGGATCATGAAAGCAAGGTAAACTTCTTGATCCAATCTATTAATATTCTTCCAATTTCTTTCCCTTCTCTTTTAATGAAAATAGTCAATCCACGGTTATTATGTTTCAAATCAAATTAAAGGGAAAAGAAAAACCATGGATGATAGAACGGATCATATCCAAAATTTGGGGAAAGCATGAAAGGTAAGTGGGTTTAAGTTATAGCCTTTAGATAATATTATGATTATCGTTTAGCATTCCCCTTTTTATAAATTGTGAAATTGCCAGATTAATTATAAATTATTGTTATAACAAGTTAAGATATTAATGTGAATAATTCATACGTTGAATCAGTTAAAGTATTGGGATGATTACATGTTGAATAAACTTGTTAGAATATAAGCAACGATTACTGTTGTTATAATTATATGATTCACTCTGGGCATATTATTGGGTAAACGACATGTACAACTTGTTGGATTTAAATAATTACCAGATTTAATGTTTACATGTCAAAATAGAATTAAACATATGTTGAAAAGGACATGCGACAAAATATAGGCAAAATTGGACAACTTGTAAATTAAATTATTGTAAACTAGATTACAATAAAAAGGATAGTATGCCTAAAATTTTCATGAAATGGGAATAATTGTTTAAGAACGAACATGCCTAAATTCACAATAATTTGACACTGTAACGCTCTTAGACACAAGGTTAGATTGCACTTGTGATAGAATCTGGCCGGACCCGCCCGGCATATCCAGCATTCACAAGTGGTAAATCTAATGTGAGTGGTCTAAGTGCAAAATTAAAACAGGTAATGGTGCTAAGACACGAGGTTAAGTCAACTTGTGATAGAAGTCTGCCCGGATCTGCCCGGCAAATCCAGTGTTCACAAGTGTAGGCTTAATGTGAGAGGTCTTACGCATATATATATATATATATATATATATATATGTATGTATATAACAAGATATGAGTGAAAAGAGAAATTATGGTAATTAAATGTCTAACTCAGAAAATAAGAAAGGAAGGGATGTAATGAACTGAGTTAGTGTGATACGAAGGAAAAATGATGTATTGCCCTAAATGACTTGTTTTTGAGAACATAGTTGCAAGTAAGCCACAATAAATAAAGTAAGAAAAGTAAAGAAATTACTTGCTACCACGAATTTTGATGGGAATATGTTATGAAAATAAATCACTGATTTCTTCTATCAAATTAATAAGGTGCATGGATTGTTTTCCTTAATTAAAATAAGGAATATATATTACAGTGAATGAAGAATACTGGAATACAATTGTAAACGAAAATGATTTAAAAGGGGAGTGATAATCACCTATTATAAATAAATAACATTAATGAAAATGTTGTATAATAGGTAGACTTGTCCTAGGGACAAGTGGGGATTATAACTTAGGTTATACTAATCTAATAAGTAAATTGGATAACTAGTGAAATGAGATAAGGGACACTTAATTTTAAATTAAGTAATCAGAAAAGGGGAAAACCTGAAACTAGTTGAGAAAAGGGGGAAAATATATTATACTTAATTATAAATTAAGTAATCCGTAAACCTGGAGGTCTGAAACCCACTGATAAGAATAGCCTGTTTAGACTTGTCCTAGGGATAAGAGGAAATTATAACATAGGTTATAATAAATGGGTAGAGAAACTTATCAATGGGCCTTATTAATAGAACTAAGTTAATAAGTAAATAACGATAAGTTGTTTTCACAATGTAAAATGTAATTATGATTAAATGAGAAAGAATGAGGAAAACTTATATAATAAGTTATATTTAATCATAAATAATGACTGACATGTTAAACAGAAAACATGTGAATTGAGCTATACTTAATTACATATTAAGTAAAACATGTTATTGTAAGGATGAAATCAAACAAGAATATAAAAAGGATTGTGGATTACAGACCTTAGGCCACAATCTAGATAATAACATGTTGTGGGCTTATTAATAAACTTAAATGAGTTAAGTTATATGACTGAAATTAATAAGCAAGAGAAACTTGGTAATTTGAATAAGAATTCAATATGAAAAGGAATAACCAAGTTAAATGAAACCTGGTAAGGCAAGCGCGTAAAAAAATGTTTAGAAGTAGGGTCTAACAACATATTAAAGTGAGGCGCTTGGACCGGTTCGTACGTTTTGGATAAATAACCTAACGGTTTAGATCATCGAGGTGTTATAAGGCACGAGGGGAGCGCATATTCATCTGATTGTTCTGACAGCTCCGAAGGACTGGAAGGGGAAGCACGTGGCTTCCTAAGGTACATAAGGTGCTCCTAGTAGTCCACTATGTAGTGGCAGATGTCTTAGGCTATGCTCGTAGAGGTTGGGTCTACGCGTAACTACTAGGTGGGTGCGCCTTGACTGCAGAAGTAGCTATGCAGTCAGAATACTATGACGGATGGCTCTAGGGTGATTCTGCGGTTTCCTCAATGCGAGGCAGGGTCAGGACTAACAAAGATAGTGGATCGTCGGATACTCGTCATCAACAGCCAGAGGGATGCGAAAAGACTAGAGCTAAACCGAAGATACCATTCACCTTTTGCTATCGGGGTAAGGGGTTAAGGGGAGACGCCAAATGAATGTTTAGATTGTTTGTTGTTAGGGGCACGTCGCTTAGCTCTTGTAGTCTTTACTAGTTGAGGGAGGGGCCTTGGTGGGGCCATAGCCACCGTGAAAATAGACCCTAGGAATATCTGTAGAGGCTCTTAAAAACAAGCATGTACAGATATGGAAAAGCTCCCAACTGAGTTCCATGTTTCTTGTATCACTCTTCCTTGGAACTCGGTGCACATTAGAGGATGTGTGATTGAGGCATCGAGCTACAACTGAATATACGTATGGTGGATAGTTTAGATACTGGCATGTCGGCTCTGAGTGGTTTATCATAGACTTAATGGCCTTACTTCGGTTTGACTTCTGATTCGAACAAAGGTGGCAGTCCGTACGTTTGCATAGTATAGTAATGACAGATATATGTGGAATGTAACATTGTTATATAGAGATTCGTACGTCACTACGACGTAGGATGAGGGATTGTGTATATTTCGATAGTGCTACGGTAGGTACCATGCGAGTGGGGTACCATGGGATGTACCTTAATATTGGGGGTAGCTACATATATACTATATTAGGTTAATCCACTGAGAAGTAAATGGGTACGACGTGTGTGTAAGCCTTGAGTGATGATAACCAAAGTAACCTAATAAATAAGATAATATGATTGAACGGTATATGTAGGATTATCCAAAGTGTATAGTTTAAATCAAGTCACCAAAACTTGTGTTCTGACCCCTTCCTCGTAACATACTCGCAGGTTAGATTTGTGGTAGAGACATGATAGCTTGGGATACTGGTTAGGCATTATTAATAATACAGTAAGGTTATGCTTTGATTATACTATATTTTATCCATTCCGCTGTGAGATTTTTTCTGAGCTCTGACATATTTTATGTTCCTATTTTTCTGTAGGATACCAGAGCACAATAACTTGAGTTTCAATGGATTGGAATTTAAAAAAAAAAAATCGGTCTGTCGGAATTCGGTTTGTCACATCTGGTATCAGATCTCAGGTTTAGGATTCCCATTTAAATAGTGAGTGAATGTGTTTATATTTTTAAAAATATAAATATATATTATATATATACACTTAGATCCATAGAGGAACCAACTAAATAGAAAGAGCATAAAATGATAAGAAATGGGATGTTTGTTTTGTACACTAAAGGAATGAATAAGGAAATCTAAGACCATTAGGTAATTTGGGTGGAGAGTGTACAATATACTTTGTATGGAAGGAAAGTGAATCCCATATGATTAGTATTTTGGGTTAGTGGGCTTGAAAACCTTATAAATTGGAAAAGGTTAAAAAGAGAAAAATGGATTAGGAAAATAAATAGTTGAGAAAATTGACCTTGGTGGTGTCCAGGAAAGCCTAGAAAAAAATTTGAAACCCGCTTTGAGTCTGACCCCATTGTTAACTTTTAAGAACTTGAAATTATAAAAGTTTTGGAAAAATGATTTATGGTGTTTTCAAGTTTTAATCTTAAAATTTGTAGTTTTAAATATGTCAAGTATACATATTGAGTTTTAAAATGAAATGGGGTATATTTTGTAAATAGTGATTTCTTGCAAATTTTATCTAAAGAAAAATTCTCTCATAAAAAGGTGCATATTATAGAGCATGTATAGCTCTCTAGTCTTCTTGTTATATTTCATACAAGAGTTTTTAATAAAGAAAGAATTGAAATCTATATCCATATGACAAACCTTTTTGTATAAATTATTTTGACAAGATAATTTTGTTGGGCGGAATAAATAAGTTGTAGAAATTAAGAATAGAGTGGATGTTTGAACCTTGTGGTAAGAGACTAAACCGACCTTATAGGTAAGAACAAGTCATAAACCCGATGGAGAAAATAGTTGTCCTTATCTACTCCAGTTTTGTTATTTGAAATAAATGATGATGTACATTTTTAAGATGACATGTTTTTATGGTTGGCAAAAGAAAGTTTTTATGCGGAAAATAAAGTTTTAGCACTTTTAATTTTTGGAAGAAAATTTAAATGAAAAAGAAGGGCCAAACCATGTTTAAAAAGTATAGAGTAGGTAAGGATTAGTGCCTAAGAAAGACGAGAAAAGTTTTGAGGCTATAAAGTAAGTAGCAAGAATTATCTTGGAATAATAGTGAGTTCCCGTAGAATGCATAAGCATTGGAAAGCCTAGGATGTTGCTTGAAATAATTGTTGGTACACAGCTAGGACTAGTGGTGACTACTAGATAGAAAAGGGGCAAGTAAGTGTTTAAACCCTATTACTAATTTTCAGGTTAGGGGTAAAACCCATTACTACATTTCGATTGGGATCGTTCCATTATATTGTTCTTGTTGGGAAGTTAGGGTAACACCTGAACTTGTCGTGGATCCCATGGTTTGGAATTTTCTGACAGAGGAGGAAATAGTCCTGAGATTCTTGGCCCTTGGTAGTAGATGTGTAGGTTGTCTGTTCTCCTGTTTTAGTTGAAAGACTAGAGGCTTATTTAAATTTAAATTATGATCAGATGATTAAATAAGCTAAGAAAAGAAAAATAGTACAACTAAAATGGAAATAGAAAATTCAGTAAAGCAACAAAAATGGAATATGAGAAAAGATGGATAAGAATAAAAATTTCCAAGATAAGACGAAAAAGAAAATCAGTAACAAAGAATATTTTCTTATGTGGGCTGTGCATGGATAGGAAAATAAGGAATCTTTATAAACAGTTACATAAAAATCGAAGTACGGTTAGAAAAAAGGTTTAAAAAGAAAAGCGGAGGATGCTGAGTTTTCCATTTTCCACCTTTTTGTAACATAAGAAATCGAATTTAGAAAATTAGGTTTTTCTGAAATTAGAAAAATGAAGTTGGTTGGTAGGATTATGGATGCAACAATTGGATGAACTATGCTCTTACTCAGTAAGAGTGTGGGAAAATTTGGATGAAAAAGCATTTTGATTTTCAAAATATTGCATTCATTTAGAACTGCTAGTATATTTAGGATGTGAGCATCATATTTTAAAAGAATTTTTGAGAAATTTGCAAACATGTACCAGGTACCGCTTAGGCATACATGCATTATTATGTTGTATTTCACTTTGTACAAGTGCACGATGGTTGCAAAAATTGGATGCACACGTGATGGATTTATATTATGCGAGGGGTTAATTGATTTTACCCTTATTAAATTTCGAGGACGAAATTTCCTAAGGGTGGGAGAATGTAACACCCCACATTTTTAACTTAAGGTAATAAAATAAGAATAACTTTAATAAATATTCATAATTAAGTAAAATGGACTGTGCCATTGCGTCCGTCTCGAAATTCTGGTCAAGATAGACACCTGGTTTGCGTAAATTGGACACCATATGAAGAAGTTATGAGCATTAGAAGTTGTATACATATAAGGAGCTTATATGTGTGTGTGTTTGTATATATATATATAAAATAAATATATCCAGAAATTTGAAAATCAGTTCAAAAATCAAAATTAGTAAGGCGAAATGTTGAGTGATAATTTTTCCTGTTGGGGGTCGACCCACCAACAAGGTGGTCGACCTAGGGGTCGACCCACCGGCGGATCTGGAACATTCTTTTATGATGTGGTCGGTTTTGGTGTTTTAGATTTAGATCTAAGGGTCCTGGTTCCTCTGCTGCACCTATAAATAAGACCTTAGATCTAATCCTAATCCTCACAATTCGGCGGCTATACTGGACTCTTCCATTACTCTCTCTCTCTTCTCAAATCTATTCTGAAAATTGAAATATTAGCCTAGAAAAATTATGAATCCAGATCTTGAAGAGAGAATCAACATTAATAAAAAGATTATTGAATTATGAAAGCAAGGTAAACCTCAAGATCTAATCTTGTAACGACCCGGAAAATCTGAACCAATTTAATTTTTTTAAATTGGCTAAAATAGTGGATTTTAAATATTTAAAATAAATATTTTAAATAATAGCAAAGAAAAGTGAGTTTGAATCGATGTTTGAAAACAAATATGACTAATTATAATTATAAACAAGGCCAGAAATGGTGCTGCAGTTCAAAAATTGAATTCGAACTTTGTCAGACTGTACCGGGTGCAAAACAAAACGGATTTGCGTGAAACCAAAAATATTTAAATTTGTTAGTGAATACCTTTCCAACGAATCTGAAAAATCGAAGTTTCATAGCGGAAAGCAAAAGTTATGGCCAAATGAATTTTCAGAAAGGTCGCTATGGAAATTATATAGCCCGTGAAATTGGCCATTTTGCAAACGACCTCGGAACTCGACGAAACCACTTTTGTTGGATCCGGGATGTGAAGTTATTGCTAGATTTCAAATTTCATAATTTTTGAAGCTAGTATGTGAGCGTGGCAAATGAAAACGTGTTTTGGTCAATTACAGTTAAATTGGATCGACCAGAAATGGGCCTTTTTGCAAACAGCCTCAGAATTCGACGAAACTAGTTTTGTTGGGACCGTATCGTCAAAACATAGCTAGATTTATTTTTCTGGAATTTTTCGAATCAATTTATGGCCCTAGCAAATTGAAATGTACGTTCAAATCAAATATTGAATATCTTATATTTTAATTTGAAGGAAAACTGACAGAAATAGTCGAATGGGCCTGAAATGTATCCCATTGTGTTCGGAATGAGGGTAAAACACTAGCGACGATAGTCGTTGGGTCTGGATTGGGGTTCGTGTGTGCAAGAGGGTATTTTCGAAATTTAAAAATATATAAATAAATAAAATAATCTCATTGGTCAATCCACTCCTTCTCTCTCCCCGATAGCCCCTCGCGACAGGCGGAATACGTTACCCCCTTCTCTCCTCCTTTTCTCCTCCTCCACGCAATAAAATCAGGAGCTCCAGTTGAACTTTTTGAAGGGCTCTCTCCACTCTTCAAATCCATACTGGTTGCTTGAATTTTCGTTGAGGATTGAAGGAGAATCGAAGCCCCAAAGTCGCGCCGTTCGAAGCCCCGCCCCCGCCACCTGGGTTGACCGAATTGGCTCCCCTCCTCGGCGCACGTGTGCCTCACGTAGTAGACCTTCGACCTCGTGCAACCCGATCGTGAAACCGTTACTCCATTTGATCGCAAATTCAAAACCTAGTTTTGAACGATTTCTGAAAGGTACGGCTATATATATTTTCAATAGTTTTAACACCTTTAAACCGTTGCAAACTTTGAAAAATCATATCTTTTTTGTGTCTTAACGAAATTCGATGAAACAGGAAACATCGTGACCGTGTGGACGTCTTCTACATTCTAGAAGAGATCGCATATTTTTCTAAGCCTTCTGCTATTTTTGGTGGAGTGGAACCCAATGTGAGATTTCTAATTTATAAACGATATGGAAAACGACGATGTATAAATTATATAGTCGATGTATGAGTTATATAAGCATTGTACACCTCTTGTATAAGCGTTGTATAAGTTGTACGTCCGATGTATAAGTTGTATATGCGTTGTAAAAATTATATATGTGTTGAAATAGAAGTGTATTGCATATATATATATATATATATATATATATATATATATATATATATATATATATATATGCCCCTCGTCCACAAACCATGGACGATATTTATTGGTTGTGATTGGTGTGAAAATAGATTGATAGTGAATGGTTGATTGGAATTGTTTGTGGTTGATACAAATTGATTGCGGTTGAAAAATACCCATTTGTGGTCGAGAAATATTTGGTTGAAACCACATAGGATTAGTTTGTGGAAATGAAATAAATATATACATACCGCCTGCATGCGAACTAGATGCATGATTCCCCATTGTCAAAAACCGCGAGGTTTTAAGGTAGACCGAGGAGCCGTACTAGGGACGGTCCCGGTTTTAACTACCCTGTCGTTATGCTGCCGAAATTTTGAATAATATTCATGTGTTTGAATTATTTTCATTTGTTGTAACTATATTTATTCGTTGTATAGAAAACCTTCATGTGTTGAGTCGATATTCATTCGTTGAATTGAAATTCATGTGTTGAATGGTATTCATATTTTGAAATAAATTGTTTTATAATAAAAATCACATTTTTATCATCTATATGAACTATATAAAATAATCTCGTTTGAAAAGAAATTGTTTTATAATAAAAAAAATCCTATTTTTACTACCTATAAGAACGATATAAAATAATCGTGTTTTGAAATGAATTGTTTTACAATAAAAATCACATTTTTATTATATACATGAATTGGTAAAAATAGTTAAGTGTTGAAATAGAAAACAGTTGGATAAAAATATAATTTTTATCAAATGCATGAACGGAATATAGCTTTGATTTCGAAAAATCGATATATATATATATATATATATATAAATAGAATTGAAATATATCGAATAACGACGCTGCAGTTCGTATTTTGAAACCGTGATTTCAAACGATTATACCGAGAGATCCGACCATCGGATTTTCCCGAAACTGCAACCGTTGGGTCCGCTTTGGAAATATCTTTCCAACGGCACCAGCTTTGTAAAGATCCAATGGTTGGATTGTCTGGAATGTTTAATTCAAATCTGAAGAAAAACAGCGCCATAATCGATTATATATATATATATATAAATATAGTTATATTTAATCGAATAATGACGCTGCAGTTCGTATTTTGAAATCGAAAATTCAAACGATTATACCGGGAGATCCGACCGTCAGATTTTCCCGAAACTGGAACCGTTGGATTCGTTTTTGGAAAGATCTTTCTAATGATGTAAATTTTGTGAAGATCCAACGATTAGATTTTCAGATATGTGTAAATCAAATCTGGAGAAAAACAGAGCCACGGCCGCGTTATGGCCCGAAGCGTCGTTTTGAATAAATTGACTATTTTAAAATAAATAAAAATAGCAATAAATCATTATAAAATATTATAAACGATATGGATGTGAAATTTAGAAATTAACTGAAGGTTGGCTAAGTCGAATGGTTTCTTGGGTATTGATCTGATGTTGGTTTCAGCCTTCGGGGTTAATATTTGGGGAAATCGCTCTCTTACTGATTGACGGTTAGTGACTAATGAATTGAAATGATGCGTATGTATGTTAGTGTTGCACTTATTTATTATATACGCGAGTTGCTCAGAAAGACCGGGTTTATCCCATTCTGAATGACTGAATCGACGATAAGATGTCGAAGATGAAGACGGGGGTTGAAGACCGATCTTCACCTCGTTTGGATGGTCACTGAGGTCCTGATTGAGAGGCATCCCGAAATATGGATAATTAGTGGTGATCGTCCAGACGTACGTGGGAATCGATGAATATGCAAGGTATTTAGTGACTCCGGTTTCGTTCAGACCCAGGACGGACTTTGTAACAACCCGTATTTCGATAACATGATTAAAGACGAGAATCAAGGCAGAATTTAATTTTAAATTCTGAATCAAGTGAAACGGGGTATGCCATTGCGTTCGTCTCGCAAAAATACGCGAAATAGAGTCCGAGTTTTCGAAAATCGGAGTCCGTATGACCAAGATATGGCCTCACGAAGTTTCACGAAAAATTCCCAAATTAAAGTATACTTAATTAAGTGAAATGGGTTGCGCAGAGAAATATATATATATATATATATATATTGATATCTATATATAATTGAAAAATAAATAAATAAATATGCAAATATGTTCAAAACAGCGAATTGGGAGAGGGGAATAACCGAACCGGCCGATTTTTGAGGTCGACCCGAGCCTGCTGGGTCGACTAGGGGTTAATCCGGGGTGTTTGGCTGTCAACCCGTGGGCCGATTCGCTCAAATGCAGATTTTGCATTTGGATGGTTCTCATGGTTCATCTTTAATCTAAAGGCCCTAGATGGTTCCTACACTTGACTTCTTCCCCAAGACATGCTTTGATGGCTTGGATTGAATCTAGGTTTAATCCTATGGCCTAAAACACTTGCCTAATCTATAAATAAGACCCTAACCTATCCTAAATCCTCATTATTCATTCATGCAACTAAACTATGGCAAAATTTCTACTCTCATGGCCTCCACTCAACTATCCTAGCCTCCACTTCATTTCTATGAAAGGTTTCATGATCATGAGAGTGTTAGAGAGTCCCTATGTTAGTATGAGAGCCTCTCAAGTTGATTTCAAGGCAAAAGCTTTGATCTTTGTTCATAAAGATGGTGTTTTTGTTGATTTGGGGCATCCATCTTTGGGTTTTTGGGTGATGGCATGCATAGGCTTCCTCACAAGCTTTAGTTTAATCGATTTAGGCCTTCAAAGCAATGTAAGCCCTTTTCCTACTCTTAGATATTAACTATGAAGTTAAATGTTCATGTTGCAAGTTTGGGTTTGATCATTGAGAATGATACATGCTATCATGTCATGCAAGTTTATGAAGTCATTATCTTGATCTTATGAGCTAAAAGCTACAACCTTTATGTTGAAATGTTGCATTATGCAACATGAGAACCTTCATACCCTTTTTTTGTCAACTTGCATATGAAGTCATAACCCTTATATGATGATATATGCGAGTTTCTAGTCATCATTCCATGTCTTTTGTCACCATGATTCGCTTATGTGCCAAGTTTGGGTTTATGCATGTTTTTGAGGCTTAAGAATGTAACATGCAAGCTAATGAACACATTTGTACCTCATTTGCCACCATGATTAACTTGTGGCTTAATATCCATTTTTGTCATGCCTTTGCCAAGTCTCTTCTTTTAATCCATTACGTCGTTGCGAACGTATATGCGAGTTTAAAAAGCGTTGGGGTCACATTATGGGAAAACATAATGATATGAACATGATTTGGGTAAATGGGTATAAACATGACAACGTGTAACGTTAAATATGACATGTGTTTATACTTGAAAACATGACTTGAAATATAACATGGAAGTGACATGTAAGTATGCATAAAAACATAAGCTTGGGAATTTACCTATTAAGTTAGGTCTACCCATTGGGAATTTACCTATTAATTTAGGTCTACCCAATTGCTTGAAAACTTGAATATTAACATGACACTAGACTAAACATGAAAGTGGCCAACTCGAGGTTGGGTTGAGTTTGCAACATAAAGCTACCCGGAACCAACCGGCCTAACTAGTAGTTGCAAACAATAGGACCCAATGTGAGAAGTTGGTCATGTTGTGCTTGAACCCGAGGTTAGGCCAAGTTGTGGTGTAAAGCTACCTGGAACCGACCGGCTTAACTAGTAACCACAACAAAGTCTAATGTGAGAGGTTGGGGTGCATTAAGAAATTAATGCCACATGATAGGGTTAAGTTAATTTGATTAATGACTCTTAACCAAATATGACATGGACAAATGGGTTAAGTAATTGGATTAGGCTAATGATACTTAACAAAACATGACAAGGTTGGGTAGGTTAAGTAACTTGATTTGCCTAATGACACTTAACCATTTTTATACGACTAATGGACGGGGATTAAGTTAACCAACACTTAATCAATCCAACACGATAATTTGGTAAGGTTAAGTAAGTTTTCTTAATGACACTTAACCAAAAGATACAGTTAATGGATGGGGTTAAGATTAGACTCAACTAGTCTAAACATGATAATCGGATGGGGTTAAGTTAGCCTAGACTTAATTAATCCCACTTGGTAGTTTAATGGGGTTAAGTTAAATACTTAACTAATCTAACACGATGATTTGAAGTGGTTAAGTGACCTATACTTAACCAATCTCACCCGTTAATTTGAAGAGGTTAAGTGAACTAAACTTAACCAATCTAACTCGTTAATTTGATGTGGTTAAGTGATTTATGCTTAACCAATCTAACTCGTGAATTTATTGAGGTTAAGTTAACCCATACTTAACCAATATAATGTGAAAACATGATAAGGCTAAGTCATGAATCGCTTGAATACACTTGACCGGTTTGACTAAGTAATTTCATAGGGTCAAGTTAATATATACTTAACCAACTTGAGCATGGTTTGTAGGGTTAAGTCTTGGACTTGGATACTTAGCCAATTTTGACATGATTTCTAGATGGGTTTAGCCTTGAACTTGGATACTTAGCCAATTTTGACATGATTTGTAGACGGGATTAAGTCATGAACTTAAGTGACACTTAATCTATTATGTAAACCCTAATTCGGAGAATTAGGTGGGTAACCGTAATTAACAAGGATAACGGGAATAAGGCTAAGTCGTAAACCTTGGTTGAAGGATAACTAAGTAATGATTCTTAGTCAAGGAAATTTAGACCAGTTCATAGATATATGAGTAACCTGATACGGTAGGTCATCTTTTAAGTACTCTAGTAGGAGCAAGTATCTGATTTAGATAAAGGCTCCAGCGAACTGGGTAATGAAGCAGCGGCTTCGGGGAACATGAGGATATTCTTGGGATCCCTCTGTGGGCTGCCAGGTAATTATACTAGGCTCATGAGAGGTTAAGGTCTGCGTTAGAAGAACCAAGAGTATGCCTTGGTTGCTATACGAGCGACCTAAAGACGGGGATGGATAGGGTATAGTCGACGAAACACGGTCGTACCCTAGATAGCATTTTTCGTCAGGCTACCTTCCATCTTTGGTCAAGCGTGTACGTACGGAAAGGCAGAGAACACCCAAAAGACCATAATTGCTATCTAATTATGGTTGCGGTTAGGCTAGATTGTGGGTTGGCCAGTAGTGTGTTCTCATACAGGATTTATCCTGTCTTGTCTTTCGCTAGTTGAGGGAGGGGTCGCGTGGGACCATAGCCACGTATAGAAAAAACAGACCTTAGCATCTGCATCGGCAGATAAATCGTAAGCTCCCGACCGAGTCCTGTATTTCCTGGTCTGCCCTGTGACAGGACTCGGATGGCACGATGTGATACATGTGCATACAGTCATGGAAAAACGATTCACGATGAATGCGTGGGAAAAAGGGCGCGGTTGGCGGTTAGCGTAATCCCTAGTGGCCCAAGGTGGTTGAACCCAAACCGAGATACGAAAACGTGCAATAGGTAAGCGTAATCCCTAGTAGCCCTAGGTAGCATAAGTCCTAGTTGTACAGACGCTAATTCATGTTGGAAGACCCTAGCTAGGTTTAGGGTAACAGTCCAAACCGATCTTAAGGATCATGGAACTATGTAAAGTAATATAGAATCTCATGGGAAAGCCCGTATGGCCTACGGCAAGGGACTGAACATTTACATGGAATAAAACATACGAGTTGAGTAACCTATATATGCGATATATTAGGTTGACATGGACCACTACACGACTTTTGAGTAAGGGTCATTCACGGATAACACGTGATACAATTGGGATACTAGTACGGTTGGTGCAGAGCAGATGTACAGGATAGATACCATGGGACGTTATACGTGATAGATATCTTGGGATATTATACTTGATAGAAACCTGACGATGTGATACCTTGTTTTATCTTGACATCGTAATTTATCATGACACCTTAGTTCACCTGAGTTCAGTAGTTCATCCTGTTATTTTGATTTAGCTTATCTATCTTGTTATCATGCTTATGTTCATCTCAGCTTCTCATGTCAGTTAACTTTACTAGTTTTTATACTAATAGTAGATAGGGCTTACTCAGTCTTTTTGACTGACCCGTTTTGTTTCGCCTCTTTTCTTCCGTTTCCCCCCAGGTTACAGGGAGGAAATACTGCTGTTTAGTTTGGACTTCTTCTGCTTGAAGGTCATCATGGATGGCTTGGACTTTTCTTGGCTATGGCTACTTTACTGTCTTTATTTGGGGAATAATTTATGAAAAAGTCTTTATGCTTCTTTACTATTGCAAGACAGGTTTTGATGTACTCTGATGTAAAAGGCTTTAGACCTTAATTATAAATGTTTATGAAAGTTCGATTTTACTTCCGCTATTTTATATGTTCTGTCTTGTGATATTTCTGTGCATGTTTACCAATAATGCCCCTCTAAAGCTAGTGCATTCCTTTGTGAGTGACCCTAGCAGAGGCGGGGTGTTACACGTGGTATCAGAGCAGAAGGTTACCAGACTGGGCAAAAGTTTTTAAAGACCTTCTGAAAACTATTTGAAAATCGTTTATAAAGAAGCATTTTTCAAGAAAATTTTCTTTTAAAAGAAAAAGGCTATTCCCCAAAGGCCATTAGCACTATCCTTGTTTCCTTAATTGAATCTCTTTTCCTTTCTTTCCTCCATATGTAGTCACAGTGGTTTTAACTGCGACTAGTCTTTTCTATCGACGAAAGTGTTTTCCTTACGATGGAGGTGGTTCTCGAGAGACCAGTGGCCGCGTTATAAGAAAGGATAGTGAGGAAGAGGACAAAGGATACGAGCTTAAGGATGAGCAACTTGTTGGTATGGCTCAGCCCAGGACGAGAGAGAAGGATGAACAATGAAACCCATGACGAGAGAGTACCGTTGGCATGGTAAAACGGGACGGATAGTTAAGTATTATGGGAAAAGGACAAGATCATCGGGAGGGCAGCAGTATGCTCTCATTTCTAGGGTACCTCGGAAGGAGGGTGACGATCTTGTTAAAGGTTTAGCTTTTCTTCTCTATCATCCCGTTAGGACTTTGTTTTGATCATCGTATCATTTAAGTCTGCTTCGATAGTTGAGTCTCTGCACCTTAAGTACTAGCGTAATAGAGAATCTCATTTTTGTCTCAAAGTCCTATTGGAGAATCAGTCCATTTATACATGACTTGTTTGGATTTGGGAATGTCTATGCCAAGTCTTGAGTTTGGAAATAATGCTTATGTTTTTAAGCTATGGATGGATTCTAGGGATGAAGTGGTTATCCAGTAAGGGGTGCCACTCTCGGTTTTGATAGGAGGGTAGTTAGACTCTTGACTAGCCTTGGTAATACCCTCGAAGTCTCGTGTAACCTTTTGGGTTCGGTCATGGTTAGTTACTTAGAATCCCTTGATGCCTTTATGGGAAATTGGAAGCCCAATCGAGTGGTGTTCGCCGATAAGACGGATGGTTTATTTCACTTATGCATGGGTTATAGAAATCACCTTAGTAAGTGCGCTTGATAACCTGGTTGGCATCTGTTTACTTTCAAGAGAAAGTTCTTCTATGTGGAATACCTTGTGGTACGAGGTCCGAGATTCATTAGTGAATTTTGGAAAGCTTGCATGAGATCATGAGTACGCAGTCATGTTTGCGTCAAGTATTTTAGGAAAAGGATAAGTGCAAGTGGAACGAGAGGCGACGAAGAAATGAGTTTCAGCTCATGTTATGGAAACAGGAAATAAGAAGCTACGAAATCGCGAAGTTAAAGGACGGTCAAGGCACAATGGAATTAAGCTCAAGGAAATACGACTTTGATGGTCAAAGACTAGATACGCGCATGATATCTCTTTTTGGGAGTATATCCTTGATCCCTGTTTTCTGTAGAGCTTACTTGTAGGCTATTTTTGTGGACATCCTCTCGGTCCTATTCTCCGTTACAAACCCTGTAAGGAGTTTGTCCTGTTTATCTTCTCGACCCTGTTTCAGGGAATTCTAGGTAGAACCCTATGGATGTAAACATGTATTTGAAACATGTTATGATTGATATGGTTGCAAGTGGTTGCAAGTGGTTGCTCGTGGATGCGCGAATACACATTAGATACTAGCTCGACTCGGTCACATTTCATATTGCATATGCACGAGTATTTATACTTGTTTATGGATGAAATCGAATGTATTATCATGCGGTTGTTGCATATGAATGAATGATTGGGCACGCATATAGTATCTATATGACTAGGACTATTTGCATACATGTTGGATTCATGGCACTATACATATTTTGCATTAGAAAGATTATTCAGGCCTGATCATTAGCATTAGCTAAGGAACATGTACACACACGTCTTGCATATATTCATACAGCATTAGAAATCATCTAAGGACAATGGTTGCTCGTGGATGATGTTTTGAGTAGATGGATGATGGATGGTAGGATATGTTCTTCCTAACTTGGAGATTTCGGGGACGAAATCCTAAAAGGTGGGGAGAATGTAACAACCCGTATTTCGATAACATGATTAAAGACGAGAATCAAGGCAGAATTTAATTTTAAATTCTGAATCAAGTGAAACAGGCTATGACATTGCGTTCGTCTCGGAAAAATACGCGAAATAGAGTCCGAGTTTTCGAAAATCGGAGTCCGTATGACCAAGATATGGCCTCACGAAGTTTCACTAAAAATTCCCAAATTAAAGTATACTTAATTAAGTGAAATGGGTTGCGTAGAGAAATATATATATTTTGATATATATATATATATATAATTGAAAATTAAATAAATAAATATGCAAAAATGTTCAAAACAGCGAATTGGAAGAGGGGAATAACCGAACCGGCCGATTTTTGAGGTCGACCCAAGCCCGCTGGGTCGACTAGGGGTTAATCCAGGGTGTTTGGCTGTCAACCCGTAGGCCGATTCGCTCAAATGCAGATTTTGCATTTGGATGGTTCTCATGGTTCATCTTTAATCTAAAGGCCCTAGATGGTTCCTACACTTGACTTCTTCCCCAAGACATGCTTTGATGGCTTGGATTGAATCTAGGTATAATCCTATGGCCTAAAACACTTGCCTAATCTATAAATAAGACCCTAACCTATCCTAAATCCTCATTATTCATTCATGCAACTAAACTATGGCAAAATTTCTACTCTCATGGCCTCCACTCAACTATCCTAGCCTCCACTTCATTTCTATGAAAGGTTTCATGATCATGAGAGTGTTAGAGAGTCCCTATGTTAGTATGAGAGCCTCTCAAGTTGATTTCAAGGCAAAAGCTTTGATCTTTGTTCATAAAGATGGTGTTTTTGTTGATTTGGGGCATCCATCTTTGGGTTTTTGGGTGATGGCATGCATAGGCTTCCTCACAAGCTTTAGTTTAATCGATTTAGGCCTTCAAAGCAATGTAAGCCCTTTTCCTACTCTTAGATATTAACTATGAAGTTAAATGTTCATGTTGCAAGTTTGGGTTTGATCATTGAGAATGATACATGCTATCATGTCATGCAAGTTTATGAAGTCATTATCTTGATCTTATGAGCTAAAAGCTACAACCTTTATGTTGAAATGTTGCATTATGCAACATGAGAACCTTCATACCCTTTTTTTGTCAACTTGCATATGAAGTCATAACCCTTATATGATGATATATGCGAGTTTCTAGTCATCATTCCATGTCTTTTGTCACCATGATTCGCTTATGTGCCAAGTTTGGGTTTATGCATGTTTTTAAGGCTTAAGAATGTAACATGCAAGCTAATGAACACATTTGTACCTCATTTGCCACCATGATTAACTTGTGGCTTAATATCCATTTTTGTCATGCCTTTGCCAAGTCTCTTCTTTTAATCCATTACGTCGTTGCGAACGTATATGCGAGTTTAAAAAGCGTTGGGGTCACATTATGGGAAAACATAATGATATGAACATGATTTGGGTAAATGGGTATAAACATGACAACGTGTAACGTTAAATATGACATGTGTTTATACTTGAAAACATGACTTGAAATATAACATGGAAGTGACATGTAAGTATGCATAAAAACATAAGCTTGGGAATTTACCTATTAAGTTAGGTCTACCCATTGGGAATTTACCTATTAAGTTAGGTCTACCCAATTGCTTGAAAACTTGAATATGAACATGACACTAGACTAAACATGAAAGTGGCCAACTCGAGGTTGGGTTGAGTTTGCAACATAAAGCTACCCGGAACCGACCGGCCTAACTAGTAGTTGCAAACAATAGGACCCAATGTGAGAAGTTGGTCATGTTGTGCTTGAACCCGAGGTTAGACCAAGTTGTGGTGTAAAGCTACCCGGAACCGACCGGCTTAACTAGTAACCACAACAAAGTCTAATGTGAGAGGTTGGGGTGCATTAAGAAATTAATGCCACATGATAGGGTTAAGTTAATTTGATTAATGACTCTTAACCAAATATGACATGGACAAATGGGTTAAGTAATTGGATTAGGCTAATGATACTTAACAAAACATGACAAGGTTGGGTAGGTTAAGTAACTTGATTTTCCTAATGACACTTAACCATTTTTATACGACTAGTGGACGGGGATTAAGTTAACCAACACTTAATCAATCCAACACGATAATTTGGTAAGGTTAAGTAAGTTTTCTTAATGACACTTAACCAAAAGATACAGTTAATGGATGGGGTTAAGATTAGACTCAACTAGTCTAAACATGATAATCGGATGGGGTTAAGTTAGCCTAGACTTAATTAATCCCACTTGGTAGTTTAATGGGGTTAAGTTAAATACTTAACTAATCTAACACGATGATTTGAAGTGGTTAAGTGACCTATACTTAACCAATCTAACCCGTTAATTTGAAGAGGTTAAGTGAACTAAACTTAACCAATCTAACTCGTTAATTTGATGTGGTTAAGTGATCTATGCTTAACCAATCTAACTCGTGAATTTATTGAGGTTAAGTTAACCCATACTTAACCAATATAATGTGAAAACATGATAAGGCTAAGTCATGAATCGCTTGAATACACTTGACCGGTTTGACTAAGTAATTTCATAGGGTCAAGTTAATATATACTTAACCAACTTGAGCATGGTTTGTAGGGTTAAGTCTTGGACTTGGATACTTAGCCAATTTTGACATGATTTGTAGACGGGTTAAGCCTTGAACTTGGATACTTAGCCAATTTTGACATGATTTGTAGACAGGATTAAGTCATGAACTTAAGTGACACTTAATCTATTATGTAAACCCTAATTCGGAGAATTAGGTGGGTAACCGTAATTAACAAGGATAACGGGAATAAGGCTAAGTCGTAAACCTTGGTTGAAGGATAACTAAGTAATGATTCTTAGTCAAGGAAATTTAGACCAGTTCATAGATAGATGAGTAACCTGATATGGTAGGTCATCGTTTAAGTATACTAGTAGGAGCAAGTATCTGATTTAGATAAAGGCTCCAGCGAACTGGGTAACGAAGCAGCAGCTTCGGGGAACGTGAGGATATTCTTGGGATCCCTCTGTGGGCTGCCAGGTAATTATACTAGGCTCATGAGAGGTTAAGGTCTGCGTTAGAAGAACCAAGAGTATGCCTTGGTTGCTATACGAGCGACCTAAAGACGGGGATGGATAGGGTATAGTCGACGAAACACGGTCGTACCCTAGATAGCATTTTTCGTCAGGCTACCTTCCATCTTTGGTCAAGCGTGTACGTACGGAAAGGCAGAGAACACCCAAAAGACCATAATTGCTATCTAATTATGGTTGCGGTTGGGCTAGATTGTGGGTTGGCCAGTAGTGTGTTCTCATACAGGATTTATCCTGTCTTGTCTTTCGCTAGTTGAGGGAGGGGTCGCGTGGGACCATAGCCACGTATAGAAAAAACAGACCTTAGCATCTGCATCGGCAGATAAATCGTAAGCTCCCGACCGAGTCCTGTATTTCCTGGTCTGCCCTGTGACAGGACTCGGATGGCACGATGTGATACATGTGCATACAGTCATGGAAAAACGATTCACGATGAATGCGTGGGAAAAAGGGCGCGGTTGGCGGTTAGCGTAATCCCTAGTGGCCCAAGGTGGTTGAACCCAAACCGAGATACGAAAACATGCAATAGGTAAGCGTAATCCCTAGTAGCCCTAGGTAGCATAAGTCCTAGTTGTACAGACGCTAATTCATGTTGGAAGACCCTAGCTAGGTTTAGGGTAACAGTCCAAACCGATCTTAAGGATCATGGAACTATGTAAAGTAATATAGAATCTCATGGGAAAGCCCGTATGGCCTACGGCAAGGGACTGAACATTTACATGGAATAAAACATACGAGTTGAGTAACCTATATATGCGATATATTAGGTTGACATGGACCACTACACGACTTTTGAGTAAGGGTCATTCACGGATAACACGTGATACAATTAGGATACTAGTACGGTAGGTGCAGAGCAGATGTACAGGATAGATACCATGGGACGTTATACGTGATAGATATCTTGGGATATTATACTTGATAGAAACCTGACGATGTGATACCTTGTTTTATCTTGACATCGTAATTTATCATGACACCTTAGTTCACCTGAGTTCAGTAGTTCATCCTGTTATTTTGATTTAGCTTATCTATCTTGTTATCATGCTTATGTTCATCTCAGCTTCTCATGTCAGTTAACTTTACTAGTTTTTATACTAATAGTAGATAGGGCTTACTCAGTCTTTTTGACTGACCCGTTTTGTTTCGCCTCTTTTCTTCCGTTTCCCCCCCAGGTTACAGGGAGGAAATACTGCTGTTTAGTTTGGACTTCTTTTGCTTGAAGGTCATCATGGATGGCTTGGACTTTTCTTGGCTATGGCTACTTTACTGTCTTTATTTGGGGAATAATTTATGAAAAAGTCTTTATGCTTCTTTACTATTGCAAGACAGGTTTTGATGTACTCTGATGTAAAAGGCTTTAGACCTTAATTATAAATGTTTATGAAAGTTCGATTTTACTTCCGCTATTTTATATGTTCTGTCTTGTGATATTTCTGTGCATGTTTACCAATAATGCCCCTCTAAAGCTAGTGCATTCCTTTGTGAGTGACCCTAGCGGAGGCGGGGTGTTACAGACTTGTGAATGGACTGTGTGTCTGACATTGGATTTTATTCTGTGTTGATTGATCTCTATTGAATATACATCTGTTTGGCGGCGGAGAATTTATTCTTTTGCTTAACGCCCTTCTCTGAAACGTACGAGCTCAGAGGTTGTATATCAATGGACATCAGTCGCATGGCATGAATTGCTAGTGTGGCATGCCTAAGTGGCAAATGATCAAGGCTTCTGTTGAAAAGCAAAGTCTTGTGGTGATGATCAAAGCACCGCCTGTGTGGCGTAGCTTTGTGTATAACGTGAATTCGCGAGCCTCACACCTCGGTATGGACCAGAAACGGGAGAAGGGCCTCAGGGAGGGCATGCGTTTCTTTCTAGCTAGGAGTTGTGTTAGTGTTTTTACACGGCCTGACATTTTACTTATGTGGATGATGGATAGCGAGGCGCCTCAGATATATCGGTCGATCCGGGACCGATTGAGTCATTCGTTGGCTCATTTACGCCCCCATAGGGCGGGGAGTCGTAGTGTTCTGGCATAATAATCCACATCAGTGGACCAGCCCTGACGATCCAGGGGGCAGTGGCGGATGTTCCTCAGACAAGGGCTAGATTGTCTCGAATTCGGTAAGGACTATCTTTTGCCTTGGTTCATGACGGAAATCCAATTTCAATATACGACATCGTGCTGTTTTGATTGTATATACATGATATATGGTACCCATGTCGTCTATGATTGATAGTTATGATTCAAAATTGTTTTTGAAACATATAAACACTAGTAATAATATCAATTGCTTTTGTTTTCTTCGTATCAACCATATTTTGGCTATTATAAGGTAAAACTCTATCCTCCGGTTTGCGTTGCATTGTGTGATGGGAACTGAGTCTTATAATGGCTTCATTTTTATAAAAAGCATTGCGATGTTTAAAAGAAAGATTTGTTTTAAAGCACTGGCAATCCAATGGAGTAAACCCATTCCAGAAAGTGGCGGGGTCCTGTGATTAGCCATATTATAAATGTGTTGAGTAGATTTCTCATACCAGTCCCATGACCGACTCGTAGTTTATTTCACTCTCAAACTCGGGTGCCCCTTTTTCTACACGGGCATCCTTGTATTTAGGTTTAGCTGATTCTTTCTGGATAGCTGAAGTTGAAGATGGATTCTATCATTTATCTCTTTTTATGTTGTTCAGCTCCTATTGTACATTATGTTTGTTTTCCGCTGTAGACATTTATGTATAGCTGGACTGTATTTGTACTAAGTATGATCCTGTATACTGTGTAACTCTGATGTTTACGTTTATCCAGTATGTTCTATTGTTCATTATCTGGTGTATTTACTTATTTCTGTTCTGCTATTATGTGTTTCTGTGTTATATTCCAAAGATTACCCTTGTCTCCGTCAGTACGAGATTTGGGGTCGTCACAACGTGGTATCAGAGCTTTGGTTAAGCTTAGTTCTAGAATATAACATATTAACGAACTCGTCAGAAATAGAACCAGTAGTGTTCTAGGACGGGTAACTCATTACAGATAGGATCAGTAATATCCTAGTATGAGTAGCAGAATGAAATAACACCTAGATAGACACATTTACATTCAAGTAATTGTCTCTATATTTTGAAATATCTTTTCTGTGACCTGACACTTGATCTGCTGTTTGCAGAAGAACTAGAAAATGAGTGCTAGAAACAGAAGAAGTAATACTGACCCGGATATAGAAGCTCTATTTATGAAATGTAGAAATCTGGGTGGAAAACCCTTCACGGGTGAAGAATCAATTATGAAAACACAAGCCTGGATTCGTTCGGCTGAGAAAATCTTTGAAGGACTAAAGCTGAGGGATGACCATAAAAGATTACTGGCCTCCTGGGCACTCAAAGATGAAGCTTTGTTCTGGTGGGATTCGGTTATCAAGGATAATCCAGAAGGTGATATCACCTGGGATAGATTCAAAGTGATTTTCCTGGAAAGATTTACTCCTCCAAAAGCAATTGAGCGACTATGTGATGAATTTTCTTATTTGATACAAGGAGAGATGACCATTCCAGAATATCATAAGAAATTCAATGAACTTTCTCACTTTGTGCCTCATCTAATTCAAAATCCAAAGAGGAAGAATTTGAGATTTATCAACGGGCTTCAAAGAAAATATCAGAACAGTGTAATTAGGAGTGTGAAGCTTCCTTTTTCTGAAATGATATACATGGCTTACCGGTATGAGGATCTCGACAGGAAAGGAATATTACAGTACGAAGAAGAAGTCAGCTCTAGTAATAGAATTGAGTCTGAAACTGATCGTCCTAAGGCCAGTACAATGTCTGAGGTCAGTAAGGAGCCCAAAGTCAATCGAAAAAGGGCTAGATCCGAAAAAGAACCAGCAACGACTTCCATATGCAATAACTGCCATAAGCAAGGGCATTTGCAAGGAAATTGTAAATCCTCGAAGAAACGAAAGAATGATGGATTTAAATCCGGCGAAAAGCTTCAAGAAATTAGAGAATGCAATCTCTGCCAACAGGTTAGTCATGTAAAGCAAGATTGCTGGCAGTTGAAAAGACTGTAATAGTTCAAGTGAATGAAGTGGCAGAAACACCCTCACCCTCGGCTAGTCAGGAAAGGCCATATGTTTTAGAAGGCACGCTAACTATCAAAGATATTCCAGTTAAAGTACTGTTTAACACCGTCGCGTCGCGAAGCTTTGTTGCAAAGAATGCAGCTAAGAAACTGGATTTAAATTGGAAGAAGCTGAAGGAACCAATGACTGTCCAGAATCTGGTTGGGGGTTCCATTGATCTCAGTTGGGTTTGTAGAGTGCCGGATTCCTTTTCTCGTTATCTGTTCCCTACCATCGCGGCCGTCATGAATTTTGCAGAGTTTGATCTTATCTTGGGGTTAGACTGGTTGAACAAATATGAAGCTGAGGTAAAATGCGCCGACAGAGTCGTTAAGGCGAAGATTAAATCAGGTGATTATATAACAATCCCCTGTGAAGGTCAGAATGCTAATAGAAAAGACTTCTGGGCAGCTTTGGATGTCTCTCCAGCCCAAATAGAAAATATCTCTGAAGTCACAGAGAATATTCCTGACCTCATCAAAGACATTCCTGTCGTCAAGAATTATGCGGATGTGTTTGAAGAAGTCGTTCGCTTACCTCCGCAGAGAGAAATAGATTTCAAGATTGCTTTGATTTCGAATGCAAGGCCGGTAGTTCAAGCTATTCGAAGGATGTCCTTGAAAGAGAAAGAGGAATTAGACAATCAAACACGACAACTAGTATGGAAGGATCTGATCAGGCCTAGTTTCTCTGATTGGGGTGCAGCAGTGGTGTTTGTCCCAAAATCAGACGGTACTCTGCGACTATGTGTGGATTATCGGGATTTGAACAAGCAGACAATAAAGAACAAATATCCATTGCCACAAATCGATGATTTATTGGATCTTCTGAATGGAGCACAAGTATTCTCAAGGATGGACCTAGCTACAGGCTACCATCAACTTCGAATTGCCGAAGAGTGTGTTCCAATGACAGCATTCAGAGGTCCCGACTTATTCTACGAGTGGTTAGTAATGTCGTTCGGCTTATGTAACGCTCCAGCATATTTCGTCGATTTGATGAATAGAGTGTTCAGAGGGGTTTCGAATAAATTTGTTCTGGTTTTTATTGATGATATTCTAATCTTCTCTAGATCAAAGGCCGAACATGAAAAGCATTTGGAACAGGTTCTGGAAATCCTCAGAAGGAATGTATTAAAAGCCAAACTATCCAAATATATATTCTGGCAAGATGAAGTGAAATTTCTGGGCCACGTTGTATCGAAAGAAGGAATTGCTGTGGATCCAAGTAAAATCACAGCTATTCAGAACTGGAAGCACCCTAGTACCCCTACTGAAGTCCGCAGTTTTCTCGAATTGGCTAGTTATTACCGGAAGTTCATTAAAAACTTTTCGAAGATATCTGCTCACTTAACGAAGCTTACAAAGAAGCACTCAAAATTAAAATGGACTCCAGAAAGTGAAGAGGCTTTTGAAGAGCTAAAGTTAAGATTAATGACATCTCCAGTATTAACCATCATCGATGGCAATCAGGATTTAAAAGTCTGGACTGATGCTTCTAGAGAAGGCCTTAGTGCAGTGTTAATGCAAAGAGGTCATGTGATCGCTTATGCTAGCCGTTAACTGAATCCGCACGAGAAGAACTACGTAACTCATGATCTTGAGTTATTGGCTATTGTGTTCGCTTTGAAAATCTGGAGACACTATCTTCTGGGTGAGAGATTTGAACTGTTTACAGATCATCAGTCGTTAAAGTATCCGTTCACTCAGAAAGACCTGAATCTGAGGCAGCAACGTTGGCTGGAGTTTCTTGCAGCATATGACTTTGAAATTATATACACTCTAGGGAAAGCCAATGTTGTGGCCGATGCGTTAAGCCGAAAGAATGAAATGATTGCCAGCTTTATTATCACGACTTCATTGATAGATAAAATATCTGCTCTCCAGAAGGATGATCACTTCACTCAGAAGATCAGAGAGATAATTCAACAAGGTGAACCCTCGAGTTTTCAAGTTGATAATGATGGGATTCTAAGGCTCAAAGGTCGAATCTGTTTCCCTAACATTGCTGAGCTCCGCAAGGAAGTTCTGGATGAATGCCACAAGTCAAAACTTAGTATCCATCCGGGAGTAAGCAAAATGTATAGTGACATCAAACGCACTTTCTGGTGGAAGTCGATGAAGAGGGACATTTCTCTATATGTTAGCCGATGCCCTACTTGCCAGCTAGTCAAGAGCGACCTACAGAAACTGGCTGGGTTATTGCAACCGCTAGACGTTCCTGGCTGGAAGTGGGAACATATTTCCATGGACTTCATTGATGGTCTGCCCAGAACCAGAAAAGGGAATGACAGTATTTGGGTGATCGTAGATCGCTTCACGAAGACCGCCCATTTCATACCTGTTAGATCAAACAGAACTGCTCAGAGTCTAGCGCAGATATATTTCAAGGAAATAGTTAGACTACATGGAGTGCCGCTCAGTATAGTCAGTGATAGAGATACAATATTTACTAGCAAATTTTGGGAGGCATTTCAAGTAGAGCAGGGAACAAAGCTAAACCTAAGCACCGGCTATCATCCTCAGACAAATGGTCAGACTGAGAGGGTGCATCGTATACTAGAAGATCTATTGCGGGCCTGTGTTCTAGATTTTGGTGGATCATGGGAGGACCATCTGCATTTGGCTGAATTCTCTTATAATAACAGCTACCAGGCGAGCCTGACAATGTCGCCATTCAAAGCGTTGTATGGTAGACCGTGCAGATCTCCTGCTTGTTGGGTCGAACCCGGTAATAGACTTGTATTGGGGCCAGATATGATCTGAGAAGCTGCCGACAAACTCGACTTTATTAAGAAACGATTACTCGCCGCTCAAAGCCGACAAAAGAGCTATGCCGATAGGAGAAGAAGAGATATATCATTTGCTGTTGGCGACTATGTATATTTGAAAGTATCGCCGATGAGAGGAGTTATCCGGTTCGGTAAAACTGGGAAGTTGGCGCCCAAATTCATTGGTCCGTTTCCTATTCTAGAACGGATCGGAGCTCTCGCTTATAGGGTTAAATTGCCGGATTGGTTGCCTGGAGTTCATGATGTATTTCACATATCCCAACTTCGAAAGCACGTTCATGATCCAGACTTGATCGTGGAAGACGCAGCTCAACAGGATATTGAAATTACCCCTGAATTAGCTGTGAGAAGAGAGCCGCTCAAGATTATAGGCAAAGAAACCAAAGAGCTGAGGAACAAGAAAGTTCACTTAGTCAAAGTGAAATGGAGTAGAGATCCGCGAGATTGTACTTGGGAAACTGAGGAGAGCATTCAGAAAGCCTATCCTAGATGCCAAGTGGATATCTCTGATTGACTCCGGTGTGAGGTACATTTACCATACTTTGCACTACTAATTAGTTCTCTACTCTGTTGTTATTTTCTTTCCATGGATGTGCACTTTTAATTCTATAGTCTAAATGATTTTAAAAGAATATAAAAATTGATTTGTATGATTTTGAAAAGTTAAAAACAAATTGATTGCTGTTTGTGTTGTGTGATAGTAGATTTGATTAATTAAATTACTAAAACGATAGTTAATTTAACCAATAATAGAATGAAGGGTAGAATTTATTCATTTAAATCACACATTAAACTGATTACAAAATAGATAGAAATATATACATGTCCATTTTATATGTTTGAATAGGTAAATGGATAGCTGTTGAGTAAAGATTTTATTTGCGTGCCCGACAAATAGGTAAACCTTAATGAGTTGGATGCGAAATATTATTATATCAACTCCTGTGAATGTCATTGGATGCGGAGTGCTGGTTGTTCTGTGTGTAATAATAAACGTCGCCATAGGATAGTAACAATTAATTTTAAACTACATTACATGGCATACTTCTGGAGATAGGCATACTTCATCATATACCACATAAGCATTTGGAGCTTGTTTGACGAGGTGGAAGATTTACCATACGAGCGTGAGGCTTGTATGGCGATGACTATATTTTACAGGTTGAACTGATGACGGATATGGACTATTTAAATTGTAACGATAAAATTGCCAGATTAATAAAAACCCCACACGGGTCTAGAGTTGACAATAACCACGTCTCTCTAGTTATTAGATACGGCACATGGACTATTTATTTCCCACACGGGACGAGGTGACGAGGATTTATCCTCTGGAGCATTTAAAATGCACACTCCCTCAGGCTTTGACAGGGTGACGAGAATTTATTCTCTGGAGTTATGATCAATACACGCTCCCCTTTAAACACCAGAATATATCACTATAAATATGTGTATGCTTATTAGGATTTATTGGGTACCTAGTACGGCCCAATAAATTTCCAAACCTCTTCCCGTACGAAGGAGGTTATGGCGAAATTTTTCGAAAATTCCAGGTGTTAGCCAAATTTTTGAAGAATTTGAAAATTCTCAGAAACTGAAGAGTTGGAGAATGAAAGCCAGATTGAATGTAGAGTTGATTAATCAAACCACTTTCGACTTTGTTCCTTTTGGGGGACGAAAAGTTTTAAGTGGGGGAGATTGTAACGACCCGGAAAATCTGAACCAATTAAAATTTTTTAAATTGGCTAAAATAGTGGATTTTAAATATTTAAAATAAATATTTTAAATAATAGCAATGAAAAGTGAGTTTGAATCGACGTTTGAAAACGAATATGATTAATTATAATTATAAACAAGGCCAGAAATGGAGCTGCAGTTTCAAAAATTGAATTCGAACTTTGTCGGACTATACCGGGTGCAAAACAAAACGGATTTGAGTGAAACCAAAAATATTTAAATCTGTTAGTGAATACCTTTCCAACGAATCTGAAAAATCGAAGTTTCATAGCGGAAAGCAAAAGTTATGGCCAAATGAATTTTCAGAAAGGTCGCTATGGAAATTATATAGCCTGTGAAATTGGCCATTTTGCAACGACCTCGGAATTCGACGAAACCACATTAGTTGGATCCGGGATGTGAAGTTATTGCTAGGTTTCAAATTTCATAATTTTTGAAGCTAGTATGTGAGCGTGGCAAATGAAAACGTGTTTTGGAAAATTATAGTTAAATTGGATCGACCAGAAATGGGCCTTTTTGCATACAGTCTCAGAATTCGACGAAACTAGTTTTGTTGGGACCGTATCGTCAAAACATAGCTAGATTTATTTTTCTGGAATTTTTCGAATTAGTTTGTGGCCCTAGCAAATTGAAATGTACGTTCAAATCAAATATTGAATATTGTATATTTTAATTTGAAGGAAAACTAACTAAAATAGTCGAATGCGCCTACGAAACATATCCCATTGTGTTCGGAATGGGGGTAAAACGCTAGGGACAACAGTCGTTGGGTCTGGATTTTGGTTCGTGAGTGAAAGAGGGTATTTTCGAAATTTAAAAATATATAAATAAATAAAATAATCTCATTGGTCAATCCACTCCTTCTCTCTCCTCGATAGCCCCTCGCGACAGGCGGAATACATTGCCCCCTCCTCTCCTCTTTTTCTCCACCTCAACGCAATAAAATCAGGAGCTCCAGTTGAAATTTTTGAAGGGCTCTCTCCACTCTTCAAATCCATACCGGTTTCTTGAATTTTCGTTGAGGATTGAAGGAGAATCGAAGCCCCAAAGTCGCGCCGTTCGAAGCCCCGCCGCCGCCACCTGGGTTGATCGAACTGGCTCCCCTCCTCGGCGCACGTGCGCCTCACGTAGACCTTCGACCTCGCGCAACCCGATCGTGAAACCGTTACTCCGTTTGATAGCAAATTCAAAACCTAGTTTTGAACGATTTCTGAAAGGTACGACTATATATATTTTCAACAGTTTTAACACCTTTAAACCGTTGCAAACTTTGAAAAATCATATCTTTTTCGTGTCTTAACGAAATTCGATGAAACAGGAAACATCGTGACCGTGTGGACGTCTTCTACATTCTAGAAGAGACCGCATATTTTTCTGAGCCTTTTGCTATTTTTGGTGGAGTGGAACCCAATGTGAGATTTCTAATTTATAAACGATATGGAAAACGACGATGTATAAATTATATAGTCGATGTATGAGTTATATAAGCGTTGTACACCTCTTGTATAAGCGTTGTATAAGTTGTACGTTCGATGTATAAGTTGTATATGCGTTGTAAAAATTATATATGTGTTGAAATAGAAGTGAATTGCTATATATATATATATACATATATATATATATGCCCCTCGTCCACAAACCATGGACGATATTCATTGGTTGTGATTGGTGTGAAAATTGATTGATAGCGAATGGTTGATTGGAATTGTTTGTGGTTGATACAGATTGATTGCAGTTGAAAAATACCCGTTTGTGGTCGAGAAATATTTGGTTGAAACCACATAGGATTAGTTTGTGGAAATGAAATAAATATATACATGCCGCCTGCGTGCGAACTAGATGCATGATTCCCCATTGTCAAAAACCGTGAGGTTTTAAGGTAGAGCGAGGAGCCGTACTAGGGACGGTCCCGGTTTTAACTACCCTGCCGTTATGCTGCCGAAATTTTGAATAATATTCATGTGTTTGAATTATTTTCATTTGTTGAAACTATATTTATTAGTTGTATAGAAAACCTTCATGTGTTGAGTCGATATTCATTCGTTGAATTGAAATTCATGTGTTGAATGGTATTCATATTTTGAAATAAATTGTTTTATAATAAAATTCACATGTTTATCATCTATATGAACTATATAAAATAATCTCGTTTGGAAAGAAATTGTTTTATAATAAAAAAAAATCCTATTTTTATTACCTATAAGAACTATATAAAATAATCGTGTTTTGAAATGAATTGTTTTACAATAAAAATCACATTTTTATTATATACATGAATTGTTAAAAATAGTGAAGTGTTGAAATAGAAGACAGTTGGATAAAAATATAATTTTATCAAATGCATGAACGAAATATAGTTTGAAATCGAAAAATCGATATATATATATATATATATATATATATATAATTGAAATATATCGAATAACGACGCTGCAGTTCGTATTTTAAAACCGTGATTTCAAACGATTATACCGAGAGATCCGACCATCGGATTTTCCCGAAACCGCAACCGTTGGGTCCGCTTTGGAAATATCTTTCCAACGGCACCAACTTTGTAAAGATCCAACGGTTGGATTGTCTGGAATGTTTAATTCAAATCTGAAGAAAAACAGCGCCAGAATCGATTATATATATATATATATATATAGTTATTTTAATCGAATAATGACGTTGCAGTTCGTATTTTGAAATCGAAAATTCAAACGATTATACCGGGAGACCCGACCGTCAGATTTTCCCGAAACTGGAACCGTTGGATTCGTTTTGGAAAGATCTTTCTAATGATGTAAATTTTGTGAAGATCCAACGGTTAGATTTTCAGATATGTGTAAATCAAATCTGGAGAAAAACAGCGCCACGGCCGCGTTATGGCCCGAAGCGTCGTTTTGAATAAATTGGCTATTTTAAATAAATAAAAATAGCGATAAATCGTTATAAAATATTATAAACGATATGGATGTGAAATTTAGAAATTAACTGAAGGTTGGCTAAGTCGAATGGTTTCTTGGGTATTGATTTGATGTTGGTTTCGGACTTCGGGGTTAATATTTGGGGAAATCGCTCTCTTACTGATTGACGGTTAGTGACTAATGAATTGAAATGATGCGTATGTATGTTAGTGTTGCACTTATTTATTATATACGCGAGTTGCTCAGAAAGACCGGGTTTATCCCATTTTGAATGACTGAATCGACGATAAGAAGTCGAAGATGAAGACGGGGGTTGAAGACAGATCTTCACCTCGTTTGGATGGTCACTGAGGTCCTGATTGAGAGGCATCCCGAAATATGGATAATTAGTGGTGATCGTCCAGACGTACATGGGAATCGATGAATATGCGAGGTATTTAGTGCCTCCGGTTTCGTTCAGACCCAGGACGGACTTGTGAATGGACTGTGTGTCTGACATTGGATTTTATTCTGTGTTGATTGATCTCTATTGAATATACATCTGTTTGGCGGCGGAGAATTTATTCTTTCGCTTAACGCCCTTCTCTGAAATGTACGAACTCAGAGGTTGTATATCAATGGACATCAGTCGCATGGCATGAATTCCTAATGTGGCATGCCTAAGTGGCAAATGATCAAGGCTTCTGTTGAAAAGCAAAGTCTTGTGGTGATGATCAAAGCACCGCCTGTATGGCGTAGCTTTGTGTATAATGTGAATTCGCGAGCCTCACACCTCGGTATGGATCAGAAACGGGAGAAGGACCTTAGGGAGGGCATGCGTTTCTTTCTAGCTAGGAGTTATGTCGTTGTTTTTACACGACCTGACATTTTACTTATGTGGATGATGGATAGCGAGGCGCCTCAGATATATCGGTCGATCCGGGACCGATGGAGTCATTCGTTGGCTCATTTACGCCCCCATAGGGCGGGGAGACGTAGTGTTTAGGCATAATAATCCACATCCGTGGACCAGCCCTGACGATCCAGGGGGCAGTTGCGGTTGTTCCTGAGACATGGGCTAGATTGTCTCGAATTCGGTAAGGACTATCTTTTGCCTTGGTTCATGACGGAAATCCAATTTCCAAATACAACATCGTACAGTTTTGATTGTGTATATATATATATGGCGACATGATATATGGTACCCATGTCGTCTATGATTGATAGTTACGATTCGAAATTGTTTTTGAAACATATAAACACTAGTAATAATATCAATTGTTTTTGTTTTCTTCGTATCAACCATATTTTGGCCATTATAAGGTTAAACTCTATCCTCCGGTTTGCGTTGCATTATGTGATGGGAACTGAGTCTTATAATGGCTTCATTTTTATAAAAAGCATTGCGATGTTTAAAAGAAAGATTTGTTTTAAAGCACTAGCAATCCAATGGAGTAAACCCGTTCCACGAAAGTGGCGTGGTCCTCTGATTAGCCATATTATTAATGTGTTGAGTAGATTTCTCATACCAGTCCCATGACTGACTCGTAGTTTGTTTCACTTTCAAACTCGGGTGCCCCTTTTTCTACACGGGCAGCCTTGTATTCAGGTTTAGCTGGTTCTTTCTGGATAGCTGGAGCTGAAGATGGATTCTATCATTTATCTCTTTTTATGTTGTTCAGCTCCTACTGTACATTATGTTTGTTTTCCGCTGTAGACATTTATGTATAGCTGGACTGTATTTGTACTAAGTATGATCCTGTATACTGTAACTCTGATGTTTACGTTTATCCACTATATTCTATTGTTCATTATCTGGTGTATTTACTAATTTCTGTTCTGCTATTATCTGTTTCTGTGTTATTTTCCAAAGATTACCCTTGTCTCCGTCAGTACAGGATTTGGGGTCGTCTAAAATCTAGTCATATTCTTCCTATTTCTTTCCCGGATCTTTTAATGAAAATTGTCAATCCATAGTTATTTGGTTTCAAATCAAATTAAAGGGAAAAGGAAAACCATGGATGATAGAACGGATTAGATCCAAAATTTAGGAAAGAATGAAAGGTGAGTGGGTTTAAGTTCTAGCCTTTAGATAATACTATGATTATCGTTTAATAATCCCCTTTTTGTAAGATGTGAAATTTCCAAATTAATTATAAATTATTGTTATAACAAGTTGAGATGTTAATGTGAATAATTCATACGTTGAACTAGTTAAAGTATTGGGATGATTACATGTTGAATAAACTTGTTAGAATATGAGCAATGATTACTTTTGTTATAATTATATGATTCACTTGGGGCATATTATTGGGTAAACGACATGTCTAACTTGTTGGATTTAAATAATTACCCGATTGAATGTTTACATGTCAAAATAGAATTAAACATATGTTGAAAAGGACATGCAACAAAATATAGGCAAAATTGGTTGGCATGTAAATTAGATTACTGCAAACTAGATTACAGTAAAAAGGATAATATGCCCAAAATTTTCATGAAATGGGAATAATTGTTTAAGAACGAACATGCCTAAATTCACAGATTTATAATATATATAAAAATATATGTGTATAACAAGATATGAATGAAAATGGCAATGATGGTAATTAAATGTCTAACTCATAAAATAAGAAAGAAGGGATGTAATGAACCGAGTTAGTGTGATACGAAGGAAAAGTGATGTATTTCCCTAAATGACCTATTTCTGAGAACGTGGTTGCAAGTAAGCCACAGAAAAATAAGTAAGAAAAGTAAAGAAATTACTTGCTACCACGAATTTTGATGGGAATACATTATGAAAATAAATCACCGATTCCTTCTATCAAACTGATAAGGTGCATGAAGTGTTTTTCTTAATTAAAATAAGGAACACATATTACAGTGAATGAAGAATACTGGAATACAATAGTAAAAGAAAATGGTTTAAAAGGGGAATGATAATCACCTACTATAAATAAATAACATTAATACAAATGTTGTATAATAGGTAGACTTGTCATAGGGACAAGTGGGGATTATAACTTAGGTTATACTAAACTAATAAGTAAATTGGATAACTAGTGAAATGAGATAAGGGACACTTAATTTTAAATTAAGTAATCAAAAAAGGGGAAAACCTGAAACCAGTTAAGAAAAGGGGAAAAATATATTGTACTTAATTATAAATTAAGTAATCCGTAAACCTTGAGGTTTGAAACCCGCTGATAAGAATAGCATGTTTAGACTTGTCTTAGGGGTAAGAGGAAATTATAACATAGGTTATAATAAATGGGTAGAGAAACTTATTAATGGGCCTTATTTAATAGAACTAAGTTAATAAATAAACAACGATAAGTTTTATGGATAATGTAAAATGGAATTATGATTAAATGAGAAAGAATGATGAAAACTTGTGAAATAAGTTATATTTAATCATAAATAATAACTGACAAGTTAAACAGAAAACATGTGAATTGAGATATACTTAATTACATATTAAGTAAAACACGTTATTGTAAGGATGAAATCAAACAAGAATATAAAAGGGATTGTGGATTACATATCTTGGGCCACAATCTAGAGAATAACATGTTGTGGGCTTATTAATAAACTTAAATGGGTTAAGTTATATGACTGAAATTAATAAGCAATAGAAACTTGGTAATTTGAATAAGAATTCAATATGAAAGGGAATAACCAATTTAAATGGAATACTGGTGAGGTAAGGCAAGCACGTAAAAGAAGGTTTAGGCGTAGGGTCTAACAACGTATTAAAGTGTGGTGCTTGGAGCAGTCTGTACGTTTGGGGGTGAATAACCCAACGGGGTGGATCATCGAGGTGTTATAAGGCACGAGGGGAGCTCATATTCATATGATTATTCTGACGGATTCGAAGGACTAGAAGGGGAAGCACGCGGCTTCCTGAGGTACGTAAGGTGCTCCTAGTCGTCCTCTGTGCGGTGGCAGATGTTTTAGGCTGTGCTCACAGAGGTTGGATCTGCGCGTAACTACTATGTGGGTGGACCTTGACTGCAGAAGCAGTTATGCAGTCAGAATGTTGTGACACAGTGATAACACGGTGATTCGGCGGCTGCCTCAACACGAGGCGGGGTCCGGATGTAACGAAATGGAATTTCGCTCGATCCGAATCAATCGCTAAACCGACCAACACCGTTCGAAACGCTTGATTGTTTTTAGAACACGACAAATCAGAACGCAGACGGAAGAACATTTCATTGTAAATTACAACAATTCGATCAGATACAAGGATATACAGAGTATAAATGAATAAAATACATTCGATAAATATCAGAGATTACAATACATTACATAGCAACGAAAAATAATACAAAATACAACTGAAGAAGATACACGGATACAAAGCTTTCCGGATATCGTTCCAGCTATAAATCAGGTCCCTGTGAATATAAATATGCAAAACCAGAACTACTAGCTGCCCATGTCAAAATAAGGGCACCCATAGTTTAGGTTAAAACAATAAACTCCAGGTCAGTCATGGGACTGGTGTGAGAACTACAACAGTTATTAATCTTTATTTTAAAGTTCGGTAAATCAACGGACCACGCCGTATAAAACGGAACGGGTTTCCTCCCAAGAACACCAGTGCATAAAACAACAACGCAATGCTAAATAAAGAAAAATGAAGCTATTATAAGACCCAGGTCCTATCACACAACGCAACAGAAGCCGGGGGATAGGGTTTTATCTTATAATAGCTAAAGAATGCTTGATACGTTTAAAAACAGATTATTTTGGTAGTACTATAAGTGTATAGTGTATAAAACAACTTCAAATCATAAGTATCAATCATAGACGGCATAAGCGCCCCATCCTACTATGTCGCCATATAAAGGATTACAACTAAAATCGAAACATCACGTATTGGAAGTTGGATTTCCATCTGTGAACTAAGGCAAAGGATAGTCCTTACCGACTTCGAGACAATCTAGCCCATGTCTCAGGGTCAGAGCGCATCGACCCTTGGAGCGACAGGGCCGGTCCACCGATGTGGATTAAAATTCCTGAACACTACGTTTCCCCGCCCTATGGGGCGTAAATGAGCCAACGAATTACTCCATCGGACCCGGATCGTCCGATCTAACCGAGGCGCCTCGCAACAGCAACAACCACATAAGTCAAACTCGTCAGGGCGTGTAAAACCACTAACGCCACTTCTAGCTAGAAGGAAATGCATGCCCTCCCTGAGGTCCCCTCCCATTTTTGGTTCACAACCGGGGTGTGAGGCTCGCGAATTCTTGTTACACAAAGCCATGCGACACAGGCCGTGCTTTGATCATTACCACAAGACTTTGTTTTTCAACAGAAGCCTTGATCATTTGCATCTTAGCATGCCACACAGGCAAACCACTCCATGCAACCGATATCCATCAATCACACAGAATGATATCCAATGTCAGACACACAGTCCATTTACAAGTTCGTTCTGGGTCTGAACGAAACCTGAGGCACCTAGTACCCCTCATATCCATCGATCTCCAAGTACGTCGGGATGACCACTGACCGATTCCCTCCTCTTGGGTGTATGACCCAATCAAGATAATCAGTAATTGTCCAAACGAGGTGAAGACCTCCGGTCTTCAACCACCATCTTCATCTTCGACACCACATCGAATTAGTTATTCAGAATGGGATAAACCCGGTCTTTCTGAATAACTCGCGTATCTAATAAACAAGTGTTACACAAACACAACATACGCCTCATTCCAAATCAGAATATTCTTTTATTCAAATATTCTTATACTTTGGGAAAAGTTATCATTAATTTTATCAAAGATAAATTCTTTTAAATTTATTCTTTAATCTTCCTTTGAATATCACTTCAAACTAGTCGGGATTAGCGAACCACACCTAAGTAATTATTTATTTTATTTCCCAATCCCAAACTAGTTACCCCATGAAGTAAAACTGGTCATACTTCATATCTAACACCACGGTGTTATCGGTAAATTCAATTACCATTTCACGTTCAAATATAATTAAAGATTTAACTACCGCCTGGTGTAAAACTGGTGATACTCCATTCTCGATCTTTTCAATCTAATTAAAGACTCATTAAAACTCCACTTAGTTTTAATCTTTAACTGGGTTAAAGAATCAATGTCATTTAAAACACGGTTCATGATAAACCCAAAATTACATTCCATTAATTATCGGGTTAAAAAACAAGCGTTATTTAAAACACTGTTAACGAAAAACCCAAAAATCAATACCCATTCAATTCCAATTAAATATTCTTTAATTGGTACACTTCATTAAATCTAAATAAAAAGATTTAATCTTTTTTCTCCACTGGGCTTAAGAACAGTGTTAATGAAGACACCATTCACGACAAACCCAAATCACATTTGATATTAAATACAAGGCTCTGAATAGAAAATATATCAGCTTATATTCAATATCAAATTCTACGACCAACAAATATCGTATTGGAAATAACGATATGTATATATATATCTTTCAAATTTCCATAACCACATCTGTATAATCACGAAATCCAACATCGAAATATTCCAAAGACAATTTCAATTCAAATCCATTCCAATTCAATTATTGGAAATTCTGGTTACTTTCAAAACCATTTCAAATCCAATTTATTTATTTTAAAAATAAATAAATTATTATTCTAGTTCAAAACTAGTTCAGTTCGATAAAAATCTATTTTTATCTTTTCAAATATGGAGTTTTTCATCCCAATTCTTCACAAATCATTTCTTATGATTTTACACAAATTATTACTATGTTTAATAAATTTATCAAGGCCCGTACAGTCGATTTCCATCAACGGCCATCGAACTGCACTTACAGCGACCTTTTTCAAATTTGATTTGGACATAATTCCAAATCCAACTGTTAGATTTCAAATTTCTAATATTTGTTAGAAAGCTCTTTTCGATACGAACCCAACGGTTCCGGTTTTAGGAGAATCCGACAGTCGGATCTCCCGCAATGTCCGTTCGAAGTCAATGGTCGAAATTCACGAACTGCCGCGGCGCGACGCGTTCTATTCAGGCCATTATATTATATATATAATATATACTTCATCGATTTCTTTTTAAAACGTATTTTATAAATCGTTTTAGATTCGTTTTCAAAACGATTTCAACTTCCTTTTCAAATTCAAGTCAAAATTGAATTTTCCCTTACAAATTCGTTTTAAATTTATTTCAAATTGATTTCAATTCAAATCGATTTTCACTTCAATTTCAATACGTTTTAAATTCAATTCAAAACGATTTCAATTCTATTTCAATCTAATTCGAATTTCAATTCTATTCAGTTTAATTCGAATTCATTTTCTATTCAATTCAATTTCAATTTGAATTGGATTCCTATTCAATTCAATTTTAATTCGATTTGAATTCTATTCAATTCAATTTCAATTCGATTATTGAAATCACTTTTCAATATTCATTTAAAAATGAATAAAATCGATATAAATATCGTTCACGTCAAAATGGCGTCAATCTAATCAACACGACTTCATATATTTCTATTTCCCAATATTCTATTTCAAATATCTCTTTTCAAATATTTCTATTCAGATATTCTATTTCAAAACTGGAATGAGGCTCAATCAATTACCATATAATGTTAATTATATGGATTTTCTACAACACACGTATAAAGTAACAACGATAAATAATCAACCATTATACAGAGTGCACCACACAACTGCATAAGCATTAAATATAAATAATTAATGCTTACACAGTCTGTCGACCAATCGATCGACATACAGCTAAATAATTGGGATTAATGTACGCCAAATATCATCCCAATACCCGTGTGGGGTTTCAAACAATCAAACACAGATTTTATTTATGCAATTGGGCGATGTGTAAAATTTATCGTCCCAATCAATATCAATCAAATCCGTGTATATAAACAAATCTCCGATTTGTTTATAAATATTTATTTTATATACATGTTAAAAATTCTATTTTAAACTATAAAATATTTTTAACTATATAAATATTTTATTTCATTTCACATCACATCACGCAATCAACTACACATCAAAATCAAACAAATAAGCATACAAGCCGTCCATGGTCTGTGGACGACGGGTGTCGGGTGCTACTAAACACCGTCTGCATCCTAGTATATATTTTAACTAGAAAACAAAATTAAAAGGTGAGAAGTTCTCACCTACTAGCTAAACAAAACGCCTTGATTCTTCATATGTAGAAAATCTCCGCCGTTTCTTCTTTCATCACTTTCGTCATTCGTATTCACTACATATATAAAAATGGAATTTTTACTTAGCTATTCAATATATAAAAATCGAATTTTTATTTCGCTTAGAAAATCACATTTTATACCACTACTTTATAGATAAAAATTCTATTTTTACACCGTTTCCTTCTATATAAAAATTATATTTTTAACCTTCTACAATATAAAAGATTATATTTTTATACTTCTACAATATAAAAGATTATATTTTTATACTTCTACAATATAAAAGATTGTATTTTTATACTTCTACAATATAAAACATTATATTTTTATACTTCTACAATATAAAAGATTATATTTTTATACTTCTACAATATAAAAGATTATATTTTTTACTTCTACAATATAAAAGATTATATTTTTATACTTCTACAATATAAAAGATTATATTTTTATCACTTCATTTCAATAAATAAAAAATCATATTTTTATTTGTACTTCATATACATTTACAACGCTTCTTTCTATATAAAAATTATATTTTTATATTTCTACTTCTTATATAAAGATCGAATTTTTATTATCTCTATTATATAAAAATCATATTTTTACTTACTTCGTTTACATTAAAAACTGAAAATAAATCTAAGTTGAATTCATATTAAAATCTGTTCTTTTCGCTTCATTCATATATAAAAAAACCCGATTTTTATACTTCATTCATATATATAAAAATCCGTTCTTTTCCAATAAAAAATTCACCTTTTACTTTATAAAAATCACATCTTTATCGCCATTTCAAACAAATCAAAATCACATCTTTATATGTTAATTTAAAACTCTAACCTTTATGTAAATAAAATCTATAACTTTATATAAATAAAAATCTCGTCTTCCATTTATATAAATTTCATTCAAAACCTCACCTTGATACGATCAAAAATCATGCCTTCATACAATTAAAAAAATCAAATCTTTCTCAGACAAAAATCGAATTTTCCTCTCATAAAAAATCATATCTATACACCATGTCCTCCGCATTAAAAATCGGATTTTTATTTAAATTAATAAATAAAAATAGGCAAAAGAAGAGAGAAAAGCTTACAGTACGAATTTCGAGAAGGGGGGGGGGCTGTCTTCGTCTATTGAGGGTGCAGGCGGAGGCGCGGGAGGTGGAGGTGGTGCTGGAGATTTTCGTCGGAGTTAGAGGTGGGCGGCGTTGGGTTGTGGGGCTCGGGGTTCAGCGTATTAGAGTTTCGGGGGGGGGGATCGTTGGCTAGAGGAACGAGAGGGAGGCGATAGGGGAGGGGCGACGGAGCTAGGGTGGCGGCGCCGGAGTGCGGTGGCGTGGGGGAGGGCTGGAGCGGCATCGACGAGGTCTGAAAAAGGGGCGGTCTCCTTTTTTTCCACGATCTGTTTAAAGAGAGGAGAGAGAGAAGGAAAATAAAAAGAAAGGGGGGGTTATATAAAAATTATATATATTATTTTAATTTATTTTCAATTCTAAAAGTAACTTTTTATTTTCAACTCGAAATTGAACACACCGACTGTCGCCCCTAGCTAATTACCCTCATTCCGAACACAATAGGATATGTCACGTAAGCTGATTCGATCGTTTCGATCAGTTTTCGTCAAAACCAACATATAACTCTATATATTGAATTTGAACGTGCATTTCAATTTATTGGGGTCACATACTAACTCGAAAATTCCCAAAAAATATTTTCTAGCTTCGTATTGATTATACGGCCCTAACAAAACTAATTTCGTCGAATTCCGAGATCGTTTAAAAAATGGCCATTTTCCAGTCGATTAAAATCAACTAAAACTGGTCAAACATGTTTTCCTTTGCCACGCTCACATATTGATTCGAAAAATTATGAAATTTGAAACCTAGCAATAACTTGATATCGCAGATCCAACAAAAGTGGTTTCGTCGAAAACCGAGGTCGTTTGCAAAATTCCCATTTTTAAGGGCTAGAATTCCATAGCGACTATTCTGAAAATTCATCTGGACATATCTTTTGATTCCCGCTATGAAATTTTGATTTTTTTCGGATTCGTTAGAAAGATATTCTCAATTAGATTCTAATATTTTTGGTTTCGCTAAAATCCGGTTTATTTTGAATCCTATGCATTCATTTGAATTTTGAAATCGAATTATCGAACTACCGCGCCATTTTCAATTCCTTTTATATATATAAATAAATTTTTATATTCTAACGACGATTCGAATAAATATATACGTTCGAATTCTATTCAAAATATATTTCTCGTCGTTATTATTTAAAATAATTCGTTTTAAATAATCAAAATTCGCTAGAATTGCCAAAATAAAAATTTTAAATTGGCTTAGAATTTCCGGGTTATTACACCGGACCTACAAAGATAGTTGATCGTTAGATACACGTCATCGACAGCTAGAGGGATGCGAAAAGACTAAAGCTAAACCCATGGTACCATTCACCTTTTGCTATCGGGGTAAGGAGTTGTGGGGAGACGCCAAATGGATGTTTAGATTGTTTGTTGTTAGGGGCACGTCGCTTAGCTCTTGTAGTCTTTACTAGTTGAAGGAAGGGCCTAGGTGAGGCCATAGCCACTGTGAAAACAGACCCTAGGAATATCTGTAGAGGCTCTTAAAAATAGGCCTGTACAGATGTGGAAAAGCTTCCGACCGAGTTCCGTGTTTCTTGTATCACCCTGTCATGGTGCACATTAGAGGAAGTGTGATTGAGGCATCGAGCTACAATTAAAGATACATATGGTGGACAGTCTAGATACATGCATGTCGGCTCTTGGTGGTGTATCATAGACTTAAGAGCATTACTCTGGTATGAATTCTAATTCAAACAAAGGTGGCAGTCCGTACATTTGCATAGCATAGTAATGGAAGATATGTGCGGAACGTAACATTGTTATATATAGATACGTACGTCACTACGAAGTAGGATGAGGGACTACGTATATTTCGATAATGTTATGGTGAAGACCATGCGAGTGGGATACTATGGGGTGTACCTTAATATTGGGGGTAGCTACTTATATACTATATTAGGTTAATCCACTGGGAAGTAAATGGGTACGACGTGTGTGTAAGCTTTGAGTGCTGATAACCCAAGTAACCTAATAACTAAGATTATATGATTGAACGGTATATGTAGGATTATACAAAGTGTATAGTTTAAATCCAGTCAACAGAACTTGTGTTCTGACCCCCTTTTCATAAAATACTCGCAGGTCAGATTTGTGGTAGAGACATGATAGCTTGGGATACTGGTTAGGCAGTATTAATAATACGGTAAGGCTATGTTTTGATTATACTATATTTTATCCATTCCGTTGTGAGATTTTTTCTGAGCTCTGACATATTTTAATTCTCTGTTTTTTCTGCAGGATACTAGAGCACAACAACTTGAGTTTCGATGGATTGGAATTTTGAAAAAAAATTCGGTCTGTTGGAATTCGGGTTGTCACAAACTACCACTATAACCCCTTCCTGGGAGCTAACCAGTGTCGGACATTAGTAGTAATCCATTCGATGTGAAGATCACCAGAACTATTCAATTTATATTATCAGTCTTCTTTCACAGAAGCTCATCTCGATTATTACCAAATCAAATTCGATTAGATTCCAATTTAATATATTACATCCATCAGTAGTAATTCATCAGTAGTAACCTGAACTATTCCATTTACATTAACGGACTTCTTTCACATAATTTCATCTCGATTATTACCATATCAAATTCCATTTGATTCCAATTTAATATATTAAACTGGAAAATTGAACTTTGGAAATTTTCCATTAAATCTTAATAAAAAGATTTATAAATTCCAAATCATATCTTCATTGTTAATTGGGCTAAAGAACAAATGTCTTAAATAACACTATTCTTAAACCCAGTTGAAAAAAGAATAAACCTTTTAATTAAGATATAGAGAAGTTTACCAATTAATTAATATTTAATTGAAATTGAATTGAAATCGGATTTTGGGTTTGTCGTGAATAGGGTCTTTAATAGCACAGTTCTTAAACCCCGTTGAGAAAGGAATAAATCTTTTAATTAAGATTAATGAAGTTTTCCAATTATATTTATTAATTGGAATTAAATAGAAGATGATTTTGGGTTCGTTGTGAACGATGTTTTAGTTGACATTTGTTCTTTAGCCCAATTAACAGTGAAGATATGATTTGAAATTTATAAATCTTTTTATTAAGATTTAATGGAAATTTTCCAAAGTAAAGTTTTCCCATTTAATACGTTAAATACCAAAGCTCTAATACCAAGGCATATTAGAACGAAATGAAAGAACTCATCAGAGATAGGATTAGTAATATCCTATAAAAATGACTCATTAGAGATAGGGTTAGAAATGCCCTAGAATGAGTTTAAAGAGTGTTATTTATAAAAACAAATTTAATTTTGAAAATTATACCTTATTATACGTATTTGAGTATTTTATTTTATGTGGAATTTGGACTATCAAGTATAAGAAGATTTTTAGTGTATACCTGACGAGATGTATATTCGAAGTCTCAAATATACTAGATAGATATAGAATCACACTCTAGTCGCGTGGAGATGATTTTGATGGTCGCTATAGTATCATCAGCATTTACGTTCGAGTTTTGAAAGTAGGATATCTATATATTTCCAGTTGACTGGTGTGGGAAGCAAAAACTTAGTTAGGGTTTATGTTTGTGATTTGGCACTGAAATCTGATTTTTGAGTATATATAAAAGTTATATATTTGAAAAAGCTAATCAACTAATTTATTGTTGGTTATGATGTGTGATTATTAGTTCAACTGATTTATATATTGGAATGGCAAAAACCAATAAGAGAGTGAAAGGTGAATTAAGCCAAATCGAATCAAATATTGAACTGAATTGAAATTGTCTATATGTACATGTGTATATAATGAACAGGTTATAGCATGGAAGCTAAGAAGAGGAGTAAAATTGTATACCCGACAAATAGGTACATGTTTACTATATTCATTGGGTTTGATGATTTTGTGAGCCGCTTGGCTTTTTCTTTTTCTTTTTCTTTTTCTTTTTAATTGATATGATCCCTGTGAGGAAAGTTGTAGTTTTACCGATCAGCCCGTACAAAGGAGGTTATGGCAAAAAAATTCAAAAATTTAAGGCATTAACCAAATTTTTGAGAAATTAGAAAGTCCTTAGAAACTGAAAAGTTGAAGAACTTGAGTCAAGCGAAGGTTGAGTTGATTAAGTAAACAACCTTCGATTTTATCATTCTTTTCGTGAGAACAAGACACATTAGAACCGAACGAAAGAATTCATCAGAAATAGGATTAGTAATATCCTATAAGAAAAGCTCGTTAGAGATAGGATCAGTAGTATTCTAGAATGAGTTAGAAGTGTGTTATTTATAAAAAAATGAATTTAATTTTGAAAAGTGTATCATATTATACGTATTTGAAAATTTTATTTTTATATCGAATTTGGACTATCGGTTATAACAAGATTTTGTATATACGCCTTGCAAACATATATTCGAAGTCTCAAATACACTGGATAGATACGGGATCACACTCTAGTCGCCCGGAGATGATTCTGATGATTGTCGCTACATCATCAGCATTTATGTTCGAGTTTCGAAAGTTGATATCTATATATTTCCAATTGACTGGTGTGATAACCGAAACTTAGATAGGGTTAGTGTTTGAGATTTGACACTAAAAACATGATTTTGATATATATTATAGTTATATGTTTGGAAAGTTAATCAACTAATTGATTACTGGTTGTGATGTGTGGTTATTAATTTAACTAATAAAAATATTGGAATGATAAAACTAATATGAAAATGAAAGGTAAATTTAACCAAATCGAATCAAATACTGAATTAAAATTGAAAATTGATTGGAATTGTATATATGTACATGTATATATGTTGTACAGGTCATAGCATGGACGCTAAGAAGAGGAATAAAATTGTATACCCGACAAATATGTACATGTTTACTATATTAATTGGGTTTGATGATTTTATGAGCCGGTTAGCTAGCCGCTTGGCCTTTTCTTTTTCTTTTTGATTGACGAGGGCCCTGTGAGGCAAGTTGTGTTTTTACCAATTAGCTCGTACAAAGGAGGTTATGGCGAATTTTTTCGAAAATTTAGGGTATTAGCCAAATTTTAGAAAATTTAGAAAATTCTTAAACAAAGTTGAAGAATGAAAGTTGGAATGGTTAGTTAAACAACTTTTAGCTCCGTTCCTTTTCAAGGACGAAAAGATTTTAAGTAGGGGAGATTGTAACAACCCGGAATTTCTGAACAAATTTAAAAAATTTATTTTAGCTATTTTAATGGGTTTTGAATATTTAAAATGATTTATTTTAAACAATAATGACTAAAAGTTAATTTTAAATGAAGTTAGAACGTATAGATTTATTTTTAATTACAAAACGAGTTTGAAATGGTGCGGTAGTTTGAAAATTCGATTTTATATTTCAATTAAATGTATATAACTCAATATAAACCAGAATTGGATAAAACAAGAAATGTTAGAATCTGTTTAATTATTTCTTTCTAATGTATGTAAGAAACTGAGAGTTCACTTTATAAATTGAAAGCTACATCCAGTTTAAAAACTAGAATAGTCGCTATGTAATTTTATATATTTTAATATAATATACAGCCCTTAAAAAATAGCCATTTTGCAAATGACCTTCGTTTTCGACGAAACCACTTTTGTTGGATCCGGAGTGTCAAATTATAGCTAGGTTTCAAATTTCATAATTTTTGGAATTAATATGTGAGCGTGGTAAATTTAAACGTGTTTTGAATTTCAATTTAGACTTAATCAACTAGAAAAAGCCCATTTTTCAAACGGTCTCCAAATCTGACGAAATTAGTTTTGTTAGGACCGTATCGTCGAAACATAGCTAGATTTATTTTCCTGTAATTTTTGGAGTCAGTATATGGCTCCAGTAAATTAAAAAGTACATTTAAAATTCAACATATTGATTTACATTTTAATTTTGATAAAAACTGTTCGAAATAGTCGAATTGGCTTACGAAACACATTCCATTGTGTTTGGAATGAGAGTATTTAGCTAGGAATGACAGTCGTTGGTTTTGAGTTGGAGTTCGAATGAAAATCCTCATTTAAACGAAATAAAATATATAAAAATATAAATATATATATATATAAACACGTTGAAAATCCTGCTCCCTCTCTCTCATTTCTTCAATGCACTGCCAGAAGAAATTAATGGCCAGCACCGCTCCAAATTTCGGCCCCAAATCTCATTCAATCCATTCAACAATCAAAGAAACCCTTAACTGAAAATTGTAGAGCTCATCATGAGCAACTGAATGAATGGTTATGATTTGGAACCTCGACCTGAGGTGATTGTATTTTGCACCTAAAGCCCTGCCATTCGCAGGCGTCTCCACGTCGCCATGGGCCACCGAATTGGCCATAAATGTGGATGGTGGGAGGTGTTGTGACGGCGGTGGTTGTAGGATGTTCGAATTGGAGGCGTACGACCTAGGGGTGCGTGCGAAGGGAAGGTTCGGCGGTGAACGATGGGTACGGGAATTCGCTTAGAACGAAGAAGAAAGGGGTGGCCAGATTTAGTTAATTGGTAATTAGGGTTAATTAAGAAAATAATTATATTATAATTATTGTGAAAACTTGTAAATCGATATCTATTTCATATGACATCAGAAATTTGCAAATTCAGAACCGTTGGAATTGTGAAGACGAGAACTACAACATGGAACTGACTAGTTCGGAAGTGAAGCAAGTTACAGTTTTTGATAAAATTAGACGTCTAGTTTGATTTTATTAAAAATAAAAAAGAAATTCAGAAATAAAGACAGACGGAGTGGGACCCAATGTGAGAACTCTCTCACTAAAATAATTTTTGTTATGTTATTTATTTTTGGAGTTCAACACACGAATTCCCACAAATTATTGAAATTGGAAGCGATGTATGGATATTAACGACACTCGCATTTCAGTCTCCACGAAAGGACATTTGTGGCGCCTTAAATGGCATTTGGTTATTGAGTATTTATTTATATGGATGATTTGGTAATTTGTGTATTGTTATGTTTAACATATTAAAAATAATGTTATCATTAATGGGATAGTGGAAATTAAATTATAAATATCCATTTATAATTTAAACAATAAAATGGGTTAATTAGAAAAATAATTCAAACCGAATTAGAATTTGTTAAATTTATTTACCAATGATTTATTTGAATCAACTGTTGTTGTTTGAAAACCCAACAAAGGTATTGGGATAATACTTGATATACACTTATCCTAATAATTAGTGGTATGTCAATCGATGGGCTGACAGACCGTTTGGAACGTTATTTATTTATTTTAACGTTTATACAGTTGTAGAATGCACTCTGGATGATGTTTGAATGTGGAATGATTATTTATCATTATTGTTGAATACATGCGATGTATGAAATCCATATAACTGAAATTATATGGTAATTGATTGAGTCACATTATGATTCAGAAATAACTAATATTTTAAAATAATATTTAGTGAAGAAATAAAATATGATTTTGATGTCCAAATTTGGATGGACACGAAAATATATTAAAAAAAATAAGTCGGGTTAATATTAAAATAATATCGAAGAGAATTGATTTCAAAATCAGATATTTTGAAAATAGTATGATTTTAATATTATAATGATATGGAATATTCAATTCTAATTTAAAATTAAAATAGAAGTTGGAATCATTTTAAAATGAATTTATAAACGATTTATAAAATAGGTATTAAATGGAAATCTACGATATATATATATTATATATATTTAAATGGCCTGAATAGAATGCGCCATGCAGCGACCGTTCATAGATTTCGACCATTAACTTTAAACTGATGTAACGGGAGATCCGACCATCGGATTCTCCTAAAACCGGAACCTTGGGTTCGTCTTGAAAAGTGCTTTCGAATGAATATAAGAGATTTGAAGTCTAATAGTTAGATTTGAAAATATGTCCAAATCAATTTTAGAAAAGGTCGCTATGGATGCAGTTCGGTGGATGTTATTGGAAACCAATTGTAAAGGCCTTAATAAAATTATTAAAAATATGGGAAAATTATGTAAAATCATAATAATTATTTGGGAAGATTTTGGATGAAAAATTTCAAGTCTGAAAAGATAAAAATATATTTTGATCGAAATGAACTAATTATTAACTATAATAATAATCCAATGCTTTGAAATAAATAAATTGGATTTGAAATGGTTTTGATATAACCAGAATTTACCAACTTATGAATTGGAATGGATTGAATGGAAATAATCTTCGGAATATTTGGATAATGGATTCCACGATTATACAGATATTGTTGAGAAATTTAGAAGATATATATATCGTTATTCCGAATACGATATTTGTTGGTTTCAAAATTTGATATTGAATATAACCGATAAAATTTCTATTCAGAGCCTTGTATTTAATGTCAAATTGGATTTTGAGCTTGTCGTAAATGGTTACTTAAATTACACTGTTCTTAAACCCAGTTGAGAAAAGAATAAATCTTTAAATTAAGATTTAGAGAAGTTTACCAATTAATTAATATTTAATTGGAATTAAATTGAAATTGGATTTTTGGGTTTATCGTGAACGGTGTTTTAAATAACATTTTAACCTAATTAACAGTGAAGACATGATTTGGAATTAATAAATCATTTTATTAAGATTTAATGGAAATTTTCCAAAGTAAAGTTTTCCAATTTAATATATTAAATTGGAATCGAATGGAAATCGATTTTGTAAAAATTGAGATGGGCTTCTGTGAAGAAAGACCAATACTATATATGGAATTTAAAAGGCTTCGCCGTTATTCCATTTGTATTATTAGTCTAATACGGAAATTCATATTGATTTTGACTGATCTGATTTCCACGGAGATTCCATTTGGATGGAATTGGATTTTGTGGTTTATCGTGAACTGTGTTTTAAATGACATTGGTTCTTTAACCAATTAAAGGAAGGATTGATTTCCTAAAGTTGAATAATCATTAAATAATAATTTTTAGGAAGATTAAAACCAGTTGGGGTTTTAATAAATCTTTAATTAGATTGGAATGAGAATGAGATAATTAAATTTATTGAATTCTTGAAATGATCGAGAATGGAGTACCAGCAGTTTAACTCCAGGCGATAGTTAAATATTTAACTAGATTTGAACGAGAAATGGTAATTAATTTACCGATAACACAGTGGGTGTTAGATATGGAGTACTACCGGTTTTGCTCCATGGGATGAATAGGTTGGGATTAGAAAGATAAAATAAATGATCACTTCGGTAAGGCACGATAATCCCGACTAGTTAATCAAATCTTTTGAAATTGATATCCAAAGGAAAATCAAAGAATAAATTTAGAAGAATTTATCTTTGATAAAATTAATGAGAACCTTCCCCTAAAGATGTGAATAATTGAATAAAAGAATATTCTGAATTGGAATGAGGCGTGTGATGTATTTTTATAGCACTTGATTATTGATTATAAAATATGCGAATTATTCGGAAAGACCAGGTTTAACCCATTCTGATTAATTAATGTGACGACTAAAAGTCGACGATGAAGACGGTGGTTGAAGACCGGAGATCTTCACATCGTATGGACGATTACTGATGTCTTGATTGGGATGTACACCGAAGACAAGGTAATAAGGGGTGATCATCTATACGTACTTGGAGATCGACCGAATATGTGAGGACCTCTCTCCTATATTGGACATATGGGACAAGGGATAAGGTGCCTTCAGTTTCATTCAGACCCAGAACAAACTTTTAAATGGATGTGTATCTGACGTTGGATTTCCTTCTATGCTTGTTGATTTCTATTAAATATATATCTGTTTGATGGCGGAGAATTTATTCTCTTTCTTAACACCCTTTCCTGAGACGTACGAGCTTAGAGGTTATATATTGATAGACATCAGTTGCATGGCGTGAATTGTCAGTATGGCATGCTGAGATGCAAATGATCAAGGCTTATTTTGAAATGCAAAGTCTTGTGGTTGATGATCAAAGCACGACTTTAAATAGCATAGCTTTGTGTATAGCGTTAATTCGCGAGCCTCACACCCCTTATGAGTCAAAAACGAGATAGTGACTGCAGCAAGTGCATGCGTTCCTTTCTAGTTAGGAGTGGTGTCATGGTATGGAGCCCAGACAATTTTACTTATGTGGATGATGGATTGCGGGGCGCCTCGGATTTGAGTCCCTAGTGGCTCTTGATATGGTCAATGTATTGACCAGATTTTATGCCCCATAAGGCAGGGAAACGTATGTTCAGGAATAACCAATCCACTAAAGTAAGTGTGTCGGCTCTGAAGATTCAAGGGCTCACCTGAGTCTGAGTCCTGAGGCACGTGCTAGAGTGTCTCGAATTCGGTGAGGACGATCCCTTGACTCGACTCATAGATGTAAATTCAATTTCCAATACGTGACCTTTTGGTTTTAGTTGTAACCCTGTGAAGAAAAGGAATTTCGCTCGGTCCGAACCGGTCGCTAAACCGATCTAGACCGTTCGAAACGCCTGATCGTTTTGAGAACACGACAAAATAGAACGCAGACGGAGAACATTTCATTGTATATCACAACAATGCATCAGATTACAAGAATATACAGAGTATAAATGAATAAATATTACACAGAAAAATATCAGAGATTACAATACATTACATAGCAGCGGAAAATAATACAATACACAACTAGAATGAGATATACGGATACAAAGCTTTCCGGATATCGTTCCAGCTGCAAACCAGGATCCTGTGAATATAAATATGCAAAACCAAAACTACTAGCTGCCCGTGTCGAAAATAAGGGCACCCAGAGTTTAGGTCAAAACAATAAATTCCAGGTCAGTCATGGGACTGGTGTGAGAACTAAAAACAGTAATCTTTATTTTTAAAGTTAGGTAAATCAAGGGACCACGCCGTATAACACGGAATGGGTTTCCTCCCAAGAATACCAGTGCATAAAACTAACAGCGCAATGCTAAATAAAGAAAAATGAAGCTGTTATAAGACCCAGGTCCTATCACACAATGCAACGCAAGCCGGGGGATAGGGTTTTCCCTTATAACAGCCAAAGAATGCTTGATACGTTTAAAAACAGATTATTTAATACTATTATAAGTGCATAGTATAAAACAACTTCAAATCATAAATATCAATCATAGGCGGCATGGGTACCATATATCATGTCGCCATACTAGTTCTACAATTAAGACCGCAAAATCACGTATTTGGAAATTGGATTTCCGTCTATGAACAAAGGCAAAAGATAGTCCTCAACCGATTCGAGATGCTCTAGCCCGCCACTCAGGACGCAGACTCAGGTGGGCCCTTGGATCGTCAGGGCCGGTCCACCGATGTGGATTAAAATGCCTGAACATGCGTTTCCCCGCCCTATGGGGCGTAGGTGAGCCAACTAAATGACTCCATCGGACCCGGATCGTCCGATCAAACCGAGGCGCCTCGCAACAGCAACAACCACATAAGTCAAACTCGTCAGGGCGTGTAAAACCACTGATGCCACTTCTAACTAGAAAGAAACGCATGCCCTCCCTGATGTCCTCTCCCGTTTCTGGTTCATACCGGGTGTGAGACTCGCGAAGTGAACGTTACACAAAGCTACGCCACAAAGGCCGTGCTTTGACCATCAACCACAAGACTTTGCTTCTCAACAGAAGCCTTGATCATTTGCCACTTAGGCATGCCACACAGGCAATTCACTCCATGCGTTTGATATCCATCAATATATAACCCCTGAGCTCGTACGTCTCAGAGAAGGGCATTAAGCAAGAGAATAAATTCTCCGCCGCCAAACAGATATACATTTAATAGAGATCAATCACACGGACTAAAATCCAATGTCAGACACATAGTCCATTTACAAGTCCGTTCTGGGTCTGAACGAAACCGGAGGCACCTAGTACCCCGCATATCCATCGATCTCCAAATACGTCTGGACAATCACCAACTGTTTCCATCTTATTGGGTGTACATCCCAATCAAGATCATTAGTAATCACCCAAACGACGTGAAGACCTCCGGCCTTCGACCATCGTCTTCATCTTCGACTTATCGTCGTATTAGTTGTTCAGAATGGGATAAACCCGGTCTTTCCGAATAATTCGCGTAAATTTTAAATAAGTGTTACACAAACACAACATACGCCTCCTTCCAATTCATTAGTCACTAACCGTAAATTAACAAGAGAATAATTCCCCAAATATTAACCCCGAAGGCCGAAACCAACATCAGATCAATATCCAGAAAACCATTCTGCTTGGCTAACCGACAGTTAGTTTCTGAATTTCACATTCATAGGGAAAGGTTCCCATTAATTTTATCCAAGATAAATTCCTTGAATTTAATCTTTAATCTATTTTTGAATATCAATTCAAACTAGTCGGGATTAACGAACTTTTCCGAAGTAATCATTTGTTTTAATTTCCCAATCCCAACCTATTCATCCCATGAAGTAAAACGGGTCTTACTTCATATCTAACACCACGGTGTTATCGGTAAATTCGATTACCATTTCACGTTCAAATCTAATTAAAGATTTAACTAACGCCTGGAGCAAAACTGGTGATACTCCATTCTCGATTTTTTTCAATCTAATTAAAGATTCATTAAAACTCCACTTAGTTTTAATCTTTAACTGGGTTAAAGAATCGGTGTCATTTAAAACACAGTTCATGATAAACCCAAAATCACATTCCATTAATTATCGGGTTAAAGAACAAGTGTTACTTAAAACACTGTCCACGATAAACCCAAAAATCAATATCAATTCAATTCCAATTAAATATTATTTAATTGGTACACTTCATTAAATCTAAATAAAAGATTTAATCTTTCCTCAACTGGGTTCAAGAACGGTGTTAATGAAGACACCATTCACAACAAACCCAAATCACATTTGATATTAAACACAAGGCTCTGAGTAGAAAATGTACCGGCTTATATTCAATATCAAATTCTACGACTAACAAATATCGTATTGGAAATAACGATATATATATCTATATCTTTCAAATTTCCATAACAACATCTGTATAATCACGAAATCCAACATCGAAATATTCCGAAGACAATTTCGTTTCAAATCCATTCCAATGCAATCATTGGAAATTCTGGTTATTTTCGAAACCATTTCAAATTCACTTTATTTATTTAAAAATAAATAGAATTATAATTCTAGTTCAAAACTAGTTCAATTCGATAAAAATCTATCTTTATCTTTTCAAATTGGAGTTTTTCATCCCAAATCTTCACAAATCATTTCTTATGATTTTACACAAATTATTACTATTTTTAATTGTTTTATCAAGGCCCGTACAGTCGATTTCCATCAATGGCCATCGAACTGCACTTACAGCGACCTTTTCCAAATTTGATTTGGACATAATTCCAAATCCAACCGTTAGATTTCAAATTTCTAATATTCGTTAGAAAGCTCTTTTTCGATACGAACCCAACGGTTCCGGTTTCAGGAGAATCCGACGGTCGGATCTCCCGTAATATCCGTTTGAAATCAATGGTCAAAATTCATGAACTGCCACGGCGCGACGCGTTCTATTCAGGCCATTATATTATATATATAATATATATACTGTAACACCCCGTGTATTCTATAACTGTGGAATTAACAAATTAAAGTATAATTAATTTGAAATAAAAGAACTAAGGGAAACGGGATTCGCCATTGCGTTCGTCTCGGAAAAATACGCGAAATAGAGTCCGAGTTTTCGAAAAACGGAGTCCGTATGAAGAAGATATAGCCTCCGGAAGTTTCTGAATTAAGTTTAAAATTCGAACAGAATAAAACAGTTTAAAATTAAAAACCGGGCCCAATTGGCCAGGGCGGGAAAAATCCCGCCTGATGCACCCAGGTCGACTGGGCTGTCGACCCGGTCTAACCAGGTCGACAGGGCTGTCGACAGGGCTGTCGACAGGGCTGTCGACCTGGTCCAGAGCCAGGTCGAACCCAGCCCAACCTGGCTGGCCTATTCTCTGTTAGTCGATTTTCTGTAGTCTGCTTTGTCATTAGGGCTAGGTGGCAGGCTCTAATTGGTCTCTCTTTCGAATGAATGGCTACGATCAATCCAAGCAACATCGATGGTCCTAATCAGTTCATAAACTCTATAAAATGACCCTAGACTCTACCTAGGTTTCTTACACAATTCTCTAGCCTCCATTGCTCTCTTCTTCTAATAAAAAAAATAAAAATGGCGTCGCTGCTCTGCTGGAATTAAAACTAGAAGATAATCAACATCAGCCTAAGCAACTCAATTCAAACTAGAGATTAGAGTTTCTGCAAAGATTCTACAACAAGTTAAAGTTCTTTCTTTAATCCAATCAAGGCAAGTACAGTTATTTTCCGCTATAAACGTTAATTATAATTTTGATATGTTTTTAATTCTGAATCTGAGATTGTATAAGATTTGTTTTCTGTGACTGTTCTGTATCCCTTTTCTTCTTTTCTGTTTCTATAGCCAGGCTACCACGAGCCTGTGCCTAATCTCATAAGAGATGAACGTATGAACGCAAATTTTGGGATAAATAATGAATGATGCATTGAATGTATGACTTTAGGTCTGAGGCATAAAATATATTGGACATATGCATAAATTTGACTATGAACATATAATTTATGCATGTTGTATGCATAGTTATGTTGTAATTTAGATCTGTAATTAATTAGAAAAATAAGCATATGTTATAAACAAGTTTTAGACCTATGCATGTTCTGTGATAAAAGAAGAAGAGGAACCACTGTAAGATTACATATGATTTGAGACTTTGAACAAAATGCATATAAAAGTCAAGATTTGATTTTTAGAAGATATGATTTTAAAGATTTAAATTGTTGGGTATAGTTTGCATCATGATTCATGACTTAAAAAGAAGAAGATATGGAAGCTTAAGTGTAAAAGATTTACATTAATTAGGATATCTATTATTGTGATTACACCTAAATAGGGATTTTTGGGATATATGGCATGCATTGAAATTAATGGTTATATGTGGTATAATTTATATGTGAATCTGCTGTAAAATGCTAGTTTAACAAAAAAAAAATTGGAACATATGTTATATGGCAAATTATGTCCATATTCTGCGCTTATGCAAACATGGAGTATATGTTGTGAATCATGACAATTATGTAAGCATATGAATTTAGGCCAATTTATGATTGGGCAAGGCATGTAAATAGAACTTTTAGAAATATTAAATTTGCTAAATCTGCTAATTTGTCAAGTTGCCTAAACTACTAGTTTTGTTATATTGCCTAGACTGCTAATTAGATTGAAATGCCTAATCTGTTAAATTTGTCGGTTGAAATGCCTAACCTGTTATATGCCAAAATCTGCTAAGTTGCTAAATCTGTTAAATCCGTTAAGTCATATAAAATCTGTTATCTGCTATGTTGATATAATCATCCTGTTATTGATATAATCTGAATTGGCATATATATTGGGCGTGCGCATAAACGGTAAATTATTAATTAATTGGCCGCAAAAATAAACATGGCTAACTCGAGGTTAGAATGAGTTTGCGGCGTAAATCTGCCCGGAACCGCCCGGCACATCCAGTGGCCGCAAACAATAGGTTCTAATGTGAGAAGTTAGTCATAACATGCGTAAGACACGAGGTTAGGTCTGGCTTGTGGCAGAAGTCTGCCCGGAACCGCCCGGCATATCCAGCGGCCACAAGCTACCGACCTAATGTGAGAGGTCTGTGCATTAATAATTAATTAATGCAAATCTAAGATAAGAATGACGTCTAAAAAACGTATTGGGGAAAATAGGGTTAAACCAACGGGATTAATAGATGTAGTAAAACCCGCCCATGAAACTGTAGGCCCAATACAAAGTTAGACAAATCTGAAAAATCTGTACATCTGACCCGTTAGTCTGAAAACTTGTTAACTTAATCTATGAATTAGTAAATCTGAATTCTGCATGTCTGAACTTGTAAACAAGTTAATCTGAAATCTGTTAGTCTGGGGACACAAGGTTAGGAGGGGAATTACTTGTGTCATCTGTTGTATGGGACCCATATTAGTCAGTAACCCTTTCTGGTATCAAAACTTTGACCCAACAGTAAGTAGGGTCCGGGCACGCTTACTGAACTAATTATAAGTGGTTCATTCTGATAATGGCGAGGGGTGTTGATGGTGCGTTCCAACCGGGTCATGTGCGTGCATGGATCCCGGTCTGCCTCTGAGGATGTAAGACGCCGTGACATCTGTAAATAGGTCTGTGCCAATTGGTTGTCACTTTAGGGAGTGATACACCCTACTGTGGGGCCGACACAGGATATTTATGTATTAGGGAGCCGATCGCTTGGGGTAGGGTTTTAGGGTATGCTTAGTTCTGTCTGTTTCTGTTGGTACCGTCTGTTTCTGTTGGGTGGTAACACCTGTCTGTTTCTGTGTGGTACCGTCTGTTCGGGTGGTAAAGGCCCATTACTAGTGTACACCTAATTCCACATTCTGTCTCCATAGGGATAAAATCTGTTTCCTCTTCTGTCTGTTTCTGATCGGGTAGTAAAGGCCCATTATTAGCATTCTGTTTCTGTTAAAGTATTCTGTACCCGTTCCTGCTTCAAGTTAGACATTAGGGTGACACCTAATTCTGCTATACTAGTATTAGTGCAGAGAAGTGTAAAACAATAGTTTATATCATTCTGTTTTTCTGTTATATCTGCTACACCTGTTATAGTTATCTCACATCCAGTTTTATGTTCATATCATATTATTATCTGTTCATAAGCTGAAAGTCACTGGACTTGCCAGACTTTTTGTCTGACCCTTGTTGTTTCGCCTCCTTTCTTCCGTTTCCCCCCCAGGTTATCCAAGGAGGGAAATACTTTAGCTTGATCCGGATTTCTCTTTGCTTGAAGTGCTTAAAGTATGGCTTGGCTCTGTATAGCTTCCGTTCCATGGGGATTATGATTTTAAACTATGCATTTTGAAGGCTTTTTGTACAAGACTGATATTTTGTACTTGAATTCTGAAATTGAAAGGATGTAACCATATTAATTTCTGTTTCCGCTGTAATAAAGTTAAAATTTTGCAAGTACTGTTTTATCTGTCTTGTAAGTTTCTGTTCTGTTTACTAAAATGCTCCACCAAAGTTAAGGCATTCCCTTTGTGAGTGACCCTAACGGAGGTGGGGTGTTACATATACTTCGTCGATTTCCTTTTAAAACGTGCTTTATAAATCATTTTAAATTCATTTTCAAAACGGTTTCAACTTCATGTTCAATTTCAAATCAAAATTGAATATTCCAATATAAATTCGTTTTAAATTCATTTCAAATCGATTTCAGTTCAACTTGATTTCTAATTCAATTTCAGTTCTAATTCAATTCAATTTCAATTCGAATTCATTTGTACTCAATTTCAATTCGAATTCATTTATATTTAATTTCAATTCGAATCCATTTATATTCAATTTCAATTCGAATTCATTTATATTCAATTTCAATTCGAATCCATTTATATTCAATTTCAATTCGAATTCATTTATATTCAAAAAAATCAGATTTTGAAATCACTTTCGATTTTCATTATAAAATGAATAAAATCGATATAAATATCGTTCACGTCAAAATGGCATCAATCTAACCAACACGGCTTCATATGTTTCTATTTTCAAATATTCTATTTCAAATATTTCTATTTCAAATATTTTTATTTCAAATATTTTTATTTCAAATATTTTTATTTCGAAACTGGAATGAGGCCCAATCAATTACCATATAATGTTAATTATATGGATTTTCTACAACACATGTATACAATAACAACGATGAATAATCAACCATCATCCAAAGTGCATTCTACACTGTATAAGCATCAAATATAAATATTCAACGCTTATAACAGCCTGTCAATCAATCGATCGACATACAACTAAACAATCGGGATTAGTGTACGTCAAATATCATCCCAATACCCGTGTGGGGTTTCAAGCAATCAAACACATATTTTTATTTGTGCAGTTGGGCGATGTGTAAAATTTATCGTCCCAATCAATGTCCTTCAAATAGGTGTACATAAACAAACCGTCTGGTTTGTAAATGAATATTTATATATTCACATTCACGTTAAAAGTTATATTTTTAACGATCAAACTATTTTATTCAACCTATGAATATTCTATTCGGTTCATTTATTAAATAAAATGTTATCTTTATTTTTCTAACATATTTTAGAAAATTTCGGCGGCATAACGGCACAATACTAGAAACGGGACAAGGCCTAGCCTTATCCCCGGTCTAGTGAAGGCCCACGCCATTCACATAATCAATCAAATCAATTTCATTTCACCAAACAATTCAATTCAAACCAAATAATCTAACCAACTACACAACCAAACAATTTAACAAACAAGCCATCCATGGTCTGTGGATGACGGGTGTCGGGTTCTACTAAACACCGTCTACATCCTAGTATATATATATAACTAGAAAAAGAAATTTAGAGTGAGAAGTTCTCACCAAAAGCCAAACCAAACACCGCGACTCTTCTGATGTAGAACATCTTCGTCGTGCTTTCGACTTGGTTCCATCGCACTCTGTTTCACACGGTATACATTAAAAATCACATTTTTATTTCAGCGCTATATATATAAAATATTATATTTTTAACACGCTTTTAAGTATATAAAGGTTATATTTTTATCACGTTACTTTAAATAAAAAGACTATATTTTTAACACGCTACTTTAAATAAAAAGACTATTTTTTTACAACGCTATTATAATAGATAAAGACTATTTTTTTAAAATGCTATTATAATAGATAAAGACTATTTTTTTACAGCGCTATTGTAATAGATAAAGACTATTTTTTTACAATGCTATTATAATAGATAAAGACTATTTTTTTACAACGCTATTATAATAGATAAAGATTATATTTTTAACACGCTATTTTTATCACTTTAACCTCACAGTAAAGATCACATTTTTATCACTTTAACTTCACAGTAAAAATCACATTTTTATCACTTTAACTTCACAGTAAAAATCACATTTTTATCAATCTAACTTCACAGTAAAAATCACATTTTTATCACTCTTCTATATAAACAAAAATTCGATTTTTTTTCCAATGTTTTTATTATGAACAAACATCTTGATTTTCTTTCATATATATATATAAAACTAATCTTCCTTTTATATAACGTATAATCATAAAAATCAGAACTTTAAATTAACTAGACAAAATAAAAGGAAATTAAACTCACTGTTATTTTCGGTTTAGGTGTTGGTGGAGGCCGTCTTGGGGCTTGAGATCGCTGGAGGAGGGGGATGGCCTGGTGCTCGTCGCGGTGGCGGTCAGCAGAGGGTGGCGTGGCTCCACAGGTCGAGGCGACGGGATTTTGAATGGGTTCGGGGGGGTTTGTTGTGACGAGAAGGAATTCCGCTCGATCCGAACCGGTCGCTAAACCAATCTAGACCGCTCGAAATGCCCTATCGTTTGAGAACACGACAAAACAGAATGCAGACGGGAGAACATTTCATTGTATATAACAACAATGCATCAGATTACAAGAATATACAGAGTATAAATGAATATTACACAGAAATATCAGAGATTTAAATTACATTTAAATACATAGCAGCGGAAAATAATACAATACACAACTAGAAGGAGATATACGGATACAAAGCTTTCCGGATATCGTTCCAGCTGTAAACCAGGATCCTGTGAATATAAATCTGCAAAACCAAAACTACTAGCTGCCCGTGTCAGAATAAGGGCACCCAGAGTTTAGGTTAAAACAATAAACTCCAGGTGAATCATGTGACTGGTGTGAGAACTAAAACAGTTATTAATCTTTATTTTTAAAGTTCGGTAAATCAAGGGACCACGCCGTATAACACGGAACGAGTTTCCTCCCAAGAATACTAGTGCATAAAACCAACAGCGCAATGCTAAGTAAAGAAAAATGAAGCTGTTATAAGAACCAGGTCCTATCACACAATGCAACGCAAGCCGGGGGATAGGGTTTTTACCTTATAATAGCCAAGAATGCTTGATACGTTTAAAAGAAATCATTTGATACTATTATAAGTGCATAGTGTATAAAACAACTTCAAATCATAAGTATCAATCATAGGCGACATGAGCGTCCCATGCCACTATGTCGCCATATATAGGTTTACAAATAAAACCGCAAATGTCACGTATTTGGAAATTGGATTTCCGTCTATGAACCGAGGCAAAAGATAGTCCTCAACCGATTCGAGACTGTCTAGTCCGAGTCTCAGGCAAGCGCGCAGACAAGCCTTGGATCGTCAGGGCCGGTCCACCGATGTGGATTATTATGCCTGAACCATACGTCTCCCCGCCCTATGGAGCGTAAATGAGCCAACGAATGACTCCATCGGACCCGGATCGTCCGATCTAATCGAGGTGCCTCGCAACAGCAACAACCACATAAGTCAAACTCGTCAGGGCGTGTAAAACCACTGACGCCACTTCAAACTAGAAAGAAACGCATGTCCTCCCTGAGGTCCTTCTCCCATTTTTGGTTCATACCGGGTGTGAAACTCGCGAAGTAAACGTTACGCAAAGCTACGCCACAAAGGTCGTGCTTTGATCATCACCACAAGACTTTGCTTTTCAACAGAAGCCTCGATCAATTGCCACTTAGGCATGCCACACAGGCAATTCACTCCATGCGTTTGATATCCATCAATATATAACCCCTGAGCTCGTACGTCTCAGAGAAGGGCGTTAAGCAAGAGAATAAATTCTCCGCCGCCAAACAGATATATATTTAATAGAGATCAATCACACGGACTAAAATCCAATGTCAGACACACAGTCCATTTACAAGTCCGTTCTGGGTCTGAACGAATCCGGAGGCACCTAGTACCCCGCATATCCATCAATCTCCAAGTACGTCTGGACGATCACTAACTGTTTCCATCTTCTTGCGTGTACAGCCCAATCAAGATCATCAGTAATTATCCAAACGACGTGAAGACCTCCGGTCTTCGACCATCGTCTTCATCTTCGACTTATCGTCGTATCAGTTATTCAAAATGGGATAAACCCGGTCTTTCTGAATAACTCGCGTATATTTTAAATAAGTGTTACACAAACACAACATACGCCTCATTCTCATTCATCAGTCACTAACCGTAAATTAATCAAGAGAATAATTCCCCAAATATTAACCCCGAAGGCCGAAACCAACATCAGATCAATATCCTGTAAACCATTCTGCTTAGCTAACCGACAGTTAGTTTCTAACATTTCACATTCATAGGGAAAGGTTCCCATTAATTTTATCAAAGATAAATTCTTTAATTTATTCTTGAATCTACTTGTGAGTTTCGATTCAACTAGTCGGGATTAACGAACCTTACCGAAGTAATCATTTGTTTTAATTTCCCAATCCCAACCTATTCATCCCATGAAGTAAAACTGGTTATACTTCATATCTAACACCACGGTGTTATCGGTAAATTCAATTACCATTTCACGTTCAAATCTAATTAAAGATTTAACTAACGCCTGGAGCAAAACTGGTGACACTCCATTCTCGATTATTTCAATCTAATTAGAGATTCATTAAAACTCCACTTAGTTTTAATCGCTAACTGGGTTAAAGAATCAGTGTCATTTAAAACACGGTTCACGATAAACCCAAAATCACAATCCATTAATTATCGGGTTAAAGAACGAGTGTTATTTAAAACACTATTCACGATAAACCCAAAAATCAATATCAATTCAATTTCAATTAAATATTATTAAATTGGTACACTTCATTAAATCTAAATAAAAAGATTTAATCTTTTCTCAACTGGGTTCAAGAACAGTGTTAATGAAGACAACATTCACGACAAACCCAAATCACATTTGATATTAAACACAAGGCTCTGAATAGAAAATATACCGGCTTATATTCAATATCAAATTCTACGACTAACAAATATCGTATTGGAAATAACGATATATATATATATATATATATATATATATATATATATAAAAATCTTTCAAATTCCCATAACAATATCTGTATCATCACGAAATCCAACATCGAAATAATCCAAAGACAATTTCGATTCAAATCCATTCCAATATAATTATTGGAAATTCTGGTTATTTTCAAACCCATTTCTAATCCAGTTTATTTATTTTAAAAATAAATAGAATTATAATTCTAGTTCAAAACTAGTTCATTTCGATAAAAATCTATTTTTATCTTTTCAAATATGGAGTTTTCATCCCAATTCTTTCTAAATCATTTCTTATGATTTTACACAAATTATTACTATTTTTAACAATTTTATCAAGGCCCGTACAGTCGATTTCCATCAACGGCCATCGAACTGCACTTACAGCGACCTTTTTCAAATTTGATTTGGACATGATTCCAGATCCAACCGTTAGATTTCCAATTTCTAATATTCGTTAGAAAACTCTTTTCGATACGAACCCAACGGTTCCGGTTTTAGGAGAATCCAACGGTCGGATCTCCCGCAATGTTCGTTCGAAGTCAATGGTCGAAATTCGCAAACTCCCGCGGCGCGTTCTATTCAGGCCATTATATTATATATATAATATATACTTCGCCGATTTCAATTCAAAACGTGCTTTATAAATCGTTTTAAATTCATTTTCAAAACGGTTTTAACTTCATATTCAATTTCAAATCAAAATTGAATATTCCAATTTAAATTCATTTTAAATTCATTTCAAATTGATTTCAATTTCAGTTCTTTTTCAATTCAATTCAATTTCAATTCGAATTCATTTCTATTCCATTTCAATTCGAATTCATTTATATTCAATTTCAATTCGAATTCTTTTATATTCAATTTCAATTCGAATTCGTTTATATTCGATTTCAATTCGAATTCATTTATATTCAATTCTCTTCAAAATATCAGATTTTGAAATCACTTTCGATATTCATTATAAAATGAATAAAATCGATATAAATATCGTTCACATGAAAATGGCGTCAATCTAATCAATACGGCTTCATATATTCCTATTTTCAAATATTCTATTTCAAATATTTCTTTTTCAAATATTTCTATTTTAAAACTGGAATGAGGCCCAATTAATTACCATATAATGTTAATTATATGGATTTTCTACAACACATGTATATATCAACAACGATGAATAATCAACCATCATCCAAAGTGCATTCTACACTGTATAAGCATCAAATATAAATATTCAACGCTTATAACAGCCTGTCAATCAAACGATCGACATACAACTAAACAATCGGGATTAGTGTACGTCAAATATCATCCCAATACCCGTGTGGGGTTTCAAGCAATCAAACACAGATTTTTATTTGTGCAGTTGGGCGATGTGTAAAATTTATCGTCCCAATCAATGTCCTTCAAATAGGTGTACATAAACAAACCGTCCGGTTTGTAAATGATTATTTATTTATTCACATTCACGTTAAAAATTATATTTTTAACGATCGAACTATTTTATTCAACCTATGAATATTCTATTCGGTTCATTTATTAAATAAAATGTTATCTTTATTTTTCTAACTTATTTTAGAAAATTTCGGCGGCATAACGGCCCAATACTAGAAACGGGACGAGGCCTAGCCTTATCCCCGGTCTAGTGAAGGCCCACGCCATTCACACATCAATCAAATCCATTCATTTCACCAAACAATTCAGTTTCAATCAAACAATCTAACTAATTTTTGCAATCAAACAAACAAGTCCATGGTCTGTGGACGATTGTGTCGGGTGCTACTAAGCACCGTCTGCATCCTAGTATATATATAACTAGAAAAGAAATTGAAGAGTGAGAAATTCTCACCGAATGCTATCCAATACCACGACTCTTCATTTATAGAAATCTTCGCCATTCTCGCTCTTGTCACCTTCTTCGCCCGTATTCTCTACATATATAAAAATCACATTTTTACTTCGCTATTCAATATATAAAAATTGAATTTTTACTATGCTATTCAATATATAAAAATCGAATTTTTACTATGCTATTCAATATATAAAAATCGAATTTTTTCTATTTTAAAAAACTAATCTTTTCTATTTTAGAAATCTAATCTTTTCTATTTTAAAAATCTAATCTTTTCTATTTTAAAAATCTAATCTTTTCTATTTTAAAATCTAATCTTTATACTATTTTAAAAATCTAATCTTTTCTATTTTAAAAATCTAATCTTTTCTATTTTAAAAATCAAAACCTTTATACTATATATAAAAAATCAAAACCTTTGGAAATCCTTTCAGTTTATAAAATCAAATCATCTCAGATTTTTGTTTGCTTATCATACATATGTAAATCGGTTTTATTTTCCTGAATAAATTAAAGTAAATAAAATAAAATAACCTTACTGTTGAAGTTTGGGGGAGAGGAGGGCTCACTGTCGGCTCAGGAGGAGGTGGCGGAGAGGGAGCAGGCGGCGCCGGCGGGTGGGCCTGGTGGTGGCGTGACTTGGGGTGCGGCTGTCGATTTGGACGGGGTTTGGTTTGGGCGAGTTGAAGGAGGAGGAGGTCGGGGTGTCACGGCGGCGGGAGGGGAAGGGTTCCAGTGGGCTGACGTCGATGGTGGCAGTGGAGCGTCGACGGATTAGGGGAGCGACGGGTGAAAAGCATCGGGTTTTAATTTTTTTCTTTTTTTCTTTTTCTGCGTTGACTTGAAGGAGGAAAGAGATAAGGAGATTTTATAAATATATATATATTTTTTATTATTTTTAATTTCAAAAAGTAACTTTTTCTTTCGAAACCCGAATCGAACCCAACGATTGTCGTCCCCAGCGTATTACCCCCATTTCGAACACAATGGGATATGTATCGTACGCTAATTCAACCGTTTCGATCAGTTTCCATTGAATTTACATTTAAATCATTATATTGAATTTTATACGTACATTTCAAATTACCGGGGTCACATACTAACTAGAAAAATTCCCGAAAAATATTTTCTAGCTTCGTATTGACGATACGGTCCTAACAAAACTAGTTTCGTCGAATTCTGAGACCGTTGGAAAAATGGGCAATTTCCAGTCAATTAAAATCAACTGAAACTGGTCAAACGCGTTTTCCTTTTCCACGCTCACATATTGAATCGAAAAATTATGAAGTTTGAAACCTAGCAATAATTTGACATCACGGACCCAACAAAACTGGTTTCGTCGAAATCCGAGGTCGTTTGCAAAATGTCTATTTTTAAGGGCCTGAATTCCATAGCGACTATTCGGAATTTTCAACCGGACATATCTTTTGATTCCCGCTATGAAATTTTGATTTGCCGGATTCGTTGGAAAGATATCATCAATTAGATCCTAATGTTTCTTGTTTCACTAAAATCCGGATTGTTTTGCACCCGGTACATTCAATTGAAGTTTGAAATCGAATTATCGAACTATCGCGCCATTTTCAATTCTTTTCATAAATATAAATAAATATTTATATTCTAACGAGGAACTATATAATATATACGTTCGAATTCCATTCAAAATAAATTTCTCGTCTATATTATTTAAAATAATCTATTTTAAATAATCAAAATTCGCTAAAATTGCCAAAATAAAAATTTTAAATTGGCCCAGATTTTCGGGTTGTTACAATCTCCCCCATTTAAAACTTTTCGTCCCCGAAAAGGAACAAAGTCGAAAGTAGTTTGATTAATCAACTCTACGTTCGATCTGTCTTCCATTCTCTAACTTTTCAGTTTTTGAGAATTTCCAAATTTTCAAAAATTTGGCTAACACCCGGAATTTTCGAAAAATTTCGCCATAACCTCCCCTGCACCGGGAGCCACGGGAAAATCCCGAAATTCCCATATAGGCCTTCTGATCTCAAAAAGAAAAAGAAAAAGCCAAGCGGCTAGCCAATAGGCTCATAAAATCATCATCACCCAAACAAAACAGTAAATTATAGTAAACATGTACCTATTTGTCGGGCAAACAAATTCTATTCTCTGCTCTAGCCTCCTTGCTATGACCTGTTCAATGTAAGTATATGTATATGCAAGCAAATGCGACCAATTTCAATACAATTCAATATTTGATCAAATTGGCTATATGGTTAAAATTTCAACTAACAAACAATAATCAAACAACACAACCATCAATCAATTAGTGAATTAGCTTTTGAAATTCATAACTTTGGTATATAGTCAAAAATCACATTTTTGATGCCAAATCACAACAATAGGCCCTATCTAATTTTGGTTCTCACACCAGTCAATAGGAAATATATAAAAAGTCCACTTTGGTCGCTCGAAAATAAATACTAGCGACGGTGCCCCATCACCAGAATTATCCCCGGGCAACTAGAGTACGATTCTATAACTATCCAGTATATTAAAACTTCGAATACACGTTTGCAAGACATATATGCAAAATCTTTATATATCGGATTGTCCAAATTCAATGTAAATAACTAATCAAATACGAATAGTTGATTTAAATTTTCAAAACAAAAAAATTGTTTTCATTTTAAAATTTACTCTTCACACTCGTTCTAGGATACTACTGATCCCATCTCTAACGAGTCATTCTCATTGGATATTACTAATCCAATATCTGATGAATTCTTTCGTACGGTTCTAATGTGCCATGTTCTCTAAGCTTTGTAAACCAAAGCTCTGATACCAACTGTGACGAGAAGGAATTCCGCTCGATCCGAACCGGTCGCTAAGCCGATCTAGACCGCTCGAAACGCCCTATCGTTTGAGAACACGACAAAACAGAACGCAGACGGGAGAACATTTCATTGTATATAACAACAATGCATCAGATTACAAGAATATACGAGTATAAATGAATATTACACAGAAATATCAGAGATTTAAATTACATTTAAATACATAGCAGCGGAAAATAATACAATACACAACTAGAAGGAGATATACAGATACAAAGCTTTCCGGATATCGTTCCAGCTGTAAACCAGGATCCTGTGAATATAAATCTGCAAAACCAAAACTACTAGCTGCCCGTGTCAAAATAAGGGCACCCAGATTTTAGGTTAAAACAATAAACTCCAGGTGAGTCATGTGACTGGTGTGAGAACTAAAACAGTTATTAATCTTTATTTTTAAAGTTAGGTAAATCAAGGGACCACGCCGTATAACACGGAACGAGTTTCCTCCCAAGAATACCAGTGGATAAAACCAACAGCGCAATGCTAAGTAAAGAAAAATGAAGCTGTTATAAGACCCAGGTCCTATCACACAATGCAACGCAAGCCGGGGGATAGGGTTTTTACCTTATAATAGCCAAGAATGCTTGATACGTTTAAAAGAAATCATTTGATACTATTATAAGTGCATAGTGTATAAAACAACTTCAAATCATAAGTATCAATCATAGGCGACATGAGCGTCCCATGCAACTATGTCGCCATATATAGGTTTACAAATAAAACCGCAAATGTCACGTATTTGGAAATTGGATTTCCGTCTATGAACCGAGGCAAAAGATAGTCCTCAACCGATTCGAGACTGTCTAGTCCGAGTCTCAGGCAAGCGCGCAGACAAGCCTTGGATCGTCATGGCCGGTCCACCGATGTGGAATATTATGCCTGAACCATACGTCACCCCGCCCTATGGGGCGTAAATGAGCCAACGAATGACTCCATCGGACCCGGATCGTCCGATCTAATCGAGGCGCCTCGCAACAGCAACAACCACATAAGTCAAACTCGTCAGGGCGTGTAAAACCACTGACGCCACTTCTAACTAGAAAGAAACGCATGTCCTCCCTGAGGTCCTTCTCCCGTTTTTGGTTCATACCGGGTGTGAAACTCGTGAAGTAAACGTTACGCAAAGCTACGCCACAAAGGCCGTGCTTTGATCATCACCACAAGACTTTGCTTTTCAACAGAAGCCTCGATCAATTGCCACTTAGGCATGCCACACAAGCAATTCACTCCATGCGTTTGATATCCATCAATATGTAACCCCTGAGCTCGTACGTCTCAGAGAAGGGCGTTAAGCAAGAGAATAAATTCTCCGCCGCCAAACAGATATATATTTAACAGAGATCAATCACACGGACTAAAATCCAATGTCAGACACACAGTCCATTTACAAGTCCGTTCTGGGTCTGAACGAATCCGGAGGCACCTAGTACCCCGCATATCAACCGATCTCCAAGTACGTCTGGACGATCACTAACTGTTTCAATCTTCTTAGGTGTACAACCCAATCAAGATCATCAGTAATTATCCAAACGACGTGAAGACCTCCGGTCTTCGACCATCGTCTTCATCTTTGACTTATCGTCGTATCAGTTATTCAAAATGGGATAAACCCGGTCTTTCTGAATAACTCGCGTATATTTTAAATAAGTGTTACACAAACACAACATACGCCTCATTCCCATTCATCAGTCACTAACCGTAAATTGATCAAGAGAATAATTCCCCAAATATTAACCCCGAAGGCCGAAACCAACATCAGATCAATATCCAGTAAACCATTCTGCTTAGCTAACCGACAGTTAGTTTCTAACATTTCACATTCATAGGGAAAGGTTCCCATTAATTTTATCAAATATAAATTCTTTAATTTATTCTTGAATCTACTTGTGAGTTTCGATTCAACTAGTCGGGATTAACGAACCTTACCGAAGTAATCATTTGTTTTAATTTCCCAATCCCAACCTATTCATCCTATGAAGTAAAGCTGGTTATACTTCATATCTAACACCACGGTGTTATCGGTAAATTCAATTACCATTTCACATTCAAATCTAATTAAAGATTTAACTAACGCCTGGAGCAAAACTGGTGACACTCCATTCTCGATTATTTCAATCTAATTAAAGATTCATTAAAACTCCACTTAGTTTTAATCGCTAACTGGGTTAAAGAATCAGTGTCATTTATAACACGGTTCACGATAAACCCAAAATCACATTCCATTAATTATCGGGTTAAAGAACGAGTGTTATTTAAAACACTGTTCACGATAAACCCAAAAATCAATGTCAATTCAATTTCAATTAAATATTATTTAATTGGTACACTTCATTAAATCTAAATAAAAAGATTTAATCTTTTCTCAACTGGGTTCAAGAACAGTGTTAATGAAGACAACATTCACGACAAACCCAAATCACATTTGATATTAAACACAAGGCTCTGAATAGAAAATATACCGGCTTATATTCAATATCAAATTCTACGACTAACAAATATCGTATTGGAAATAACGATATATATATATATATATATATATATCTTTCAAATTCCCATAACAATATCTGTATCATCACGAAATCCAACATCGAAATAATCCAAAGACAATTTCGATTCAAATCCATTCCAATATAATTATTGGAAATTCTGGTTATTTTCAAACCCATTTCTAATCCAGTTTATTTATTTTAAAAATAAATAGAATTATAATTCTAGTTCAAAACTAGTTCATTTCGATAAAAATCTATTTTTATCTTTTCAAATATGGAGTTTTCATCCCAATTCTTTCTAAATCATTTCTTATGATTTTACACAAATTATTACTATTTTTAACAATTTTATCAAGGCCCGTACAGTCGATTTCCATCAACGGCCATCGAACTGCACTTACAGCGACCTTTTTCAAATTTGATTTGGACATAATTCCAGATCCAACCGTTAGATTTCCAATTTCTAATATTCGTTAGAAAACTCTTTTCGATACGAACCCAACGGTTCCGGTTTTAGGAGAATCCAACGGTCGGATCTCCCGCAATGTTCGTTCTAAGTCAATGGTCGAAATTCGCAAACTCCCGCGGCGCGTTCTATTCAGGCCATTATATTATATATATAATATATACTTCGTCGATTTCAATTCAAAACTTGCTTTATAAATCGTTTTAAATTCATTTTCAAAATGGTTTTAACTTCATATTCAATTTCAAATCAAAATTGAATATTCCAATTTAAATTCGTTTTAAATTAATTTCAAATTGATTTCAATTTCAGTTCTTTTTCAATTCAATTCAATTTCAATTCGAATTCATTTCTATTCCATTTCAATTCGAATTCATTTATATTCAATTTCAATTCGAATTCTTTTATATTCAATTTCAATTCGAATTCGTTTATATTCGATTTCAATTCGAATTCATTTATATTCAATTCTCTTCAAAATATCAGATTTTGAAATCACTTTCGATATTCATTATAAAATGAATAAAATCGATATAAATATCGTTCACGTGAAAATGGCGTCAATCTAATCAATACGGCTTCATATATTCCTATTTTCAAATATTCTATTTCAAATATTTCTTTTTCAAATATTTCTATTTTAAAACTGGAATGAGGCCCAATTAATTACCATATAATGTTAATTATATGGATTTTCTACAACACATGTATATATCAACAACGATGAATAATCAACCATCATCCAAAGTGCATTCTACACTGTATAAGCATCAAATATAAATATTCAACGCTTATAACAGCCTGTCAATCAAACGATCGACATACAACTAAACAATCGGGATTAGTGTACGTCAAATATCATCCCAATACCCGTGTGGTGTTTCAAGCAATCAAACACAATTTTTTATTTGTGCAGTTGGGCGATGTGTAAAATTTATCGTCCCAATCAATGTCCTTCAAATAGGTGTACATAAACAAACCGTCCGGTTTGTAAATGATTATTTATTTATTCACATTCACGTTAAAAATTATATTTTTAACGATCGAACTATTTTATTCAACCTATGAATATTCTATTCGGTTCATTTATTAAATAAAATGTTATCTTTATTTTTCTAACTTATTTTAGAAAATTTCGGCGGCATAACGGCACAATACTAGAAACGGGATGAGGCCTAGCCTTATCCCCGGTCTAGTGAAGGCCCACGCCATTCACACATCAATCAAATCCATTCATTTCACCAAACAATTCAGTTTCAATCAAATAATCTAACTAATTTTTGCAATCAAACAAACAAGTCCATGGTCTGTGGACGATTGTGTCGGGTGCTACTAAGCACCGTCTGCATCCTAGTACATATATACCTAGAAAAGAAATTGAAGAGTGAGAAATTCTCACCGAAAGCTATCCAATACCATGACTCTTCATTTATAGAAATCTTCGCCATTCTCGCTCTTGTCACTTTCTTCGCCCGTATTCTCTACATATATAAAAATCACATTTTTACTTCGCTATTCAATATATAAAAATCGAATTGTTACTATGTTATTCAATATATAAAAATCTAATCTTTTCTATTTTAAAAATCTAATCTTTTCTATTTTAAAAATCTAATCTTTTCTATTTTAAAAATCTAATCTTTTCTATTTTAAAAATCTAATCTTTATACTATTTTTAAAATCTAATCTTTTCTATTTTAAAATCTAATCTTTTCTATTTTAAAAATCAAAACCTTTATACTATATATAAAAAAATCAAAACCTTTGGAAATCCTTTCAGTTTATAAAATCAAATCATCTCAGATTTTTGTTTGCTTATCATACATATGTAAATCGGTTTTATTTACCAGAATAAATTAAAGTAAATAAAATAAAATAACCTTACTGTTGAAGTTTGGGGGAGAGGAGGGCTCATTGTCGGCCCAGGAGGAGGTGGCGGAGAGGGAGCAGGCGGCGCCGGCGGGTGGGCCTGGTGGTGTCGTGACTTGGGGTGCGGCTGTCGATTTGGAAGGGGTTTGGTTTGGGCGAGTTGAAGGAGGAGGAGGTCGGGGTGTCATGGCGGCGGGAGGGGAAGGGTTCCAGTGGGCTGACGTCGATGGTGGCAGTGGAGCGTCGGCGGATTAGGGGAGCGACGGGTGAAAAGCATCGGGTTTTAATTTTTTTCTTTTTTTCTTTTTCTGCGTTGACTTGAAGGAGGAAAGAGATAAGGAGAGTTTATAAATATATATATATATATATATATTATTATTTTTAATTTCAAAAAGTAACTTTTTTCTTTCGAAACCCGAATCGAACCCAACGACTGTCGTCCCTAGCGTATTACCCCCATTCCGAACACAATGGGATATGTATCGTAGGCTGATTCGACCGTTTCGATCAGTTTCCGTTGAATTTACATTTAAATCATTATATTGAATTTTATACGTACATTTCAAATTACCGGGGTCACATACTAACTAGAAAAATTCCCGAAAAATATTTTCTAGCTTCGTATTGACGATACGGTCCTAACAAAACTTGTTTCGTCGAATTCTGAGACCGTTGGAAAAATGGCCAATTTCCAGTCGATTAAAATCAACTGAAACTGGTCAAACGCGTTTTCCTTTGCCACGCTCACATATTGAATCGAAAAATTATGAAGTTTGAAACCTAGCAATAATTTGACATCACGGACCCAACAAAACTGGTTTCGTCGAAATCCGAGGTCGTTTGCAAAATGTCTATTTTTAAGGGCCTGAATTCCATAGCGACTATTCGGAATTTTCAACTGGACATATCTTTTGATTCCCGCTATGAAATTTTGATTTGCCGGATTCGTTGGAAAGATGTCATCAATTAGATCCTAATGTTTCCGGTTTCACTAAAATCCGGATTGTTTTGCACCCGGTACATTCAATTGAAGTTTGAAATCGAATTATCGAACTACCGCGCCATTTTCAATTCTTTTGATAAGTATAAATAAATATTTATATTCTAACGACGAACTATATAATATATACGTTCGAATTCCATTCAAAATAAATTTCTCATCTATATTATTTAAAATAATCTATTTTAAATAATCAAAATTCGCTAAAATTGCCAAAATAAAAATTTTAAATTGGCCCAGATTTTCGGGTTGTTACATTTGTTCCCGTGACTGGAGAAAGGCGAGAGGAGGACGGGGAGAGCAGCGGTTGGAGGCGGAAGAGGGGGACGCGGTGGCGAAGGGGACCCGCGATGGTGGTGGTGCCGGTTGGGCGACGGGTTGAGGAGATCCGATTTCTTTTGAGGAAGGGGGGGTTTGTTTTGTGAAGGGGAAAATTAACGGGGGAGGGGGGGTATTTGATTATTTATATTCTATTTTAATTATTTATTAATTGATCCTCTAATTGTTTGCTTATTGATCTGAATTCAAAATCAAATCCAACGACTGTCGCCCCTAGCGTAATACCCTCATTCCGAACTCAATGGGATATGTATCGTGATCCCGTTTGGCTGTTTCGATCAGTTTTGATTTAAATTAAAATATAATCCTTTATATATCCAATTTAAACGCACAATTCAAATTACCGGGGCCACACACTAACTCGAAAAATTATAGAAAAATTATTTCTAGCTTCGTATTGTCGATACAGTCCTAACAAAACTAGTTTCGTCAAATTCTGAGACCGTTTGAAAAATGGCCATTTTCCAGTCGATTAAAATCAACTGAAACTGGTCAAACGCGTTTTCCTTTGCCACGCTCACATATTGATTCGAAAAATTATGAAATTTGGAACCTAGCAATAATTTGACATCACGGATCCAACAAAAGTGGTTTCGACGAAATCCGAGGTCGTTTGCAAAATGGCTATTTTTAAGGGCCCGAATTCGATAGCGACTATTCAGAATTTTCAACTGGACATATCTTTTGATTCCCGCTATGAAATTTTGATTTTTCGGATTTGTTGGAAAGATATTATCAATTAGATCCTACTGTTTTTGGTTTCGCTAAAATCCGGATTATTTTGCACCCGTTACATTCAATTGAAGTTAGAAATCGAATTATCGAACTACCGCGCCATTTTCAATTCCTTTTATAATTATAAATAATTTTTTATATTCTAACATCGATCTATATAACCACATACGATTGAAGTTCATTCAAAATAAATTTCTCGTCGATATTATTTAAAATAATTCATTTTAAATAATCAAAATTCGCTAAAATTGTCAAAATAAAAATTTTAAACTGGCCCAGATTTCCGGGTTGTTACAATCTCCCCTACTTAAAACTTTTCGTCCCCGAAAAGGAACAAAGCCGAAAGTGGTTTGATCAATCAACTCTAAGTTCGATCTGGCTTCCATTCTCCAACTTTTCAGTTTTTGAGAATTTTCAAATTTTTCAAAAATTTGGCTAACACCCGGAATTTTCGAAAAAATTCGCCATAACCTCCCCTGCACCGGGAGCCACGGGAAAATCCCGAAATTGCCATACATGCCTTCTGATCTCAAAAAGAAAAAGAAAAAGCCAAGCGGCTAGCCAATAGGCTCATAAAATCATCATCACCCAAACAAAACAGTAAATTATAGTAAACATGTACCTATTTGTCGGGCAAACAAATTTTATTCTCTGCTCTAGCCTCCTTGCTATGACCTGTTCAATGTAAGTACTTGTATATGCAAGCAAATGTAACCAAATTTCAATAATATTCACTATTTGATAAAACTGGCTATATGGTTAAAATTTCAACTAACAAGCAATAATCAAACAACACAACCATCAATCAATTAGTGAATTATCATTTCAAATTCATAATTTTGATATATAGTCAAAAATCAAATTTTTGATGCCAAATCACAACAATAGGCCCTATCTAATTTTGGTTCTCACACCAGTCAATAGGAGATATATAAATATCACACCTTCAACACTCGAACACTAATTCTGATGATGTAGCTACAATCATCAGAATCATCTTCGGGCGACTAGTGTGTGAATCTATATCTATCCAGTATATTAAAATTTCTAATATACGTTTGCAAGGCGCATATGCAAAATCTTTATATACTGGACTGTCCAAATCAATATGAAATAAATAATCAAATACGAATAATTGATTTTAAATTTTCAAAACAAAATTGGTTTTCATTTTTATTTTAAAAATTTACTCTTCACACTCGTTCTAGGATACTACTGATCCCATCTCTAACGAGTCATTCCCATTGGATATTACTAACCCAGTTTCTGATGAATTCTTTCGTATGGTTCTACTGTGTCAGGTTCTCTGCTTTGTAAACCAAAGCTCTGATACCAAATGTGACGAAAAGGAATTTCGCTCGGTCCGAACCGGTCGCTAAACCGATCTAAACCGTTCGAAACGCCTGATCGTTTTGAGAACACGACAAAATAGAATGCAGACGGAGAACATTTCATTGTATATCACAACAATGCATCAGATTACAAGAATATACAGAGTATAAATGAATAAATATTACACAGAAAAATATCAGAGATTACAATACATTACATAGCAGCGGAAAATAATACAATACACAACTAGAATGAGATATACGGATACAAAGCTTTCCGGATATCGTTCCAGCTGCAAACCAGGATCCTGTGAATATAAATCTGCAAAACCAAAACTACTAGCTGCCCGTGTCGAAAATAAGGGCATCCAGAGTTTAGGTCAAAACAATAAACTCCAGGTCAGTCATGGGACTGGTGTGAGAACTAAAAACAGTAATCTTTATTTTTAAAGTTAGGTAAATCAAGGGAACACGCCGTATAACACAGAACGGGTTTCCTCCCAAGAATACCAGTGCATAAAACTAACAGCGCAATGCTAAATAAAGAAAAATGAAGCTGTTATAAGACCCAGGTCCTATCACACAATGCAACGCAAGCCGGGGGTTAGGGTTTTCCCTTATAACAGCCAAAGAATGCTTGATACGTTTAAAAACAGATTATTTGATACTATTATAAGTGCATAGTGTATAAAACAACTTCAAATCATAAATATCAATCATAGGCGGCATGGGTACCATATATCATGTCGCCATACTAGTTCTACAATTAAGACCGCAAAATCACGTATTTGGAAATTGGATTTCCGTCTATGAACCGAGGCAAAAGATAGTCCTCAACCGATTCGAGACGCTCTAGCCCGCCCCTCAGGACCCAGACTCAGGTGGGCCCTTGGATCGTCAGGGCCGGTCCACCGATGTGGATTAAAATGCCTGAACATGCGTTTCCCCGCCCTATGGGGCGTAGGTGAGCCAACTAAATGACTCCATCGGACCCGGATCGTCCGATCAAACCGAGGCACCTCGCAACAGCAACAACCACATAAGTCAAACTCGTCAGGGCGTGTAAAACCACTGATGCCACTTCTAACTAGAAAGAAACGCATGCCCTCCCTGATGTCCTCTTCCGTTTCTGGTTCATACCGGGTGTGAGACTCGCGAAGTGAACGTTACACAAAGCTACGCCACAAAGGCCGTGCTTTGACCATCAACCACAAGACTTTGCTTTTCAACAGAAGCCTTGATCATTTGCCACTTAGGCATGCCACACAGGCAATTCACTCCATGCGTTTGATATCCATCAATATATAACCCCTGAGCTTGTACGTCTCAGAGAAGGGCGTTAAGCAAGAGAATAAATTCTCCGCCGCCAAACAGATATATATTTAATAGAGATCAATCACACGGACTAAAATCCAATGTCAGACACATAGTCCATTTACAAGTCCGTTCTGGGTCTGAACGAAACCGGAGGCACCTAGTACCCCGCATATCCATCGTTCTCCAAATACGTCTGGACAATCACCAACTGTTTCCATCTTCTTGGGTGTACATCCCAATCAAGATCATCAGTAATCACCCAAATGACGTGAAGACCTCCGGCCTTCGACCATCGTCTTCATCTTCGACTTATCGTCGTATTAGTTGTTCAGAATGGGATAAACCCGGTCTTTCCGAATAACTCGCGTATATTTTAAATAAGTGTTACACAAACACAACATACGCCTCCTTCCAATTCATCAGTCACTAACCATAAATTAACAAGAGAATAATTCCCCAAATATTAACCCCGAAGGCCGAAACCAACATCAGATCAATATCCAGAAAACCATTCTGCTTGGCTAACCGACAGTTAGTTTCTGAATTTCACATTCATAGGGAAAGGTTCCCATTAATTTTATCCAAGATAAATTCCTTGAATTTAATCTTTAATCTATTTTTGTATATCAATTCAAACTAGTCGGGATTAACGAACTTTACCGAAGTAATCATTTGTTTTAATTTCCCAATCCCAACCTATTCATCCCATGAAGTAAAACGGGTCTTACTTCATATCTAACACCACGGTGTTATCGGTAAATTCGATTACCATTTCACATTCAAATCTAATTAAAGATTTAACTAATGCCTGGAGCAAAACTGGTGATACTCCATTCTCGATTTTTTTCAATCTAATTAAAGATTCATTAAAACTCCACTTAGTTTTAATCTTTAACTGGGTTAAAGAATCGGTGTCATTTAAAACACAGTTCACGATAAACCCAAAATCACATTCCATTAATTATCGGGTTAAAGAACAAGTGTTACTTAAAACACTGTCCACGATAAACCAAAAAATCAATATCAATTCAATTCCAAATAAATATTATTTAATTGGTACACTTCATTAAATATAATAATAGATTTAATCTTTCCTCAACTGGGTTCAAGAACGGTGTTAATGAAGACACCATTCACAACAAACCCAAATAACATTTGATATTAAACACAAGGCTCTGAGTAGAAAATATACCGGCTTATATTCAATATCAAATTCTACGACTAACAAATATCGTATTGGAAATAACGATATATATATCTATATCTTTCAAATTTCCATAATAACATGTGTATAATCACGAAATCCAACATCGAAATATTTCGAAGACAATTTCGTTTCAAATCCATTCCAATGCAATCATGTATACAATAACAACGATGAATAATCAACCATCATCCAAAGTGCATTCTACACTGTATAAGCATCAAATATAAATATTCAACGCTTATAACAGCCTGTCAATCAATCGATCGACATATAACTAAACAATCGGGATTAGTGTACGTCAAATATCATCCCAATACCCGTGTGGGGTTTCAAGCAATCAAACACAGATTTTTATTTGTGCAGTTGGGCGATGTGTAAAATTTATCGTCCCAATCAATGTCCTTCAAATAGGTGTACATAAACAAACCGTCTGGTTTGTAATTGAATATTTCTTTATTCATATTCACGTTAAAAATTATATTTTTAACGATCAAACTATTTTATTCAACCTATAATTATTCTATTCGGTTCATTTATTAAATAAAATGTTATCTTTATTTTTCTAAAATATTTTAGAAAATTTCGGCGGCATAACGGCACAATACTAGAAACGGGACAAGGCCTAGCCTTATCCCCGGTCTAGTGAAGGCCCACACCATTCACATAATCAATCAAATCAATTTCATTTCACCAAACAATTCAATTCAAACCAAATAATCTAACCAACTACACAACCAAACAATTTAACAAACAAGCCATCCATGGTCTGTGGATGACGGGTGTCGGGTGTTACTAAACACCGTCTGCATCCTAGTATATATATGTAACAGGAAAAAGAAATTTAGAGTGAGAAGTTCTCACCAAAAGCCAAACCAAACACCGCGACTCTTCTGATGTAGAACATCTTCGTCGTGCTTTCCACTTGGTTCCATCGCACTCTGTTTCACACGGTATACGTTAAAAATCACATTTTTATTTCAACGCTATATATATAAAAGATTATATTTTTAACACGCTTTTAAATATATAAAGGTTATATTTTTATCACGCTACTTTAAATAAAAAGACTATATTTTTAACACGCTACTTTAAATAAAAAGACTATTTTTTTACAACGCTATTATAATAGATAAAGACTATTTTTTTTACAACGCTATTATAATAGATAAAGACTATTTTTTTACAGCGCTATTATAATAGATAAAGACTATTTTTTTTTACAACGCTATTATAATAGATAAAGACTATTTTTTTACAACGCTATTATAATAGATAAAGATTATATTTTTAACACGCTATTTTTATCACTTTAACCTCACAGTAAAGATCACATTTTTATCACTATAACTTCACAGTAAAAATCACATTTTTATCACTTTAACTTCACAGTAAAAATCACATTTTTATCACTCTAACTTCACAGTAAAAATCACATTTTTATCACTCTTCTATATAAACAAAAATTCAATTTTTTTTCCAATGTTTTTATTATGAACAAACATCTTGATTTTCTTTCATATATATATAAAACTAATCTTCCTTTTATATAACGTATAATCATAAAAATCAGAAATTTAAATTAACTAGACAAAATAAAAGGAAATTAAACTCACTGTTATTTTTGGTTTAGGTGTTGGTGGAGGCTGTCTTGGGGCTTGAGATCGCTGGAGGAGGGGGATGGCCTGGTGCTCGTCGCGGTGGCGGTCAGCAGAGGGTGGCGCGGCTCCACAGGTCGAGGCGACGGGATTTTGAATGGGTTCGGGGGGGGGGGGGTTGTTCCCGTGACTGGAGAAAGGCGAGAGGAGGACGGGGAGAGCAGCGATTGGAGGCGGAAGAGGGGGACGCGGCGGCGAAGGGGACCCGCGATGGTGGTGGTGCCGGCTGGGCGACGGGTTGAGGAGATCCGATTTCTTTTGAGGAAGGGGGGTTTGTTTTGTGAAGGGGAAAATTAACGGGGGAGGGGGGGTATTTGATTATTTATATTCTATTTTAATTATTTATTAATTGATCCTCCAATTGTTTGCTTATTGATCCGAATTCAAAATCAAACCAACGACTGTCGCCCCTAGCGTAATACCCCCATTCCGAACTCAATGGGATATGTATCGTGATCCCGTTTGGCTGTTTCGATTAGTTTTGATTTAAATTAAAATATAATCCTTTATATATCCAATTTAAATGCACATTTCAAATTACCAGTGCCACACACTAACTCGAAAAATTATAGAAAAATTATTTCTAGCTTCGTATTGTCGATACAGTCCTAACAAAACTAGTTTCGTCAAATTCTGAGACCGTTTGAAAAATGGCCATTTTCCAGTCGATTAAAATCAACTGAAACTTGTCAAACGCGTTTTCCTTTGCCACGCTCACATATTGATTCGAAAAATTATGAAATTTGGAACCTAGCAATAATTTGACATCACGGATCCAAAAAAAGTGGTTTCGTCAAAATCCGAGGTCGTTTGCAAAATGGCTATTTTTAACGGCCCGAATTCCATAGCGACTATTCAGAATTTTCAACTGGACATATCTTTTGATTCCCACTATGAAATTTTGATTTTTCGGATTCGTTGGAAAGATATTATCAATTAGATCCTATTGTTTTTGGTTTCGCTAAAATCCGGATTTTTTTGCACCCGGTACATTTAGTTGAAGTTAGAAATCGAATTATCGAACTACCGCGCCATTTTCAATTCCTTTTATAATTATAAATAAATTTTTATATTCTAACATCGATCTATATAACCACATACGATTGAATTTCATTCAAAATAAATTTCTCGTCGATATTATTTAAAATAATTCATTTTAAATAATCAAAATTCGCTAAAATTGTCAAAATACAAATTTTAAACTGGCCCAGATTTCCGGGTTGTTACAAACCCTATATATGGCAGTATAATATATGGTACCTATGTCGTCTATGATTGATACATTTATATTTAAAGTTGATTTTGACACTATGCACTTATAGTAATATCAAAATGATTTGTTTTAAACGTACCAAGCATGTTTGGCTATTATAAGGGAAAACTCCATCCTTCGGCTTGCATTGCATTATGTGATGGGACCTGAGTCTTATAATAGCTTCATTTTCCAAAATGCATTGCGTTGTTTTATTTTAAACTGTGGTTCATGTGGAGTACACCCGTTTCGTGTTATACTTCGTGGTCCCATGATTTCCCAACTTTTAAAGTAAGGATTTAATAGCTGTTTTAGTTCTCACATCAGTCCAATGACTGACTCGGAGTTTATTGTTTCTATCCAAAATCTGGGTGCCCATATTTTCCATACGGGCAGCTAGTAGTTTTGGTTTTCGCAGATAGCTCTTTTCACAAGATCCTAGATTACAGGTGGAGCAATATTTAGAAAGCTTTGTATCTGTATATCTCTTTCAGTTGTGTCAGTTATTATTTTCCGCTGTACATGTATTATTTTCCGCTGCTATGTAATTTATTCTCTGATATTGTATTCTCTGCTATAAATTATTTATTCTTATTCTGATATATTCTTGTGTCTTATGCGTCGTGTTCCCAAAGCAATCCAGGATCCTCCGTCTCTTCTGGGATAGGGGGAGTTTGGGTCATTTCAGTTTGGTATCAGCGACCGAATTACTTTGAGAACACGACATCGGTAAGGAAGAATGTCTCGATAGCGGAATAACTAGTATATCTGAATAACAAGTATATCTCGAAATCGGTAAGGAAGAATGTCTCTTCTGGGATAGGGGAAGTATGTGTCATTTTGGGACCTGTGTGTTATGGAGCAATAAATTCCAAAAAATATAAATTCCAAAAAATATGAAATTTAGATAAATAAATTGGATTATTATTCTAGTTAATAACTAGTTCATTACGATAAAATTATATTTTTATCTTTTCAAACTTGGAATTTTTCATCCAAAATCTTTCCAAATCAGTTATTATGATTTTACATAACTTTCCCATATTTTTAATAATTTTATTAAGGCCGTTACAGTCAGTTTCAAAGAACGGCCACCGAACTGCATCCATAGCGACCTTTTCTGAAATCTAACAGTTAGATTTGGAAATATGTCCAAATCTATTTTAGAAAAGGCCGTTATGGATGCAATTCGATGGAAATTATTGGAAATCGACTATAAAGGCCTTAATAAAATTATTAAAAATATGGGAAAATTATGTAAAATCATAATAACTGATTTTAAAAGATTATGGACGAAAAATTCCAAGTTTGAAAAGATAAAAATATATTTTTATCGAAATGAACTAGTTATTAACTAGAATAAAATTCTCTCACTAAAACTTTGTACAGTTATTTAATTTATTTTATAAAGTTAGGAAATCATGGGACCACACCTTATAACATGGAACGGGTTTACTCCACATGAATCTCAGATTAAGATAAAACAACGCAATGCTTTTTGAAAAATGAGGCTATTATAAGGGAAACTCTACCCTCCAGCTTGCGTTGCATTGTGTGATGGTACCTGAGTCTTATAATAGCTTCATTTTTCAAAAAGCATTGCGTCGTTTTATCTTAAACTGAGATTTATGTGGAGTAAACCCGTTCCGTGTTATACGGCGTGGTCCCTTGATTTCCCAACTTTAACTGTGATGACCCAGACTTCCCGATCCCCGAGGAGATGGAGGAGCCTGGATTGCTTTGAGAACACGATGCATCGGAACACAAACAATAGAACATTCTCATTTCTATTACAACAATTACATCAGAGTACAAGAATTTTTCAGAGCAAGAATAAATATTACATAACGGAAAAATATCCGAGATTGAAATACATAGTAGCTGAAATTTCAAATGTATAAATACATAAATATAATACACAGCGGAAATTCATCCCTAACACAACTGAATGAAATACATGGATACAAAGCATTCCGAATATAGCTCCAGCCGTAATCCAGGATCCTGTGAAAATGAATATCTGCAAAACCAAAACTACTAGCTGCCCATGTGGAAAATATGGGAACCCAAAGTTTAGGTGGAACTATAAACTCCAAGTCAGTCATGGGACTGGTGCGAGAACTAAAACAGTTATTAAATCTTTACTTTAAAAGTTGGGAAATCATGGGACCATGCCATATAACACAGAATGAGTTTACTCATCATGAATCTCAGATTTAAATAAAACAATGCAATGCTTTTTGGAAAATGAAGCTATTATAAGACTCAGGTCCCATCACACACAATGCAACGTAAGCTGGAGGATAGAGTTTTCCCTTATAATAGCCAAACATGCTTGGTACGTTTAAAAAAATCATTTTGATATTACTATAAGTGCATAGTGTCAAAAAAACTTCAAATATAAATGTATTAAACATAGACGACATAGGTACCATATAATGCCGCCATACTAGGTTTACAACTAAAACCGAAAAGTCGCGTATTGGAAATTGGATTCCAACTATGAGCCGAAGCAAGGGATCATCCTTACCGATTCGAGACACTCTAGCCCGTGCCTCAGGATACAGCCGCAACTGCACATGGATCTTCAGGGCCGGTCCACACTTACTTTACTGGATTGATTATTTTTGAACAATACGTTTCCCTGCCCTATGGAGCATAAAATTTGGTCAGTACGTCGATCATATCAAGAGCCACTAAGGACTCAAATCTTAGGTGTCTCACAATCCATCATTCACATAAGTAAAAATATCTGGGCTCCATACCATGACACCGCTTCTAGCTAGAAAAAAACGAATGCACTACCTACAAGTCACTATCCCGTTTTTGACTCATACCGGGTGTGAGGCTTGCGAATTAACGCTATACACAAAGCTATGCTATTTAAAGTCGTGCTTTGATCATCAACCATAAGACTCTGCTTTTCAACAAAAGCCTTGAACCTTTGCATCTCAGCATGCCACACTTACAATTCACGCCCATACAATTGATGTCTATCAATATATAACCTCTAAGCTCATATGTCTCCGAGAAGGGTGTTAAGCAAGAGAATAAATTCTCCGCCACCAAACAGATATATATTTAAAAGAAATAAATCAACATAGAATGAAATCCAATGTCAGACACACATCCATTTACAAATCTATTTTGGGTCTGATCGAAACCGGAGGCACCTTATTCCTCGTCCCATATGTCCAATACAGGAGAGACGCCCTTGCATATCCGATCGATCTCCAAGTACGTCTGGACGATCACCACTTATTACCTTGTCTTGGGTGTACAGCCTAATCAAGACATCAGTAATCATCCAAACAATGTGAAGACCTCCGGTCTTCTACCACCGTCTTCATCGTCAACTTTTAGTCGTTGTATCAATTATTTAGAATTGGCTAAACCCGATCTTTTCAAAAAACTCACGTATTTTATTATCAATAATCATGTGCTATAAAAACACATCATTCACCTCATTCCAATTTAGAATATTCTTTTATTCAAATATTCACATTTTAAGGAAAGGTTCCCATTAATTTTATCAAAGATAAGTTCATTTAAACTATTTCTTAATCGTCCTTTGGATATCATTTCAAAATATTATATTTTATCCTTTAAAAAAATTAAACCAAAGGTTTATAAACTAGTCGGGATTATCGAGCCTTACCGACGTAATCATTTATTATTTTATTATGTCCAATCCCAACCTATTCATCCCATGGAGAAGAACTGGTAGTTCCCTATATCTAACCCCCACTGTGTTGTCGGTAAATTTAATTACCATTTCAAGTTCAAATCTAATTAAAGATTTAACTATCGCTTGAAGTAAAACTGGTGGTACTCCATTCTTGATCATTTCGTGAATTCGATAAATTTAATTATCCCATTCTCATTTTAATCTACTTAATTATTCATTAAACTCTAACTTGGTTTTAATCTTCCAAAAATAATTATTTATGATTATTCAACCTTATGAAATCAATACTGTCTTTAATGGGGTTAAAGAACTAATGTCATTTAAAACACAGTTCATGATAAACCCAAACCATTTTCCATGAACTATGGAATATTCACGGAAAACAGATCAATATATAATCGATATTAATTTCGGTATCAGACTTATAACATAATTGGAATAACATCAAAGCCTTTTAAATTCCATATATAGTAACGGCCTTCATTCCCAGAAGCCTATCCCGATTATTATTAAATCGAATTCCATTCAATTCCAATTTAATGTATTAAATTGGAGAACTTTACATTGGGAAATTCCCATTAAATCTTAATTAAAAGATTTATACATTCCAAATCATTTCTTCACTGTTAGTTGGGTTTTAAGATTTATAATGTAATTTAAAAGATTTATAATTTTAATGTGCTCACATATCAGCTTGAATTGCAGGATGCTCTGATACCAAAATGAAACGACCCAAACTTCCCCTTACGGGAAAACCGGATTTCTTTGAGAACATGACGCATCAGAATACAAACATGAGAACATTTCATTGCTTATTACAACAATTGCATCAGAGTACAAGATATCATAGTATAAATAAATAATATAAAGTGGAAAAAAATATCAAAGATTAAAATACATAAATATAAAATGTATAAATACAATGTACAGCGGAAAATACATCAACTAGCACAACTGAATGAAATTCATGGATAAAAAGCTTCCTAAATATAGCTCTAGCTTTAATCCAAGATCCTGTGTATAGAAATATCTGCAAAACCGAAACTAATGACTGCCCGTGTGGAAAATATGGACGCCCAGAATTTAGGCTAAAACAATAAACTCTGAGTCAATCATGGGACTAGTGTGAGAACTAAAATAGTTATTAGCTTTTATTTTAAAGTTAGGTAAATAACGGGGCCATGCCGTGTAACATGGAACAGGTTTATCCCCCATGAATAAAAGTGCATAAAAATAAACAGTGCAATGCTGAAGAGAAAAATGAAGCTATTATAAGACTTAGGTCCCATCACACAATGAATGCAGTCGAGGATAGAGTTTTCCGTTATAATAGCCAAATATGGTTGATATGCGAAATTTCACCTTTTATTATTACTATAACTGAATAAATCTACTTCAAATATAAATGTATCAATCATAGGCGGCATAGGTACCATTATATTACGTCACCATATAGGTTTACAACTAAAACTGTAAAATCACGTATTGGAAATTGGGTTTCCATCTATGAACCAAGGCAAGCGATCGTCCTTACCGATTCGAGACTCTCTAGCCCGAGCCTTAGGATTCAGCCGCAACTGTACCTGTGGTTAGCCGCAAGGCCGGTCATCCGTCGATGATTAGTTATACCATAAACTATATGTTACCCGGTTCTATCGAACCTATAAAATGGTCAGTCCAGTTGACCATCTAGAACTTTTTAGTCAATTCTAGCTTCAAATCCGAGGTACTTCGCATTTCCATCAATAAAGTTTTCCAACATCCACATAAGTAAACACCCTGGGCTCCATACCATGATGTTACTCGTAGCTAAAAACTATGTCCATTTCCATACGTTCCTCATCCAGTTTCTGGTTCATACCGGGGTGTGAAGCTCGCAAATTAATGCTACACAAAGCTATGCTATTTAAACTCGTGCTTTGATCATCAACCACAAGAGTCTGCTTTTCAACAAAACCCTTGATCATTTGCATCTCGGCATGCCACATTATCAATCCATACCGTACCACTGATTTCCACTAATATATAACTTCTAAGCGCATACGTCTCAAAGAAGGGTGTTAAGCAAGAGAATAAATTCTCCACCACCAAACAGATATATATTTAGCAGAGATCAACGAATATATTATAAAGGAATACAATGTCAGACAAACTATCCATTTCCAAGTCCGTTTTGGGTCTAAACGAAACCAGAGGCACCTTATTCCTCGTCCCATAAGTCCAATACAGAAGAGAGGCCCTCGCATATCCGGTCGATCTCTAAGTACGTCTGGATGATCACCACTTATTATCTTGACTTGGGTGTACATCCCAATCAAGACATCAGTAATCATCCAAACGATCTCCGGTCTTCAACCACTGTCTTCATCGTCGACTTTTAATTGTCGTATCAATTATTCAAAATGGGTTAAACTCGGTCTTTCCGAATAACTTGCGTATTCTATAATCAAGTGTTATAAAAACACATCATACGCCTTATTCCAATTCAGATTATTCTTTTATTCAAATATCCACATTTTTAGGGAAAGGTTCCCATTAATTTTATCAAAGATAAATTATTTTAAATTTTCTCTTTAATCTTCCTTTGGATATCAATTTCAAAAGATTTCATTTTATCTTTCCACAATTCTAAACCAAATTAAGGTTTATAAAACTAGTCCAGATTATCGAACCATACCAAAGTAATCATTTATTTATTAATCCCAATCCCAACCTATTCATCCCATGGAGCAAAACTGGTAGTACCCCATATCTAACACCCATGGTGCTATCGGTTAATTTAATTACCATTTCACGTTCAAATCTAATTAAAGATTTAACTGTGGTATGGAGTAAAACTGGTGGTACTCCATTCTCGATCATTTCATGAGTTCGATAATTTATTTATCACATTCCCATCCTAATCCACTTAAAGATTCTTTAAAACTCCAACTTGGTTTTAATATCAAAAATCATTACGTTATGATTATTCAAATTTTAGGAAAATTAATCTTATCATTAACTGGGTTAAAGAACCAATATCATCTAAAACACAGTTCACGATAAACCCAAATCAGTTTCCATTAACTAAGGAATCTTCAAGGAAAACAGATCAATGTATAATCGATATAAATTTTCATATCAGACTAATAATATAAATGGAACAATGGCCAAGCCTTTTAAATTCCATATATAATAAAGGTCTTCCTTTATAGGAGCTCATTTTGATTATTACTAAATCGAATTCCATTCAATTCCAATTTAATATATTGAATTGGAAAACTTTACTTTGGAAAATTTCCCTTAAATCTTAATAAAAAGATTTATAAATTCCAAATCATACCCTCCATGTTAATTGGGTTAAAGAACAAATGTCATTTAAAACATTTTTCACAATAAACCCACAAGTGACTTTCATTTCAATTCCAACTATATATTAATTAATTGGTAAGCTTCTCCAATCTTAATTAAAAGATTTATTCTTTTCTCAACTAGGTTTAAGAACAGTGTTATTGAAGACACCATTCATGACAAACCCAAAGTCCAATTTGATATTAAATACAAGGCTCTAAATACAAAATAATATCGACTTATATTCAACCTCAAATTCTGAAACTAACGGATATTGTATTGGGAATAACGATATTTGTATCTTCCAAATTCCTCAACAATATCCGTATATAAACGGAATCCGTAAGTGGTCACATGGATTTTTAAACGATGAAAACAGACATAATTTGAGTAAAAAATATATATAATCAATAAAAAATAATCTTTCCTCCCCTATATTTTATCTCAACCTCCCTAACCCTAGTTTCATTTTTGAAAATCATGTTGCCTCTCGCCATTTCCAAATGTGAGCAATTCTTGCTCTTCTAAAATCAAAATCATAAAAAATAAAAAGCTACAAATCGTAATACGTATATATTTGCAACCCTTAGGACCTAGGCTTCGATTGTATATGGGTTTGGTAAGGCACGATAGATGTTTGGGTACGCTGAAAAATTACAGCGTGACTACATGTGAGCTAAGGTGGAGTTTTAATGGAAATTGATGTAATAATGTTTGATTTCGAGTTTATATTTGGATTTAGAGCCTCGAATGAAGCTTGTATGCGAAGTTTCATTGGTTTTGGTGGGAATTTTTGTCGGGAGGATATATGGTCAGCATGTATACCTGCTGTGACGGGATTTTTTTGAGGGAGTTAAAGTTGTTCAAGGAGATAATGAGTAGATGGAGATTCGAAAAAGAAGAACAATGGTGAAACAGTTTGTGATTTTGTGAAGTAATGAAGAAGAGAAGGGGAGATGAAGTTGCATGAAAGTGGCTATGGAAGGCTACTGTATACGTTTGTTTTTGGGGGGGAAGGGGATCAGAGAAGTGAATAGGGGAGGGATTAGGCACTTAATTAATTAATTTGTTGAGTTAATGACGTTATATATGTATGCACTCTTATAAAAAGCATAACTTTCTCATACGAATTCATAATTCAGCGAAATAGGATCCGTTGGAACCGTATCGACAAGAGCTTCACAAAGAAACCGATTTGGAATGATTTGGAGCTCGTCTCAATTTTTGGTGGAGTGGAAACCGATGTAAGAACTCCTTCTCACTCAATATTTTATCATGTAGTTATTTTTGGAGTTCAACACACGAACTCCAACAAATCACATAAATTTGAAAGCGATGTATGGATATTAGCGACACTCGCATTTCATACTTCGTGAATGGCCACTTGTGGCACCGTAAATGACATTGGGTAGTTGAGTATTTATTTATATGGATGATTTGGTGATTTGTGTATTGTGATTGTGAAGATTAACATATTAAAATAATGTTAATATTATTGTGGTAGTTGAAATTAAAATTATAAATGTCCATTTATAATTTAAGCAGTTAAAGTGGAATAAATATCCATTTACAAGTCGAACGACTTGTTTATGTACACCTATTTACGTGATATCGATTGGGACGATAAATTTTTACTCATCGCCTAAATGCACGAATAATAATCCGTATGTGTTGGATGAAAACCTCGCATAGGTATTGGGATGATATTTGGCATACACTAATCCCAATTGTTTAGTTGTATGTCAATCGGTCAGTTGACAGGCTATGGTAAGTGTATGAAATCCATATAATTAAAATTACATGGTAATTGGTTGAGTCATATTCCAATTCGAAAATAACGAATATTATAAAATAATATTTAGTGAAGAATAAAATTATAATTTTGATGTCCGATTTTGGATGGATACAAAAATATTGAAATGTGAAGCCGAGTTAAGTAGTTAAACGGCATTTAAACCCAAACGGGTTTATCGATCGATTTTATTCATTCTATAAAGAATACGAAAGGTAAATGGATTTCAAAATCAGATATTTTGAAAATATTATCATTTTAATATTATAATGATATGGAATATTCAATTTTGACTTAAAATTGAAAACAAAGTTGAAATCGTTTTAAAATGAATTCATAAACGATTTTAAAATATGTTATAAATGGAAATCGATGATATATATATATATATATATATATATATATATATATATATATATATAATGGCCTAAATAGAAAGCACCGCGCAGCAACCGTTCGCGAATTTCGACCATTAACTTCAAATTGATGTAACGAGAGATCCGACCGTCGGATTCTCCTAAAACCAGAGCCGTTGGTATCGTATCAAAAAGAGATTTCCAATGAATATTAGAGATTTGAAATCTAATGGTTAGATTTGGAATTATGTCCAAATTAATTTCAGAAAAAGTCGCTATGAATGCAGTTCGGTGGTCGTTATCAAGTTGGAAAATTTAAAAATATATTTTTATCGAAATGAACTGGTTAATAATTAGAATAATAATCCAATTATTTTTAGAAATAATAAATTGGATCGAAAATGAATTTTAAAATAACCAGAATTTTTCCAATGTATGAATTTGAATGGTTTTGAATGGAAATAATCTTCTGAATATTTTGGTATTGGATTCCGTGATTATATGGATATTGTTGAGGAATTTGGAAGATACAGATATCGTTATTCCCAATACAATATCCGTTAGTTTATGAATTTGATGTTGAATATGAGCTGATCTTATTTTCTATTCAGAGCCTTGTATTTAATACCAAATTTGGATTTTGGGTTTGTTGTGAATGGTGTCTTCAATAACACTGTTCTTAAACCTAGTTGAGAAAAGAATAAATCTTTTAGTTAGGATTTGGAGAAGTTTACCAATTAATTGATATTTAATTGGAATTGAAATGAAAGTTGATTGTAGGTTTATCGTGAACAATGTTTTAAATGACATTTGTTCTTTAACCCAATTAACAGGGAGGATATGATTTGGAATTTATGGATCTTTTTATTAAGTTTTAAGGGAAATTTTCCAAAGTAAAGTTTCCAGTTTAATATATTAAATTGGAATTGAATGGAATTTGATCTAGTAATAATCGAAATGAGCTCCTATAAAGGAAGACCGTTATTACATATAGAATTTAAAAGGCTTGGCCGTTATTCCATTTATATTATTAGTATGATATGGAAATTTACAACGATTATACATTTAATTGTTTCCCTTGAAGATTCCATAGTTAATCGAAGTTGATTTGGATTTATCGTGAATTGTGTTTTAAATGACATTGGTTCTTTAACCCAGTTAATGACAGGATTAATTTTTCTGAAAGTTGAATTATCATAAAGTAATGATTTTTGATATTAAAACCAAGTTGGAGTTTTAATGAATCTTTAAGTAGATTAAGATGAGAATGTGATAAATAGATTATCGAACTCATGAAATGATCGAGAATGGAGTACCACCAGTTTTACTTCATGCGATAGTTAAATCTTTAGTTAGATTTGAACGTGAAATGGTAATTAAATTTACTAATAACACTGTGGGTTTTAGATATGTTGTACTACCAATTTTGCTCCATGGGATGAATAGGTTGTGATTGAGATTAATAAATAAATGATGAATAGGTTGGGATTAAGATTAATAAATAAATGATTACTTCGTTATGGCTCAATAATCCGGACAATAAACCTTAATTTGGTTTAGAATTATGGAAAGAAAAAATGAAATCTTTTGAAATTGATATCCGAAGGAAGATTAAAGAGAAAATTTAAAAGAATTTATCTTCGAAAAATTAAGGGGAACCTTTCCATAAAAATGTGGATATTTGAATAAAAGAATATTCTGAATTGGAATAAGGCGTATGACGTGTTTTTATAACACTTGATTATAAAATATGAGAGTTATGCGGAAAGATAGAGTTTAACCCATTCTGAATAATTGATACAACGATTAAAATTCGACGATGAAGACGGTGGTTGAAGACCGGAGATCTTCACATCGTTTGAATGATTACCGATGTCTTGATTGGGATGTACACCCAAGACAAGGTAAAAAGTGGTGATCGTCCAGACGTACTTGGAGATTGACCGGATATGCGAGGGCCTCTCTCCTGTATTGGACATATGGGACGAGGAATAAGTTGCCTCTATTTTCGT